>CAMRHE010000070.1:0-1200000 GCA_947044405.1 Leptodactylus fallax
GAGAGAGTTGACCACAAATACTCATGATTCACCCTGTCAAAAGCCTTAGCCTGATCTAGGGACAGCAAGTACCCCTTCCACCGACCTGCCCTACTCTGCTCCACAGCCTCCCTGACACTCAGGACCGCACTTAAGGTGCTACGACCGGGAACAGAGCAGTGCTGAGCCGGCGAGAGGAGCCGGGGCGCAAACTGTACCAGCCGGTTGAAAAGTACCTTCGCCAGAATCTTTCGGTCCGTATTGAGAAGTGCTATGGGCCGCCAGTTCTCAATATGGCTCGGATCCTTACCCTTTGACAGAACTATAAGGGCGGACCTCCTCATTGACTTCGGCAGAGTGCCCGAGGATAGACACTCATTAAGCACGTCAGTCAAGAGGGGAGCCAAAGCTCCTTTAAAGGTCCGATAGAACTCAGATGTTAAGCCATCTGGGCCAGGTGACTTCTTGAGGGCAAGACCCTCAATAGCCCTGACGACTTCCTCTTCCCTTATAGGTTCTATCAAAACACCAAGAGAAGGGTCTTCTGCTGACTCAGGAATGGCTTCAGCCAAGAAACCTGAAATCCGATCCCGATTCAGTTCCTTCTTTGCCAAAAGGTTCGAGTAGAAGGACCTGACGACCTCCAAGATCCCTGACCTGGATCTTGTCAGGGATCCTGTACTGTCAATCAGGCCTGTTACTGTCTTACAAGTCACTGACATCTTACAGTTCCTGTAGGGGTCGGGCGAGCGGTATTTCCCGAAATCCCTCTCAAGAACCAAAGATGCGTGCCTATCGTACTGACACCTTTTGAGCAAAGCCTTCACACCGGAGATATCCTCCTGGCTACCTCCGGTCGAGACCAGATGTCCAAGTCTCTTCCTCAGTGCAGTGTACATGCGGTACATGTCCAGTGACCTGAGGCTTGAGAGCCGGCGGAAAAATCCCGCCACCCTTTTTTTGAATATCTCCCACCACTCTGACCTAGTACCTTCAAGACCCAGTAATAGTACCTGATCCTGAAGAAACTCCTCAAAGGCTTGTCTTACAGCTGCCTCCTCAAGGAGTGACGAATTCAGCCTCCACAAACCTCTTCCTCTCCGGAGGGTCTCTGAAATATTCAAAGAAAACAAAATTAGACAGTGATCAGAGAACTCCACCTCCACCACGGACACAGGGGTGGTGACGGAATTCTCCTTCAAAAAAAAACCTATCTATCCTAGACCTAACACTACCTCTCTGAAAGGTGAACCCACGGTGACCTGGGGAATGCCTGATGTGGATATCCTCCAGGCGAGCTTCACTCACTATTCTATTTAACGCGGCGCCATCATAGGGCAGTCTATCTCTGGTACCTCCTCGGTCTTGGGGTCTAGTTATGGTATTAAAATCCCCACCAAAGATGACTTGTTTGCCCGTAAAAAGAAAAGGCTTAATCTTCATAAAGAGGCTTTTACGGTCCCACTTTGTCTGGGGACCGTAGATGTTAATGAGGCGCAGGCTTTGCCCCTTCATGAAGACGTCTAAGACTAGGCACCTTCCCATTTCGAGCTCGATCAGTCGCTGGCATTTCACCTCTGCGGTAAAAAGCACCGCCACTCCACTATACGGCTCAGCCGCAAGAGACCAGTAGGAGGGCCCCCTGCGCCACTCCCTCCTTGCTCTGTTTATCTCTGATAGAGTACAGAGCCTGGTCTCCTGCAAAAACAAAATGTCAGCTTCAACCCGGCCAAGAAAATCAAAGGCTGCAAACCTAGCCGTATCAGACTTAATGCTGGCCACATTAATGGTGGCCAGCGTCAGTGGAGAGGGGACTGCCATTAAGACCGATTGAGCTCAATGACCTTCAGCTTCCCACCCCCTTTCCTCCTATCACCACCACCCCTAGATGAGTCTGAAGAGGACCCGCGACTTCTCCTCGTCTTGCGGGTCCTCTTCTTACATTGGGATTGGTCCATCACCTCCCCCGGTGCGGTTTGGCCAGAGGAGGGATGGACCTCCCCCGCAACTTCTCCCTGAGGAGTTACAGTGGTCGCAGAGACAGTAGCAACTTCGGCCCTGGGTGCATCATCTCCTCCTCCAGGCTCCAGGCCAGCCTCCCCCCCAGAGGGCAGGGGGCCCCTCCCGGAGGGGAGACTCAGCAGCCCCTGACGGCTCCACCTCTCCCTCTGAAGCCTCCCCTGAGGCCGACGCATCCTCACAGAGGGATTGGTACCGGTTGGGACCTACCACTAGAGGGCCGTCGAGTCTGCGTTCCTTCGTCGGGGGGGTGGCAGATGTTTTTGCCCTCACTTTACTCGGTGACTTTCTCCGCTTGACCGTCTCTCCCTCCCCCAGCACTGACGTACTGAGAAGAAGATGACTGGTCAGCCTCTTCCTCCCTCTGCAGTCTCCTCATCTCCTCAACCAGGGTCATGCCCACTGCTGCCTCGGCATCAGGATCTGGCCCAGCAGAGCCAGGGGCAGAAGGAAGGCACATAACTCCCTCCCTCTGCTCCCTCCTCCTCTCGCGCCTCCTTGCCCTTGATGGTGGCTGGGCCTTCTCCCTTTGCCTTGGCAGACTAGTCTCTCCTCCCCCACTCACCCCCTCCGCAGCAGGGACAGCCTCCTCAACTGCTCCCGCTTGCCGAAGGGTGGTGTTGGCGAAAGACCGTGGACACGCCCCGATCGGGTGCCCAAGGACACCACACAGGTGGCAACGCACCCTGCCACAGGTCGCCGCGAGATGGCCCACCTCCCCACACATGGCGCACTTCTGCACACGGCAGGAGGCGCTCAAGTGTGAGGGGTCACCGCACCTGTGACAGAGTTTTGGCTGCCCCTGGTAGAAGACAAGGATCCTGTCTTTCCCAAGGAAGGTTGAGGACGGGATATGCATCACCGAGTTATCCTCGTGTCGCAATTTGACCATGAAGGTCCAGGCCCCCGACCATATCCCGAACTCGTCGAGATTTTTCTTTGGGAAGTCCTTGACCTCCCCAAACCTGTTCAGCCAGGTCATGATGTCCATATAAGAAAGTGACTCGTTACGAGTTAAAACGGTCACTTTCTTAATGTTATCCTGGCGTGACACCGCCCACACCATAAAGTCACGCCAGGCGGGCTCGTCCTTCACCAGCCTATAGTTTCCCCAGAAGGTTTCTAAGCCCTCCGGGGTAACAAAGCTGATGTCAAACTCCGAGGAGCCGACAGGATGAATCAGGGCAAAGATGTCGCTTGCCCTGAAACCCATCCCGAGTAGGAGTTCCACGACCCCCCTCCTCTGGGGACAAGGGCCGGCTCCCCCCCCCACACGAGACGGGCCACGTTCCTCCGTGTCGGCCCCCTACGCCCGGGTGTAGGGAGAGTCCATCTGGTCTCACCTCCTTCCTCTCGGAACTTCCCTAGGCCAAAACGCTCGATCCAGAACCTAAGGTCTCTCGACTGCCCATCTATGGTCATTGTGGACTGGCCCGCCCGTAAAGCCTCCAGGAGCTGCCGTTGCAAATCGCCGTCCCTGGAGCCGGGCGGAAGACATGATGCACCCCCAGGGGCCCCAGAAGCGACGCTGGCATAGGAGCGTGGGGGCCCGGAGGCCGCAGCAACCTCCGCTGCCGGAGTACCAGCACCACTCCCAGGGACCCCCGCAGAACTACTTAGCCCAGCCACGGCAACCGGAGCACCAGAGGCGGCAACAGTCCGCCCTGGTATAGCCGCCGCGGACCGGGTCACTCCAACTGCAGCAGAAGGAACAGCGGCAGAGAGGACAACGGGAGCAACAATATCAGGAGCAGTGACAGGAGTAACAACAGGAGCAACGACAGCATCAGGAACAGCATCAGGAACAGCAGCAGAAACAACAGCAGGGACAACAGCAGGGACAACAGCAGAAATACCAGAAACAACAGGGGCCATAACAGAAATATTACCAGCAGTAGAAACACTTTTTTTAGCAGCAATGGTAATAGCCCCTCCTCCCGCAGCCTCCCCGACTACAGGCTCTTGGACCCCCATGCATACTACACCACCTTCTTCAGGAATACTACTAATTACCCCTTTTGTCCCACCCGCTTTCCCCTTTACCTTACCTGTCTGCTTAACTAGCTTCTCCACTCGTCCATCATTCACACCTGCAGTCTTCCTTCTTACAGCGGGGCCGGCTGCACCACTCGCTGATGGCTTCCCCGCTTTTACCTCGGCCTCCGCATCCACAGTCACCCCGGCACCTGATGTTGTAGGAGGACACGCCCCCCTTAGCCCCGGCAGTGACCTCCGCATCACCGGCTTCATCAGCACTGGAGGAGGATGAGCCACGCCCACCTGCCACTCCCCCTTTCCTACACCTTACTCTGGGGGAAGCCATTGATATTTTAAAACCTCCTACCAGGGAGGGAGGTTTCCCTACGCCACTCCCCTCCGCAGGGGGGGCTTCTTTGCCTTTGCCCTTGTCCGCAACTATGAGCTCCTTGTCCGCCACCACCTGAAAGGTACTATCAGGCGCCATTTTGACTGCTGGCACCCCGGGCACCCCGCCACTTGGCGTGACCCGAGGTGCCTGCGCCTCCCTTTTCTCTCCTGGAGGCATCGCAACCTGGGCTGAGGTCCCGGCACGATGCTCCCCAGGCAACGACCTGACAAATTTAAATGTCTCTATTACTCTTTTTTTTTCCTTCCTTGCCTTCTTCCTGGTCTTGGTTCCTTTTCCCTCCTCCTCCCCGTCCAAATCTGACAAGCTGAATGCTAATTGGTCCATTCTGGACGGGGACTCCAATTGGCAGATTTGCCTCATCAGCTTCCCGCCTTCTCCCGAGGCTCCACCCTCCTCCTCCTCCGTCTCGGGCAGTGGTTGGTTCTCTGGGAGTGTGGGAGATTGTGTCACTTCCTGTCCTGTCATTCTGACTTCCAGTTTCACTGCCGGCGCTGATGCCTGTGTATATGTGGGTATCAGGCTGCTGCTACTAGGGATGGCTACTCGACTATACTGTACCGCCATGCTGTCATCTGACTCCAGGTCTGACTCACAATAGTCGTCCTCTCCCGAGCTGTCTGAGGACGCGGGGCCATCCTTCAACAACCGCTCCTGCTGTTTGCGGAAGAAGCGGTCATCGTTCAGCAGCTTCTCTCTGAACGGCCCCGCGCCCTCCAGAATCTCCGTGCACCTGGCTTCCAGGGCCTTTATTTGTTTTTTCAGGCTCCTTACCTGCTTACTGAAAACCGGGCGGTCCTTCCTTGAGGCCCTGTCGCTACGGGCGCGAGCACTCTGAAGCTCCCCACTCATTGCGAACAGGGACCTCCGGGCTCGGTCATATTCCTCCAGGACCGCCTCGATCCTCCGGCTGTAAATGGCAACTTCCTCTCCAGCCCTCCTGATGCCCCATCCTGCGGGTGATTGCGGCAGCGATGACGGTAAGCTTGTGTCTTTTCTACTGCTTGCAGGGACCCTTCCAGAGGGAACCGCATATCCTGCGGCCATAGCCCCCTTCGGACCGGCTTCACCCGCCACTGCCGCTGATGTTACCGCCGTGGCTGATGTTGCCGTTTTCACGGATCCACCTGCCGAGACTGCTGACACCCCTGTCGCCACCGCTACTCCTGCCGGCATCGCCCGCTCTACGGACGTCGCTGCTCCCGATGCTGTTCCTGATGCTGCAGCCGCCAATGTCGCTGCTGCTGCTCCTGATGCTGCTCCCAATGCTGTTGTCCCGGTCGCCACTCTCATTGAGGCTTGCTGCCTCAGCGACCTCCGCCTGCCCTGCTCTGCTGGTGCTGTGTCGGCAGACATTCTCCTGCCCCCCGCCTGTAAGGTCCGGGGGGCAGGAGCTCCACGCTCCATGATAAGGCTCCCCTCCGCACGGGGAAGGGAGTCGGAGCTACAGTATGTATCACACAAAAGACCGAAAACCACACCCAATAATCGGTCTCCAAGTATCCAAAAAAAAGCCTCTTAAGCCTCTGGACTCAGGAGCTCAAACAGACAAGTCTGACTCCCACAGTTGCCCCGAAGGAATTGGAGCAACCCATGTAGCTGGCGGGAGGTGTAAAGTAAAAAATAAGTAGATTAAAAAGCATACTCACCTGTCCCCGGCGCTCCGTTGTCCGCTGCCAGTGTCCATTCAGTCTCATGCCGGCGACTCCTTGCTGGGAGTCCTGCACCTCATGTGATCGCTAAGACCAATTAGGTACAAGATTTCCAGAAATGAGGCGCCGCCATGAGACCGAACAGACACAGGCAGGGGACAACTAAGTGCTGGGGACAGGTGAGAATGCTTTTTTTTTACATTTTCTTATTTTTACACCTCCCTGGCGGCCGACACAGTGGTCGCTCCAGTTTATGGACAACCTCTTTTAAGGGGTTGTCTGGACCAAATTTTTCTATGGTCACTTCACTGGTCCCCCCACATAGTGGCCTCTTCACTGCTCCCCCATACTGTATGGGGAACTGTGATGGGGTCATTATATTGTGTGGGAGCAGTGATGGGGGCTGACACACGGCCCCATCAGCTGTTCGGAGCCACTTCCGGAGCCCGTTCTGTACACAACACAGGGCCGGAAGTAGAAAGCATCCGCTGTATAGCAGCCCGGCGCCTTCACTGCAGCTCAGATCCTACTGACTTCAATAAGTGCTGAGATGCAGTGAAGATGCCCGGCTAATATACACTGGACAGAGCTTTCTGCTTCTGGCCCTGTATTGTGTACAGGACGGGCATCAGAAGTGGCTCTGTACAGCTGATCGGTCCGGGGTCAGCCCCCTACAGATCAGGTATCTATGGCCTATCCTGAGGATAAACCATAACAAATTATGCCTGGACAACCCCTTTAATATACCCCCCAGGGCCCACCTAATGCGCCACACTTTAAAAAGGTTGTCCAGTATAATTTTTTTCTTTTTTATAATTAGTCCGGGGGAGGTGAATCCCCCCCTACCCCCCTCCAAAAAAAAAAAAAAACATACTAAACATACTCACCTGTCCGGTCCTGCAGCTCTGCTGTCTTCTTTATGCCGGAATTCCTCACAGGCTGTGACGTCCCAGGTCCCTTCCCTTAGGCCGCTGATTGGCCTCAGGAGTCACATGACGTCACAGGTAGTCATGTGCAGGGGGAACTTCAGCTGGAAGAAAACAACAGAGCTGCAGGACCGAACTGCGCTGGGAGACACTGGGGACAGGAGAGAAAGATTGGGGTTTTTTTTTTTTGTTTTGTTTTTTTCACCTGCCCCGACGTAATAAAAAAAAAAATGAAGGAGCCACTGTATGGAGTATAAGCTCCACAGTGGCCCCTACCCAGTATTATAAGCTCCACAGTGGCCCCCACACAGTATTATATGCTCCACAGTGACCCCCACCCAGTATTATATGCTCCACAGTGGCGCCCACCCAGTATTATAAGCTCCACAGTGGCCCCCACCCAGTATTATAAGCTCCACAGTGGCCCCCACACAGTATTATATGCTCCATAGTGGCCCCCACCCAGTATTATAAGCTCCACAGTGGCCCCCACCCAGTATTATATGCTCCACAGTTGCCCCCACACATTATTATAAGCTCCCAACAGCCCCCCTCCGCTTCGGTGCTATTATTATACTTTGGGGTCTCCTCAGACCCCAGAGTATAATAATCGGAGACCCAGGGAAGGTGATTAAAAATAACAAACTCTCATACTCACCTTGCCTTACCTTTCTTTGGCATCCTCGCTCCATCCTGTTGTCTTCAGCGTCTTCAGGCCCTTTTCCGACGTCGCTGCTGAGGCCTGTGATTGGGCTTCAGCGGTCACGTGGGGGCGCACTGACGTCATTACGCGGCCGCGCCCCATGTGACTGCTGGGGCCTAATCACAGGCCTCAGTCATGACAGAGGAGCGCCGGAGGGAACGCTGTGCCCCGGAGAGGTGAGAATATCTATTTATTATTTTCAGTCACCTCCCCTGGGTGCCCTGCCCTGCCATCTATTGGAAAGGGGCCTGATAATATGCCAGGGTCCCTTTCCAATAACAGTATGTATAGTGGTCGGGGAACCAGGCTTTCCCCCGACCACTATCATAGTGGTCTGGGGCCTCGGCTATCTCCAGCTGGCCATGGGCACCATACCCCGCCGAGCCCGGTCGTAGTCCCACCCCCTGTGACCGCGATCGTTACGCCACTGGTCAGGGGCCCGATCGGGCCCCCATGACATGAGGACTAATAGTCGGGGCTCGGGGCCCACTGGTGGATTCACCGGTTCCCCGGTGGGCCAGTCCGACCCTGATCACTGTAATCAAACGATTCCTGTAACTGTCAATGAGACTTCTGAACCTCTCAACAGGTATTTTGGCCCACTCCTCATGAGCAAACTGCTCCAGTTCTCTCGGGTTTGAAGGGTGCCTTTTCCAGACGGCTCCTTCCAAAGATGCTCAATAGGATTTAGGTCAGGCCTCATAGAAGGCCACTTCAGAATAGTCCAATGTTTTCCTCTTAGCTATTCTTGGGTGTTTTTAGCTGTGTGTTTTGGGTCATTATTCTGTTGCAAGACCCATGATCTGCGACTGAGACCAAGCTTTCTGACACTGGGCAGCACATTTCTCTCTAGTATCCCTTGATAGTCTTGATATTTCATTGTACCCTACACAGATTCAAGACACCCTGTGCAAGATGCAGCAAAGCAGCCCCAGAACATAACCAAGCCTCCTCCATGTTTCACAGTAGGGACAGTGTTCTTTTCAAGATATGCCTCATTTTTCCGTCTGTGAACATAGAGCTGATGTGCCTTGCCAAAAATTTCGATTTTTGTCTCATCTGTCCATAGGACATTCTCCCAGAAGCTTTGTGGCTTGTCAACATGTAGTTTTGTCAGATTCAAGTTATTTCTGTGACCATTGTGGGTTTTTCTTTCATTAAACGAGGGGTACCAACAATTTTGTCCACGTCTGTACATTCACATTTTATTGTTTACATAGTACAGTATTAATGCATATTAGTATTGCTGAATAGTCCTATTCAGAACTTAGACCCACACAAACCTTGCTGACACAGGATGGCACTCCAATGGAGAGATACAACACCACCCTAACCATTGCAAGCTCATCAGGCTTTAATGGCTTAAAGCAATACAGCATTACTGTATCTTGTTATCAGTAGTAAGATATCCATTTCTTGAACCCACATACAGTAACCACATATAAAGACTAAAACCTTACCCGCTGGGAATTTTATTTACTTTCTAAATCCTGAGCCTTCACAATGCAGAAAACGTTCATTTTGAATTAAAATTATTTTAGCCATACTTTTCCCAGGCAATATTAAAATAATTTATTTTTTGTTTTATTTTTATAGTTAAAAACGATGTAGTAATAGTACAAATATTTTAATATTTACTAATTCATACTGTATGGCGCCAACATATAAAGCCATAAAGAAATAGACATCACTTACGTTGGTCCTTGTTTCCATTAGGACTCACAACCTAAATTAAGCTACCAGGTTGTTTTGGGGTAAAACCACCGTATACAACTTTGCTTATGCAGATGATAATAAGCAAACTTGGTAAGTAACCTGTAAGTGGTTTACCTGTCACTATGTTGTAAAAATTTTACTGTAACAAACTGCCCTTAATAAGAAGCCAAATATTCTACCACAAAAGTGCCCGTGCCTAAAGATGCTAAAAAAATGTATCAAGCTTTATACAAATATACAAGATAAAAAAGCATTTAAAAATTAGATGTCGAGTCCACATAAGGAGAAAAGATGTGTGGTCACCATTATCAATGTAAACATATATTACTCACACAAGGTACAATGGAAATTCAATTAAGGAAGGTCGTTATGTAGGCTAATTACATAGTAATACAGTATGGATAACTAAGGTGCCTTTTGCAATGACATTACATTGCACAGATGGTGTGAATATAATGAAAGTGACTGACAGAGCCACATACAGGTCTTTAAAGCAATACAAATCCATTAACAATCATGTGATGAATAAAGTGCATAGTGCAAGTAAATTAGACTATGCATATGTAACAAACAACAGTAAGGAAAAAATGTACCCTCCCATATTGAATAGGGAACCAAGTGCAAAGCATCCATGCCTGTACACGTTTCAGCACCTTTTTATGGAGGTGGCACTTAAATACACCATATCATACCATTAACCATTACCATTTGCACACCAATCAAATACAGTGGTGTGCAGGTGTGGCACAAATATAACAATGAATACCTTGCCTGTATGAGTAGTACATGTCCAGCAGATTTAAAATCATAGGGACGCACCAAGTTATGTCAGACGTTGGATGCATGATCATGTGATACAGTGGCACACAATATCATCATAGAAACACCCCATGTCACACTGACTGTCAGAGAATTGTCACCTCCTCTGACAATCAGGGTCAAGTGGAGCATCTTTATGATGACGTTACATGCCATTGCATCAAATGATCATGTGCACAGTGACTGCTGTCATATCTACCATATGTGAATGATACATGTTTACATTAATAACAATAACCTTGCGTTATTTGTTTTTGCCTCATTTTGTAATGTTTTTATCTTGTATACTTATTAATAATGACCTATTTTCTTTTTTTATTACCTTAGGGTTTTGGAAATCGCAGCATGTCAATTATACCTACGGAAACGCCGGCGTTCCCCATAGGTATAATTGAAGCAGAAAGTCCGCAGAGGAAAACTTTTTTTTCTGCGGCCCGCTATGTGGGGCCTTAGCCTTAGTCAGTTGTACACATTTTTTATCCAGATGGCATTCATCCATTGGAATTGAGGGAATTCAGCTTGGTCATTGACAAACCTTTGTACCTCATCTTCTTAGACTTCTTAGGTTCATTGCTACAGGTTTGGAGGGTGACTGATGTGGTGCCAATACTAAATTAAAGGTAAAAAGGTAAAATCGTGCAACTACCGTCCAGTATTTATTCTAAGAGATGAACTGCAGGAGTATACCGAAGAAAATAATTTGATAACCAGCATGAATTTACAACAATCATGCTTGTTTTCTATGAGAAGTTAAGTTCAAATCTGGATATCGGCCATGTGGGGCTGATGTGATATATCTAGATTTTGCTAAATCATTTGATACTGTACCATGCAATAGCCTTGCCCGAAAGCTACAGGTGCAAGGAGTATAGGATAAAATATGCACATGGACAAAGAATTGGTAAGGAAACAGAAAGCAAAGAGCCATTGTATATGGCAAATATTCCGAATGAGTAAAGGAAGCAGTAAGGTACTCTATGGATCTTTGTTGAGCCCAATTCTTTTTATCCTCTTTATTTGCGACCTTGTGGATAGGATAGAAAGTAGAGTGTCCATCTTTGCTGATGATGAAACAAAACTTACAAAACTTACTAGAATTCTTAAAACTGAGCTAGATTATATAAAATTATAAACAGACATGAACAAGAACTTGGCAAATGAAATTTAATGTTGACATATGTAAAGTAATGCACCTAGACCAAAGTAATCTTATTGCTGCATATACACTAGATAGAAGAACACTAGGGACAACAGAGCAAGAGAAGGATGTTGATTTCCTGAACAAGAAAGCTAAGCAGCAGTACTCAGTGTCAAGCAGCTGCTGGAAAAGCTAGTACGAGTTTAGGTTGCATATTGGGATACCAATGTAATATTGGCCCCTTACATTGCATATCTAGTTCCACATTCCAATAAAGATATAGGAGAACTAGAGAGGTTTCAAAGGTGAGAAACTGGATTATTAAATGGGATGGAAGGTCTTTTTTATAATGATGACATACAAAAATTATGCTTGTTCAGCATAGAAAAATGATCGGATTTACATGTACAACTAAGGAACTGGCATATAAAATTTATTGTGTCCAAGACGTGTACAAAGGACTAGGGGATATTGTTTATGAGTGGAGAACAGGCGGCCATATAGACATCTGTACAGATAAGAGTTCTTCATCTCAATTCAACATTTACAGCCCGGCCTACTTGTTTCCAGAGGAGCCAAGAGGTTGCAATGCATATACTGTACATTTTACACATCTCCCATAGACTGAATGAATTAATGAATGAAGACTGATTATGTTATATAGATATTGTGGCATATATTGTAAGTATACACTGAGAAATACGCTAAACGCATTCATAGGGCTTTACTATTCCTAAGGGTGGCCAAAGCAGAGTCCCAAGGGGAGTGTTTTTTTAGCTCTGTCTCGCTGGTACAGTATATAGTAGTATTCCTTTTTTTTTCTGTATAAAAATAGCATAGTAGGCTATGCCGTAGCACCCAGTAAAAAACACATACCACATGGTATACATTTTTTACATTGGGTGTCAACAGGTGACATATTGCCCTGAATGCCTATACAATGGCGTTTGTTAGAATATTCTGAGGTACTGTATATGTCAGGGCAGTACTCCCTATATACTGTATATGTCTGATCAGTGTCGGACTGGTCCACCAGACTACCAGGATCCTCTGGTAGGCCAGCAAAAGACACCCACATTTGGAGGATACTATGGTCTAGGGGTTGTTGGAGGGTAGGCCTCAGAATCATTTTTTCTGGTGAGCCCAAAGAACCTCAGTTCGACACTGTGTCTGAAGAAAGAACAGAGCCTTATTGCTTCAACAGCAGAACCTTACTAGGAATTATATTATCACCATTATCCTTGTTGTCATAAAGTTACATTATACAGTGTTGAATGTAGCATATATTGGTATATTTCACAGTAAGAAATTTTTCTTAGTATGTTCCTGTATGAATGGTCACTTATTTGGGTGAAGCAGCAAATTTCTGAATGAGAAAATCAGAGAATACATGTTTGGGTGTATCTCCTAAGTGACCAATGGTTGTGGACAAGTGTCCATTTCTGCTGACCCTTCCTCTATATAATCCAAGTGACCTGACACAGAACACAAACCTCCCAGATCTTAACCTGTAGCTCACTTCAATTATATACAAGCAAGATGACTTTCTCTGACGCTGAGAAGGATGCAATTGTGTCCATCACTGGCAAAGTCTCCGGAAATGCCAGTGCTCTCGGTGCTGAAGCTTTGGAAAGGTAAGATTTTTATCTATTGGGTACTCATTTAGCATTTTACTATAAGCTAAGTACGTTAGCTTTGTTGGGGTCTCCAAAAATGAGGACGCTCTCGGTGCTGAAGTTTTGGAAAGGTAATGTTTGTACATGTTTTTTTGTTAATAGTAATTTGATAATTATTTATTTTATTTTATATTACATTTAAAGGGGAAATGTCCGCAAGTTGCTATGTCATACTCTAATTAGTTTAGGCCTTAATCGCCTGAATTCCCTATGAATATATGTGTATATATATATATTCTATATATATATATATATATATATATATATATATATATATATATACATCAATGTTCTTTAAGAAGCCCATACTGCATATTGTCCTCTCCTGAAACATGAAGAGGCTGCTTAGGGCTGATCATAACTGGCACTCAATATCCACCCATACCAAGACTCCCTGGCTCTGACTAAGCAACATCCTGTCAAGATGCCCACACACTTAAGATAACAGCAACTTATCTCACATGGGAACAAAGTATCAGAGATGTCGACAACATGCCATATCCCTCTTTCCCCCTAACATATGTTTTTGGAGGAGTGTTGAGGCACCCCCAAACATGTTGAACAGTAGGCTTGATCTGCTGAAATTAGACGGTTTAGCTAACTTTCATCTATTTTGTATGGGACACCCTTAGTTATACTCAATCTCAATAGCACCTTTAATTTCAAGAGTGAGGTGTATATTTCATATATGAATGCATGCTTACTTTAGAAATATCTATTATGCTAATTTATATTTTTCCCTAGATTGTTTCTGAGCTTCCCCCAGACCAAGACTTACTTCAACCATTTTGACCTGAGCCATGGATCTCCTGATGTCCAGGCACATGGAGGAAAGGTCTTGTCTGCTATTGCAGAGGCTGCCAAACATCTGGACAACTTGGAGGGATCCCTGTCCAAACTGAGTGACCTGCATGCCTACATCCTGAGAGTGGACCCAGGAAACTTCAAAGTAAGACTCATATCCAATTTATAGAAATGATGTCATTGTAACTTCTTTTTAGTTCTTCGCACTTCCAGTCTGTAATATCTTAGCTCTAGCAATCCAGCTGTTAAAAGCCACAGAACAAGCTGAAAGAAATTACATATCACACACTTAGTCTATACAATGCCCTCTTCACTAAACTTTATTTATGATGTTCTGGAGAGGATCTTTAAAAGGGTATTGCAACATTTTTATGTTATGCCCTATGCACTAGATAGGGGATTACTGGCTGACTCGTGGGGGTCTGACCTCTTGGACAGACATCTGAATTCAACGGCAGGTCAATCTTGTGTGCCACAACTCTATTCATTCTCTAAAGGACTGCCGGGACTACGCTTTTTACTCAGCTATTGCTGGCAGTCCCATAGAGGTAAATGCAAGACCAGCTGCTCTATTCATATGCCATGATTGGTGGGTTCCCATCATTCGGACCCCCACTAAATTGGTAATTATTTTCTATCCAATGTACAAAGCAAATCTTAAAAATAGTGGAATACCCCTTGAAGTTAGCTTATTAAATCATTTCTTATCAATATGTTACGTCCTTCACAAACTAGTTCTTCATATTATCGCCACATTCAAGTCTAAAGCTAGCCACACACATTACAATTTGCCTGTGTGTGTAAAAATGATGCCTTCTTTAGCTACTAGATACTGTATCTCTCAGTTGTTGCACATTTTTTATGCAATATCTAAAAAAATCATTAATGACCAAGAATACTAAAAACCAAATACCTCAATCCGATGTGACTGGTTGAACAATTGTAATAATAGTGATCAATTGCGATCATCTCTTCCAATCCTACCATTAAATGGATTATATTATTGCTTGTATTATTTTTCATTCTTCCAGTAAATCCAACCACAAATATACAATTGTCTGTCATTGTGTATCTCCTAACGCCAATCTGTGCGGTCTATTAATAATGATATTGTCTTATCTTTGTGTTACAGCTTCTGTCTCACTGCATCCTGGTCGTCCTGGCATCTCACTTCCCTGCTGACTTTGATGCCACCGCCCATGCTGCTTTTGACAAATTCCTTGCAGTAGTGTCTCACGTTCTCACCTCCAAATACAGATAAATTCATCAAATAAACGACTTTTGTTGAGAAAATATGTTGAAATAAAATGGTTTGATTAAAAAAAGACCAGCCTTCTATTGTTTGTATTTATTCCCTTTTGTAACAAGACCCAGTGCAGCAATCTGGGTCTTATTTTTTTTGTCAATTAATGTGTTTTTGGAAAGCATCTCTAGGGTCAAAATGATCACTATTCCACTTTTTAAGGGGTGCAGTTTTCAAAATTAGGCCACTTCTTGGTACTTTCCATTGCACAGCTACCTAAGGGGCTCTACACACAGAAATAGCTGGTGTACTTAGAGGACCTTTCACCACCTCCACCAACTAGAGTTCCTAGCATCTATTAATAGGCATCACTCCACTGATTCCAGCAGTTGGAGTTTTTTCTGAAGCTCCCAGTGTTCCCGAGCAATCAATGTAGATCGTTTTGGATCCTGATATACTACTACTATGAGGTGGGCAGTGTCAGACAAAAGCAAGAAAGGGGGCTGAGCTCCAATCAGGGGTGGGTAGTGTACTGCCCATCTGACAGTACCAAGACTAAGTAGCATATGAAACACCAAAACTAACAGCATTGATTGCTCAGGAACAGTTGAGGCTAAAGAAAAAAAATCCAACTGTGCCAGAATCAGTGGAGGGGTGGCCATTACTCCTTCTTTCCGGAATTTTTCAATTTTCATTTTTGACTCCCCACCTTCCAATCCCCATAACTTTTTGATTTTTCAATTTACAGAGCCAGCCATATGAGGGCTTAATGTTTGTTGGACAAACTGTTCTTCATAATGGTACCATTTATTATTCTGTATAATGTACCTGGAAGCTGGAAAAAACTCAGAATGGGGTGGAACTGGAGAAAAAGTGCATTTGCGTGACTTTCTTATGGACTTCGTTTTTACTCTGCACCCAAAATGACATGTCATCTGTATTTCATGTTTTGGTACAATTCTGGGGATACCAAATTTATACAATTTTATTTACATTTTAACCCCTTAACAAAAATCTAAAACTTTGCAAAAAAAATTTTTGTTCTAAAAGTTAGATGCATAGAGCATCTTTTTTTTGCGGGGCCAGTTTACTTCTTAGTTATACCATTTTGGGGAATTGCTATTGCTTTGATCACTTGTTGTTCACATTTTTATCAGTGGCAAAACAGCGAATAAACAGTGGTTCAGAACTTTTGATTTTTTTTTTTCCCACTACAGCGTTCACCGTATGGGAAAAATGTTTTTAGAAGTTTGTAGACCGGGCATTTTCAGACACAGGGATACCTAATGTGTATGTGTTTCACAGTATTTTTTTTTGTTTTATATGTATTCTACGGAAAGGGGGGTGATTTGAACTTTTAATTTTTTGGGGGTTTTTTAAAAAAAATTTTTTACTTTTTTTTATTGCATTTTTAGTGAGTGAGATGGTCAGAGTGAAGCTGCAGAAAAACAGGTGGCCGGAGTGAGTGAGAAGGGCGAATATGGCTGATGAAAAACAGATAAGACTGGAGTGAGTGAAATGGTCAGAGTGGGGCTGCAGAATAAACAGGCAGCTGAAGTGAATGAGACATTCAGAGTGGGGCTGCAGAATAAGTAGGCGGCCAAATTGATTCAGACGGTCAAAGTGCGGCTGTAGGATACACAGGCAGCCGATGTGAGACGGTCAGAGTAAGGCTACAGAATACACAGGCAACCGGAGTGAATGAAATGATCAGAGTGGGGCTGCAGAATAAACAGGCAGCCAGAGTGAGTGAGACAGTCAAAGTGGGGCTGCAGAATAAACAGGCAGCCAGAGTGAATGAGATGGTCAGAGTGGGGCTGTAGAATATACAGGAAACCGGAGAGAGTGAGAAAGGCGAGTGTGGCTGATGAAAAACAGAGAAGACTGGAGTGATTGAGATGGTCAGAGTGGGACTGCAGAATAAACAGGCGGCCGGAATGAATGAGGCGGTCAGAGTGCGGCTACAGAATACACAGGCAGCCGGAGTGAATGAGGCGGTCAGAGTGGGGCTGCAGAATACACAGGCGGCCGGAATGAATGAGACAGTCAGAGTGGGGCTGCAGAATACACAGGCAGCCGGAGTGAGTGAGGCGGTCAGAGTGGGGCTACAGAATAAACAGGCAGCCGGAGTGAATGAGGCGGTCAGAGTGGGGCTGCAGAATAAACAGGCAGCCGGAGTGAATGAGGCGGTCAGAGTGAGTGAGACAGTCAGAGTGGGGCTGCAGAATAAACAGGCAGCCGGAGTGAATGAGGCGGTCAGAGTGAGTGAGACAGTCAGAGTGGGGCTGCAGAATAAACAGGCAGCCGGAGTGAATGAGGCGGTCAGAGTGAGTGAGACAGTCAGAGTGGGGCTGCAGAATAAACAGGCAGCCGGAGTGAATGAGGCGGTCAGAGTGAGTGAGACAGTCAGAGTGGGGCTGCAGAATAAACAGGCAGCCGGAGTGAATGAGGCGGTCAGAGTGAGTGAGACAGTCAAAGTGGGGCTGCAGAATAAACAGGCAGCTGGAGTGAATGAGGCGGTCAGAGTGAGTGAGACAGTCAGAGTGGGGCTGCAGAATAAACAGGCAGCCGGAGTGAATGAGGCGATCAGAGTGGGGCTGCAGAATACACAGGCAGCCGGAGTGAGTGAGGCGGTCAGAGTGGGGCTGCAGAATAAACAGGCAGCCGGAGTGAATGAGGCGGTCAGAGTGAGTGAGACAGTCAGAGTGGGGCTGCAGAATAAACAGGCAGCCGGAGTGAATGAGGCGGTCAGAGTGAGTGAGACAGTCAGAGTCGGGCTGCAGAATAAACAGGCAGCCGGAGTGAATGAGGCGGTCAGAGTGGGGCTGCAGAATAAACAGGCAGCCGGAGTGAATGAGGCGGTCAGAGTGGGGCTGCAGAATAAACAGGCAGCCGGAGTGAATGAGGCGGTCAGAGTGGGGCTGCAGAATAAACAGGCAGCCGGAGTGAATGAGGCGGTCAGAGTGGGGCTGCAGAATACACAGGCAGCCGGAGTGAGTGAGACAGTCAGAGTGGGGCTGCAGAATAAACAGGCAGCCGGAGTGAATGAGGCGGTCAGAGTGAGTGAGACAGTCAGAGTGGGGCTGCAGAATACACAGGCAGCCGGAGTGAGTGAGGCGGTCAGAGTGGGGCTACAGAATAAACAGGCAGCCGGAGTGAATGAGGCGGTCAGAGTGGGGCTGCAGAATACACAGGCAGCCGGAGTGAGTGAGACAGTCAGAGTGGGGCTGCAGAATAAACAGGCAGCCGGAGTGAATGAGGCGGTCAGAGTGAGTGAGACAGTCAGAGTGGGGCTACAGAATACACAGGCAGCCGGAGTGAGTGAGGCGGTCAGAGTGGGGCTGCAGAGTAAACAAGTGGCTGGAGTGAGCTGCAGTCAGAGATAATGATGTGACAGGTAAACTGTATGGGGCCACAGCTGGGGTTATTTAACAATGAATTATGCAGCCCATTTGACCAGATGAGTTTAAGAGCCCCGACTTAACTATAGGTGTAAAGTGGTCACCATGGCAACCAGGCCCATAAGCTCACAGGCCACTCTCAACACACTAAGGGCCTGTTCACATGGCAGAATCTGATGCTGATTTTGAGGTGGATTCCACCCCAAAATCGGGGCAGGTTCCATCCTTATTTTGCCTTCCATTGTACTTAATAGGAGGCAGAGATCACAGTAGGAAGTGGAAATAATAAGCACCCTTCTGTGGGTATTCTGTGCCTGATTTAGCTGCAGAGTCCGTGGCTCGAGACTCCCCACTGATTAGATCCATTCATCCAGGCAGAAACTGAAGAAGAATCTATCCGCCTTTTCTTTTTCCGTAGTATGAACATACCCGAAGGGTGCTATTACACATCTGCATTTTTACTCACATCAACACATATGATGTTTTTTTCTACACCATTGAAAACAACTAATGCTGATCAAAATGCAAAACGCCTGTGTGGTCTCAAAAAATGCATGTGTTATGCAAGTAAAAACGCAAATGTGTAATCACACCCTAAGGTTTCACATGTGCTGCAGCACAACTGCCTTACTATGTCTGAATATAAGCAATCTCAATAGAGGGGTGCAGTTGGTGCATGGAGAACCTGACTTCTTCAGTTAGCTCCCCATCCCCTTGACCTGAAGGACCTAGTCTGAATACAGAATAAAAGTTACTTTTCCTCAGATGGCGACAGTGGACTGACATTATAAATACACTGGGGGACAACACATAAGGGGCACTATGAGGTACTGTTGATGGTCTGGGGTGTGAAAAAGAATTGACAGTTCCCATTTTAACTTTCAAATTATTTTTTTTTTTATTGGTGATTTCTCCTGTAATTGAGGCTGATACATTAGCCCCAATTACATAAGGAAAGCAGCCTCCTATACTGTACTCCAGAGCTGATCTGGGTCCTCTAGGACTGTGGGACAGGGATCAGGAAGGCAAGCACAGTAGAAAACTGTCCCTGCCTTCCCTATAAAAGTCATCAATCTGACCATGGAGGCTGCCATAACTTTCAGTCTATGACTTCCCTCTATTGGCAATATAAGGAAAGCCGTAATGTTAGACTGTTCTGACACCTTTAGGCTGAGGCCCCACGTTGAGGAAACTCAGCTTTTTCAGTTGCAGATTTTGCTGCGGTTTCTTCAGCCAAAGCCAAGAATGGCTACAAAAGGAATAGGAAATATAAAGGAAGCTTCTTATACTTCTACCTTCTGCTCAATCTACTCCTGGCAGAAGGTAGACGTATAAGAACTTCCTATATATTTCCCATTCCTTCTGTAGCCATTCCTGACTTTGGCTCAAAAAAACGCAACAAAATCTGCAACAAAAAAAAGCTGCATTTCTGCAACGTGGGGCCTCAGCCTTAATCAGTTTTCAAAGAATGTTCCCATTGAATCCCATATTGACTTTTATCACAAATGTTTTGATGTTGGAAAAAAAAGACCAACAATAAAATTAATCTTTAATAGTAATTCACACTTTTATTGAAACATCAGCCTCATTTTGCTGTCATCTTTCATGGATTTATTGGACTGATTTTGATCTTCATGTTCATCTGTACTTGGAGCACAAGATAGTAGAGACATTAGACAGGAACTTGTCCCATGCGCAATGGGCAGCTGGAGTGAAGTCTTGTGGGAAATGAATGGCAAAGACAACCTCGATGTTGTGACAAAGATGCTAAAAAAAATGCACATTGTGATAATTTAACATTTGTCCAAAATCTGAAGCCTCAGTTTCTTTTTAAATAGAAATATAACATACTGTATATACTTCTATCAAATAGACCTGTCAGCAGACACATACTTTGGTTTCAGTACAAGACTATAGATCACAGTTGTTCCTGAGTTACAGTTACAGTATGTATAGTTGGCCACATATACCTCCCTGCATTATATGTAGAGATTGCCCTTGTAACGTACATTCTATTGGATGATCATTATCAGATCTGTGGGGGTCCAACACTTGGCACCCAAACCAATAAGCAAATTATCCGCTATCCTGACTGCCCATTGACTATATACATCTGAGCAGTCCACTCTAAACCCTGCAAGGATTTACCTCTATATCCTTGCAGTGTTAAACAGCTGCACAAACCGTGGAGCCGCAGAAGCGGAGAGCTGGCTAATACTACTGCTGGAGCTCCTATGGGGAAGGCAGGGAGGGTTTGCCTCCCTGCCTTCCTTCCTGACTAGCTTTCCTTCTGTAATTGGGGCTAATCTATCATCCCAAGTACAGGAGAAATAAGCAAAAAAAAAATTAAGTTAAAATGCCCCCATAGGCCTATTACAATGTGTAAAAAAATAAATAAAATAATAATAATAATAATAATAATAATAATGATATAAAAAAAAATAAAAGTTGAAAAAAATGCCACTACCACACCCATATCAGAGGTTCTAGCCCCTTTCCTTGTGATACATCAAAAAGTGTCACCAATGTAAAAATAACCGTAACAGAGAGGGGAAACTAAAACAAAACAAAAAAACAAAAACTGAAAAACAGATACATTTCACCTGTTTTTTTTGGTTACATTTTCTTGGATATTAAAATAAAGAAAAAACATGGAAAAATAAAACCATATTTATCACTGACAAAAAGATGCAGAAATTATTTGACTAACCCACAGGAAAAAATATTATAGCCCATAAAACTACATGTGCAAAAAAAATCCGAAAATTTATCTAGTCCTGAATCAGGGAAAGTGTCCTGGTCCTGAACACACTAAGGCTAAGGCCCCACGTTACGGAAACGCAAATTTTTTTGTTGCAGATTTTGTTGTGGTTTTTTGAGCCAAATCCAGGAGTGGATTGAGCAGAAGGTATAAGTATAAGAATTTTATACATCTCTCCCATTCCTCTTGTAGCCATTCTTGGCTTTGGCTCAAAAAACCGCAACAAAATCTGCAACTGAAAAAAGCTGCGTTTCCGCAATGTGGGGCCTTAGCCTAAAGGGGCTGTGCTGCACCCCCTTTATTGCTTACCATTCACAGCTGTGTACAACATTTCCGTCCCATTCAAGAGAACTGAACTGATCTGCAATGCCAGGCACTGCCACTACCAAAAGTAGGAAATTGTGACTAGTGAACAATAAAGTGACCCCAAGGCCCTCTGATCACCTGAATGGCAATGGTGCTCCAATCTGGTATAGGTGGCCTACTCTCAAGATCAAAGATCATGCATAAAATAGCACGTCACACATAACATTTCAGTTTAAATCTTTTTGAAAAAATATCCTTGTGTCTAGATATTGCCTTTATATATGTGCTGTGGTGTCATTGGTGTTCTTTTGATCCATAACATCCACCTAATGAATGTAGCTTAACACTTCACACTGATATTAGTAAGATAATATCTTACTTTGAAGTTTCCTGGATCCACTCTCAGCTTGAAGGCATGCAGGTCACTCAGCTGGCTCAGAGCATCATCTAAATCATCCACATGGTGGGTAGCTCCACCAATAGCACTAAGGATCTTGTGTCCCTGTATCTTCACATCAGAAGATCCAGTTTCCAGGTTTAAGTGGCTGAAGTAGGTCTTGGTTTCAGGGTGACACTTGAAAAGCCTGTAAGATATAAAAGATAAAAAGTAGTTTTCCTAACATACTTTGCTGGTTAACCACGCATATTGTACCATAGACTGACAATGAAAATGAGGGCTTGTATAAGCTCAGTTTATATGGTGTCATCTGTAGCAAACCAAAGCAAATAACTACTAAAACATAATAAAAATCTACACCTGCTGTTTGACATCTATTAAAGACAAATGCGGTGTGATATTACCTGACCCTGAGCAAGATTCTTACACCAAATAGGGACCTGTGCACACAGGGCAAACAAAATCTACAAAATAATGCAACTATGACTTGCAACTTTGACCAGCAAAAGTATCAGATGTACACTGATGTACATTGATTATTTAAGTGTTGGAGAACCCTTAGTATGTTCAGAAAACCTTATAAATGACTAATAATATTACTATATATAACTCCAATTCATATGGTACTGCAGTAGATAAGTATGCATGTCTGCTGTATATTTTCATGGCATTTGTAAAACCACAAAGTCAAAACCCACCTGTCCAAGATCTCAGCTCCAAGAGCTTCAACATGGCCAGCAGCTTTTGCCCAGATATGGGCAATGTGTTCCTTCTCTTTAGCATTCAAAGTCATCTTTCCTGGATCTGCTGGGTGCACCCAATATAATAAAACTGAATTACTGAGTTACTGATATTCTAGTCTCTGGGGGGTTTAAATAAGGTCCGCCTGTGCCATTACTGGTCACATAAGGTCTCCACCCAATTTATTAACATCTGCTTATCAAATTAAAAAGTATGGGGTGTGCGAGCGACCCAGACCACAAGATATGATGACATTTCATCTCCAGTTTCTAATGCTAACCTAATCATACGTATACACAGATAGGCGAACATTATTAATCAGCAAAAATTCTTAGGTGCACTCATTTTTTATGACCTGACCATTTTTCAGGTATATATCCCTACTCTAACTCCATATATTTCCTAATATTTCTGATTTATATTTTGTGCCATCCAGCGCTGACTATATTAGATGCAAAATGTTTTGTATGTGAAATGTCTATGAATAGTGCCTAAAAATATTTAAAGGGGTTGTCCAAGTAACTTATTGATGATCAATCCTCAGGATAGGTCATCAATAAAAGATCAATGGGGGTCCAACACCAGGGTCCCCTGCCAATCACTGTTTACATCGCACTTACATCTGTTTTATAGCACCCGTTTCAGTCTAGTCCCATGGAAGTGATATTGCACTGCCGCTATAAAACATATGTGCAATATAATCATTTTTATGATGCTCGTATGAAAGAGAGTGTCAAATCTCCATCCATCTCTTATTTGATGTCCTATCCTGAGGAAAGGTTATCAATAAAAATTAGATGCACCGCCCCACACACACACACACCTTTAGCACTGGGAATAGAGAAAATGATATACATACTGTATATAAATTGGCCTTGGCATTTGATAATATACCCACACTGTACAGCACCATCGAATAAAAATAATTGATCCACGCTGCAGAATTTTTTCTGCAATGTGTGGATGAGATTAGCCAGAATCCCATGCACTTTGCAGCTAATGTAAAAAGCAGCTTTTACTGCCACAGCGTTTCCGCCGTGACCAAAATGCTGCGTTTTCGCAGTGTGGGACCCCTGCCTAAAAGCTTACATGGCTTCCTGTGAAATTCGTCTTTCTCTGCATGAGTGTTTGAGACAGACTGTGAGCTAACTATTTTGGCGCTATATAAGTAACAGGAAATAAATCCCTATGTAGTGATTATTTTGACATGAGCTTTAGGCCAATCTCAGACAGCAATAATACAGCCATGTTACAGATCTGTGCAAACATAGCATTCTATGAGGCCATACTTTGCCTCCATTTTTATCGAATTGCACATGGAGGGTTCTTGTCATATGTGAATGCAGTCAAATATACTACACTCTGTAAACTACCATATGCACATAAAGCCTAATACTGAAAGTCCTGGCTTTTGCTGTAGTAGATAATGTTGCAAAGACTCCTTGTGAACAATATTTATGCACTTTTGTGCAGGGGAGAATGGCTTATACTCTTTTTTTTTATCTGCATGGAGGTTATAATAAAAGTAAGCTAAAGTGCTGTGATTAGACAGTAGGGGGTGCAATTCCCTAATGGGGCGGACAGTAATAAAAAAAAAAAGCTTGTGCAAACAGCACTGAAAGGCTTGCAGCAAAGTGGCTTCAGAAAAGAAACTTTTTATGCATCTACATTGTAATTTTTATGACTATGTGTAATTGATACACCTTTATGTTACATAAAGTATTGAGTGTGCACAGTGCAATGGGCAGCAATACTATTGTTTTTAATGGACTGGGTCTTAGCAGACCATGCATATCAACTCTGCTAGTGACCAGCATCATCTAAAGGCCGTTTTCCTTGTAAATGAGGTATCAATGGATGCACCAGTTACAGTGAAAATGCATATAAGAAAAAATAATAATTAGACCTGCTAAAGGACATATTATGTAAAAATAAAAAAAGAACACATGCAGACAAATACTGCTGTACTAACCTATACTGTGATCATACCTGCCACTGTCCCCCATACTACTGTATAATAAAGAACAATACTTTTTTTTTTTACAAAAATAGTTCCACAATATATATACAGTATACTAAAATTGTATTCAAAATAGACATGTAAAAATATTTTGGCAATTTAAAGGGGTTGTTCAGGATTTTTGTATTTATGGCGTATTCTAGAGGATTTTTTAAATATTTTCCCATCTCTGCCTTCCAAAATTCATAACTTTTTTTTATTCTTCTGTTGACCTGGTGATATGAGGGCTTATTCTTTGCGCTGCAAGTTGTACTTTTGGTTGTCATTTTTGGATACATATAATGTTTTGATTAGCTTTTATTTTATTAATAATTGGGCATTGCATGAAAAACAAATGTACAATTCTTTTTTTCTTTGGTTTTCATGGCGTGAACTCTGCATTAAAAATGACATGGCAACTTTTTCTTGCAGGTCTTTACGATTACAGCAGTATCATATTTATATCGGTTTTATTATATTTTACCACTCTTACTCAATAGAACACAATTTTGTGAAAATAAAACAATTTGCTCCATTCATAGTTTTTTACTTTTTTGTTTACAGAGCTATATGACGGCTCTTCTTTGTGGGGCAAGTCATAGTTTTTATTGGTGCCATTTTCTGGTATGTACAACTTTTTGATCACTTTTTATTGCTTTTTGGGGAGAGGTGAGGTGACCAAAACATATTAATTTGCACATTTTTCACCCTATGGGATAAATATCATTATTTTTGGATAGTTTGGACTTAAACAAACATATTATGTACAGTCGTGTATTTGAGATAGGCCATAAATATCTGATCGGTGGTAGGCCATCAGCCAGCTCCTGCACTGATCAGTTGTTTGGTAGTGCATTTGGTCTGTGTACCATATGTCGCATACAACTCACTGGAGGGAACTGGAAGATAGTAGTAGTAGTAGCAATATTATCCAAGGTGGGCCAAGTAGGCTCAACCAACTCCTCCTGCCCACCTCCCAAGTTAGGGCAATGTTGAGGGGGCCTGAGGTTTACCTGATGGTGGTGGCACTTACAGTTATAAGGAGTCCTCTTCTCTCCTGAGCCTGGCAATGTGGCTGTAAGGGCCCTGATGGTAAGTGCATCAACAACTCAGGATTCAGAAGTGCAGTTGAACCAAATTATGAAACTTTACTGAGGCAGGTAATAACCAATGCAGCTTCCCGGAAGTAGAAGGAGTTCTAGTGTGGGTGTTGTTACTAAGCCTTGTAATGATTTTCCATAGCAAGGGGATGCAATGATGGATGATAAGTCCAGTGTCTGACAACTCCATTCCAATGATACTATACTCTGCCTCTCCCACTATACAGGTGCATCTCAATAAATTAGAATATCTTTGAAACGTTCATTCATTTCAGTAATTTAGTAATTCAATTCGTAATCAGCGTCTTCCATGATTGTGTGTCCTACTGAACCAGACTGAGGGACCATTTAAAGGCTTAGGAAACCTTGGCAGGTGACACACTGAATTTATAATACTGAACTTTTTTACAATATTCTAATTTTCTTAGATTTTGGTTTTCATTACCTGTAATCCATAATCAACATTTACAGAAATAAAACACTTGAAATGGAACACTCTGTCTGTAAAGAATCTAGAAAATATAGGAGGTTACTTTTTTAATTTAATTACTGGAAGAAGTAAACATTTCAAAGATATTCTAATTTATTGAGATGCACCTGTATGTATGGGGGCTGTGAAGTCCCTCTGGTACCCCTGTCTGTCTGTATACTGCAGGGCCCAGGCTGTGAGGTTCTGTAACACCTCAACATCTCCTCCAACTTGCCCGTTGCCTGCTTTAAGGGAACTGACAGCAATTCTTCCCTGTCTATAGCAGTAGTGATGGGTAATGGCTCTTAGAAGAGTCCACCACACTTCTCCCTTCTGGGGCTGTAACAGTCACATGCTCAGTGATGGTATGCTCTGCTCAAAGGACTCCCTCTGACCACTACAGTTAGCTAGTTTTGAGCAAAAGGACCAGATCCTTCTGCCCACTAGGATTTAGCCCACTCTATATAAGAAGGCTAAATCCTAGTGAGCTAAAGGACCAGATCTCTCTGCCCACTGGAGATTGCTAGTTTAAACAAAAGGACCAGGTCCGTCTGCCCACCAAAATTTAGTCTACTCTATATAAAAATGCTAAATCCTGGTGGGCTAAAGGATAGCTGGTTTTGAGCAAAAGGACCTGGTCCCTCTCCCATATTCCCCTTGTTTTGTTGATATTTATAACTGATTGCTTCCTTTGGGGTACTTGCTTAAAACATTTTGTTAAACGTTGGGGGTACTTGACTTGAAAAAGTTGAGAAACACTGTTCTTTTGCACACAGCTGCTGATACTCCATCCAAGAGAGGAGTGTGACAGGATGTGCTGCCCTTAGAGACTTGAGACCAATCAGAGGGGAACCCTTATTTATTATATAATGCCATCATATTCCACAGCACTTTATAGATGTTGTTAATATTGTCCCATATAGGGCTCACAATCTAAATTCCCTATCAGTATGTCTTTGGAGTGTGAGAGGAAATTGGAGTACCGAGAGGAAACCCACGCAAACACAGGGAGAACATACAAACTGCTTGCAGATCTTATCCTTGGCTGGATTTGAACCTAGGACTCCAGCGGTGCAAGGCCCTGGTGCTTTGAGTTCCAACCTTAGACCTCTTGTGGAAATGCCAATCTGTGAGCCAGAGAAGGACTGCTGCAGTGTGATATAGTTTAAGGCCAGGGAGCGATGCGACCCCTGCAGCTACTTCTACTCCCCCATACTAATATCACAAATGCTGATCACAGTTTACAAGAAAAAACACAAAGCAAGCAGATAGGCTGTGCTTGAAAGATATACAAAAAGCGAGGAACATCCATTTTTAATTAATTGATTTTCCCAAACCAGGAAAGAGATTTATTCCCATAGATGTCCAGGTCCATAACAGTCCTCTCCATGAGAGCCTGGTAGTTCAGGCGATATAATTGTGACAGATTAGAAGGTATATGGACTCCTAAATACTTAATGGAAGAGAACCCCTAGTTAAAGGTGAAATACTGTCACATAGTATCCTACATTACTAGAGGAGAGGGACACATTTAACAGTTTCATTTTTTTATAGGTTTAATCTACAGGTGGCCAAAGCAGGTAAATTCTTTAAGTATGGAGGGGAATAAAATTCAGGGTTGGGTGACATATATCAGTAAATTATCAGCGTACAGAGAAGTTTTGTAGTGTTCTAGTTGAAAACTGTGCACACTTGGGTTTTTACAATGAGCCATCATGAGGTGCTCCATCACCAATACATTAAGACGGGAGATAAAAGTCATCCCTGTTGGGTGCTATACAGGTCCCAATAATAGCTACAAAACACCACCACCTCACTGAGCACCTTAACGCATTTCTTCCGCATAATTTTTCATTGACTTTTTCCTGCGTTTATTTTCCCCTATTCAATATATAGGGAAAACGCTCCCAATTCCACAATTAAAAATAACATGCTGTGATTTTCAAAATTGCAACCGTAATGTGTGGATTCACTTTTCTACTACTGTAAAATGCAACAATTTATTCTACTACGTTTCCGAAGCAGTGAAAAACACTGGGTTTTCACATGTTGCCTTAGCTTTAAAGGGGTCTCTTTAAGCTTATCATCTATCCAAGTGACCGTTCCCCGCTGCTCTGACACTTATCACCTATCCTGACTGCTGGACCTCAAAGCTCTTCAAAACAGGTGTCCCACACTACTGTTACATTCATCTCTTTGGGACCGTTCAACTTTTGATTGTGTGGCAGTCCTAAAGATATGAATAGTTCGGCAGTGCACATTCTCATGATCAATGGGGGTCCCAACAGTCGCTAGTGGTTATCCCCTATATAATTGATAGGGAATATGCTTTTAAATGATCTGCTGCTACCAGATTCCACAGGACATATTCAGAGGTCTAGTGAAGTTGATGCCTGGATGGGTATGAGCTGTTCTGGTGTCACAAGAACACACACAATATTAGGTAAATATTTTTATTCCTGCTGTTAGACTAGGTTCACATATGCACTCGGGTCTCCGTCATTGGGGTGACCTGAACAACAGAGAGCCAGACAGCTAAAACAGCGGTTATCCGTGGACCCCATAGACTATAACGAGGTCCACCATTTTTATACTGAAACTGGCAGAGAAAAAGCTCCTCTGTGCAAGACTTTTCTCTCCACCAATTTTCTGTGGTGGAGTCTCTGGCTCAGGTGTGAACCTAGCTTTATCTATAAACTGTTCAATTTTGCATCTTATCTCCATTCACTCATCAGTGAGACCCAGCAAACACATTGCAACTTCCCCAAATAATGACAATGGAGATTCTGTGTCCCCCATATTGTATGAGTAGACAGAAGTTTGTAGATAAAGCCGCAAATGTCTGTGCACTCTACATTCTGGTTTAAGATATAAATATAGTTCAGTGCTCACTTAAACACAGCTTCCTTATCATCTTAGGGCCGTGGCCGGTAAACTTATGCCACGCATGCCAGATGTGGCACTCAGAGCCCTCTCTGTCGGCACTCATCTCTGGAACAGATTATACTGTATGGGGGCCACTTTACAGCAGAGTGTACTGTGTGCGTGCCACTGTTGGAACAGATTGTACTGTGTGGAGCAGACTGTGTGGGGGCCTCTCATTATTTATATCACACAGTATCTGTTTTATAGCAGACATGTGATTATTACTACAGGCTGTAATAACATTGCACAGTCACTATAAACCATTTCTGTGCGATGTATATAGTGAACATTAATTGTTCAAAAGTACCAAATGCAAACTTATACCTTTCAGTACAAAGTTGTTTGTATTATTGAAAGCTCTGTAAAACCCCATTCACACGACCGTATTTTGCAAGTCCATAATTGTGTATCCGCACAGTATTAAGGTTAAATTGCCGTGTTGGCACTTTACGATAAATTAGTGGGTTTTGGGTTGAAGTTTGGGCACCCCCATCCTGCTCATACACATCCTGCATCCCCATGTCCCCCTCCTGCTCATACACATCCTGCATCCCCATGTCCCCCTCCTGCTCATACACATCCTGCACCCCCATGTCCCCCTCCTGCTCATACACATCCTGCACCCCCATGTCCCCTCCTGCTCATACACATCCTGCACCATGTCCCCCTCCTGCTCATACACATCCTGCACCCCCATGTCCTCCTCCTGCTCATACACATCCTGCACCCCCACGTCCCCCCTCCTGCACCCCCATGTCCCCTCCTCCTAGCCCCTCTCCACCAGTCTCCGCTCACAGCCGTTTCCTCTTCCTGTATTGACACTACTCAGTGCCATGTGATCCACAATAGCACCGCCCACTCCAGAGTCTGATCACATGGTCATGACGTCATCAGAGGTCCTTTAGGAAAGTGCGGGTGACTGAATTTGTGTTGTTTGTAAATCCCCCGTGTTGTGGCTCCGCAGCCCGTAGCTCACCGTGTTCAGCCGGTACAGAGAGTCTATATAAGCGGGGCTGTATCGGCTGAAGGCTGGAAGGTATGAGAGGCTCCAGTATAGTGTCAGGACGAGGCATTGGTACAATAAAGTGCCCTTTACCCCAGTTCACACTATCTATATGTAGGACGAGGAGACGTCTCCTTCGAGCCTGTGTTTATCTTATATGTTACAGTCCTTTACTAGTAAGCAGCTGATGTGCTTATACTTATAATAAAGCTGGACTGTGTGGACATGGCCATGAAGGCACTAGTACTCAGCCAGCCAGTGTGGTCACTGACAAGCCCCCTGATCTTCTATATCTGTATCTATTGTAACTGAAGACAACTCATAAAAAGTTACATCTGGATTTACAATCCACATATGCAATCACAATTGTGGTTGCTATTGGAAACAGTCGACAAGCATGTTGACAGACACATGATTTATAGTATAGTTTCTATGGCACCCAGTCAGATAGCAGCTTATACACCAGGCAGTAAAGTGGTAGGCCGCCCCTTATTGTTAGAGCAGGTCTGATGCATGAGACACTTTGTAGGAGATTTATTTAGACTGATGACAAGGAAACATCCCCGATATCCTTATTTAGGGGCCTTTTAAAATAAGGGAGCCATGTAATGTCTCCCATTTGTCCCAGTACCGGTTGTGATAAATCTGTGACCTCCAGGATTGTGTAAGGAGAGCAACAATCCATCAAAACTGTGCGTAAAGCAGGATTCTCTAGAGAAAAACCCAGAGAAAATATCTATCACTGTATTTGTATCTCCTGCCAAGTGTGAACCCAGCTTTATCCTTCTTTCTCTTTGGTATACATAGTAAACCTTCCCTAAGAGACCATCATTTTGAGAAGACCATCCTCTCCTTTACCATATATTATACAGACAACCCCCCATAGAAGATCACATTTCAGTACAATTTTGGATGGTCATCTCAAGGAGTTTTACTTGTATATCTGTGGATTGAAGTAATCCCTGTATGCTTGGTCATCCCATCCCTAAAAATGTCCCCTGTTGTGACTAGTGGGAACATTTTTGGAAGTGCCATGCTGTAGGGCCTTGGTGGTTGTCAGCTGGTAATTGTCAGAGTTTGATGTATTATATAACCAATTAGAACACTGCAAACATAGATATGGTATACTGAATATTTCTCTTATTTTGCAGGCTTCAGAGATGATGGGTGAAAACACCAGTCCTATAAGTGTTATCTTGGTGAGTTCAGGAAGCAGGGGTAATAAGCTGCTCTTCCGATACCCTTTCCAGAGAACTCCAGAGGCACAATCCTTACAGACAAGTAAGTAACAAGCATATTGTACATTAAAGGGGTGTTTTCATCTTACCAGGTCATGGTGTATTGCTATGATATGACATCATTTTATGATTGGTGGGGGTCTAGCTCTTGGACTCAAACAATCCTGAGAATGAAGGAGTATCTGCTCTGGGGTAGTGCTGCATCCCCTTTCAATGTTTTTTTTCTGCACAGTGGTGCTTTAGCCAACTGGCTATGCAGGGAACTGCCCCTGGCCTCATTCACTCAAATACAGCCACACTGCAGTTCCTTGCACAGCTAATAGCCGAGGCATTGATGTGCAGGTGAAAACAGTGAAGAGGTCTTGATACACAAGCTCTTCCGACCCTTCAGGGTAGGACTACATGGCAATTTTGACCACAACTCCTGTCACACAATCAAAGATTGCTGGGTCACCTTGCGACTATTTCACTCATGTTAGTGAATGGAGTCGCATTGCAACCCCAGGGATGCTGTGACAGTAACTTTTAGATGCAAATAGTCAAACATTGCTCGACTGTTGCGGCTCCCTCGGGGGTCACACTGCATCTCCATTCACTAACATGAGTGAAAGAGCTGCAGGGTGACCTGCAATCTTCAGTCACATGACAGGAGCTGTGGCCAAAGTCGCCCTGTAGCCCTGGCCTTATTCTCAGGATTGATGGGCAGATCTCCACCAATTATATTAGTGATGTGCCGTTGTGTAATGAGATGGAAATACCACTTTAAGCCTCACAGCAAAGACTGATCAGAATACTTGCAACTCTGTATGACAAAGCCATAGTGTTTGTTGCCATATAGAGCCCCCTGTACACAGGCTTATTTTACGGTATATTTGATCTTTCACCAATACATGCTCAGGGATAACAAGCCATCTGCTCTCTGGCACTGTTAAACAGTACACTTTGTATGTTAAATTACTATCCTCCATGCTTTGTAGTGTGGCCCACACTAAAGTGCAGCTGTATAGTAAGGTAAGGCAATTAATCAGATATTTTATCTCAGTTACGATCAGTGGTGATTATTTAGGTCATGCCCCTTTTATACCACATCCCTTTTACAGTAGGAGTATGTGTTGGGCTAACCTTGCAAGACTGAACACGGCCGAACCGAGACTGCTGTTATACCCTGGGGTCTCTTCAGAACCCAGAGCATAATAAGCGGAGTCCCAGGGGAGGTGATCAAACACAAAAAACAGTGTTACTCACCTCTCCTGGGCTCTGGCATATCTTCCTGCTGTCTTGGGGTCTTATGACTGACTTCAGAGACTGCGGAGGCTTGTAATTGGGCCTCAGCGGTCACTTGCTTTGATAAAATTTTATACTGATATCCAGGTAGATATCTTCAACAAGCCCATGTCAGCCCAAGTGAGTTTCTTGTAGGCATTCAATTTCAATTTTTTTGTGGTGTGATAGAGCCCAGTGTAGCCATTTCCAACATGATATCCTGCTGTGAGTAGTGCAGTACATGGTCTTGTAAATAGCTGTGATGCTTTCACCATTATAAAATAATATAGCATGATCAGTGGTACAGTTCGTATATAGTATAATGTGCCCGGCGCCACAATTTTATATAAAACAATATGTAGTCTGCTCACAGGGAATATGTATACGGCAGCAGACTGCTCACAGTGATTCTGTTGAGGAAAATATATTATTATGCACTTTACCAAAATAATTTTTTTTTTCAAACTGCTGTATTATCCAAAGGCTAATTCTTTGTCAATTGATATTGTTATTCTAGGTAATCCAAAAAGCTGCTATGCTTTAAATAACACTGGAGAAATTACAGAAGACCCTGATGGAGATTCCAAGTATGATAATAATGCGACATTTAGTATATAATGTATATCTAGTGTTGTCTGGGAACTTGAAATTAACTTACCTGGTCTGGGCGTTTGTTGCACCTGGACCTGGGGGTTCAAATCTGGTTCTGACCCAGGTCATGTGATCAGAACCAGCCCCTTGTCCCCAGGGTCAATTTACCTCCTCTCTTCTCTCCTGTTTGCTCAGGTAGTTACCTGTGCTATGGAGGCTGGCTGGCTTTACTATAGTCAGCTAGCTCCCATAGCACAGGTAATGAGATGAGGTTTTCTAAAAAAAAAGTATCAAGTGCTCATAAGGCTTGAAAGCAAATCCATAAGCAGTGACTCTTGACCCAACTGTATCAGTCAGAGAGCTCTTTTGGTGATACCAATATCTCTCCACTGAGGATCGATATATATAAAATGTCGATCTATTTATATCTCGACATTTTATAATGCCCCAGATATAACTGTTTGAGGTGACCCCCACCCTTATTTTAGCTGCATTACACATGCAAGCCCCTACATAGTAAGAAGCAGGGGAAACTGTTAAGAAATGCAGGATTTTGCAGAAAGGAGCCAAAATGTGTTAATAAATTATACTACAAAATGTATTAATGACATAAATACTGCCAGAAAATCAAAAGTTGTTTGAAAGTTTAGTAATGTTTTAGGATGTATAGACAGAAATGCATTTCTCTCACTGCTGCTGAACAGCTATTGATTATTTATTGCCTAAAAATGTGATCATTGATCGCAATGTGATTGATCCTTTGGCACATTCTCATTTCTATCTGTTACAACTATGGATAAGCATCTGCCATAAGGATGTGTGCACTTTCCTTACTGTAACTACTCACTATATACCTTTAGCTTGGACAACGCTGCCTGTTTACGGCTGTGGAGGGATAAGTCTCTGCCAGCTATCTTCAGCAATGCTGATGTCTGGGGAAGACTGTAGAACCGACTAAGAAATATCCAGCATTGTGGTGATGGTTTTGAGCAACACATATAGACATATGCTTGATAGTAGAAACTGCTGCCTAAAATCCAATGCCTGTTGGTGGCTTCATGATGCCAGTATATGATAGTCATAGATGCACACTACTGACCTGTATTGACATGTTTATTTGAGAATCTGTGTATGAATAATAACCTATTTTTTGTTTGCGGAAACTTTCTGCAAGGTGAGCCTGTGTCTAATAATAAATTTTTGTCTAAACCTGTGCAGATAAGGTGAGGGCTACCCACAGACTTTTTAGATATATGAGCCTTAGATTTCGGTACTTCAGCTATGTTCACAACTACGTTACAGGCTCTGCCTAAAATCATGGATGTTGGACTTTATTGTCCTGCAAAATGATGGTCAACATAACGGCTATCCGACAGGCCCCATTATAGTAAATGGGATCTGGTTTTTTTCCGTGATATGACAGAACTGTCCATGTTGGGACGTCTGGTTTTCTGGTCTTGCAACAGAACAGAAGTCCCAGCGGAGATGTGAACACTGCCTTAGGCTATATACACATGACCATGCGCTTTGTCATTGTGATAGTTGTTTTTTTCATGGCTAGCACACTGACCCATTCATCTCTATGGCTCTGTTATCACAGAAGTGTATGCAGCATTCAGTCTGGGGAACACTCAGGAAAGGTCCTATACCTGTATGTTTTGCGGTTCACTAAATGAAGTGAATAGGTCTGTCAAGACACAGGTGGTACATGGATGTCATCCATGTGCTGTCCATGCTGCTTTACTGTGGACTGGGCACATGCACACAGTCGTACAACAATAGTTGTACAACAGTTTCTAGAACTTTATATATTCTTGATTCCATTAAAAATTACTGTGTATTTTGTTTTGCAACAGTTGCACTACACATCTTCATGGGTAAAAATATCACAGGTGGAAAAGCAAATGAAAGTTACTTGTAACCTACTTCCTGTGCCCCTGTATGCAGTACCCCCTGTATGCAGTACTGCAGCATTGATAAAAGTCTGTGTGTAGTCTTAGCCTCCAGATTATTATACCGTGTGCTTCAGTTACATGTCATGTAGTATGTATAGTAGTTGTGCAGCGTTTACTGTTATGTTGTGTCTCACATTTTCCTTGTTGATGGCTCCCGTTCCTATTCCAGAGAGCCATGTCCTCTAACCGATGAGCAGTTGGTTGCGGGGTAAGACTAGATGTTCTAAACAATATGGACTTGTTTAGAATGTGCCTCTTCTATCGAGTCTTTAGCTCTTCCTATTTGTGTCGGTGTATGTATCATATTGTAAATAACTGAATCTGTAATATCCACATTTATTAATGGTTTTGTAATTGTCTACTAACACTTTCTTGCACAGATCCCTGCTTTACTGAATTCTGAGCAGTTCTTTATTTCATATTTGTCTGTAAACATGTAAACCAAGCCTGTATGGTTAATGATGGTGGTAAACCACTGCAAGAAAACTTGTAATCAAAAGAAACATCTGGTTTGGAGCATATAAGTCAGTGGCCACCTATTGTCTATTGTGCATTAGTGGGGCCAGGTAGGTCATGGCATTACCACAACTTGGCACCAGGATCAAAACTATATCCTTGGCATATAATGCTCAACAGCGTTGTGCTTTGAATGGTGTACAAGATGATTGTATTAATCAGGGCTGTGGAGTTGGTAGGCAAAAGCACCGACTCCGACTATTATTTTTCCACAGCTGAACTCCAACTTCTTCATAAATGGCTGACAGCTATTGCAAGGCAAAAGTAGTAAATTTAGGTCCCCTAATTCATGAAAAAGCCAGTGATTGAAATCCCATGAAAGTTAATATGTAACAATCTATACTAAATGTAATTATACAACAAGTCAGAGTTGGCAACTTTTTTTCCGCATCCACCCAAAACTGACCCCGACTCCAACTCCATGACTTCAGCTCTGACTTTATAGATCAGATATTAATTAAAGGGGTTATTCTGTTATGGACACTTATTCCCTATCCACAGAACATGGAGTAAGTGCCCGATCGCTGGGGGCCTGATTGCCAGGTCACTCAGCAATCTGGAGGACGGGAGACTGAAAGCCCCTCTAAAACCTACTTGTGAATGGAGCTCCAGTGGGCTTGTGTGATCTGCACTCTATTCACTTCTATGGCGCTGTTGGGACTGTAATCTCTGGCAGCACCTGCAACCCATAGAAGTGAATGGAGCTTCAGTCATGTAAGCACACTGTCGCTCCATTCACAAGGAGGCTTTAGGGGGACTTTAGCTCCCTGTTCTCTGGATCACTGAGGGACCTTGCGGCCGGACGCCCAGCGTTTGGACATTTATTCCCTGTCCTGTGGCTAGGGGATAAGTGTCCTTAATGGAACAACCCCTTTAAGTATTCCTCAGACCTGCACCTATAGAATGGGGATCCCTTGACGCCCATCCCACCTGCTATTTGTAGGCAGAAACAGATTGGTAAAGGTGCCTGTGCATGCACAGACTTCACTCTAAATGGAGACAACCTTGCATCAAGTTAGATGGGATTTGGGGAATTGTCTGATACAGAATGCCCCCTTTATTGAGTTTCAGAAGTGAATGTAAGTATATTGAGGAATTGACCATATTACCTCATTAATATGTGTCTTTTATCATGTAATAGGGGACAAAGGCTGCAGGGAAATCAGATTCCACGCTGCTTTTCTGTTGACTAAAGCAGCGACAATAGTTTGACCTCAGTCTGTGCCTTGTATGACATAGGCAGAATACAAACTGCCCTAAATGGCAGCCAGCTGACAGGTGAATATGATCTTTAGTTGCTGTTCTCTTTATCAGATCATTGACATTCATAAATTCAGCAATTTTGCTAATTGATTTCTATTGGGGATTTGTAGCATGTGCCATTTATTAATATTTAAGTCTGTGCAGAGAGCAGTCCCAATACCATTTAGCAGGTATGCTATACATGTAGGTAGACATCCCTCATAAGTCCCCTATAAACATGTATCCTCATGTTTATATCATTGGGGCGAATGCTGAGGGAAAACAAGCCACTGTTCACATCTCTGCAATATGATTTATATAGGTAATGAAATCTCTAAAATAGTAAGGAAATATTATTGACTGATATTGCCTATTGTGCCATAATTCACTGTGTGACACATGAGCATTAGACTTGGTTCACATCTGCATCGGAGTCCCCCGGCAGTCCCAAACAACAGAGAGGCCAGTGCAAGTGTGAACCTATCCTTAGTAATGTTACCCTTTGGCTGCTGAATTGCTTCCAAAATGGCTTTGATCACTTCTCTGTGTAAAATATATATATATATATATAGTATATGAAAAAGGGGCCCCCTATTAATCTTAATCATTTTTGTCAAAAAATTTGGGGGTGTCAACACCCCTAAAATTATATATATATATAGGGCACAGAAATTCGGTGAAGGGTTTTCCAAACAAAAAGCACAAACCCAAAATGCCCGGAGCCCCCCCAAAAAGAAATTACCCCCCCAAAAAAACCCCCCCCCCCCCCCCCCCCCCCCCCCCCCCCCCCCCCACCCCCCCCAACCCCCCCCCCCCCCCCCCCCCCCCCCCCCCCCCCCCCCCCCCCCCCCCCCCCCCCAATTATCCCACAGATGTTCAATGATATTCGGCCCCCCCCCCCCCCCCCCCAGGCCCCCCCCCCCCCCCTTCCAAAAAAATGATTAGAATCCATGCAAGCCAGAGGAGAAACAGAAATGGGGGGTGGCGGGGGGGGCCGAAAGCCCCAACACCGCCCCAAAGAGGAACCACCAAAACAGGGGTAGCAAGTGCGGAAGCGGGACGAGCAAAGCCGAGACCAAACAACCAACGCACAGTCCACAGGACCCTCCAAAATGAAGCTGGCCAAAGTCAACCCAGCGACCGGTGGCGTCAGAAAGGCACACCTCCCAAAGCGTGCAAAGGTGAGACCGACACAGACACCACTGCAGCAAGATGATGCTGCAGCTTTGGAGGTGGTTGTGGATTGTCTTGATCTCACATCTTCTTCTCTTCCTTTATGATATTTTTGGCCCGCCACTTCTGGGGTAAAAAAAAACTGTCCCGGTGGTCTTCCATTTCCTAACTATGTTCCTCAAAGGGGAAACGGCAGGGTGAAAAAACTGAGAAAAAATTTTTTACCCCCCTACAAAAAAAAAGTAAAAAAAACATTTTTTTTAGTAAGATAAAGTGGGGGTGGGGGGGGCAAGACACCACCCCTCAGAAGAAAGAACAAAAGAAACAACTTGCAATTGGCCACCAAAACCCCAGATGGAACACCTGGCAGAAGTCAAAGCCAGGAGGTACAAAACCAATTTGCTGCAGTAAGTAAATAAAAAAAATAGATATTGCAGGTTTATTGAAGAAAAAGCAACATATGTAAAAACGTTGCAACAGAAATTTTGGTTTAATGAACACATTTGTTAGTACAAAAAAACTCAATTCAACCGAAAAACGTGTCCACAGTTATAGATATACAAATGAAAGGCGTGCAAACACCCAAATATAGAACTAAAAAGATAAGATTAATAGAGGTGCCCAAACTTTCATAGACTGTATATATATATATATATATATATATAAAACTGCAGATTATATAAAAAAAAAAATATAATATTGTGGTTTTATGAGGAGGCAAAAATGGGTGGGTGTGAGAGAGGGGGAGGGGACAGACTACACCCTCTCAGTCGCTCCTAGATATGCACCTACATTTTTATCTCCCTGAAAGCAGATTCCCATTGCATCTCATGTACTATTGCTGACATCAGACTATATCCCCTTTCACATATACACAATATATAGCTATAAACCCTAGATTATATGGTAAGGCAGTCAATTAATGTTAAAATGTTGTCTAGTGCTGTATATGTGTATTGTTGAAACTAGTTATATTCTCAGTAATAGGCGTACATGATGTTACTGAGTTCTGTAATTAATAATGTTGTATCTTGCAGTTGGAAGTTGGAAATTCTGTATGTCCAAACCTTTGGATGACAGTCGTAAAGCCTTCATTCACATTAATAATGTTTCAGGAGCTTTACAAGGATTCAATTCCTTAATTTCTTGCCATTGTTTTATTGAGATGTCTGCAAATATCTAAAATATCAGCACACCATACTGCAGGCTTTACATCCAGAAAGTTGGCGGTTCTTTTCCATTGTTTGTATGGAAGATGGGAGGCATAACTAAAGCTTTTAGAGAAACTCTACCAGAATATTCACCCAACTACAACTTCAGTTTTATTCTACAGAAAACTAAACAAATGACCCCTAAAAAGAAGTCGTAGGGGTAGTGGTATTTCCACGAATAGTCACGGTGACTGGCTTGTTCCTGCATTCATTGTTGGTCCCTCTGGCCAGGGTATATCATCACTAGGCAGTTACGATTTTGCCAGGGCCGACTTGTGATGTCGTATCTTGATTTGTCGGTAAAGCCAGAAAGGGGTGAACTGGTGTCACTATTAAGGACAGCAGCACCACCTACATGACTATTCAGGGTAAAGTGACAAGTTTAGAAACATAATCCCCCTTGAGTATTGGGCTATGGCAGAAGTTTAGAGGTGTAAAAGATCCTGCCAGATACCCCTTGAGAGTAGTTAGTGTAACTTTTATAAAACCTTTCACGTTTTATAGTGACGTGTAAGAAGCTTTGTTACATGGCGGGTTGTTCCATGGTGGTTTGGGTGGTAAGATCCCTACTGATTGCTAAAATGAAGGGGAAGAAGCACTCAGCGGAGCACTGTACCCCTATAGCTTTCCCAGTACGGGACACTAGTCCCACAGGGAGGTCAGGACTTCTATCATGATAGATAACTATGATGCTGGGAGTGTCCTCCAGAAATATGGAGGAGATCTGATCCATATCTCACGGACCAAATTAGCCCATGTGAAAGCGGATTTACTCTTTATTTTTCTAACCTCAAGCTATGGCTGTGTCAGATTAACACAGGTATATAAATGGCTTTTTACCTTGAATATAGTAATGGCTAATGATGAGATTGCAGACCCTCATGTGGACATTTCCATGACTTTATAGCTACACTTTAACCCTTTCGTTCATGAAATCCTTTCCGGCAGACGGTATTTCTTGTGTATTGTGAAAAGTAATTAGCTGTGTGATTAACCAGCACTCTTTATCTTTGGTCTGTGTGAGTCCTGGCAGCGCATGGAAATAATTGGCATGACGTCACTATCTGTCATTTCTTCTACTGTTTGATCACACGTAATCGCTTCACGTTCAATATAATGTTATTTCTTCTAATGAACTTTCTCACATTTCTGACCTCCACAGAGATAAGAGCTGCCGCTAACACTTTCTGTTGCTCTTTTATTATCCTTTTAAAGATTTTCAGATGTCATACTTGCGACCATATTGGCTACAAAATCTGATATGTGCGGTAAGAAGTTTGAGCTGAAGATTGACAATGTACGTTTTGTTGGACATCCGACCCTACTTCAGCATGCACTGTGCCAGGTAGCGTTCCCTCCCATTCACCATATGCTTTGTTACACACAGTTGTGCCATGCACAGTCAAGCCTCAGACACAGTTTTTACTGGTAGCATTTAGGGAAGATGGGCCTGTATAGAGATAAATACACCCTTGAACACAGGCATCAATGATCACAGAAGAGATGAGGACATGCCCAACTCTTGTGCACTGTGCTGTTTTATCTATAGGAACTAGTGATCTATCCCTGTGTCAAATACAGAGGGGACATCCTTCATTGTAACACACTGATTCCAGAAAACTAGCGCAGGTGCAGTGTGTTGCAGTGGAAGATGCAGAGTGATGTGTCTGGTCACATGATCCTCCATCTGCAGCCAAAATATGGATGGAAGGGGCACGTGATCACAAGTTACCTCTGTCATCAGAAGGCAATATCGCATTTCAACATACAGATAGGATTTAGACATATTTGTAAGTTTATTAAAGTCATGTTTCCGTGCATTTATTAATATTTTAATAAATAAATAAATCGCCTACTCCTTTTAAAGTATAACATGTCCCTCACCCCTTCCCTTCCTTGTCCTGTTGTCCACAAAACTGGCATTTGTACTGTTTATGACATTCATATGTCTGTATAATGTTTCACGATATGCTCTGATGCTACTTACCTATTGAACCTAAAAGTATAATGTGATGCCCTCTTACCATATCAAGCATGTTTTCTCAGTCTTGGTGATGTTAGAATTTTCAGCTGTTTATTTGGCAGGTGTTTATTCCTGCTGTTTATTCCTGCTGCACGGATGCTACGCTTCTGCTATTATTCTCAAAACATGTATATACATATGACATTATATACATATGAGGAACCCCAATTGTGATGGCCCCTCTCCTTATGAGCCACTAAGTGATAATAACTCCCACTCTAGAAAGTTTGGCCTGACTATGTAACACATAGTCATTTGCACTCTTGATACTCTATGTCCTGTGCTGGAAATATGTATGGTCAGACAGAAATCCCAAGTTTTGATGATACGATCTATTTATGGCATCAAAATGAGTGCACAGTGTAACCAGGCAGCAGGGGAGGCAGGTAGGATGCTGTGCTGTGTAGTGAGAGGTATGACCAGTAGGAAGACCGAGACAGAGAGCTGTGTCCAGTTCTGCAAAAAGGCATAGATAAAATAGAATGAATACAAAGGTGGGATACAAAAATGGTGGGGGGTTTGAACCATAAAACGCATCAGGAGAGGCTTAAAGGGAATCTGTCAGGTCAATCTGGGACACTAAACCACCCACAGGTCTTTATAGACTTGGGGTTTAGTGTCCCAAATCGCCCTGTTTTAATGCAATCCGCAGGCACATTAAAATGGGGCACATATCTACAGAAATGGGGTTACAGAGGTAGCTGAGCAGCTGTGCCCTCATAGAAGTGACTGGAGAAAGGTGCAATGTGTGACTGCTTTGCCATTCATTCTGTGCCTGGGTTCCAGTGACCACATCACCAGACAGGTCAGGGTATATTCCATATATGTCTGGGTCCCAGCAGTTGGATCTACATATATCTGACATTTATAGTACTGTACAGTCAGAGGATTTGCCATAGATGACCATGTTGTGAATAGCTCCATGGCAAATGATCTTACAAGTGCGAAGAAGAGAGATTTGGAAATCAAGATGGCTGACCTTTAACTGTAATAGTCAATGAAAATAATGTGCACGAAAATATTTATAGAGAAATGTTTTCATAGATAATGCAGAAAACCTTTATGGTTCACACACTAAGCTGTATTACAGATGTTTTCTCATACAGATTATGTTCCATAAGATTCCCTATCTATGGCTTTAGTCTAGGAACAACGATAAATTATCACTAAAGATTAATAGAACAGTTTTGTATATATGGCGCTCCATTGAGCCCTATGCAAATTTATACTGAAAATTCAATAGACCAGATTACATGAATGTAAAGCTGTTTGGTGGTCACGGGCACATGATAGCATAATCTTGCACATTGCCACAGTAAAGGGCTCTTCTACAGCAGGTTATTTTATATGAGTAGCAATATATAGGTAAATACATGACCATCTGGGATTTTCTGTCCTGGATCCCTTGACTACGCCCTCTGGTGGTAGTGAGCTGATAAACAATGAAGGTGTTTGGAGTAGTGATAAGTACAATTTTAATGTTATGTCTTCTTACTTTATTCACTGCTGTTACTATTACCACATGATAAGAAATGTCCTAATAAAGAACAAGTACTATAATGCCTGTGATCGTAGCTCATTTCTATACACTACTACTGATGTACTTATGTGAGTATGGACTGAAACCACTTATTGTAAAATCCATGTTTCCACTTGTGTTGCAGGTGTCAAAAACAGACCCTTCACCAAAAAGAGAAATGCCTACAATGATCCTCTTTAATGTTGTCTTTGCCCTGAGGGTAAGAGATTGAATTTATCAAAATTATATATGTAGTAAAGAAGTAAAACCAACATTTATCTAAAGGACTGTCATTTCCTTCCTGCTTACCAGATAGTCCAGGTTTCCTACCCTATGGGGTCGGGATTCAAATTTTGGGGGTTAGTGAGTAAAAATTATTGGGTTTTACAGTGGGGGGTTTTATCAATTGGCTAAATACACAAACATTATAAAGCTGTGTTCACAATGACGTTGGCCAATTTCATTATCCAGCAGAACAATGACATTGATGGCATTTCTGGATTCTTTATGTGGCACCTGAAGGTCTACATTGATTTGTAATGGTGTCCGTCAGATTATTATCGCTGTCATATTAACATGGCCTTCACCGTGATGTGAATATAGCCTAAAGATGAAGTTAGATGTGGCGAATTATTTCTGCCAGTTTCTATAATAAAGATTATATCACTGTAGCAGGCAACCATTTACTGCATACATAGTAATTATTGTATGATACCATATACAGTACATATATGATATAGTAACTGTTGTATGTGTTTTCTGCAGTATACAGAGGTGTAGCCCGGGTGCTTTGAGCTTCAGTGTAAAAAACATACCTGGGCCTCCCCCCATCCCACATGATTTCATATGTCCTTTATATGCACTTATAGATTATTCACTGTATAAGGAAAAGCTATGTAATTTTCTAATATACTTGTAACCCTTTTCATACAGTTGTCAAGCTCTCTGCTGGCAGTTCTTGAATGGGATCCTTCATTGTTCTGTTCTATGTTAGCCTGTGTTCACACAGCCCTTTTTGTTTTTTTAATTAATAACTGCATGCTGGTATACTGTTAGGCTGTGTTCACACTGCTTATAAAATAAGAATTGCATGCTTGTTTTGTTACAATGCATTTCAGCTAATGGCCATTGAATTAAATATCTTCTGCTTTACTGGCATAGTAAACTCAGCTGAAATGTACAGTAATTAAAAAAGCACCGTGTGAACCCAGACTAACTGCAAAAAAATGAAGGTTTCCATTCAATTGCTGCAGACAAAAGGAAGTAGAAGAAACCTCATTAATTAATAATAATAATAGTAATATGTTCATGAGTATTACTATGACTATAATATTAGGATTGTACAGTATATTAGGGATCACTTCTTATGCTTGGATGTTATTTCTGTGTGTACATGTGTTTGGTAAGATATAATGAAGACATTAAGGCGTGCCATCCTGCACATGTAGATTCAGTTTGCCTTTTTTAATCTATACTGTTCCTCTGGTAAACACTATTAGTCAGCAGTATCACCCTATGGTGGGTGATACAGCAGAATTAGGACTGTACATATCTTATCTCTATACCTCCTCCCTGCAGTCATGTAATTGAGAGACCATCCCTCCGAATCAGCCCCTACAGAATCATGACACATCAGAAAAGCAGGCTTCAAGGAATGCTGAGTCATGTGTGGACACTTCTAATTCACATCATGATAGATCCTTCATGTCAGCCAGGCTAGAACTGTTTACACTGGTCTATGGCCATTAAGGTGACATCCCCAGGGGGTATCTGACACAGATAAATAATAATAGTAATGGTAATATCAATGTTTTATACAGAACTCCCTGCCAGGCCAGTAATCCCATGATACTATGTGTGTGCTATTCTTATTATGTTTATATGTCTTGTTACTGCCTGAAGCAGACAGTGACTTTAGACAGCAAAGGCTCAGTTATACTCTGCATGAATTAGAAACATAAAGCCACCAAACTCTTAAGGCTAGGCCTATGGGACCCTCACTAATCCAGAGAACTGGGGTTGGGAGCACAGTCATATGACTGACTCCACATCTTAAGGAGGGGTCTTTGCAGTTGGCGACCTAACCTTCAGATTTGTATGGCATATTCAGTTAATATTCCATAAAAGTCTTTGGAAATCCCATTTAAATATCCTTTAGTAAGTATGGGGAGCACTGATAAGTAAATGAGGTATCCCATAACTGATTCTATAATGGCTCCTTCTGCCTAAGTAGAGTCTATAAGAATTAAGGGTCTATACATTCAGGGCAACACTGAGACGCTTGGGGTGTTTCAATAAGTTTTACATATGAACTAGAAGAGTAATCCTGCAGCCCATGCTACAAAAGAAAAAAGTATACAGTGCAAAATATATGTTTTTTAATTGGTGCATCTGCATGGCATAGGGCAAACTTCTGCACTATTCTTATGAATAGAGATCTATGGATGCATTTATGGTATACATTGGAAGCTTTATCAGAGCGTATGGCATACTGCAAGAAAAAATATGGTGACACTCACTAAATGATGGCTTTACAGGGTTTATGAAGTATTGTTCACACAGTGGCGTAAACAGTTAGAATATTAAAGGGGCGGGTGTAGTTCTTAAAAACTACAGCATTCACTGTTTGTGCCAATATGGTTGGGGGTGGTTTATGGTCATTTTCTCAGTAACGTGAGTCTAGAAACTGCAACTGCAACGACAAGTCACAACCAGAATGGTGTTTTTCATAAAAGCAGTACAAGGAAAATTTACCTAGAACTCTAGTTCGGTTATGTGTTTTTTATGGCACTGTTAACGCCCCATGTGCACTTACCTAAAAGCAAGCTTATAAGACCTCATAGGTCACATACGTGTATCTGGCCATTTCAGTGGACACAGTATTACACTGAATCGTTCAGGCACTTTTAATATTTCTTTCAAACCTATTTAGTCTCTGTTTTTTCTGTTGTAAACGTGAACATTTTCAATAAAAGATATAAAAAAAGTCTTTGTACATATGATGGAGTAATATATTAAACAGTAATATAACATATCATCCAGTTATCACTTGGACTACTGACCTAGTATTAGTTTGAGTGTTCTGAATATTATTTCTATAATGAAATAAATGCTTAGCTATACACCACACACTAGACACATGTAATCCCCCAATACTAATACAGTAATGGGAGCCATAATAATATCATAATAATACATTTTATTTATATAGCAACAACATATTCTGCAGCAGTTTACAAAATGTAGCGTTCAAGTACAGACAAAAAGATACATTACAGAGAAATAGTCAATTCACACAATGGGACTGAGGGCCTGCTCACAAGAGTTTACAATCTATGAGGTAGAGGGCCATCAGGAGAAACATGGATTGGACAGGTCCACCCCATTCTTACACCAGGATGAGCTGTATCATGATTGTTTGCTTCCGCTTCTCAGCGTTTCCATGGGACTGAGCCACATGTGTGATAGTGTCCTGTGTTCGGCCATTGTTGCACATTACTACAGGTGATGGTTTCTTCTTTCCCTGTGTTTTCTAGGCGAATGCAGATTCTTCTGTGATAAACTGTTTGCACAATCTGTCCAGAAGAATTGCCATTGTACTGCAGCACGAGGAGCGCCGCTGTCAGTATCTAACCAGAGAAGCCAAGCTCATCCTGGCAATACAGGATGAAGTGTCTGCAATGTCTGAAAGTGAGTAGGTTTTTGTTACAAGAGGGATACTTATTGTATGCCAAGCTGTTTTTTTTATTCTTATCGTTCCCATATGTTTATGTCTCTTAGATCTCTGTTTACAGTCAGTGAATGGAAACATTAATTGCTTAAATGTATGGCTGAACCTATATTCCCTCCAGACTTAGTGCTGCTCAAACATTAAAGGCAATCGCTTCAAAGGGAGTGGAGTAGCAGTAATGTCACACAGTCACTATACAATGTATGGCGTCCTCTGCTTCCAGCTCCATACACTGTATGAACATCTGATCAGTGTGGGAGCTGAGTGTCAACCTCTCAACCTAACAGATATAGACAGAATATCTTGAGGACAGGCCATAAAAAAAAAAAAAAAAAAATCTACAGAACTACCCTTAGTCTGAGGCCAAACACTGGAAAAGCTGTGGTTTTTGCTGTAGATTTTTCTGGGTTTTTTTTGTTTTGTTTTTACCTAAAACCAATAGTGGCTTCAAAATAAATGTGATATTATATATATATATATATATATATATATATATATATAGGAAATTCTTCTATGTCCCTTATTAGGGGCGCATGTATGGACTTGAGTGCCACTCCAGTGTTTTCTTTTAACAAGCATCCTATTGCAAAGTCACCTTTAAGAGGTATAGATGAAAACAAGCTAAACCATGGAGAACAGCTTTAACATTTCTATCCATGAAATTCGGTTTTATTGTTAACATCGCCACTTAGTGGCCAATTATATAACTGCATATAAGGTAAATGTTAATGGAATAATTGTGGTTATAACTAATAGTAATTTTACATCTGTGTCCTGCTATTCAGAATCATAAAATGTAGGTGAGACCGCAGGTAACCCCAGCACCTCTGTCATCCCTTACATGAAGGATCTGGCCACTGGTTCTACCATAAAGCCACCAAGTGTTTTTTTCCTGTGAGTTTAACATGTTAGTAAATGGGATACTGCGGTTAAAGCCACAGCTTAACATTTAGGGTTAGTGTGGTAATGGTTTTACTGTGATTATTGCAATTTTTTTTTATATTTATATATATTTGTTCTTTTACAGCAGATGAGGGTCCACAGTCACCATTCCACCATATTTTACCGAAGAGTAAACTAGCAAGAGACTTGAAGGAAGCGTATGACAGGTATATCGTGTCAATCTATCACGTGTATTACTTCTTGAGCAAGCAGTATGTTGTCAGTCATATAATTTACCAAATTGTTTTGTGACTAAGAGTTTTGCTTTTTTATTGTGGGTAATGCCTTGTTTTATTCTTGTTTTCTCTGACAAAAAAATAATGTTAAAATGGTATTTGTCAGTCAGTCAACAGCACTTCCTAGTGTAGATAGCTAATTGCTTATTTAGAATACAGAAGTTTAGGTAAGGTAGATATGTAGATTATATTGACTCTTTGGGCCACAATGGTAGTAAATATTAAAATTATAGGCTAAACTTAGAATTTTTGTGTATTGACAAAGAGTTATCTATAAGAAAAGTTTATTTTCTTGTTAACATCACCACCTAGTGGCCGATTGAAATAGCAACATACAGACCTACAGCACAAAATGTCATCCTAGCCTGTAGGGCTGCTGCTAAGTTATAGATGAAGATCAAATGGGAGTAAGGGGCCTTATAACACAGAACACAAAAGCATTGTGTAATACACAGATAGTAACAAAACAGTTTTGTTTTTTGTTTTTAACATTATTCTATGCAAACAGATGACCATCCATTTTCATTTATTTTAATCCATTTTTAAACAGATTCTAAAGCATAACTTAACTTTCGGACTCCTGTACACTGTAACATTCAGTGAGAGACAGAAACAGCTCTCAATACAGAAGCAAGGGAAAGAGTGAGAAAATGCAGGATTTCACAGAAAGGAGACAACATTTGTTAATAAAACTATATGTTTAATCAATGTTTATTAAAAAATTTTTAAACACAATACAAAAGAGGAGAAAATAAGGAAAAAGAAACAAAACAATAATAACAATATTATAAACAAGCAAGAGGTGCAAAGGCATGCAGGCCTTGCCTAAACATAAGAGGCTAGGGGAGAACCCCGCCCACAGTTTGAGGACACAATGTACAAACAAAGGGGCAAAGGCCCAGGTATATGGAAGCTGAATAACATCGTCTGCGGAGAAACGAGGGACAGACAGACAAACAGAGGAGACACACAACAGGAACAACACACAGGTGGGGAAGTGAGGAGGAGAGATATTAGGGGGAGGGTAGAAGACCAGTAACCTCTTAAGAGGAAAGGGGAAGGAGAACAGTAAAGTAGAGTAGTTTCAGATCAGGAGAAGAAAGAGTAGAACTCAGTCGACTCCTGAAACACCACCCAAGGCCGACAGAGAGCGTCAAATTTGGAGGGATCGGAGGAATCCTCCGCCACCAGGGCCTCCATTCTCCTTATTAGGAGAAGTTCCTGTAGGAATTCAACCAGGGAGGGTGCAGCAGTGCTCTGCTAGTGCCTGGTTAATAAAGTATATTACAAAATTTATTAATGACACAAGTTCTGCCAGAAAATCAAAAGTTGTCAGAAAGTTTAGTTACACTTTAAGTAAAACCAGCACAATCTTGGATGCAAAACGACAAAAGTTGCTGCTTTTTGCTGAACTATTGTTTGTGATTATTATTATATGGTTAAAGGGAGTCTGTCAGCAGTAAACTGGTTCCTTGTAGAGGTGATTCTAGTTTCCAAATATGCCGCTGTTATTCAGCATTGGGGCCCCATTTTATATAAATTGTGGTTTTATTCATATGCAGATGAGGGGACAGCTGCTTTTCCTGGGAATCTATAGCTGAGACCAAAGCCCAAGTAAGCTTAGACACATACCCAAAGCACTTTTCCTTTCATTTGCATATAAATAAATTTACACAAAATGGGGCCCCAATGCTGAATAGCATATTTGTAAACTGTACAATCACCTCTATAAGGTACTGGCATTACGTTTATAACAAATGTATCGCAGACAGATTCCTTTTCTGTTACTGCTTACCCCAACCATGACTAGTTGTCCCCAGTTCACATTTCTGATGTTTTTAGGCATCCTCCAGACAATTTCCTGCTCATGTCTCCCTCTAGTGGGATTGCTAGGCCATGCTCACAGATTAATGGATTACATACAGTGCTGCTATTAGTGCATGTGAATGGACATTTTTTTTTCTGCATATTCACATTACGTGGTTTGATGACTGTGCCATATAGTGTACCAGCCGCGCCATGTCTGGCCTTGGTGCTGATTCCACATTCAGCGTCTGAGGATTATCACTACTGAAGTTCACTAGAGCAGATTTTGGTGTGCACATATAAGCTATTGATCTGCTATTGAAATCCTTAGCTTCTGCCACAGTTATTAATCTACAGCAGAATCCTCAGTATGTTCACACTAAGCATATACCCAGAGTATGATGGTCCAGGTGTATGTCTAAAGAGGGCCGTTGTAGCACTTGATCATTTACTGTGCATTTAGCTTTTGGGAGAAAGGCAAACAATATTGTCCTGTAGCACCATAAATAGATAACTAGCACCGTCTAGTGGCCAAAGCTGATATTGTTGTGTCTTATTACATAGTGGTGGCATGAATATAATTCTGCCAGTGTGTGGTCCAGCTGCTTGACCTGTAAAGTGTGTGCAGATATATGGTATGGTAAGACTAATGATCATATGCCAGAATCATCTATTAAATTGTATTATAACAGAGATAACTATAGAAGGTGCAGAGGTTTCAGTCACACCGGAAAGGCCAAGTCCACAATGCCCTTTGCAGGAACACCAGCATTTATTTTCTGTACTTGTAACATCATATTTATGATTGTCCCTGTGCTGAGACATAACTGGGTCACCATATTTATTGCCTGTTTTCTGTGACATCACTGCATTAATTGTCCTTGTACAGTGACATCACTGTGCCCATTACCTCTGTACCGTGACATCACTGTGTCATTCACCATTTTATCCTGTATTACGACACCACTGTGTCCCTTACCTCTGTACCCTGACATCACTGTGTCTGTTACCTCTGTATTGTGACATCACTGTGTCTGTTACCTTTATATTCTGTCATCACTGTGTCTATTAACATTTTATCTGGTATTGAGACATCACTGTGGTCTTTTACCATTGTATCCTGTATTGTGACATCACTGTGGTCTTTTACCATTGTATCTTGTATTGTGACATCACTGTGGTCTTTTACCATTGTATCTTGTATAGTGACATCACTGTGATCTTTTACCATTGTATCCTGTATTGTGACATCACTGTGGTCTTTTACCATTGTATCCTGTATTGTGATATCACTGTGGTCTTTTACCATTGTATTTTGTATTGTGTGACATCACTGTGGTCTTTTACCATTGTATCCTGTATTGTGACATCACTGTGGTCTTTTACCATTGTATCCTGTATTGTGTGACATCACTGTGGTCTTTTACCATTGTATCCTGTATTGTGATATCACTGTGGTATTTTACCTTTTTAGCATGTATTGTGACATATCACGCTGCGCTTGCTTCTATGTTGCGATGATAAATTTCAGATATGGTTCGGCAGCTGCTATAGCATCAGCGCTTGTCATGGTACTTGTATATATAGTATGTGCATTAAATATGTCATTTGTCTTGTTCTCTTCCAGCCTCTGTACTACAGGTGTGGTCCGTCTTCATATAAACAACTGGCTGGAAGTAAGCTTTTGCTTACCACATAAAATTCATTGTGTTGGAGCAAATTTTATTCCTCCGGAGGCAATAGAAAGAAGTTTGAAGTCTATCAGGTGAGATGTGACATGATGTGTTCTGGTGGAGATTACATATAAAAGACTGCAGAGGTACTGTGTACCAAAACACTGACACTTGGGTGTGAATAGGTGTTATGTCTGCAGGACAGATTACTGTATGGTATAGTTATCAGGGATGTGTCATGTAACAACCCATGCATCTGTGTGTACATGACATGACTGGCACACAATATTAACCAATGAATGTGAACAATGAAGGCTTCTACTGAATGACTCCAAGCAGATACAGGATAGTGAGCCTTCCTACAAAATTGTATATCTTCCCATCATACAGTGAAAACCTTTGCTGAAAACATAAAACCATGTACAGCGGGGGATGGGGGGGATTTATCAAGACTGGTGTTTTGTATGTAGCTGGTGTAGCTATAAGGTATCATTTACGGCAGAAAACTGGCGTAAGTGATGAAATGATGGAAAATCTGGTCCATGGCCCATTCCCCTTTTTTGGAAAGTGGCTGGGGCTGTGTGAAAACACCACTTATGACAATTTTTGTCGCAGTTGGAGTTTTAAAGTGAGTCTGTCACCGGAGTGAAGCATATTAAACTAGCAGCACACTTAGATAGGTTAGATTCACCTGAATGTAATGTCTCTTCCACCATGAAAATGCGTGCCTCTGTTTCTCAGATGGGAATTTATTTTATATGAATTTATTTCACAATATGCAAATGAGCAGCCTGGATCCCTGAGGGCGGCTCCGTTGCTCCAAACTGCTGTAATACACTGGGGGAACACGAGAACAGAGGGCCAGGTGAGATTTCAGCATAGCTCCCTGGCCCTGTCACTCAAAGATGGAAGGAAGGAGGGCATATTAGAGCAGCGTGGAGCGCATCTGCTCATTTGCATATTGTAAAATAAATGAATATCCCGGCAACAAAGGCACAAATTTTCATGGGAACAAAGGTGCTATACTCAGGTGAGCCTGACCTATCTATCTGTATTGCTGGTATAATATATTTCTCCCTGGTGACAGACTCCCTTTAAAAAGTCACAGTTCCAAGGTTTGCAACTTTTTCCACCACAGGGAACAATAGATCTAATAAATAAAAAATAAATAATATGTGTAATTGATATTTCACCACTTTCAATCATGGCCTCATGCTGAGCTGATGCGGGGTTTGGAGAGACAACCATGGATCCCACTACTTGTCACCAGCAGGTATTCAGTGGTACCTCCTATTATATGAGCCTGTCAGCAAGCACTATAATGACTAATGGTAGCATACACATTTACCAATTACCAGGAGTTTTCCAATCTCAATGAATGGTCCACCAAGACCAAAATTCACTAGCAGCTTAAAATAGACATTTTACCTTTATTTCTTGATTCCACATTTTGAGCAAACATTTGGTCAGATGTCGTGATTTATTGTAAAGGGAGTGTGTCACCAGGAAACTTCATATAAGACCAGCCATAGTGCATTGATTATACTGTATTCTATATGTGATCTGCCATGTATGGAGCCCCATATAGTTCTTGGCTCTGCAGCATTCGCTGCTAAGTCTACATTTAGTTCTAGTTGCAGGGATCATACTCATCATGGTCGCTGTGTATGGAGGAATCCAGAAACCTCACCAGCAAAAAAAAACAAGCACCATAATATATTAATTTTATATTTTTTATTTGATTAGAATTAAGCAGCATTGTAATGAAAACGTCACTGGCCCTTTAATAATGGTCACAGTGACTCTCAGGTTGGGCTCGGTGGACATCACAGAACTTGCTCTGGTCGTTCAGATCAGTCCACCATTGTCCTGAAATGAGAGCCGCTGGACCCAGTGGTCCAGAGGAAGGCGAAAACAAACCCCCAAGAGTGACCCCATATGTGGCGATCGGATATAATAATAATAATAATAAATTTTATTTATATAGCGCCAACATATTCCGCAGCACTGTACAATTTATCTCCCTGAATCACATTTATGCTGCTGTATATTGTCTTATGTATGTATTAAATTATACACTCAGTAGAGCTGGCTGAGTAAGTAAGGAAAGAAATGTATATATCCTGCTCCTAAGAGCTTACAATTTAATGTACAATAGACACTCTGCTCCTTATAGCTTATAATTCTATCAGAAGAATAAGATATTTTGTTCCTTAAACTACCCATATAACTTAGATAGCTGTCATCCGAACACAAGTTAGGCCAACAACTATTCCTCCTGCCGTGTTATACACATGCACATTCAGCAGGGTGTGCATGTGGTTTTAATAGGGAGAGGCCAATAATTCACAATTTCTTTCCCTCAACATCTGCCATTGGAGAAATGATCGGCACCTATCACACAGCCATGGCCAAAGGATTTGAGACTGACAAAAGTTTTGGTTTTCACAAAGTTTGCTACTTGAGTATTTTTAGATCTTTTAGTCAGATCTTTATACGGTATACTGAAGTATAATTATAAAGAATTCATAAGATTTTAAGGTTTTATTGAGAAATACATCAAGTTTATTTAAAGGCTCAATATTTACATTTACTTCTACAAATCTCCCTCTCTACAATTCTGCTGGGTATCAGCTTCTGGGCCAAGTCCTGACTGATGACAACCCATTCTTGTCTAATATTTCCTTGGAATTTATCACAATCTGTTGAGTTTATCACAAACAGAAATTGTGAGAAGCTCCAAGCACTGAATGAGGTTAAGATGCTGTCGAAAGGGAAAGGGAGGGGACGCCAAAAAGAAGAAGAAAAGCCTAGCTATGGATTTCCATAAGTCAGTATTTGTCCCAGAAGCTGATACCCAGCATGCCAGGGAGAATTGCAAAAGTCTTGAATAATAAGAGTCAACACTGGAAATATTCAGTCTTTGTATAAACTTGATGCATTTGTAAAATCTTATGAAATGCTTAGAATTGTACTTCAGTATATCAAGGAAACGTGTGACTACAAGATCTAAAGACAATGAAACATTAAAAAATCGCCACAACATACAAAAGAGGTCTCTGACCCTAAAGGTATGATAGTGTTCAGCTTAACGTCCCCTACAATGTGCTGTGGCTGGTTTGATACTGAGTTTCCTGGTGACAGATTTCCTTTAACATGTCATAGGGATGCTGTAAGACCTCATGCACACTTGCATGTGCACTCACACATGAGGCCTTTGGATTTTTATTAGATTCACCAATTGGACCCTTGTCAGTGATCAGTTAGGGACAAGCAATAAAAGACGGCCAACATATTCTGCAGCACTTTACTGATCAGAGGGTACATGATATTTGACATTACAATGGGACCAAAATGTCCACATATCAAACAATAGGAGTGAGGGCCCTGCTTGCGAGAGCTTACAATCTGTGTACCTTACTCCTTTTAGGCCGTATCATGCTCTTCTGCTCCTGAAGGACGAGAAAAGCTTGCTGAATGAACTTCCCCTGGATTGCTCTCCAGCTTTAGTGAGAATTATTAAATCTGCAAGTGCAGTAAAGAATCTGCAACAACTAGCTCAGGATGCCGACCTCGCTTTATTACAGGTACTGCAGTCCTCCTTATATTGTGCTATACTGTACTATACCACTTCTCTATAGTCATTGTGTACTTTGGAGCCAAGTTCATCAGGAAAGATCTGGCCAAAATTTCTATACCTGAAAAATCTAGCCCATACAAGTGGATGGGATTGTTTATGCAGCATGTGCGTGGATTTCTGCAATCTCCATTCAGACATGTGAAGCACTCGCATACATTTCTGTAACACATCTGCCAATTGTGAATATAACCTTAGGTGGGTTTGTTTTTCTGCAGCAACAGTCAGTAAAAGCTACTAGGAATGGAGTGTGATTATAATGGTCACATGGCTCCCTCCAGAGGTCACAGGAGGGTATTGCAAGTTGTAGGCAAAGAATCAAGAGACTGTTACATCTCTGTATAAATATGGCCCATTGTGAAGCATATAGTTAGAAGCAGCTTGAACCATCTCGAATAATGATTTTTCTCTGTGTTCCTCTTTTTGTAGGTATTCCAGCTTGCCGCACATTTGGTATACTGGGGGAAAGCTATTATCATTTACCCACTGTGTGAAAACAATGTCTACATGTTATCTCCAAATGCAAATGTTGGTCTGTAAGTATACTGTAGTCTTTATCTGGTGGAAATTTGCAAATTTTTATGATAATAAAATAAAGACCCATCAGACAAGCTAGGATAAGTATGGTTTGTGGAGGAGGTGTCGTAGAGACACTATAGGTGACCATACAACTTCAATAGCTGTTAGCCAAATGCTTGTTTGACCAAGCATTCATGTGTTTTCAATGGGTAAAGGATTTTAAGCTGTTATCAGACAGCAGCTTTTCTCCCTGTAGAACAAGGGATTGGGCATGACAAAATTCAATATCATCTGTTAGCAACAGTTAGAGGGCCCTATACACAAGACAGTCATATGGTCCTGCCAAAATTGACTTTTCTTATGTGTATGAGAGCCTTATTTGTGCCTTTTCTTCTTTTTCTTTTTTAACAGGGCTCCTATGGTCAGCTACCATCAATTTACTGTTAGTAATCTGTATAAAGAAGAAAGTTAAGACTGGCCATACTCATAAATAAACTGTCTGCTGAATACTTGTTCGGCTAACAGCTCTCCCCTAAGCACATGCCATATGATTTGAGAGGAGAGAAAGCCATTTACAACCTCTACTGGTGGCTTATCTCCCCAAGAGAAAAAGGATTGAGAATGCTGAAACCCAAGACGCCCGACCCTACTCAGCAGCTGTTGGCAGGAGAGTCAGGAGAAGCCCATACACATTAGATGGTCGTCAGATTTGGCCAAAATGCATCTAGTTACATAACAACATACATCCAGCTGTAGCACAGATCTAGCCTCTTTTGTAACTCTGTGCAATACCTTAAAGACCTGACTTAGCTCTGAATTATCTCACCCGTACACTTGCCCTAAAGCTTCATTTCTGCAAGGCAAAGTAAAACTTTTATGTACAGCAAGAATATATTGTATATATAGTACTGTTCAAATGTTTTAGGCAGGAGTGGAAACATGCTGCAAAGTAAGAATACAGTAAGAAATGAGTGAATGAAGAAAAGAGAAATCTAAATCTTTGCCTTCCATCAATTTTTCTCGGTACATTTGCAGACAGTTTGTAAAGGAACGCAGCAGGGAAGTTTTTCCCAACATCTTGGAGAACTAAGCACATATCTTCTGTGGATGTAGGCTTGCTCCAATCCTTCTCTCTCTTCATGTAATCCCAGACAGACTGGATGATGTTGAGGTCAGGACTCTATGGGGGCCATATCATCACTTCCAGGACTCTTCCTCCAAAGGGAAGTCACACCAAATATTGATGGGATTTAGATTTCTCTTTTCTTTATTCACTTATATTAATACTTTTTTTTGTACTTTGCAGATATTTTTCCCCAACACATGCCTAAAGTTTTTGCACAGGTGCTATATATAATCTATATCTTGTGAATATCATGCAGATGACAAGTTAACGTTCGGGATACATTATTAGTGTTGTCAGATTAAGAAATATATCACCATTGTAGCACTCAGTCTTCATTGTGTCTTCCAGTTACTCGTCTCTGGCAGAGCAGTTTTCACATCAGTTTCCTGCACATGACCTCCCCTCAGTTCTGTCTAAATTCTCGCTGCCTGTTTCTTTATCAGAGTTTAAAAACCCATTATCACCACCAGGACAAGAGGTAAGGGGAAATAAAATGTCCGATGACCTCCTCACATCACTGCTGCAGTAAAAGCATCTGCACTTTTACAATAACATACATTATATACATCTAGATAGATAGATATTACATAAGTGTTATATAAGTGTTTGATATAGGTTGCAGCTCAGTATTCAGAAATCCTTTACAATCTGTTCTGCCACAGACAGTGGTACATAGTGCTTGTACTTACCCAGGTTTTTCCAGATGTTGTCTTCACCCTTGATACCTTTATATTAAGTACAGTGATTCTTTGTTTGTCCTTGCACTTTGAAGAGACACCCACATCATGGGGTCACTCACTGCTCCTGACTAGACTGCAGGAGTGGGGTGTTAGGGATATACAGCAGTCTTTATGTTTTATTCTTTTAAGAACACCTCTGCATTTTATATAATGGTCTTTCAAGAGAAAAAAAAAAAGAACTGTATCTGTGTATGATCTCATTGGTCAAAGAATAGCTAGTCTTATTGCCCATAGCAGCCTGTCATTCTTTCAGGGCAGCACATGTAGTCGCAGCTCTGACTGTCTGCAACAAGACAAGTTTTTCTATTAGACATTTCTGATAACTGAGGCTCTGCATTGGTTATAATTATGAGCATGTCTATATTACATAAACACATCCGTTATATATTCTTATAAATAGTTTCTGAAACTAAAGGATTGTAGGGTACCATACATACAGTGGGGAAAAAAAGTATTTAGTCAGCCACCAATTGTGCAAGTTCTCCCACTTAAAAAGATGAGGCTGGCCTGTAATTGTCATCATAGGTAGACCTCAACTATGAGAGACAAAATGAGAAAACATATCTAGAAAATCACATTGTCTGATTTTTAAAGAATTTATTTGAAAATTATGATGGAAAATAAGTATTTGGTCACCTACAAACAAGCAAGATTTCTGGCTCTCACAGACCTGTAACTTCTTCTTTAAGAGGCTCCTCTGTCCTCCACTCATTACCTGTAGTAATGGCACCTGTTTGACATTGTTATCAGTATAAAAGACACCTGTCCACAACCTCAAACAGTCACACTCCAAACTCCACTATGCAAAGAGCTGTGGAAGGACACCAGAAACAAAATTGTAGACCTGCACCAGGCTGGGAAGACTGAATCTGCAATAGGCAAGCAGCTTGGTGTGAAGAAATCAACTGTGGGAGCAATAATTAGAAAATGGAAGACATACAAGACCACTGATAATCTCCCTCGATCAGGGGCTCCACGCAAGATCTCACCCTGTGGGGTCAAAATGATCACAAAAATCCCAGAACCACACGGGGGGACCTAGTGAATGACCTGCAGAAAGCTGGGACTAACGTAACAAAGGATACCGTCAGTAACACACTACGCCGCCAGGGACTCAGATCCTGCAGTGCCAGACGTGTCCCCCTGCTTAAGCCAGTACATATCTGGGCCCGTCTGAAGTTTGCTAGAGAGCATTTGGATGTTCCAGAAGAGTATTGGGAGAATGTCATATGGTCAGATGAAACCAAAGTAGAACTGTTTGGTGGAAACACAACTCGTCGTGTTTGGAGGAGAGTGAATGCTGAGTTGCATCCAAAGCACACCATACCTACTGTGAAGCATGGGGGTGGCAACATCATGCTTTGGGGCTGTTTCTCTGCAAAGGGACCAGGACGACTGATCTGTGTACATGAAAGAATGAATGGGGCCATGTATCGTGAGATTTTGAGTGCAAACCTCCTTCCACCAGCAAGGGCATTAAAGATGAAACGTGACTGGGTCTTTCAGCATGACAATGATCCCAAGCACACCGCCAGGGCAACGAAGGAGTGGCTTCTTAGGTCCTGGAGTGGCCTAGCCAGTCTCCAGATCTCAACCCCATATAAAACCTTTGGAGGGAGTTGAAAGTCCGTGTTGCCCAGCGACAGCCCCAAAACATCACTGCTCTAGAGGAGATCTGCATGGAGGAATGGGCCAACATACCAGCAACAGTGTGTGCCAACCTTGTGAAGACTTACAGAAAACGTTTGACCTCTGTCATTGCCAACAAAGGATATATAACAAAGTATTGAGATGAACTTTTGTTATTGACCAAATACTTATTTTCCACCATAATTTGCAAATAAATTCTTTAAAAATGACAATGTGATTTTCTGGATAAGTTTTCTCATGTTGTCTCTCATAGTTGAGGTATACCTATGATGACAATTACAGGCCGGCCTCATCTTTTTAAGTGGGAGAACTTGCACAACTGGTGGCTGACTAAATACTTTTTTTCCCCACTGTATAATACCATAGCTGTTAATAGTACCCCACTTTTAAGGGAGTATCTTGTGCAACTAAACCCATATTGTCTGGGAAATAACATTATCACCCATTCTATAATATAATAATATATATATTCTTATATATATAATAATATTAAGGTTAGAATTGTGTATTGTACATCATATCTGCTCCTGTATGCTTCTCATACCACCTGCTGGGCTTATTCTAGATTTTCTTGGCTCCCATGTTCTTTTAGTTGAAGGGAATGATTCTAATATTAACATAATAGCAATTATCTACAGAAATTGTAGGGTACACTTTGTACCAGGCTTTAAAAGGGATGTTATCACGGGCGAAGTTGTGGCCGGCCAGGCCTCAGTCTCCATCCACAGATATATCATCATGCAAGCACCAGTGTGAATCTGGACAGCTGCTCAGTAAAGCGGTGATTTTCTTTTTAATTTACTTTGTGGTTTGGGACTGGGTAAAGGGGCACATTGGATATCATACATATAAACTGTTCTTACAAGAAATGTCAGTCTTGCTGAGTGTAAGAATTTTGCCCCTTGCATTGTTTTATAAATCCATCCTAACTTCCATGTTGGATTTTCCAGCCTCACCTCATTCAAATGGTCATTTGGATGCTTCAGCGTCGGCTTCTAATCCAGATCCACACATTTGTTTGCCTCCTGGTTCCACCCAAAGAAGATGCTGCTTTGTCAAAAGATGAAGATACACCTTTTGCTGCGAGAGTTGGTGGACGAAGTTTAAGCACACCAAATGCTCTAAGCTTTGGCTCACCAAGTAATGTATATTATTATTATTATTATTATTATTATTACTATTACTGTTAAGTATAGGTGTAGGTTTGGCTGTCTAGCGACAGCACATCAGATCAGAATATCAACCTGTGATTGGCTATTAGTACCACAAGAACCAGCTGGCAGTCCCATATAGAATAGTCTATCAGTGTATAATTGATGCAGGTTTCACCACCCAGCAGAATATAGAGAAAGAGGCAATAGCACCACAGAAGAGGATGCAACACTCTTTCACTGCAGTAGTGCAGCCTCAGAAACTTCATTCATGAGCAGAACTAAAGCACAGCACTGAGCCCCTTCATTACGCCGCCATTACATCCATCCTTACGCCGCCATATCAGGTACTGCACTGAAGGGGCTACAACAGTCATGGCTGCTTCTTCAATCTTCTGATCAGTGAAGGTCATAAGGCTGGACAGCAGAAATTCCAGAAAACCTCCTAACTACCCAGTATTACATTTTAAACTCAATAGAAGAAAGCAGAATCAGTTGGATCAACCATGATCTGAGGAATTGGGAAGTAGCTTTCATTTTATCAGTGCTGATACTTGCTAGTTTTGCTGCACAGCTAAGACTTAAAAAACTACAGCTGTATGGCTATGTGTATTAAAGGATTTTTTCATCTTGGACATTTATGGCATATCCAGGGGATATGCCGTAATATTTGACAGATACCTGTACCACGTCGAGTTGATATCTACTATATCTCCAGAATTGGAGTTACCAGTTTTGCACTCCACAGCTGCTGTAAGTGGAGAGTTAGCTGTACGTATTTGGCCTTTTCTATTCATTTTTATTGGAAATACAAATAATGACTTAACACACTAACTTGTTTGTATTTTGAAATCCCATTGAAGTGAATGTAGAGAGATCTTCGTGTGTGCAGCTACCTCTCCATGCACAGCAGCTATGGCAGCAGGTGGTCAGGGGACCCCTGTTCTGTAGAAAGGTGCAAGTCACAGAGGTAGGACCCACGTTTACAAGACATTTATGGCTTATCTACAGTGTCTATGATGAGAATGCCCCTTTAAGCCATGGATCCAGCATATTGTACAGATGGATGTGCATAAAGAAGACCTTTCACATCCTCTTAGATGTGCGGTATTATATAACGGTAGAAAGCTGTCAGTTTGCTGAATTTAGCGCACTGTCTGCTTTCCTGGTATGCACCCCAGTGCTGGAGATATTGGTGCCGTTAATTTTGGCACCGATATCTCCCCACTGTCATAAGGGCGGGCCTTGTAAGGAACATTCCCCCTGACAGTATAAGTCTATGGAAGAGTACAGTCGGGGAATACTTATTTTCCACCATAATTTGCAAATAAATTCTTTAAAAAAATCAGACAATGTGATTTTCTGGATTTGTTTTCTCATTTTGTCTCTCATAGTTGAGGTCTACCTATGATGACAATTACAGGCCCTCTCATCTTTTTAAGTGGGAGAACTTGCACAATTGGTGGCTGACTAAATACTTTTTTTCCCCACTGTAGTTACACAGGTCCATCAAGTTAAACCTCCCCCTATCAGTTATACATCATTACTATACAATATAGTTATTACCTTCAGTGCCATATCTAAGTATATAGCTTTTTAAAAGTGAGTCAGTAGTAAATAGGTTGTAAACCTAATCTCAGTACCTTCTAGAGATGAGTCTATAGTTTCTAAGTATACTTTTGTTATTCAGCTCTGAAGCCCCATTTTCATATGAATCACCATTTTATTCATATGCAAATCAGGGGATATTTGTTGGGGGTGTGCCTTAGCTCATCCAGGTTCTAGATTCACAGACAAGGCACTTCCCCCTCATTTGTATATGAATAAAATGTTGATTTACAGGAAAATCTGAATAACAGAGACCTATTTGGAAACTGTAGAATCCCCGCTACAAGGTACTGGGATTAGGTTTATAACCAGTTTACTGCTGGCATAGTACTTGCCATTACCACCTTTTTTGGTAGGGCATTCCATAGCATGTGCACTCTTAACTGTAAAGAACTCTTTCCTACATAGATGTCTAAATCATCTTTAATTTGCATGTTACAAATGTCCCCTGGTTCTTCGTACAGTTCTTAAAACGAAGCAATGTTGTGCTAGTTCTTTGTACTGGCCCCATATACAGTGCTGGCCAAAAGTATTGGCACCCCTGCAATTCTGTCAGATAATACTCAATTTCTTCCAGAAAATGATTGCAATCACAAATGCTTTGGTAATAATATCTTCATTTATTTTGCTTGCAATGAAAAAACACAAAAGAGAATGAAAAAAAAAGTCAAATCATTGATCATTTTACACAAAACTCCAAAAATGGGCCGGACAAAAGTATTGGCACCCTCAGCCTAATACTTGGTAGCACAACCTTTAGACAAAATAACTGCGAACAACCGCTTCCGGTAACCATCAATGAGTTTCTTACAATGCTCTGCTGGAATTTTAGACCATTCTTCTTTGGCAAATTTCTCCAGGTCCCTGAGATTTGAAGGGTGCCTTCTCCAAACTGCCATTTTGAGATCTCTCCACAGGTGTTCTATGGGATTCAGGTCTGGACTCATTGCTGGCCACTTTAGAAGTCTCCAGTGCTTTCTCTCAAACCATTTTCTAGTGCTTTTTGAAGTGTGTTTTGGGTCATTGTCCTGCTGGAAGACCCATGACCTCTGAGGGAGACCCAGCTTTCTCACACTGGGCCCTACATTATGTTGCAAAATTTGTTGGTAGTCTTCAGACTTCATAATGCCATGCACACGGTCAAGCAGTCCAGTGCCAGAGGCAGCAAAGCAACCCCAAAACATCAGCGAACCTCCGCCATGTTTGACTGTAGGGACCGTGTTCTTTTCTTTGAAGGCCTCTTTTTTTTTCCTGTAAACTCTATGTTGATGCCTTTTCCCAAAAAGCTCTACTTTTGTCTCATCTGACCAGAGAACATTCTTCCAAAAAGTTTTTGGCTTTCTCAGGTAAGTTTTGGCAAACTCCAGCCTGGCTTTTTTATGTCTCTGGGTCAGAAGTGGGGTCTTCCTGGGTATCCTACCATAGAGTCCCTTTTCATTCAGACGCCGACGGATAGTACGGGTTGACACTGTTGTACCCTCGGACTTCAGGGCAGCTAGAACTTGTTTGGATGTTAGTCGAGGTTCTTTAGCCACCATCCGCACAATCTTTCGTTGAAATCTCTCGTCAATTTTTCTTTTCCGTCCACATCTAGGGAGGTTAGCCACAGTGCCATGGGCTTTAAACGTCTTGATGACACTGCGCACGGTAGACACAGGAACATTCAGGTCTTTGGAGATGGACTTGTAGCCTTGAGATTGCTCATGCTTCCTCACAATTTTGCTTCTCAAGTCCTCAGACAGTTCTTTGGTCTTCTTTCTTTTCTCCATGCTCAATGTGGTACACACAAGGACACAGGACAGAGGTTGAGTCAACTTTAATCCATTTCAACTGGCTGCAAGTGTGATTTAGTTATTGCCACCACCTGTTATGTGCCACAGGTAAGTAACAGGTGCTGTTAATTACACAAATTAGAGAAGCATCACCTGATTTTTCAAAGGGTGCCAATACTTTTGTCCACCCCCTTTTTTATGTTTGGTGTGGAATTATATCCAATTTGGCTTTTTGACAATTTTTTTTGTGGTTTTCCATTGAAGACAAATTAAATGAAGATATTATTACCAAAGCATTTGTGATTGCAATCATTTTCTGGAAGAAATTGAGTATTATCTGACAGAATTGCAGGGGTGCCAATACTTTTGGCCAGCACTGTATACTTATACATGTACATTAGATCCCCTCTAAGGCGTCTTGCCTGATTTTTGTAGCCTGTCATTATAGCACAGGCTTCCCTTCCCAGTTACTCATCTAGTCGCCTGCCTTTAAACCCTCTTCAGCCTTCTGATATCATTTTTAGAATTTGGAGCCTAAAACTCAATCCTATAATCCAGATTTTGACAAGGTGCACGTAGCAAAAAACTAAAAAATATTTAGCAAAAACATAATTTAAAATAAAAGGACGAATATTCTAAAAATATTTCAGTTGAAAAAAACTGCTCTAAAACAAAGCACGTTACAATGTCACTATTAATAAATGTCTGTTCACTATTCCTCAACAGCCAGTAGTGATGATATGACACTCACCAGTCCGAGCATGGATAACTCCAGTGCTGAACTGCTGCCGGGGGGAGACTCTCCTGTGAATAAAAGAGCAACAGAGAATCTTCTTGCAAGTCTGACTCAGAATGAGAGAGAAGCCATTCTTAATGTTCCTGCAGCTCAAAATCAAGAGGACCTCAAAATGTTTGCAAGGTAAGCATTATATATAGGGGGTTATGTGTCATATGCCAGTGACGGATTAGTATGGCAGTCATGAAATCTCCTCTACTGAGTGTCCACTAACTATAGCATACACCTAAGAGAAGTCATTCCAGAAATTTAGACTTTGTAGACCGGTTATGGCTAATTTTTAACTGTATATTAACCAGCTGATCCACTTGCTGGGTCCTTTGTTCAAAGCAAATCCTGCACTGTTAGTGGTAAAGCCTCCTCAAAGTTGGAGAAGTTTTACCTGTCATTTGCAGTAATGCGGTAAAGGAGGGGCTTTATTTGTTTTTATGGAGGTGCATGTAGGGTGGGAGGCATCTGATGGGCTCAAAATGCTATTGGGTATATGGATGACACAAAAGCAAGGACAATTCTTACACCTGGAAGAGTTTGCGCACTCTGAAAGCATAAAAGGAAAAGTAATATGCACACGTGTGGCTACACTACATCTGTGTATACATTGCCTACTGTATATTGGTAGTGGCCCTAACCCATGGATCTCCGCTCTTCTAATGTTTCTAAAACAAATCATGGCATTGTAGGAGCTATCATCATCGTATCTTATGACTGAAGTATAAGTATAGTGTGAGAATCGCAGTCATGGGAGTCCTTCCTTAGAGAGATGCTGACTGACAGAGGACGAAGGACTTAGTACCAGCACCTCCAAGCTCCTGTTTAGTAGGTCAGACACTGTACCTGCTATCCTGACTACCATTACGCATTGTGTAGATGCTTTTAGCTAACCTTTGACACTATAAAATGGAAGTAAACTTTGTAAGTTCAGCACTAACAATACACAACTAATACCACAAATTACTATGCCTGTCCTTATGGCTTCCACCACTGGACAGAAGCTGATCCTTTTATCAAGCACTGGATTATTGTTCTAGATACATTTCAGAAGGACAAAACATAGAGACTATGTCAGGCTGCAGATAACATCTCTATTAAAACAACAATCCTGTGTATGTTCTGGGAACTCTACACGCTGCGATGTTCTGTCTAGCATCAATGTGTGACAGTGCATTGTGCCGCTGGTGGGTGTTGTCTGTCTCCTTAATGGAAAGTAAATGTACTAGCTGCAGGAAAAAATGATAATGAAAACAGGTCTGTCAGATAAAACGTACTGTAAAAAACAGAGCCTGCTAAGCGGAACGTATTTTCCATTGCAGCTGGTGGTCAGTCTCTGTCATTTATATAGTCAGCCGCTGATCCCAAGTTGTTGCTCACACAGAGTGATGCCATAAAAGCTCCGCTACCGGGATGTTTGATTCTCCTGAATCACCAGGCACATTTATTAATGGGAGTATATAAATTCTTTACTTGCTTACCTTTGTTTTTCATTTTCATTTCTAATTATTGGAATTTTGCAGAACTCAAAGGAATTCATTATACTCTCCCTGCAGTTCTAAATGGAACCCAGAGAATAGCCTGTTTTAACATAGTGTGGCATAGTCTGACAGCAAAAGTTCCCCCTGCTATAGAATACTGTATTACCAGCATATCCCTATTGAAATTGGAGCCATACCAGTACCACGACAGCACTAGCTCTTTTTGATAAAAAAAAAAAAAAAATTCACACCGAGGGTTTGACATGGATTTGTTACAGAAATCCACCACCCATGCAAATGAATGGGGTTTCCATAACCCTATTGTTATGCAATGGAAAATAATCTGCACTGAGCTGTGGATTGACCCCATTGAACGTCAGTACATCAGTCCTTTCACGGATCTGTGGCAGATCTTTAAGTACAACCTCCATTTTTTTTTGAGGCTTCTAGTAAAATACATATTTGATTTGCAGGTGCATATCTTGTGACTTTAGCAAGTACATAAGGCTACACAGAGTGGGTGCTGGGCTGCTAAAGACCACTCTGTACAGCATAATGGTTGTTAAAGGGAGTCCCCCAAGCATATTCATCTGCTACCATCACATTACAGAGCACACTACAATGATATATATCAAAGTTATGCTGTTTATGTCACTTTTTTAGATTTGGAGAAAAACCGCTTTGAAGTCCTATGTAAATGAGGCAGTTGGTGCACTGGAGGCGGACCTTCAAACCCTGGGAGCACTGCTCTTGTTGCTCAGATAGGATGGGTGATCTTATAGAAGTGGGAGGATCAACTGTTACTATTTGGAGTGGCACAGGCAGGAGATATTAGGAGCTGAGTAGCACTGTAATGTGCTCTGTAAAGCGGTGGTAGCAGATGACTATGCTTGGAGGATGTGAAAGATTCCCTTTAAATTTGGCTTCGCGATTTTGCAAGTAAAGCTCTCTGTACACAAGTGTGTGCCGGACCAGACACACAACAGAGATCAACAGTGCTTCACACACCTTATCGTGCGCCACCATTTTGGACGTCACATATGACAGAATTTGTGACAGCGGTTCCTAATATAAACACAACTTAACAATGCAGTTTAGCTGAAAAACCACATAGCCCTTAATAATGAACTAAAACAATGCCAAGATGCAGGTTACCTGCCCAGGACACACTCTTATCTACACTGCTGTACCTTAGCATTTAGATAGTTGCCCTCACCTCCATAGCAGATGTGTCTATTTGTGGTGGACTTGGACGCAGTGTCATGGAATATCCTGATCTAAACCCATGAGTTGTTTTACTTATACACATGTAAGTATGACTTCAGCATGAGGATTATTTTTGTACCAGAAGCCTTTACATGTGAGTTAACAACACCGTGGCAGTAGTCTTAATATACAAGCACCACTGTCCTCAGTACTAGCGGGTTTATAGGGGAAATAAACCCAAACTGTCTGGATATTTTTAGCTGGAGGATATAACTGTGCACTGTCAGTTGTGTTACACATCTGTTATATCCCAGGGCTATGGAAAATCCCATAAACTAAAATCCTCAATTTGTTTATTATTTAAACAAGCGTATTCCCCAGAGGACGAGATCTGGCAGATGATCCGAAATGAAAAGCAAAGCAGATATTACTTTTCCCACAACAATGTTTCCACCCAGTAATTATGGAAGTACAATGGTTTGGCTGCTAGAAGTGCTGTAGTAAGCGCAGGAAGAGAGTTTACAGCTGCAGAAGACACAGGGAGGGTCATACATCAAAAACTAGTGCAAAAGTGAGCAGGATTATTGCCAGTGGCAGTCAGTGAGGCTATAAAAGCCAGCGTCTGATTGGTTGTCATAAGCAGTGCCAAAAAAGTTACATTTACGTTAAAGTGACACAAGGTTCACTATATATCTACATTTACTGTGCAGTGTAATCTTAGGGTTCCTGTAATTGGCCATTTTGCTGGCTCTAAGAATCCCCAGGAACATACACATGTAGGTCTTCGTGTGGTCCCATTTTTCGAGTTCAGCTATTACTTACTGTTGCTAGAATGTTTGGTGATGTACAAAATGGTCATTGTTACTAAGAGATTGTCACTTGGCACGTGTCAGGATGCTAGGAAAGTGGGTGGTGCATCACAATATTTTCAGAAAACAACCAAGAGCATCCACTATTGGTGGGCAATTAGAACATCCATGTTTTCATGGTGGATCTTCTTGTTGCCCCCAAGAGATAAATCACCAACCATGTTCTGTAGAGCATTTTATTGAGCCGGTCTTGGTTGTGCATGTACAGTATATACAAGAGGCAAAGATACATGTACTGTTGCCTGTAAAGGATTCCTTTTGATCACTTTGTACATGTTGAAGGGAGTCTGTCACCTACATATCAAGAAAGCTCATGGTCACCTGAATCATGTGGTGTTTTCCCCTTCTGAATCGCTGCCTCTGTTACTGAGAGATCGCTTTTTTTGTCAATAAATATAAGTGACCTCTTTGGAGCAACAAGGGTGTAGCCATGGCTGCACAGAGGTAAGTGACAATGCCTTGCTCCAAAGAGGTAATTTGCATATTTATAAAAACAGTGATATCTCAGCAAAGGAACCACCGGTTCACAAGGGGAAAATACTGTTTAATTCAGGTGACCCTAACTTGTGGGGCTTGTTGGTATGCCGGGTTCTGGTGACAGACTTCCTGTAAGCTGGCCACACACATTACATGATTGTTGGCTAAACCTGTTGATCATCGGATGTGTATGTGTCGCCTCCTGATTCCTCCTTATTACAGATGTCGGGGAAGATAAGGACCACGCTGTTGGATTTCGACTACCTTGTTCTTTAGTTCTCATGGAGAAAAGATATTGCCAAAGGGTTATGGGGCCAGGTAATGAATTATTTAGTGTTTTAATACATCACTTTCTTTCTTCTTAGACTTCTGCACTATTTTCGAGGTCGACACCATCTTGAAGAGATCATGTACAATGAGAACATGCGACGGTCACAGCTATTAATGCTGTTTGATAAATTCCGGAGTGTACTGGTAGTGACCAACCATGAAGACCCAGTTATATCTGTCTTTCAGTCTGTCTTACCTTAACGGATGTGCCAAATACTGCTAATGTTTTACTTTGTACATATTTTATTTATTAAAGCACTGGTATAAAAATATCTGCATATTGTTTGTGTATTATTATACATTGACCTGTATGTAGATAGGAGATATATCCTGTTGCCACATCCACTGTACAGTTATCACACTATATAGATCTCCTTACAATGCAATCTAGTAAGAAATATGCACAAAACTATTTTACTGTTCTTTCTTACAGCATTCATGCTCACAGCTTAGAGGGGTTGCCTAAGAATTTCTTTTATGGCCTCTCCGAGGCTCCCACCCCAGTCAGCTGTAAGGACACAACACAGAGCCAGAAGCAGATGGCTCCATCTCTGTATAGTGGCCAGGCACTGATCCTGCAGCTCAGCTCCCATTGAGGTCAATGGGAGATGAGCTGCAGTGCAGGCACCCTGCCACTATATAGGGACTACAGCCAACTGCTTCCACTTGTTGCCACCCCACTGATAAGACATTTTTGGCCTATCCTAAAATTCCCTTAATACTTCCTACATAGAGATTTAGACTAGGCCTAACTAGCGAGTTTGGTCGATGGTTAGACTGCTAGTTGCTGCATTGAAGTCCCATGACTATTATACACAGAGGTTTGGCTGCAGGTTGCATGCAATTTTGTATTTGTTGCACACATTAGACTTTAAAAAGGGAAATAAAAAAGTTAACATGTCACTAGTGAGCGCAGTAGCATGCAAGTTACTTTCATCACTATTTCTTGCAAATGTCAATCTATGACCAAAAATTAATTTGGTTGTGTAGTGATCACTGCAGGTCACATATATTAATGGGGCCACATTTACAGTCATTACTTGCAACCACGGGATCTTAGTGTCACACAGCCAAATTCCCCTCAGCATTGTACTATTACTATATGGAATTGTGGATGCAGCCAGTCAGAATTTTTGTTGAGGGGCATACTTGGTATAGAAACTGTGATACAGACTACAGCTCTGTTATTCACGTCATTCATACATATGAGGTGTAGTTGTAGAGATAATTTATTGTAACTGCTCGACTTCCTGGTTTTAATAAAATAATGTCCCATTGGGTGGTCGGCCCGACTGGATATATCAAAGCATTCTACACCCATGTGTAAAACATATGTAAATTTTAAGTCACTTGACGTAAGTGGTGGAAAACCGCTGTAATGGGTTGGGCGGAGGAGTGAAGTCTTGGAGCAGACAGTGTATGAACAATAAGTATACAGTACAAGTAATATGGAATTAATGAATTATGTGCGAGGCATCCAAAAACAGTGAAAAATGAGAGGTCTGGGAAGAATTCCTACAACAACATGGCCTGTTACTGCCAGGATGCTTTCTTATGTGGCGAACAAGAATAGCACTTCATGCATTTGTTTATGTCCTGATGTGAATCCCAATATGGACTCCGGCCAGCTTCTCCCTGCTGTCCATTACATACATAGTACAATTTGAACTAAATCTTATGTCTTCCATCTACCTAGTAATGTGTATGGTTAATAAACACAACAGCTGCACAGTAAAGCCACCATGGTGCCAAAAATGCATCTGTGTCATTTATCCCCCTCCCAGATTCCCTGCCAGTGTGTTCATTTCAGAACATGTGGGTGTGGATCCCGTGACATCATACTAATGAAATCAATAGGAGTTGGGGGAAAATAGCAGGTTTATTGTGTCCTCAGAAAAAAAAAAATGTCGAAATTTTAGGAGAAATGGTAATTGAAACAAAAACTGCAAAGACGGCAGCAGTTATCTGAATGCCAAGAATAGTTCAGAAAATGAGTTGTGTTCTCTGTCATTCAATATCCCACACCCTTTACAGTAATCTGTGGACAGGCTGAAAGGGGAGAACATGAAATTAGGGTGTGGTAAGAAAATATGTCTCAAATAGACGAGTATTAGGGGTGTGACCCTTATAGGTGCCAAGAGATTTAAAGATTTTTAGTATGAAATTGTGGAAGAGCTCTGGCAATGGGTAATATTTCTTAGTGTTTGATGTTACTATTCATACTCAAGGGGGAAACTGAAGCAAAGATGGAACTGAAATAAATTGGGAAATATGTAATAACCCATACAATACAATGAAACATAATTAGATTACAGGTATTCTTCCCCCATAGAGCTGAAGTTCTCCTGCACACATGTACGGTCATGGGTCTGTATTACATACCTTTTGGCACCCCATATACCACCGTATGGAGAAGTGCTTCTTGGGGAGAACAAGCACATAATAGGGCTCATAATGAAGCATGGCATCATTTAGTCTGTTATAGTATGGGCCCTGTAAGAATATGTAATGTAGCATTGTGCTTCCGCATGGATATATATGTTCCACTATGCAGGTATGGCTGCAAACCCATACTACCCATACTATGCAGTATACAATGACTGAATCCATTTCCTATTTATTAAATTCACCTAAAATAAATATTAGACCTGGGAATTGAATGCAGGTTTTTGTGCAACTTCAACTAGGCAAAATGATTGTTCTATGTTTTTGCAGCTATTCATATGGGCAAAGTAATAAGGCTGTATTTCAGATAGATACCTAGCATCTGCTTTGTTGTCGCTAGTCAAAGAACCCTGAAATAATACAAAGTATTATTTGATCTGTACCCACCTCACAGGTCTTCAGCTGCTGCTCTCTACTTTCTGATCTCTCCCTCTCATACACAGGAAATGACTGCTCAGCCAATCAGGTCATCAGTGGTGACCACTTCAGTCAGTGAGTGGCTGGAAAGTAGAGATCAGCAGGGTACCTGAGAAGTGTTGTAAGAGCAGGGTTGGAGACTTTCATTTCATTTTTGAAATCCATTCTGCCTTTTTTGTTAACACTTTTTTTGTATCTTCTGGATAACCCCTTTAAAGAAACATTAACACTGAACCATGGGTATCTACACGTTATGTAGGGGCTCACAAAGCTGTGGGCCAGAGAGGACAAGGGGAAGTCAGAGGTGAGGGGATCACAGCTATGTTCTGCTTTGTTTTGTTAAAACATTCATACATTAAGTTTTTTTAAAGGTAATTTTTTTAAAGGGTAAGAAACATAAAAGAAGTGATACCCCAGCAATCCTTCACCTGTCCCATTTCATGACTTCCAGTGTCCCTTCTAGTCTCTACATTCTGGTCCCTCTCAACCCTCAGGAAATCATTGGTTCCAGTGACCCATCTCAGTCAGTGATTGACTGAGCAACAAAGTGTAGACCAGTGTAAACCAGGCAAACCTGGAACGGCAGAGTCAATCACTATTGTTTTTTTTTCTCATTCTGACCCTTTTAAAAGCATTTTTTTGAGGCCTACTTGGTGGGTAGATTCTAACACACCAGACAATCTGTGTCTATATGTCTCTGAGAGATAGGCTGTACCAGATCTATAGCCCTTATCTAACAATGTTTCTGTTTGGAGTCATCAATAGTATGTATGTACTTTGTTTATAAAATGAATTCATATCTGGGAACTATACAGCATAAAACACATCACATACAGTATCAGAACTTGTGAAGCATTGGTTCCTACTTTCAGCTAATATTCTGTGGCTTTATGTCTTGCTATTCTATATAGAAATCCTCTGGCCGTTCTATATATTACACATTATATATATCATGTATGTACAGTAGTCTCTGCAGTTTTGTCCCGCACACTGACAAACTTGTTGTCTTTAATATAAAACCGCAGAGGTTTACGAGTCCATTCTCCGGCGTTACTAATCCCTATCCGTGCACAAGATACAATGTCCACCTCCGGTATTTCTGGCCCGGCTTCTAGCCATGTGCTCTGGTCATTTGCAAGGTCTTGTCGGTCAAAATTTTTTTCAATAGCAAATGCCTGGCAAAGTTTTGAGGGTCCATTACAAAGTTCTTTATCTTTTAGTGGCTTCTGTACGTTTCTTTTGACATTTCTGAACCTTCTCATTGTGTCTAGACCTTCAATTGGCTCTAGGGAGCGCAGAAGGACAGCAGCTCCATCTCCTGCAGACACAAGAATTAGCACAAAATGACAACTTCATTAAGAAGATTCAGCTTAATGTCATTGACATGGCTTTTACTGGAACTTCACAAAATATGATTACATTATTAGAGTCATATGAGGTATAGACAAAGCCAGCAAGTGAACTAGCAATGAACTCACTTCAAGAAAAAGGATTAGGTATCTGTTAAGTTTGGCTTGTAGACCAACTAATAACTATTGAAACACTGTGTATAAAGTTTGTACATAGTATTTTCAAATGTCAAATCTAGCAATCCTTAAATTGACATATAACACATTAAATAAGCCGTAAACTTTAATTTGACTGTTTCAAAGGCTTCTCACGCTGCAGCAACTTATTAGATTTTAGTTAAAGATTGCTACATCTGTGTACTAAAGAAATGTTTCAATAGTAATTAGTTGTAAGTAGTTGGTCTACAAGTCAAGTTTAACAGATACATAATCCTTTTTCTTAGACATTAGATGTAGTGTTGACCACACCCCTCACCCCCAGTTTGTCCTCTGGAACGTAAGGCTAGGTTTACATATGCGTTGGAGTCTCGGAATTATAGTTTATGAAGTCTGCGGGTAACCGCTTTTTTCGCAAACAGACTCTCCGTCTTTTTGGTCCCAATGCAGATCCAAATGATGGAGAGACCGACGCTAGTGTGAACCTAGCGTAAGCTACTGCCTGATTAGTCTAGAAGCGACTTTCTCCCCTCTCAGAATTTTAAAACAGATGCTTGGTTTTTTAAAAGACGCACATGACTGCAGGACTTCAGGCAGCAACTTCAAGGAGCATACTGGAACAGACAGCAGCGGCAGAAGCTGGAGCACTGGGTACAGGCAAGTATGATTTTTATTTTTTATGTTTCACCCCTGGCCTCCTCTATGAGTTGTAAAATTCCTGGACTTACAATCGCTCACCTTCCAGAGGACACACTGAGGGACAGAGGTGTGGTTGACATACACTACATCTAATGCCAGCTTGACAGTATATAAGTGAAGAGTTCCAAGTTGAACCTCCCAAACAATTGCAGTTTCCATATATTCTGTGTATATCCATATTTGCAGGGCTGTGGAGTTGGTAGGTCAAACCACTGACTCTGACTCCTCTATTTTTCCACAGGCCAACTCCTTCAGAAATGGTAGCTATGGTCAGCCAGAAGCAGTGAAGATCCTCTAAATTATTAAAAAGCCAGTGATTGACTCCATATGACAGTAAATATGCAACAAGCGGTGTATTTAATTATACAATTATTGGTATTGTACAGTATAATACATTTTAAAAATAATTATTTTATTTTAAAGCCTTTATATTGAAGCTGGAGTCTGGAACTTTTTTCCAACTCCACAGCTCTGCATATATGTGGTCACGAGCCACAGTTTTGTCATCTCTCCTGACATATCTTTTTAATAAGTATTTGTATTTCCTATAATATAACAATTCTGGGTCATTTTTGATTATTTTTATAATTCTCAAATGTGAGTTCCCTGTCAACCAACTTTGCACATCTCATCCTCTTGCAAACATGAGCAGTAGAGAGGCGGTAACTGGGGTTCCCTTCAGTCACAGCTAGTTTTCAGGGCTTGAGCGGAGTTAGGCTTTAATGGGGGTACAGATAACATCAAGTCATAATTCTAATTTTCTATTATATTTACTCTTTCACTAAGCAATGAGTTATAAATATAAAAAGTCTTAGATGACCACGTAGTTTTATATCTTAGGTAATAGCAGAAATTACTCTAGAAAAAGTGATATGTTTATTTTAAACAGCAAAGGGCTTTTTCTCCAAAAGTGATCAAGCTTTTTAATCTGAAGGTTCTCATCTGATTTGCAAGTTACATATTGCATAATAAACTTTTTGGCAAGTAGAAAACCTCTAAAAGGTTAAAAGGCCATTAACTCACCCTGGCTGGAAACATTCATACAGAAATACATGCCATAAATCTGATAGACGTATATGGTCCCGGGCTTCATGTACATTGCTACATTTCTTTCTGTCCTTTTTCCTCCTCTTGAATGTGAAGCTTCATCTTCCCCTCCTAAGTAAGATTCTGTTTCTACAATCCGCCCACGAAGCTCCGTCCCATCTGGGAGCTTGCGAACCAAAATCTGAGAGACAAGCCACACACTTAATATTCTGTGTACAGATAGGAAAATGTGAAAAATAAAAGGATCAATGTAGAATTCTGACCACCTAGGAGGGAACACAAGATGTCACATTGTCGTACTGCAGTACTGGAAAAATTGTAACTTGGATCTGATAAACTGTTCTTCCTGCAATAAGTTAAGGGAAACTGTCAGGTGGATACAGGACACTAAACCACCCACAGGTCCGTTAGTGTCCCAAATAGACCTGTAGCAACGACATTCGTGCTGACATAAAAAAAAAACAAAGCTTTGCTGCTCATCGGTGTCATCTCCGGCTCTCCCAATACCTGTGTAGTTGTTCAGTAAAACTGGGCATATACACCCTAGGATCACTGCGCATGCACCTGAGATCCAGTGCATGCACACCTAAGCTAAGCTCTACCCTCCGTCTTCACTGAAGAGGAGCTGGGTAAGCATAAAGGTGGAGCATGATACATAGCTTAGTGGTGTATATGTGAAGTATTACCTGTCCCAAAAAAGATTTTGCTAGGTCAATGCAGCTCTTATCGTAGAAGTCAGACAAATGGCGCTGCCTTTGGCCCTGGAAGTATTTGCTAGAGACTAAATCATTTTCCTTGTGAATTTCAGATATCTTCTTCTCATCAGTCTCCTTCTCAGCAACCTCTGCTTGTACACGTCTTCTTTTTGTAGGCATTCTGAAAACATTAAAAGTAAATTATGATTTACTTCCAAACTAGGCCAGAAATACACATTTTGTGATTTTAAGGTCAGCAATGTAATAAATAAGGCTTCATTCACGTGTGTGTATTAGTCCATAATATTAGTTCCTGTCTAGAATCTCATATTTAATGTAGTCTGCATGCTTTAACTACACATGGCTACAGTAAAATGGGTTCAAATAAAAGGAAAGAAACAATACATAAAGGGTGTGCCAGTTAATTTTTTAACCCCTTGGGAGGTTTAAAATAATAAACAATATTCACCTGTACACTTGGCCGGGGATCCAGTGGAGAGTCTCCATTCAAGTCCCCGCTCTTTGTTTACTGTTGTGCGTGAGCATGTCAGCCAATCCATGGCTGAGCGCTGGGGCTCCGTCTGAACAGAACATCACTGACTGACTGCCTGACAGGCTCCTGTGCAAGCCAAAGGTCAGGAAAACCAGGGACCCAAATGGAGACTCTCCGCTGTATCCTCATCTGAACAGACAGGTATGTGCGCACTGTTAATTCACCCCTTTAATTCACTAATCCACAATGTCTGAGTATCCTCTGCTCTTTAGTTCCTGGTCTCTCTTGAAAGAAGCAGAAAATGCTGTTCAGCCGATAATGGCTGAGACCGGTCACCTCCAGGCTGCAGCCTTCCCCGATTGCAGCAGTGACACAACGCGTGACCACTGCAGCTATTCACTGGCCTCAGGGTTCGGCCTTATGCACTCTACAGCGACATTTTTGATGGATCTCATGTTCATTAAAAACAGACATTATTGTACGTTTTTGACAGCCGCTTTGCATCTGTTTTGAATCCGTTCCATTACGTTTTTTCCGTTTCTGATTGGTGAGAGTCATTCGTTTTGCATAAGTTTTTAAAGGTCCGTGAAAAAAACAGATACATTTCATTGGTCTTTCTTTTTGACCCAAAATACATACATACTTGTAATGGCAAAACAGTGTATGTATATAACTATGTCTAGATACCTTTGATGTGACTTCCATTGGACAGCTTGACCTTAGTTTTCCCTAACTTTGTGATTGTGATCCCTATATGGGACAGCGTTGACAATGTCTGTAAAGCGCTGTGGAATATGATGGCGCTACACAAGTAAGCAAAATAAATAAATCCTTTTTTTACTTGATCATTTTTATGTTATTTCAATAAAGATGTGATTGTATTTTATTTTATCTGTGATACTCAGTTTTTTCTTTGTTGGTATGTATTGCCTATTTCTGGCTAAATGAGAGAGTGAAAAAACACACAGCGCCTCTGGGTGTATAGATAATGTTGTAGCCGTGGTCTGGCTGGATGGTTAAAGGGACAGCTGCTGCATAAACCAGTTGTTGGTATTATAATTGGCAGGAGAAAATGAAAAAAATACCGGGATTTAACAATGCGCTGCTGACAGATGGATTAAATATGATTCCTTTATTTAAAAAATGACAACGCGTTTCAACACCTTAGACTGGTGTCTTCATCAGGCCAACCTGCGTGGTCAGAGGATACCAAACAAATGAAACTATTTCTGGCTAAGGCCCCACAAGGCGGGCCGCAGCAAAAAAGTACTATAGGAAAAACCGTGGCGGCAATGCATCACGTTTTTTTCCCACAGCACTTTTCATAGAAAGTCCACAGAAGTTTCCTCTGCAGACTTTCTGCTTCCATTATACCTGTAGGGAAACTGTTGGCATTTCCATAGGTATAATTGACATGCTGCGATTTTCCAAAACCACAATGGGCGCGTATTTTTTCGCAAGGTGTGGATGGGATTCGCTACAATTCCATCTACCTTGCAGTGACTGTAAAACACTGCGTTTTTTTCCACCATGTCTGGCCCCGGCCTCTGAGTGGTTTGTGTCATTTTGAGATTTAATTTTGGGGATAGTTATTTATATACGTTTATTATTTATGACCATATATGTGTGCCTCTTTAACTATTATTATCTCTATTGGTATTTATTATTCAATAGGAATACAAATATGAAAAAACATTGGGAAGATGTTAATACAAAGTATTTTGGGTGTAACATTGTCAGTTAACTCTATGCAGTTATGCATTTCACTGCAAAGTCATGTAATAATACACAGTGCTTATAAAATCAATAGGTGACCAAGATAAATGGTGTACGCTGCAGCCGCACACCTCAGAAGCTGTGTTTGGGCGCTACCGGAAGAAGTGATCTGTGCAGGGTATGGTGGTCGTAACCCACAGGTCACACACTGATGGCCTACCAAATATTTAAAGCCTATCCTAAAGATAGACCATAAAAAAATATATGTCCTGGACAACCCCTTTAAATCGACACCTGCAACAGAGGTTCTGGTCTTATTGGGGGCAGAACATAAACACCCCTATTCCCCATACTGTAAAGTTGGTATGTACAGTCATGGCCAAAAGTTTTGAGAATGACACAAATATTATATTTTCACATGATCTGCTGCCCTCTGGTTTTTATGTGTGTTTGTCAGATGTTTTTATCACATACAGAAATATAATTGCATTCATATTATGAGTAACAGAAGCTTATATTGACAGTTAGAATGAGTTAATGCAGAAAGTCAATATTTGCAGTGTTGACCCTTCTTCTTCAGGACCTCTGCAATTCTCCCTGGCATGCTCTCAATCAACTTCTGGACCAAATCCTGACTGATAGCAGTCCATTCTTGCAGAATCAATGCTTTCATTTTGTCTGAATTTGTTGGTTTTTGTTTGTCCACCCGTCTCTTGATGATTGACCACAAGTTCTCAATGGGATTAAGATCTGGGGAGTTTCCAGGCCATGGACCCAAAATCTCTATGTTTTGTTCCCTGAGCCATTTAGTTATCACCTTTGCTTTATGGCAAGGTGCTCCATCATGCTGGAAAAGGCATTGTTGAGCGCCAAACTGCTCTTGGACGGTTGGGAGAAGTTGCTCTTGGAGGACATTCTGGTACCATTCTTTATTCATGGCTGTGTTTTTAGGCAAGACTGTGAGAGAGCCGATTCCCTTGGCTGAGAAGCAACCCCACACATGAATGGTTTCAGGATGCTTTACAGTTGGCATGAGACAAGACTGGTGGTAGCGCTCACCTCTTCTTCTCTGAATAAGCTGTTTTCCAGATGTTCCAAACAATCGAAAAGGGGATTCATCAGAGAAAATGACTTTACCCCAGTCCTCAGCAGTCCACTCCCTGTACCTTTTGCAGAATATCAGTCTGTCCCTGATGTTTTTTCTGGAGAGAAGTGGCTTCTTTGCTGCCCTCCTTGAGACCAGGCCTTGCCCAAGAGTCTCCGCCTCACAGTGCGTGCAGATGCACTCACACCTGCCTGCTGCCATCCCAGCAAGCTCTGCACTGCTGGTAGCCCGATCCAGCAGCTGAAACACAAGAGACGGTCCTGCCGCTTGCTGGTCTTTCTTGGGCACCCTGGAGCCTTTTTGGCACCAATGGAACCTCTCTCCTTGAAGTTCTTGATGATGCTATAGATTGTTGACTGAGGTGCAATCTTTCTAGCTGCAATACTCTTCCCATTTAGGCCATTTTTGTGCAGTGCAATGATGACTGCACGTGTTTCTTTAGAGATAACCATGGTTAACAGAAGAGAAACAATGATGGCAAACACCAGCCTCCTTTTAAAGTGTCCAGTGGTGTCATTCTACTTAATCATGACAGATTGATCTCCAGCCCTGTCCACAAAAAAACCCACACCTGTGTTAATGGAGCAATCACTGAAACGATGTTAGGTGGTCCTTTTAAGGCAGGGCTGCAATGATGTTGAAATGTGTTTTGGGGGATAAAGTTCATTTTCTAGGCAAATATTGACTTGCAAGTAATTGCTGTTAAGCTGATCACTCTTTATAACATTCTGGAGTATATGCAAATTGCCATTAGAAAAACTGAAGCAGTAGACTTTGTAAAAATTAATATTTGTATCATTCTCAAAACTTTTGGCCATGACTGTAGTCAATTGAGTCTTCGATTTTATGTGAACCCCACCTAAACAATGTGCATGAGCCCTTCCAGTATGCAGCCTGCAGTGAGGGTCTCATTGCGGTCATACAGGTGCAGAAGAGCAGCCATACTAAATACACTAGGGCAGGCAGAGGCTGCAGTCATTCACCAGCACATCGATCACACCAATACTAACGCACCCCTGTGAGAGAAGAGCGCGGGGCAGCGCACAGTAGCGCCCTCCTTTGGCCAGTGTAACAACAAGGCATATTCTCCCACCGGCTGCCTGAGCCATATTACCTTGTGCACGCGCACTGGATCCCGGAAGAAGAAGATGGGACGCGACCATTCACAAAGGCGGGTGACAGCTGTCTACAAGTGCAGTAAATGCGCTTGTCCCACAATTTCCTAAAATGGATTCGCCCACAGTGTAGTAGCGACTCCTATGTAGCGCTGTGTATCCTGCTCGTAGAGCTGGCGGTGTGCTGTGCGCTGTGAGCAGCTGTTTCATGGCCTCTCATTCACAGTGCATAATACCTGCTCTCCATGTCCATGCTTTGTGTCAGCTGAACTTATCCAGTGTAAATAAGGCTGTGGAAACGATTCTAGGCAGCACGTTTTGTCGCCATGTTGACGTGTATAGTGTCAGTCTAGTTATAAGTTAATGTGTTTTATGAGGTGAATACAAATAAATAAAATAATCTTTTTAAGGCTGCATTCACATTTCTGCTGTTTTGTCTGATTTTCTGTTGCATCAAATGAAGAGAAGGTGATGGTCTGGCTCCACAGCAATTTCCTTCACACAACCAAAGATCACCATGTCGTCCTGCAACCCCTTCTCTAATGTTAGTGAATGGAGCCGCACTGTGACCCCCAAAGGTGCTGCGACTGCAACTTGTAGCCACGGAAAGATCAAGCAGTGTTCAATCTTTTTTTTTTTAACTAAATGTCACCGTAAGGGCAACACAGGAATCTGGTGGCATGACGGAAGTCATGGCCAAAGTTTCCTGTGGTCCTAGCCTAGTGGAATTCATCAGTCACGATTGTGGGATGCCAATGGGTGACAGATATACGTCTTATCAGTGTCAGCAACCTTAGAGGGTTTTTCGCCTCAACACGACCATATTTAAATTTGGAGACAGTTAAAACTTAAACCCCATTAACGCTAGGTTCACACCTGTATTCGGATTTCCATTCGGGGGGTCCGCTTGGGGACCACCCCGAACGGAGACCTAATCCGCTTAAACAAAGTGGTTACCCTCGAAAACCCATGGACCCCATAGCCCGAAAAGGGCGGAAAAATTCGGAGCGAAAAGTCCTGCTTCTCTCTGCATTTTTAAAGCAGAATGGGGAACGGAATCGCTGAGTGGAGACCGGGCACAGGTGTGAACCTTCCCTTAATCTACCACCTACAACTCCCTACATGTTCCAGTTGCTTCTATGGGAGTTCCAAGAACAAATAAGCAAGTGTTCATGCTGGGTATTGGAGTTCACAACAGCTGGAGGGCTGACCCCGGACATAGCTGTTGAGATTGCTATAGTCTGTGGCATCTAGGGGGGCCAAGAGTGGAGTTACATAACGTGGAAGAAAATTTTACCTTGTCATTTTAATGGGACATGATGTATTAGACATCAAGTTGCAGATGACCATTCTGAAAAGGCCTATGATTGGCTGCAGCAGTCACATGACACAAACAGGACATCATTGCTGAAGACCAGAGCAGGAAATGGAAGACTGGGAAGAGGTGAGAAATGTGTTTTTATTCTATTGCCCCTATCTGTAACCCACTTACATGTTTTCATAAGTTGGAAAGCTCTTTTAGGCTAAGGCACCACTTTGCGGAAATGCAGCTTTTTTTGCTGCACAATTTGGCTTTTGTTGCAGAAATTGTTTTTTTGAGCCAAAGCCAAGAATTCCTATAAAAGGAATGGAAGTTCATATACTTCTACCTTCTGCAGGACATGAATGGACTTGAAGCTAATAACAGTGTGCAGTACACACAACATTGCACTTTCCGAGGACAATACAAGTGAACCGCAAGGAGAGAGTGGGGTCATTCAAATTATGGGGGTGGAGTTGGACAACAGTAGGGGGTGGTAATCTGAAGTTTTGAGAAAAAACAGAATTATTAAAGCCTGAATTTCTCTACAATGGAGCAGCGGTCCTCAATAAGAAAGGCATATTTGAAGAAAGTGTAGGCAGCCATACAAGGTGCTGTGAGTGGTTTCATGTCCATTTTCCTGCTGACAGACTCCCTTTAAAGACATTCTACACAATAAGTATAGATCTTATAGCGCTGTGCTACATGTAGATCTAACCCAAATGGCAAATAGTCTTATAAAACACAATTGAAAGCTCATTCCTCCAAAGCAGGTATAGCAGAGTAGTGATTGCAATGTGGAAAACCACTGACATGAGCAGAATCTACCTTGGCTGGTCCCTTTTATTCTAGCAAATTGGTGTTCCATGTAGCTCATGATCCCCCCCCACTGCTGACATGACAAACCCCAGCCCAACCACAGGTCTGATGACCCAAGCAAACAACACCATAAGTATCTATGATGCGGTTAGTTCAGGTCATTAGACTCAGGGTTAGAGATTCACCTGGAGGTCCCTACTGCTCTCCACTTCCTGGTGTCCATCATACACAGTAAAGACTATGGCTCAGTCAGTCAGGAGGGTCACTGAGGAGGGCATATGTTTCACCCAATATTTGGTTAAGTAGGCATTTCCTGTCTGTTTCAGGAGACACCAGGACCAGCACTGTGGTCAGCATCTGGACTAGAGGGCAGGATCGGAGAGTGGGAGCACTGTCTTATGTTAGCACCCCCATGTTTAGCTGTTGTAGGAATATTTTTATTTCCCTTTTAAAGCCCTAAGTAACTCAGCGGGCTAGCATTACAGGAATCTATGATGTCGTAAGTTTGTGCAATTTCCGCAATTTTCTGCAGTCTTATCAGGATGGGCAATTCAGAAGCTTTTTACTGTGTAATTTCATTTATTTTGCAGCTCAAAAAACACATTTTTTTCATTTAAAATGATTGTAAATGGTGTTTGAATGACTTCTGGACAAGCCCAAATCATATGATGTTTCATACTGTACAGTGGAAAACTAAAATAAGACCATGTGAGCTATACACCAAAATACATTGATAACAACACATAGGATCTTGGTGATATTAATGGCTGAACAGCTGGAAACATTAAAGGATTAAAATAAACCATCTCAAGTATGTTTATAAAGATGAAACTGGTTTCACTTGAGAAAAGTGTCTAGAAGTGGTAAGATATGAGCCATAAATAAATGGGCCGGGAACCAAGATTTACATAATTTCACATCCCTAAAATAGAAAACTAAAATTAAGTTGCCTCTTTGATTCTATGTAGATTATAATGTCCGCACAATAGGCTGAGGATCAATTTCTAACACCTTTATAGCTCTCTTACAACTTTTATTAGGTTTGTGTTCGATAGTTAGTCATGTCATAGGAGTAGTGGGGTTCCTAGCTTATCATACCCCATCCAGGACACATTCAGACATGTCCCAATGATATGGATAAATGTTTCAAGGTGAACATTCACATGAAATAAGGCCGATTTTACATGGCTAGAATATGGGCACCTCTTTGCTCCTGTATTATGGCTGCAAAATCCAACCTGGCCAAGGCTCTAAAGATCCAAACTAACAGCATCATGGGGATCTATGATGCTGCTAGCTTGGGTCATACTCCTAAAATTGGAATGGGATATACAGCCCTACTTATGTCCTGTGTCTTCCTAAAAAAAAAGATTTCTAATTAGCAAGATAATATAATATTATAAATAATATAAAAGAAAAAGTAAAACACTATTCCATGACCGACCCATCCCCTTTCCTAAAGGGTAGTGTTAAACTGGATTGGTCTCTTCCTCTCCAGCCACACCATAAGATTGGCAGAGATGGAGGGGATAGGAATTATGTACAGTATCTAGAATTACTTGCTATCATTGAACACCATTTGTACATAAATATTTGACTAGCTGTGGAAATACCTTACCCGGTTTATTTTATCTCTAACCTGGATTATAATCCTGAGCTCTATTCCAACTGCAGGGTTGAATTTCTCTGCATTCATTCTGTAGCTGGTTAACGTCTGTAAACTTTTTGCAATAGTAATTTGCGTCCTGGTGTCATCTAGACACCGTTTTTAGTGGGCTGGATCCTGCAATACAATGTAGAACTGATCGGCCATGTGCTGTCTGCATTTTATCTAATGTGCATGGCCAGCTACACTTCTACTGCTGTACATCTGAATGCCTGGGGAGAACACTGTCTGCCTGTCTGCTTATGTTAAGTCTTAGCCCAAATTCCTCTTTAATGCTAGACAAATACATACAAAAATAATATTCTATATATAGAAATGGTTGTTAATTGATATATCTCTTTCTAGTCCGAGCAGCTTCTGAAGAGGTATTTTCCCAAGCACATCCTTTCAGTTTAAGGTTTCATTACTGTATTCGAGAAAAGCCAGACATAACCAGAACTGAGAACCTTCCCAGAAATGGAGGTTGCTAAATAATAAATTCTCCACGAGCATTTATATTGACACTCACTACAGCAAGACAATGCATGATAAAAAATAAGCTATATGTACATAGCAGGCATCAGCAAAGAAATCTCATTTATAAAAGCAGTTTTGACATGGTCGTCTGGTTTAGTCATTCTCCAATCAGATAATATTTTAGGGCATTATACGTTAATATTAGGACCCCCCTTCATTATTATTCATTGTGGAGTTCCCACATTAGAGTCAAGGCTGGCTGACAGTTTCTTGTGAAAACTACCAGATTCCCCCTCTTCTCCCAATGCTTGCCAGATAATCATAAGGATGGGGATTTCAGATAAAGAACACTAAAACTTTGATCCCAGGGTTGAGATCTTGGGTTCCTGGCTATATAAAGATAGTTGACCACATGCATAAAAATAGCTCTGATAAAAACTGCAAATGTAACAAAAATTAACGAATTAAAGAAGAAGCTAAATCTATCTGCTTCACCTTCTTGTGCTTGAAGACAAGTGGTTCATTCAGCAGATTCTATAGAGTAACTGTACTCTATATATACTTTAGTGCAATGACAATGACAAACATTTGTAATGCACTTACCAAGGGACTCAAAGCACAGGGAGCATTGTGGAGTAGGGGAGTTAGTGGCTGCTGTACAGGTGCTCATCCCCTACACCCCCCAAAAGGGTTAGTAGTTTTATTGAAGTCAATTTACCCATCAGTATATTTTTAGCAAATTAGAGTACGCAGAAGAAACCCATGCAAACACAGGGAGAACATACAAACTCCATGCAGATGTTGCCCTTGGTCGAACTTGAACCTAGCACCCCAGCACTGCAAGTCAACAGTGCTAACCACTTACCCGCCATGCAGGGATTTGCAGACTTTTTTATTCTCTTTTGAGCCACATTCTAAACTAAACGTTTATCAGGAGCCACTGCATGATATTCTAAAGCAGGGGTCGGCAACCCCCGGCACGCCGACCGAAACTGCTATTATTATACGGCGGGGTCTTTTCAGACCACAGAGTATAATAAGCGGAGCCCCTGGGGAGATGATCAAACATAAAAAATAATGTTACTCACCTTACCTGGATCTGCGGCAGCTGTGTGCTATTCGGGCACTTCTGCCTTATGTAAGAGACCACTGACGGCCTCAGGGGTCACGTTCCACGTCATTACGCATAATGACGCGACGTGACCCGAGACCCAATCAGCGGTCGCTGACTACAGGCAGAAGCGCCGAAGAGCACAGAGCGGCTGCGGAGCGCAGGAAAAGGTGAGTAGCATTGTTTTTTATGTTTGTCATCTCTCTTGGCCCTCCGCTTATTATACTCTATGGGACATAATACCGTGTGCAGGGGCCACTATGGAGGATAATACCGTGTGCAGGGGCCACTATGGAGGATAATACTGTGTGCAGGGGTCACTATGGGACATAATACCGTGTGCAGGGGCCACTATGGAGCATAATACCATGTTCAGGGGCCACTATGGAGCATAATACCGTGTGCAGGGGCCATTATGGGACATAATACTGTGTTCAGGGGCCGCTATGGGACATAATACCGTGTGCAGGGGCCGTTATGGGACATAATACCGTGTACAGGGGCCGCTATGGGACATAATACCGTGTGCAGGGACCGCTATGGGGCATAATACCGTGTGCAGGGGCCTCTATCAGACATAATACCATGTACAAGGGTCTCTGACTTACAATTATTGATCGGCACTCCGAGTACCTCAACTTTGATTTTTTTAATTGAAATCGGCACGCCGAACAAGAAAGGTTGCCTACCCCTGTTCTAAAGAATATGGTTTGGTTCATTCCTGCCTTAACCCAAACAATGGGATGTGCCAGATTCATGAAAGCAGCATGTTGCATATAGGAAAAACTCAACCACAAGTAACATTGGGCCTGTCACTCAAAGGTATGTCATGGGCTACAGGTTGGGGGTCTACGTAGTCACCACAGCAGGTAAAGCAAAAAAGGAAAGAAGGAAAGATAAGCACTCAAAATAATAAAATATATGTCAAAATTTATTGAAAACATGATTAAAAACATATAACACATACAAAAAAAGAAAGACAGAAAAACAATGGTACACTTAATGGTGTCAACAAAAAAGACAGAGGCTAGATACAATGAAGCAATATCAAAAATTCAGAGCATGTAATATGCATTCATAGTAAAACCAAATATAATCTATACCAGGGGTTAATACATATATATTAGATAAAGCTTAAAGTGCACAATGAGAAAAAGGAAATGTCCTTACAAACTAGGTTATATAGTATAAAATAGGTAATTTCCACAAAGGTGTATTCACATTAAGTACTATTGCATGAGACCAATAATATTCTACATATTATAACCCTTAATGGAATGCAAAAGATGACATACTCAACAAATCATTGAGCTACATACACAAAAATAAGGGATTAACATACCCATTGTAAGAAGAGTATAGACCAAGTAAATGCCTCTGCCCGCTGACACCACCCGATGTGCGTTTCGGCGCTTAAGCCTTCATCTGGGGGTGGCGTCAGTGGGGCAGGAAATGGTTTAATATATCCCAAGGGATATGATTGATATTAAATAATGGTGTGCTGCTACACGTACCCAATCATTATTATAAAATTATTACCTAGCGGTATGGCGCATGTATACAGTCGCAAACAGGGCCGCATCACATGATCACGCCCCTACGCAATGACGTGGACGCGAGGTCAAACGTGATTACATCATAGTGATAGGTCGTGTGCACGTCTCGCGGTATTACGGGCAGGATCAAGGTGCGGGTAGTATGGAATGCAGACATGCGCACTCTAGGCTAGATATGAAGGTAAAAATACAAAGGGTACGGGGAGCTGCTGATATACCAGCAAATATAAATGATCAACGTAACAGTATAATCGCTGGACATAGAAAAGATATCAAAAATAGTAATGAGTCATTGTGAAAAAATACATACAGTGTGTGTATATGAGAGTAAATTAAGGTGAAGCATAAGCGCTGTGATAGACAATAAACAAACAAATATGAATTAAATGAAATAAATACTAAAGACCATATGAAATACAGTGCATAATATAGAAATATGACATGTGTGATGACGTATAAACGTTATAAAGTGCAAAGAATGAATTGATAAACATATGTAAAAAGAGAATATGTAGAATAAGGGAAAAAAAAAAGAAAAAAAAAGATTTAAAAAAAAATGGATGAAATAATTAGAGAAAATATAAAGTGTATTAAGATGAAATGTGCAGAAATAAATAAATTTGCAAATAAATTCTTAAAAAAAATCTGACAATGTGATTTTCTAGATATGTTTTCTCATTTTGTCTCTCATAGTTGAGGTCTACCTATGATGACAATTACAGGCCTCTCTCATCTTTTTAAGTGGGAGAACTTGCACAATTGGTGGCTGACTAAATACTTTTTTTCCCCACTGTAGCCACAAGGGAAGACAATAACTAGAATAAATAATAAAAAGAACAATGAATTTTCACATTTTTCGCACTTTTTCATATTTGCATGAAAATCAATGATTAGGGTGGGTTCACACTTGCGGCGGCACTCCGTCCGCTGCAAGTCCGACCTAAATGTCAGAAAACTATATAGGGAAAGGTTTGTGACGCATTGCTTAAAACCCCATTCACTTGAATGGGGTTTTAAAGCAATGTGCGGGTGTGCGCTTACACCCTCTGCACCGCAAAGCCGTTTTTTGTCGGAAACAAAGTCCTGCATGTCCGACTTTGTTTCCAGCGAAAAAAATGGCTTCGCGGCGCAGAGGGTGTAAGCGCACACCCGCACATTGCTTTAACAACTCATTCAAGTGAATGGGGTTTTAAGCAAAGCGTCGCAGACCTTCCCCTATCCAGCCCCTATCCAGTTTTCTGACATTTAGGTCAGATTAGCGGCGGACGGAGTGCTGCTGCAAGTGTGAACCCACCCTTAGAATGAAAGATAGTAGCAAATTACTGATGAAACTATTGATGAAACTAGTTTCAGCTCTGTGCATAGTGAGAGCGCTTCTCTTACAAATGGACCACTAGAAACCACTGACCTTCAAGTTACTTTTACTTCTCATATACACTTCTCGCGATATTCTTCTTACAACACTGACGATACTTTCACAGCAAACATAGCTGTGAAAAAGCAGAACTGTGCTAGTTGTGAAAGCAAGCTGGAATATGGTTGAGCAATTGCTGATTTTACAGTCTCTGCAAATTAATCTCCAAATCATTTGTAATATATATATAATGATACAAATCAATATCAGTAAATAGTGAGATAAATAGTCTTCCTGTCAATCAAACCACAGCTTCCTGTTTTATCAACAAAATCTTGTTTGGATTATTGAGCAGCATGCTAAAAGTAAAAAAAAAAAAGACAGAAAAATGAAAGCTAAAAGTACTAAAACAATCAGATTAACACCCAACTACAGAAGCTTCAAAAACGCCCTAAAATCACATCTGGTTAGGCAGGCTTATCACATGACCTGATCACATTGCTCTACACCTTCGCAAATTTCTTATCTTATACTTTAAGCTATCCTTCCTACTCTATTCCTCAAAACCTGACCCCTCCTTCTAGAAGTTACACTACACTCCATGCACTTAGTATTTGCATATTCACAGATACCAGCTGGTGACGGGCTCATACAGCTTCAGTTATGTGAGCTTATCTATTAATAGAAGGCTGGACCATTGTACTAAACATGCCCTCTGACCAGAGGCGTAGCTAGGGGTTCAGCACAGGGGGGGCCAACATGTCCAAATGGGCCCCCAACTTGCACATGTTCGTATACTGATACTATGAGTATACGGTAAGCGTATAGTGGTATATAGAGGCTCTACACAGGGCTCTGCAGACAATTTAGGCGAATACAGGGCAGTAACATTTAGTGACTTACCGGTGACGTCTCTGACTAATCATTCACATTCCCCGTCTCTTTTATCTGGACGGCCATGACCACTTCTTCCAGTCTCTGTAAAGTTTGCAACACAGACATCTTTGGCTCCTCACTTTTCCAGGCATCCAACCAGGGCCGGATTTAGACAAAGTGGGGCCCTGGGCAAAATTAAAAGCGGGGCCCCAAATGCTGATATGCAAACAACACTATCGTCTTCCAGTGGCAACCCCTATAATAACGCCTCCATTCTGCCAAAGAAAAGTAATAACAAGTCCCATTTTACCACACACAATTCAAGTGAGCACCTTTGTACCGCCTGTGATTGGGCCTCGGCGGGTACGGGGGGGGGGCGGGCGGCCCGCCCCGGGGGGGGGGGCGGGGCGGGGGGGGGGGGCCGCGGGGCGGGGGGGGGGGGGGGGGGGGGGGGGGGGGGGGGGGGGGGGGTGGTTGTTTTTTTTCCCCTCGGGGGGGGGGGGGGGGGGGCCCGTTTTTTTTTTGGGGGGGGGGGGGGGGGGGGGGGGGGGCGGGGGGGGGGGGGGGGGGGGGGGGGGGGGGGGGGGGGGGGGGGGGGGGGGGGGGGGGGGGCGGCCGGGGCGGGGGGCGGGGCCGCGCCTTCCGCGCCTTGTCCTCTCTTGCGCCCCCCTCCTGCTCCTTTTCTTATTATAAAATATATAATAAAATATTTTAAAATTTAATAAAAACTAAAATTTAATTATTAATTTATTTATTCCCTTTTTTTTTTTTTTTTTTTTTTTTTTTTTTTTTTTGTTTTTGTTTTTTTTTGGAGAAAAAGAAGGGGGAAGGGGGGGGGGGGGGGGGGGGGGTGTTTTTTTTTTTTTTTTTTTTTTTTTTTTTTTTTTTTGTGGTGGGGTTGGGGGGGGGGGTATTAATCTTAATCATTTTTAGTTCTAAATATTTGGGTGTTTGCAACAGCCATTTCAATTTGATATATCTAATAACTGATGAACACAGTAATATTTCAGGATTGAAATGAGGTTTATTGTACTAACAGAAAATGTGCAATATGCATTAAACCAAAATTTGACCGGTGCAAAAATTTGGGTACCCTTATCATTTTATTGATTTGAATACTCCTAACTACTTTTTACTGACTTACTGAAGCACAAAATTGGTTTTGTAACCTCACTGAGCTTTGAACTTCATAGCCAGGTGTATCCAATCATGAGAAAAGGTATTTAAGGTGGCCAATTGCAAGTTGTTCTCCTATTTGAATCTCCTCTGAAGAGTGGCATCATGGGCTCCTCAAAACAACTCTCAAATGATCTGAAAACAAAGATTGTTCAACATAGTTGTTCAGGGAAAGGATACAAAAAGTTGTCTCAGAGATTTAACCTGTCAGTTTCCACTGTGAGGAACATAGTAAGGAAATGGAAGACCACAGGGACAGTTCTTGTTAAGCTCAGAAGTGGCAGGCCAAGAAAAATATCAGAAAGACAGAGAAAAAAAAAGGTGAGAACAGTCAAAAACAACCAAAAAAACACCCCCAAAGACCCCCCCCCCCCCCCCCCCGCCGGGGGTTTCCCCGCGCCCCCCCCCCCAAAACACCCCCCCCCCCCACAAGGAGAAGGTGTTTGGGGGGGGGGGGAGAAAAAAGCCTCTTCCCACGCCCCCCCCCCAACCGCCCCGGCCGAGCCAAAAAAAAACACGACAAGCCCCCCCCACTTCGTTTTTGGAGGCGGGGCGCTGGGCTGAAAAAAAAAAAATTGTTTTGTTTTCTCAAAAAAAAACAGCAAGGCGGCCCAAAAAAAAAAAAAACAAAAAAAAAAAAAAACCCCCCCCCCCCAAAAATTTTGGTTTGGTTCCCGCTTCCGTGTGGGTGGGGCCTGCCCGGCCCCCGCCCCCCCCCTTTGTTTTGTTTGGTGTGGCCCCCCCTCCCCCCCCCCCCCCCCCCCACTTTAAAAAAAAAAAAAACAAAACAGAAACAAAAATTAGGCCGGGGGGTGTTTGTTTCTCCACCAAAAAAAAAAAAAAAAACAAACCCCCAACCCCCCCCACCCACCCACCCAAAAAAAAAAATAAAATAAAGGCACCCCCCCCCCCCCCCCCCCACCCCCCCATAATACAATACCTCTAAGATATCAAGCCGGCCGCCCCCGCCCCGCCCCCCCCCCCCCCAACTAAACTGAAATAAAATTGTTATAAAAAAAAAAAAAAAAAAAAATACAAAACACCACCAAAAAAAAAAAAAAAAAAAAAAAAAGGAAAAAAAAAGAAAGAATTTTATAAAAAAAAAAAAAAAAAAAATATAAATAAAAAAATATTTTTTTTACACCTATAATTTTATATAAAAAAAAATTTTTTTAATGCATATTGCACATTTTCTGTTAGTACAATAAACCTCATTTCAATCCTGAAATATTACTGTGTCCATCAGTTATTAGATATATCAAATTGAAATGGCTGTTGCAAACACCCAAATATTTAGAACTAAAAATGATTAAGATTAATAGGGGTGCCCAAACTTTTTCATATGACTGTAAATACTGCACCTCTAATGACCCCTCATATCAATGACCACCCCCTTATGTTCATAATGCCTCCTAATTTAAATGATGCCCCTTAATGGCCCCTTATATAAATAACCTCCCCCCTTGTATTCATAATACCCTGTAATAACCCTTATATAAATGACCACCCTCATCGTCATAGTGATAATGCCTCCTAATGAATCCTCTCTTTATATTTATAATTCCCCCTCCTATCCACCCTTTATACTATTAATACTGTATACCCACAACTGCGCTAAAAAAAAAAAAAAAAAGTCATACTCACCTAAAGGCGATGCTGATGAATGCAGCCGCCGCTTCCTCCCTGTCCACGCACAGGACGTCTGTTTCTGAGCGCAGGCAGCGCGATGTTGTGATGTCATCGCGCCGCCTGTGTGAGAAGAAGACATCGTTCTGTGCTCTCGGGGACTTGTAAACCGTAAGCCTCATGTAGCTTGCGGTTTACAATACTGTGAAGTTGCAGGATATGTTTTAACTAGATCGGTGTCTGCAGACACCGATCCAGTTAAAAATAAAGGATGTATTAATGGCGGCCCAGGGGTGGGCCCCAAAAGTCAGCTATGCCTCTGCCTCTGACCTCTTGTGTATCTCTATTTCCTCATAGGGGCGTAACTATCGGGGTAGCAGTGGTAGCGGCTGCCACAGGGCCCCGGACATTATGGGGCCCCGCGGGCCCCTGATGCTTTTTTTTTTTTTTTTTTTTTTTTAATAGGCCGTTACCTCCTGGAGTAACCACAGCAGGTAACGGGCCCTATATGCTTAACAATCTCTGCTCCTGCTCACGCCCGCCTGCGCATCCGATTCTGCGGAGGTGCCTGTGCACAGTAGCGGGGATCGGTAGGTAAGACCAGGGGCCTTTTCAGACCCCGGAGTATAATAATTGGAGGCCCAGCGGCGGTGAGGGAACATAAAAAACAATGTACTTACCTCTCCTACGATTCTCCAGGCTTCGGGCCTGTTTGGTGACATCCCAGACATCAGCCGACGTCATTTTGCGTCGCTACAACGGCCCGCATCACGTGACGCCGGCCTGATCCAACATTGAAGAAGGTCGAAGTAGCAGGGAGTGGACCGGAACGAGGAACAGGTAAGTAGCATTGGTTTTTTTTTATGTTTCTATCCTCCCCTGGGTCTCCGATCATTATACTCTGGGGTCTGAAAAGACCCCAGAGTATAATAATTGTTCATGGGTGGTCCACAATGGGACATAATACTGTGTGCAGGGGCCACTATGGGGAATAATACTGTGTGCAGGGGCCACTATGGGGCAGAATACTGTGTGCAGGGGCCACTATGGGGCAGAATACTGTGTGCAGGGGCCACTATGGGGAATAATACTGTGTGCAGGGGCCACTATGGGGCATAATACTGTGTGTAGGGGCCACTATGAGGCAGAATACTGTGTGCAGGGGCCACTATGGGGAATAATACTGTGTGCAGGGGCCACTATGGGGCATAATACTGTGTGCAGGTGCCACTATGGCACATAATAGTGTGCGCAGGAATGCAGCTTTTTTTTGGGGGGGGGGGGGGTTTGGAGGGGGCGACTGGGACAGCGGTTCGGGGGGGGGGGCCCCATGTCAAATGTTCGCCTTGGAGCCCAGCCTTTCCTAGTTACGCCACTGCTCATAGATTGTAACCTCTGGAGAGCAGGGCCCTCACTCCTATTGTTTGATATGTTAATTTCTTTGTCACATTGTAATGTCAAATATTGTCTGTTCATGTCACCTCTGATTTGTAAAGTGCAGTGGATTATGATGGCAGACTCACAGAAGGTTATAGATATTTGCCTATTGTGCAAACACAGCTCACAGAGAAAAAATAAATACCAATAGGCCAATAGATAGAAATCGTGTTCAAATAAAGTGTGTAAATACATCAATTATAGACATCAATAGCATAAAAATAGGGAGGTAGACACAAAACTGGCCCATAAAAGAAAGTGGAACAGGCCAGTATGTCCAAGAATAGAAATGATCAAGCTGTCCCTCACAATGAACTGACCTCCCTAATCATAGAAGAGAATCATCAAATCCCAGTGAAATAGATGAATGTAGGCTCCAGGCTAGATAAATACACCAAAGGTCTCCAAATAGCTCTGAGCCATCTATCAAAGGGAAGGGTGACACTCCTAATAGCTGCCAAAAGACCCTACGCGTTTGTTATGTAACAATTCACCAACGGTCCGATAAGTAATAGCAATGAAAACTAATGTTAAAGTCTTCAGATATAAAATCCAACACTATGCAATATTGGTGGCATAGTGTAACTGCATCTGATGACAGTGGTACACATACTGAATAAAACCTCCTTTTTATAGAGCAGCAAGCCTTCACCGCCCACCACCACTCCACCCAAAAGCAGGGCCTGCATCGGAAGGCATGGCCTGGAAGATAGACACACCCCCAAACCCCGTATCAACAGAGAGGAGTAGCGCAGGAACCAATAAGGGCAGGGGGAGGATCCAGATACCTAGGGAATGGAGGATGCTACCAAAAGAATCAGTCCCATAGTACTGGAATCATCAGCCGGCCCGATATAAGCAAACAGGCTTCGGCCAAGTTAAATATATCTCAGCAGGGTGAAAGGGGGTCATAGCAGTAATCAAAAGATAAAACACTATTAGAGGCCCATAATACCAGCAGCCAAATAGGTAAGGCAGACACATGGCTAAACAGCAGTCTAAACAAAATAAAACTGTTGCCACAACCTTAATCGTACTCATATCTATAGATTCCATAACCCAAGATCATGTCAACCTTGAGTAAAGCACGATCATGATAAAACTAAGATTGTGTGCAGACAATCATGACAACCTAAATAGTATTTTATCTTTTGATTACTTTTGATTAGCAAAAAACATTAGATTTTAGAATGCCATCACAAACAACAAAGAACATTCTGAAGAAAGTTTGTTATATAAGACAAACATTTTTTAAACGATCATTTGCCCAACCCATGGGGTTTCTGACCAGCTTCAAGTGAATGGGTTTTTAAGCAAAGCATCGCAAACCCCTATCCAGTCCCTATCCAGTTTTCCGACATTTAGGTCGGATTTGCGGTGGACGGAGTGCCGGCGCAAGTATGAACCCACCCTTAGCAGTGACTGTTAGCATTTAGCATTACTCTCCTGGATTTTTATAGCCTTGGTTACACTCTGCAAAAGCATTGGATATTATTTAACCTTCGTATTGGTTTCTATATCATGACTTGGAATTTAAAATTAGAGAACAAAGTTAATGTTTAGTATTTCAAAACATAGTTTCAGCATTGTTCTTGTAGCTGAACTAGTTCAGAATCCAGCGCGCACCGTTCCATTAGTTTACTTTTATAATACAGTGAAACCTCCACAAAAGACCACTTCTTAGAGCAGATCACCGCCTTACCCAGACCAAATTTTCTGTGATGGATTTTCAGTTTTCCACATTGACCATCTTCTTGGAGAAAACCACTCCACTAGAAAACCACATTTAATACAATTTTGGGTGGTTGTCTTAAAAAGGTTTCATTGTATATAGATGGGTCTGTTGTCACTCACAACCATTGTGATGTAATGAGTGTAAGGGCTCTTCTTCATCCATCTATGTAACTGTTAATTAATTGTCTACCTCTAGGTTGTTAATGTATGAATTGTTGGGGGTCTAATAGACAACCCTGTCTATCAGCATATTGAACCTGATAAGCAGACCCTCATTATTTATCCAGTTACTGAACGTGGGTGTGGCAAGCAGTACAGACTTTTTGAGTAAACACTAAAGTGGGCTCTTGTTATGCTTATTGGTGGATCTCCCAGGGTTGATCACACATTGGTGGTCTATCGTAAGGAACATATAGACAATTCTTGTAACCCTCTGTTGGAGAAATTGATTTTCCCCTCCTAGAACATGAGGCTGCAACTTCCAGAGAAGTCAAGAACTGGCAGCAGGTGCACAGAATGACAGACAGGGATGTGGAGATGATACAAATGAAAGGGTCAGAACTGGGAAGGTGGCCAATATGAACCAAATTTAACTAGAATTCCCATCTAAGTTTACACTAGCGTTTGGGTCTCCACAAGTCTCGGGTCTCCACTTTAAAAGCAGTTACCTGTGGACACCTGCAGACCCCATACACTATAATGGAGTCCGACGGGTTTCCACCAGATTTATATTGAAACTGGTGGAGAAAAAAGTCCTCCTTGCAGGACTTTTCTATCCGCCGATTTAAGGTGGAATCTGCGGCGGAGTCTCCCAACATAGATGTGAATCCAGTCTTAGCTTATTATGGTTGAGGTGGAAATAACTGGCTGCTGCTCTACACTGTTTCTGTGACTCCAATAGAAGTGAATGAGATCTATGGAAACAGCAGAGCACATTTATCTACACTATTACACAAACAGTATAGCGCAGCTGTGCTACGCTATTTCCTTAACTCCCATTCACCTCTATGAGACTTTCAGAAACAGCATGGAGCAGCGCCACTTGAGTGTTTCCATAAGTCTAGTCCTGGTGGTTGGGACTTTTGCCCAGTTATTCTCATCTTGGCTGTAATTGGCCATGGTTGGAATAACCCTTTAAGTCTGTAATTCCAACAAAGGAGGGTACAAGGTGTAAAGCAGGAGCAAGAAAAAGATGTTGTAAAACTGTGTAATTGGTACATTATAATATAAGGAGATACAGGAGATACTGCAAGCAGTCAAGTACCACAAGTCTGTGGTTCATGGTAGGTATGAGAGAATGATTCTACTTTTAATAAGCTGTCTGTAGTGATGACTTTGGGCTGTGCCATTTACCATGGCACTTTTAAAAGCGTCTGTAGAGGCGGGCGGCCCGGCGGAACGCTGCAGGACTGTGGAGGGGATTAACATTTGGCAGTCAGGTCTCGTGAGTCATGCTGCAGCCTCCTGTTTAAACACCTTATGTGTCGGATCTTCCCTTGGTTTATACTTTTCGGTGGCTTGATGTATTGTTTAATAATCCAGTAACTATCCTTTCAGAAATGTGGAAATCGTGTTTACATTACTTTGTCCTTATGGTGTAGAATTGTGTAGCAACAATAATTTTGTTACTGTTCATGGGATATTGTTACATGAAGTGCCATCTGGACTTTGCTTGTTTTCCTTTAGTAATCAGATTGTAAAAAAGTCACATTTTCCATCTTTTGTTGTGAAATGAAAATGCTCATTTTTGCATGTGTGTCTGGTCTTTGGAAACCTCTGAAGTGTAGTTCAACGGGTTCTCTCATTTAATATGGAAAATGGAAAGGATAGTTAGTGAAGAGAAAGTGCAAAATCCATTGCTATGGAAAATTGTCATCAAAACAGATTGTGAAATACAGATTAACATTAACCAAATTTACTTCAACATAATGGGATTTTTCAGAACCGCTTGCTTAAAATAAATTTGTGTTGGAAACTGGCCATGGGAGTACAGGTAATTTTAAGGGTATGTTCACTTATGTGGATAACAACGTCTAACGCCAGAAGTTTAAAAAGTAATTCTCTTTTCAGATATTTTTTTCATAAAAAAAAAAAAAATAGTTCAGGTGAATATAAGAAACTTTGTAATACATCTTATCAGAGGAAAGAGCTCCTATCTGCTGTTATCAGCTCCTCACCTGCCTGCTAAACTGCTCAATTTAGTGAGAGAGATACAACTTCACTGAAAACATGCTGCAGTTCATAGAACTCTAAGGAGAGGGGAGGGGGCCAGGAAGAGGAGTTAATCAGAAGCAGAGTGAAACAGGCACCCTGGATCAGATTACTGTAAGATATCTCTCTCACCAGAGCTTTATTCACATCTATCCTGTTCACTCCTGCTAAGAGTGGGTTCACACTTGCGGCGGCACTCCATCCACCACGAATCCGACCTAAATGTCGGAAAACTGGATAGGCACTGGATAGGGAAAGGTTTGCGACGCTTTGCTTAAAACCCCATTCACTTGAATGTGACTTTGCTTCCAGTGAAAAAAACTGGCTTTGCGGCGCAGAGGGTGTAAAGTGCACACCCGTGTATTGCTTTAAAAACCCATTCAAGTGAATGGGGTTTTAAGCAAAGCGTCTCAAACCTTTCCCTTTCCTGCCTATCCAGCTTTCTGACATTTAGGTCGGATTCGCGGCGGACGGAGTGCAGCCGCAAGTGTGAACCTACCCTAAGACCTGCTTTACAAAAAAAATCTTACTGTTTCCTGCTTGTGTCTGTGCTGGTTTCTAACTCACTGGGCTCCTCCTCCCCCATCCGCTCCCCATAGACTTCATGCAATGTGATCTGTCAGCTATGGCACTGAATAGGGTCAGAGCCCTTTTATGTTACTACTTTTTATGCCCATGATACACTTGTGTTTACAGAGAGACCTACAGGTCTGTGAACCTGACAATAACCCTAATGACATTATTAGCAGTGGTGTAAAGAAGTTGTGAATGTATCCCCAGGAACATGACTCCCACAGTACCATCACCCAATATGCGTAAAGAGAATGCACAACTTCCTCCTCCCAACATGGACCAGTCCTGCTCCTAGAAACAGTCACAGATGCAGGACTCAGTACTCAATTTATGGGGTCAGCAACCCTAATGTAAAATCACTGCCTGATCATTTTTATTCATCCTGGTTCACTTTGGAGCCACTGACCATTGATCTGTTTTACAGTGCATTAGAGAATAGTGCAGTTCACAATATGGAAAAATTCCTCCTTGTATTTCGTGTTATGTCATTGAAACTAAGCACTGCAGTCAATGAAGAGTTTTTGGTAGGGAGATCAATGGGCAAAGGGCAAAGCAGGGTCTGGAACAGATGCTTCAACAGTGCAAATGATGATCTTGATATCAACATTAGATATCTGTTCATTAAATACAGTGGGGAAAAATGCTTCACAGTAGGTATGGTGTTCTTTGGATGCAACTCAGCATTCACTCTCCTCCAAACACGACGAGTTGTGTTTCTACCAAACAGTTCTACTTTGGTTTCATATGACCATATGACATTCTCCCAATACTCTTCTGGAACATCCAAATGCTCTCTAGCAAACTTCAGACGGGCCCGGATATGTACTGGCTTAAGCAGGGGGACACGTCTGGCACTGCAGGATCTGAGACCCTGGCGGCGTAGTGTGTTACTGACGGTAGCCTTTGTTACTTTAGTCCCAGCTTTCTGCAGGTTATTCACTAGGTCCCCCCGTGTGGTTCTGGGATTTTTGCTCACCGTTCTTGTGATCATTTTGACCCCACAGGGTGAGATCTTGCGTGGAGCCCCTGATCGAGGAAGATTATCAGTGGACTTGTATGTCTTCCATTTTCTAATTATTGCTCCCACAGTTGATTTCTTCACACCAAGCTGCTTGCCTATTGCAGATTCAGTCTTCCCAGCCTGGTGCAGGTCTACAATTTTGTTTCTGGTGTCCTTCCACAGCTCTTTGGTCTTCACCATAGTGGAGTTTGGAGTGTGACTGTTTGAGGTTGTGGACAGGTGTCTTTTATACTGATAACAATGTCAAACAGGAGCCATTACTACAGGTAATGAGTGGAGGACAGAGGAGCCTCTTAAAGAAGAAGTTACAGGTCTGTGAGAGCCAGAAATCTTGCTTGTTTGTAGGTGACCAAATACATTTTTTTCCCACCATAATTTTCAAATAAATTCTTAAAAAATCAGACAATGTGATTTTCTAGATATGTTTTCTCATTTTGTCTCTCATATTTGAGGTCTACCTATGATGTCAATTACAGGCCTCTCTCATCTTTTTAAGTGGGAGAACTTGCACAATTGGTGGCTGACTAAATACTTTTTTTCCCCACTGTACTTGTTTGACCTGTGGTCGCCTGTCGTAAAGGGGTGGGTCTGGGTGGTAGCCATAGGCAATATATCTGTCATGTAGCATTAAGGGGTTAAGGCATGCTGAATTTCCTAGAGAATTAAGTTGATGTTGATAATCAAGTTCCATAAGATATAACACGCTGTAAAGCGTTGCGGAATATGATGGCGCTATACAAGTAAGCATAATAAATAAATATATAAATAAATAATAATAACACTCAGTTTCATTTTGTAGAGAACTAACAGTATAAGTTTACGTATATACAGTACAGACCAAAAGTTTGGACACACCTTCTCATTCCAAGAGTTTTCTGTATTTTCATGACTATAAAAATTGTAGATTCACACTGAAGGCATCCAAACTATGAATTAACACATGTGGAATTATATACTTAACAAAAAAGTGTGAAACAACTGAAAATATGTCTTATATTCTAGGTTCTTCAAAGTAGCCACCTTTTGCTTTGATTACTGCTTTGCACACTCTTGGCATTCTCTTGATGAGCTTCAAGAGGTAGTCACCTGAAATGGTTTTCACTTCACAGGTGTGCCCTGTCAGGTTTAATAAGTGGTATTTCTTGCCTTATAAATGGAGTTGGGACCATCAGTTGTGTTGTTCAGAAGTCAGGTGGATACATAGCTGATAGTCCTACTGAATGGAGTGTTAGAATTTGTATTGTGGCAAGAAAAAAGCAGCTAAGTAAAGAAAAACGAGTGGTCATCATTACTTTAAGAAATCAAGGTCAGTCAGTCCGAAAAATTGGGAAAACTTTGAAAGTGTCCCCAAGTGCAGTGGCCAAAACCATCAAGCGCTACAAAGAAACTGGCTCACATGAGGACCGCCCCAGGAAAGGAAGACCAAGAGTCACCACTGCTGCGGAGGATAAGTTCATCCGAGTCACCAGCCTCAGAAATCGCAGGTTAACAGCAGCTCAGATTAGAGACCAGGTCAATGCCACACAGAGTTCTAGCAGCAGACACATCTCTACAACAACTGTTAAGAGGAAACTGTGTGCAGAAGACCTTCATGGTAAAATAGCTGCTAGGAAACCACTGCTAAGGACAGGCAACAAGCAGAAGAGTCTTGTTTGGGCTAAAGAACACAAGGAATGGACATTAGACCTGTGGAAATCTGTGCTTTGGTCTGATGAGTCCAAATTTGAGATCTTTGGTTCCAACCACCATGTCTTTGTGCGACGCAGAAAAGGTGAACGAATGGACTCTACATGCCTGGTTCCCACCGTGAAGCATGGAGGAGGAGGTGTGATGGTGTGGGGGTGCTTTGCTGGTGACACTGTTGGGGATTTATTCAAAATTGAAGGAATACTGAACCAGCATGGTTACCACAGCATCTTGCAGCGGCATGCTATTCCATCCGGTTTGCGTTTAGTTGGACCATCATTTATTTTTCAACAGGACAATAACCCCAAACACACCTCCAGCATCTCTGGGAACTCCTTCAAGACTGTTGGAAGACCATTTCAGGTGACTACCTCTTGAAGCTCATCAAGAGAATGTCAAGAGTGTGCAAAGCAGTAATCAAAGCAAAAGGTGGCTACTTTGAAGAACCTAGAATATAAGACATATTTTCAGTTGTTTCACACTTTTTTGTTAAGTATATAATTCCACATGTGTTAATTCATAGTTTTGATGCCTTCAGTGTGAATCTACAATTTTTATAGTCATGAAAATACAGAAAACTCTTGGAATGAGAAGGTGTGTCCAAACTTTTGGTCTGTACTGTATAATCTAGTGTAAAAGTGTCCAGTGCTAGATGACCCACAGTTATAGTGTTTAACTCTACGTGGGTTAAGGACTAACTGTCATTGAATAAAAACACCGTTTATGTCCAAAAACAAAGGGAGTCTGTCATAGGGAGTCTGTCACCAGAACCAAACATATCAACCCCACAGATAGAAGTGTTAGGGTCACCTGAATCAAAGAAGCAATCTGAATTAAGAAGGTTGCTCCAAAGAGCTCATTTGCATGTTGAGAAAAATGGCGATATCCTGTCAAAAGAGTCACGGATTCACAAGGGGAAAAAACTGTTTGATATAGGTGAACCCAACCAATGATTGGTTGCAGCGGTCATGTGTTGTTGATGTGACATCATCACTGCAGGCAGGTAAATGCCATTTCCTACCATTGCTTGTTTTGTTTTTTGTTTTGTTGAAAGTGGACAATTTCTTTATGAAAATAAAAAGTAGAAGAAGAGGTTCAGGGAATTTACTGAACAAAAAAAAAAAAAAAAAACAACTAAAAAAATCAGATGAGTCGATAGAAATGGTAAGTGAGGATTAAGAGAAGGCCAGGCTACTAAATGGGTCCTTTAGCTCTCTATTTACAAAAGAATGCATAACTAATGTGCCAATGCTGTTAATACATCCATGAATATACTAAATATTGCAGATAGTCCAAGCTAATGGTAAATAAGGTAAGAACCTATTTACATGACTGTTCCATTTACTTGACCATGAAGCACAGATACGACAGCCGATTTTTCTTGGCTGATCTGTTTTGCAGTTTTTCATTGGTTTCTGGAATTTCTTTTGAGTTTGCTACCATGAGCTTATAACCTGTAGACCTGTAATGATGCTATGGCTGATTTCTCAAAAATTCAGAGAGATCCTGTAACCGCAGGTGCTGGAAGAAGAACAAAGGAGAAAGCGGCAGCGGTACTATGATCACCCCATTGTGTCTCAGCAGTCTGGAATGGACACTTCTACGCTCTCTACCAGAACCTGAGCCACACGTTCTGACAGATGTCCATTCCATTTTGTGCCCATACTGGGCTCTTCATCAGGTCTGTAACAGACAAAACGACAAACTACTATTTAAACCAAAAAGACTGACAGCTTTTCTCAACAGTGTTATAAGTGACAGCTCAAAAGCATGTATATCTGCTTAAAATAAAGTGGGGTCTTAGTACCCAGGACTACTCGTTTGCTTTTTAGGACTTTTGTTGTTTCTAGCCCACCAACGACTTGTACGGGGCATGTCACACTAGTTGCCAGAGAAATGATAGCCCACAAATGTAAAACCCGGAAATGTACAATTTCTGAGTTAGGACCGGTTCACATCTGCGTTTGGCTTCCGTTTGGGGAGTCTGCTTGGGGACCCCTCGAACAGAAACCTATACGCATAGAAAAGCGGTTTACCTAAGGAAACCTGCGGACCCCATAGACTATAATGGGGTCCGTGTGGTTTTTGCTCGGTTTCCTCATGAAACATGCAGAGAGGAAAGTGCTGCTTGCAGCACTTTTCTCTTTGCTTGCTTTGTGCGGAAATTGAGTGGATATCACACGGACCCCATTATAGTCTATGGGGTCCGCAGGTTTTCCAGGTAAACCGCTTTTCCATGCATATAGGTTTCCGTTCGGGGGGGTCCCCAAGCGGACTCCCCGAACGGAAACCGAACGCAGATGTGAACCGGCCCTTACTTAATACAGTTTAGCCTCTCTGTCATGGCAACCTCTAGTTCTTAATCTCCCCTACCCAGCACCCCTAAGGCTAGGTTCACATCTGCACAAGGGTCTCCATCGTTCAGGTCCGCTGGAGGACCTGAACAATGGAGACCCAGACCGCTAAATCAATGGTTACCCCATACTGGGGTCCACCGGTTATCCGTCGGGTTTCGCTGATTTTATACTGAAATGGCAGAGAGAAAAGTCCTCTGTCAAAAGCAAATTGAGGATTTGTTACATCCAATAGAGGGCGCATGAGCTCCCCAGCTCCTTTCCCATAATGCCTCAGGACTTTTCTCTCCACCGATTTTTGGCAGTTTCTGCGGTGAGGTCCGGCGCAGATGTGAACCTAGCCTAACCATGTCATTGTCCTGCTCTAGAGGAGCCTAGTCTTTGTGAGATCTTTTTGATAAGCTATTGTTTTGTTAAGCTACTGTATTGGTTATATTCTGCTAGTGAGGTGCCTGTGTGCACCATCATTTTTTTTTCTTGACCTCTGCACGGGTAATTGTATGTCTTTTCCTGTTTCTCTTTGTGAGACCTATCCTGTTGTTTTTCTTATAAACTTCTTTAAAAATATAAATTCAAGAACAAACTAAAGCATGTTTTTTTTGGCTGCAATATAACTGCTAAATGTGACCTTCTATTCTCCTTTTATATCTTTTGGATTCTTTCATGCTGTTAAATATCCATGGTAAACATGAGCATAATATTCCCCATTTTAATGTTAAATTGACTCTGGAGCACGTAATAATAGTGCATAAATCTCAGTATGTTGGTGTTCTCGGCATGAGTTAAACTACTGGATTGTGTGTCAAACTGCATGTTTATTACTTATGAATAACGCATTTTATTAAAAGGAAGGAATCACTTTAGTTTCTAAAAGGGCAGTTCTGTCCATATAAAATGACCACATTCTTGTTTAATTGCATTGCATCATTTCTGCCAGCCTGTGTCACAAAGGAGTATTCAATGGTTTCCTTCCTACACATTTTGATGCCAAAAAAGCAGTCTGGATCATACTATAAATAATGACTTATACAGGAATTTCCCTTCACAGTAAATAAGTCCATTCCATATATTTTGTATATTTTCTTATTTTTACTAATGTTACTTCCTTGATTGTCTATAGCAATTCCTGTCTGACTATGTAAATGATAACACCATGTTCATGAGCCATGGATTGGATTCTAGAACAAAGGATTTCATTAGGTTATATTCACATCACATTTTTTTTTTTTTTGAAAGAAGGGTTAATAAGATCTGCTGAAAACAGATTTAGGCTAAGTCCCCATGTAGCGGACGCAGCAAAAAAGTGCTGCGGGAAAAACCATGGCAGCAAGGTTTCCTGTTCGGACTTTCTGCTTCAATTATACCTACAGGGAAACCGCAGTATGTCCGCTGCGCATATTTTTCCGCAATATGTGGATGGGATTCCATTCCATCCACTTTGCAGTGACTATAAAATTCCACATTTGTTTCCCGTGGTGTTTCTGTTTGTTATGGCACCCAGGGGTCTAACAAGATCCCCCATGTCTGCCTTCTTGACCCATCTATTAGTCCTTGCCAGAGCTAGGGTTTAGGTTGCTTAGCATCCAGTGTCACTGTCTAATACATAGCGGTACATATGTATTTATGTATTGGAGTGTATTGTATCAATAATTGATAAGAAATTTAATAAAATGCTTAACCAGCTGTTATATTTTTACTATTTGTTATACCTCCATCTCTGTATTTTTTTCTTCTTTTTGTAGTTTAATGACTTGTTAACATTTTGTAGGTGGAGGTTAAAAGGACAGTTACACGTGAGTTCACTGCTGTTTTGCCTTTTATGAATAAGTACTCCGGAAATCGAAACATTGTCAAATAATTCTTACCATTATGTAGTAATTATTATTATTATAGAGTAATAAAAGAATGAGAGTAGCGCTTTATTTTTATATAGACTAAATGTACTAAGATTTGAACTCTATTTAAGGTTATGCATGGTATAAATACAGCCAGTTTGTTGACTGAGTGCATTTGGTGATTGTTAAATGCAAGTCTGGCATCGACACAGGTGGGTGGGGGAGGAAGGGTCCTCACAGCACCCTGCACTCTGACAGTGCTCAGGAGATGCCTCCGTGAATCATAATTTTTCAACCTCTCTTTCTAATGCGTCTATGTCAGGTCTTAAAGGGAACTTGCCAAGTTCCAAATGGTGTGTGATCTGCATACACATAGAGCATGGAAAGCTGAGGAGGTTGACATATATGTTTTGTGGGAAAAGATTCATAGTTATATAGATTGCAAGATTGAAAAAAGACATACAGTATGTCCATCAGGTTTACACATGAGCAAATCTCTCAAGATTAATTTTGATTCGGGTTCGGATGGCTTGGGTCCCTGAATCATTTTGGGTCGAACAAGTTCGGTACAACTTCAGACCCCAGAGTTTAATAGGTGAAGGCCCAGGATAGATGTAAAAAAATAAAAAAAAACATTTATACTCACCTTCCCTCACCTCTTTTTGGCCTCTTTGTGGTGTTCGTCGCTCTCTTTTTGTCTACTTGGGGATATCATGTGGCCGAGGTCGCCCCTCAGCGGTCACATGGGCATGCCAAGAGTCATGTGATGCTCGGCATACACATGTGACAGCTGTGACCCAATCACAGACCTCAGTAGTGTCCTCAGGCACATGGTGTCACCAGGGGAGGAGACTTGAAAGAGGTGAGGGAAGTTGAGTGCAAATGTTTTTATTTTTTTCCCCTCCCCTGAGCCTCCACCTTTTATACTCTGGGGTCTGAAGAGACCCCAGAGCTTAATAATTTACCACAATGCCATTTTAGTTTGTCCGAGATGAATTGGCAATTGTTTGGTTTTGTTAAAACGGAACAAATCAGTTCACCCATCCCTAATCAGGTTCAATCAAGGGATGGAAAAAGGCATGTGACACTTGCAGTGCTATCCAAATTATTTCCAGAGATATCACTGGTTGAAAACACAGTCGGGATTAGGATATTTGTATGAAGCTGTATAATATATATGATAGATATGATATAGATAGCATTGTAAACCTGGTGTCATATGAGAGAAGAGAATCTCCTCTTTCATATGACACAAAAAGCAAGTTTGAACGTTTTTTAACGCCCGAGATATAACTGTTTGAAGTGACCCTCCCCTACCCCCATTTTCTCTACATGTTATACTGCCCCGTACTTCATACACAGTAACATTCAGTGAGAGATAGGAACAGCTCTCAATACAGAAAGGGAAAGAGTGAAAAAATGCAGGATTTAACAGAAAGGGTCCAAAATTTGTTAATAAAATATATTACAAAATTTATTAATAACACAAATACTGCCAGAAAATCAAAAGTTGTCTGAAAATTTAGTCATCTTTATATCCCATTGACTACATTGCTCTTGTACTTCACAGCAGATTAGCCACATGTATGCAACATGTGTCCACAACCTTGGGCTGGAATCACACTTGCAGTTTGTGTGGCAATTTTTTGAGCTAAAGCCAGATGTGTATCTATAGGTAAGTGCTATAACTACTCGGCAACGTGTGGCACACAAGTCACATCTAATGATTGTCTAGGGTATTGCATTGTAACCTTAGTAAGACTTAGTGTGACTGAGAATTTTTCACTATAGATTACAATGGAAGATACATGTGAATACGACTTGGATATGATTTAATTGTTTTTTGCAGCCAAATCACAGCTCAAAAAAGTAGTTCTGACCGTCAAAAAAATCACAAGAAAACACAATGTTTGTAAGGCTTTTTCTTAATTTACTATTGACTAAGGCAGAGGCGTAGCTAGGGGTTCAGCACAGGGGGGCGAACATGTCCAAGTGGGCCCCCAACTTGGACATGTTCGTATATCGATACTATCAGTATACAGTGAGTGTATAGTGGTATATAGCAGCTCTACACAGGGCTCTGCAGACAATTTAGGTGAATACAGGGCAGTAACATTTAGTGACTTACCGGTGACGTCTCTGACTAATCGTTCACATTCCCCATCTCTTTCATCTGGACCGCCATGACCATTTCTTCCAGTCTCTGTAAAGTTTGCAACACAGACATCTTTGGCTCCTCACCAGGCACCTGACCCACATTGTCCTCACCTACGCAAAGCCCCCATCCTGCTGCTACCCCCAATTATAAAATATATAATATACCCCCCATAATGTTAAATACCCCCAAGTGCATCTTTAAATTAATAACTTCCCTGTGTACTCCCTGTAAAAAGTGCCCCTTATTAATAATGCCCCAGATGTTTCCTAATTGAAAAGGGGGGGGAAAAAAAACCAAGGGAAAAAAAAATGATTGGGGTTTCAATACCCGGAACCCCCAGGATCAGCTGTTTGAATGAACCGTGGTACCTGTGTAAGCGCCGTGACCGCTTCTCTGTTTACACAGTGTCATTCTTTTCAAAGCGGCCATGTAATGTAACTACAGCCTTGTCCTATACATGTCTATGTGACAAGACTGTAATTACATCACACGGTCACTATAAACAGACAGCGTGTGATATAAACAGGCACCGGAGCCCCTTCATACAGCTGATCAGTGGGGAATCACTTATCTCTTATTGATGATTTATTCTGAGGATAGATCATCAATAAAAATGAGCTGGAAAATGCCTTAAGGCTAAGGCCCCATGTGGCAAAAAACAGCTGCGGGAAAAACCGCGGCGGCGACGCATTGTGGTTTTTCCTACAGCACTTTGCACAGAATGTTTGCAGAGGTTTCCTCTGCGGACTCTCTGCTTCAATTATATCTATAGGGAAATCGCCGGCGTTTCCATAGGTATAATTGACATGCTGCGATTTCCAAAACTGCGACTGTTTTGGAAATTGCAGCCTTTCTGCTGCGCATATTTTACTACAAAGTGGGGATGGGATGGGGCCCCATGTGGCGAAAACCCACAGAAAAAAACGTGGCATTCTAGCAAATCCCATCCACACACTGCGGAAAAATACGTGCAGCAGGCGCACTGTGATTTCCAGAACTGTTGCAGTTTTGGAAACTGCAGCATGTCAATTATACCTATGGAAACACCAGCGGTTTCCATATAGATGTATTGAAAATAGAAAGTCCACAGGGGAAACCTCTGCGGACCTTCTGTGAAAAGCGCTGCAGGAAAAACCACAATGTTACCACCATGGTTTCTCCTCCAGCGCTTTTTTTTGCTGCAGCCCGCTACGTGAGGCCTTAGTCTTAATAAAGCCCAAGTGCCATTTTAATTAAATTAATTGACCCTCATGTTATGCCCCTGATTCCCCCTGACATAAATACTGCACCTCTAATGACCCCTTATATCAATAAACACCCCCTTATGTTCATAATGCCTTGTAATATAAATGATGCCCCCTAATGGCCCCTTATATAAATAACCTCCCCCTTGTATTAATAATACCCCCCAATAACCCTTATATAAAGGATCCCCCAATAACCCTTATATAAAGGACCCCCCATCGTCATAATGCCCCCTAATGAATCCTCCCTTTACAGTTATATTTCCCCCTCCTAAACACCCCTTATACTATTAATATACCCACAAAAAAAAAGTCATACTCACCTGCGATGATGATGAATGGAGCCGCCGTCACTTCCTCCCTGTACACGCACAGGACGTCTGTGTTCTGAGCACGGGCGGCGCGATGTTATGACGTCATCGCGCCGCCCGTGCTGAGAAGCAGACATCGTCTGTGGTCTCGGCGTCTTGTAAACCGCAAGCCTGTATTGGCTTGCAGTTTACAATACTGGTAAGTTGAAGGTTACGTTTTAACTAGATCGATGTCTGCAGACACCAATCTGGTTAGAAATAAAAGTTGTATTAATGGCGGCCCCCGGGTGGGCCCCCAAAAATTCAGTGGGCCCGGGGCAGCTGCCCCCTCTGCCCCCCCCGCTAGCTACGCCTCTGGACTAAGGCTAGATTCACATGACCAAGGTTCACCTGTGAAACTCAGCCAATGTGTTCGCCGAATTTACCAGCCTGACCTGTATGTCAGGAGCGGGATCATAGATAATTATGATGCTAGGAGTCCCTGCCTCCCAGAAACATACTGTCCTCTACCAATTCGAATATGGGATAGTATGTGATCATATCATAGATATCTGTGATGCTAGGCGTTCTGCTCCCGAAATGAAAGTCAGGATAGTAAATCCGGCGAAACACATGGACCAAGTTTCACGGGCGGACCCCGATCTTGTGAATCTAGCCTTAGACAACAGTAAATTAAGAAAAAGCCTTACAAACGTTGTTTTCTCTTGTGGTGTTTCTTTTTTTTCCTGTTTGGGAAATTTTTCATGGGTGAAACTAGCCTAAGCTATATAGTGCTGCTAAAAATGCATCAAAAAAGCCCAAAAAGTGTTCAACTATCCCAAAAAGAATATAATATTGCTTTTCTTGAGCACTAAGTCAAATTAAGTGGAGCAGCTAAAATCAAATTGCGGTTCCCTTGTTGTACTGCAGAACCCAAACAAGCACAGTCACGTCTGCTCATGACTCCCTTTTATGATGGCCGAGCCCCCCTATTAGAGCAATTTCCTCAGATTTCTGGCTTTGAAGTGCTGATTTGATTTTGGTATTCTGGATAGACGGCTTGTATCAGTGTGTGGTCATAAGGGGCTGTGTGTAATACTAGTTTCCTGTCTGTCCGTTTAATTTTTTTTTTTATTGCGTTTTTTTCAATTTGTTTGCTTTTTGAGCTACACATGGCTGCTCATGGAAAATGTTCATGTATTAAAAGCAGACATGAAATCAGTCCGGTATGCTCTGAAAAAGCGTGACTTGTAAACAAACGGTTCTGTTATATTCATTTTGACCATGTTTAACCCGCTGCTGACTCAGGATGAGCATGTTCCTTATGAGTGACAGGCACTTACCGCATCATAATAAGTATATTTGTCATGCCGATCGTGTGGCTACTGCCACTGTGCCTGTATGATTGGAACCAGGCAATGACTGTAATACGCAGTATAAGTCCATCATCATGTTCATAACAACCTGTACAATAAAGGTGTAACATAATTTATGATCATTTAAAAAGAAATTATAAAAACTGCAGCAAAATAATTTTTTACATTATTGCTGAAATAAAATTAAGTTAAAGTTTAAAATTAAAGTTAAAATGTATATAAATTAAATGTAATATAATGTAAATGGTAATGTATATACCAAAATAAAAAGGATTCTGTCGGGAGGCCAGAATGCAACAAGGCAAAATCAAAAAACATGTCCTCAAATCAAATTTTTTAATAATTCATCATTATATTCATATATTGTATTGGATCAGATACTGCTGAATGTGTACATACAACAGATGTGTGTAGAAGGCTATATTGAGGCAAATGAAATCCTTTATGGCTCCACAGAATTAAGACGCAATGGACTCCATGTGCTGCCATATTGTGCCCTGTGTACCCGTGTTATTCCAAAAATAAGACAGGGTCTTATATTATTTTTTTCTCTGAAAAAACGGCTAGGGCTTATTTTTGAGTTAGGTGTTAATTTTTTCCATGAACAACAATCATACATTTGATCTCTTTTTATTCAAATTTATATCCGAGGTGAAACAGCAAAAAAATGGCGATTTGGCACTTTTGATTTTTTTTTTCCCCTTACAGCATTCACCGTACAGGAAAAATATTTTTAGAAGTTTGTAGACCGGGCATTTTCAGACACAGTTATACCTAATGCGTTTGTGTTTCACACTAATTTTTTCGTTTTATATGTATTCTAGGGAAAGGGGGGTGATTTGAACATTCATTCATTTATTTATTTTTACTATTTTATGAATCCCCCTTTCCCCCCCCCAAATTGTATTGCAGTCTATGGGAGAGTCACTGCACTCGTTGACCAGCCTCAATAGTAATATTCCTATGACAGGCCTGGGAGCCTCCATAAGGCTTCTGGCTGTTAAAGGAACAGGTCGGCTACCGCGATCTCCCTGCGCAGGAGCCAGCCTGCAACAAAAAAGGTATAGGGCTGGTGGGGACCGGCCCCGGGAACAGTTGTAATAATTTTAGGGGGTCACACTCAACAATGTCCGCAATGAAAGTGAACTCTGATCATGGGCATTAGCTCAGGTTCTCCTCTGTACATTATAGTGGAGACCCGCTACGGTAGCTGTGGCGGTCCTTCTGGAGCAGAGCGGCCGCAATCTTTAAGGAACCAGCATCTGCCCTAATCTTACGGCAGATGTCGGGAGGGGTTTAACCCTAACCGTAACTGGGGCTTATTTTTGGAGTAGGGCTTATATTTCAAGCCTACTCCAAAAAAACCTGCAAAATCTAGCTAGGGCTTATTTTTTTGGAGAAACACAGTAGTACTGTATGTCAGAAATATTCTCCCCTAGAAGCAATAATAGAAGTCTGTGGGCGCCCTATTGTGTTGCTGTAATAAATGGGTGCCCTATTATAATGTTGTAATATGGCCTTGTGCTTCAGGCCAAAATGTTTCCGAATTCTTCAGTGCTGTCTCAGTTCAATGATTCCTTGGCCACAGTATTATCACAAATATAACTGTTTCTCACAATCTCTCTGAAATCTCAGTTAGGAAAGGGGCTAAATAAACAAATGACTAATACTGACAATATGATGTCACTATATAACACGATTAGAAATACGATTAATAGAGCCATAGATAATACCCTAGATAATATGGCCATCATTATAATCTGTGAAACAGTGTTTCTTTAGTGATGAAATCGATTGCAGCAGTGGGAAAAATATATTGAAGCTGCATAGAAATTATTCTTGGTAGCTAGCCATTACTGCTGCAATTGTACCACTATCAGCTAAGAGATTGCCATTTAGGGCTCTACACATTTTAAATTGCAGTGATATTATCTATACTTATAATATATATTTTTTTTATTTTATATAATACAGACATACAGAAAAGAAAACTATATTTGATTATGGTCAGACTTCTGTGTTAGTGTTAGTTCTGAGTCGTATGAAGCTGTAATATATTACCCATAGAATCTATGGGATTATGCTGTATCTTTGGTTTCATATGGATTCATGTAGAGTATTTTCTATAAGATTCAGTCGGAATGTTCCATTTTCCCCATCAATAGGTGAATATTTCCTTACTGTGATACTATACAAGGATACCACTATACAGTAGACAGGATTCATGCTGCTCCATAGTACAAAAATCCAAGTATGTTGTCAGACAGGGGCATAGATAGTCCGTAGACCGCCTCACAAGTTCTGTGTACTGTACATGGCTTTGCCTTGAGCATGGATCATAAGGCTGGCCATACATATGAGACATCTGTTGGCTGAACTAACATCTCTCCAAAGAAGTTCTCATTAGGGACAAGGGAGAAAACTGCTGCCAGACACCTCTGGTAGCAGTTTATGTCCCCATGAACAAAAGGATTGGGCATGTTGAAATCCAATATGCCTAAACCTCTTTACTGACATTTGCCACCCAGTAAGGAGAGCTGGGCGGCTCTCATACATATTGGATGTTCAACTAGTCCTGCTAAAATCATCAGTTTCAATGGGGATACATGGAATATGCTTGGCCAGATTAAGGCTGTACCTGTACACTTTTTGTTGTTAGCCTTGCATGTCACACTATAAGTAAAAAACAATGTAATTATGCCCCTGTTACACAGACAGTCCCCTCCCCTTACACCCTGGCTAGTCAAATCCTTGTATTTCACAAACGTGATCAATGTGATGTCTGTCTCTCTTGACTTTTTGCTAGTGGGTCATACTTAGTCCAGTATTGTGTTGTCTGGCAGCTTGTGACATTTGGCAGATCTAATCTGTTATTAACATGGCCCTTACAAACGTTACTTGGATGAAGTTTAGGAGGATCAGCCTGTAATTCGTCTAGAGGATTACCTACTTGGACTTATTAATAACTGCTAACACTCTAGATTTAATACAGTCTCTTCTCATGTTCAGCTAATCCTACTACTCACATTAAGGGCCAGTTGACTCAGTATTCTGTATTTGGCAGCACAGATAACGGTGAAGAAGTAGACAGTCAATGTTAATCTGTCTCTAATCATCTTCTTACTTGTAGGTGCACAGCAAATCTCAGACATCTATGGCTGCTTTCCTAGTATGCTTGGAATAGATACAGAAAAATAGATACAAAGCCTCTGTCTGTGCATTACCGAGATGAATGGTACACCTTGGACTAATAATGTTTCATACATAACTACATGTGACTGGAATGTGTGTCAAATAAGGTTCTAGGCTAAACTGTATTTGCCTGGAAGTTGTTTCTTTTACAGAAGTACTTTCCTACTATATTGATCTAGAAACACCTTTATTAATGTGAAACCTTTATGATGAGAAGTGTCAAAGTATTCTCATAGTCATGGCGTTTGTCTGTATAGTCAAGCATATATCGTATATGTTCTATTAGTATACGATTCAAATCACATGCCTGTTGAGTATGTTCAGTTTATTTTAAAGGGAGTCTGTCAGCAGGACATTTGGTATCAGACTAATGTCAATACTTTGTAGGGCGGCTTCTACACTTTCCAAAGATGCCTTTATTTTTCTGCATTGCACCGCCATTTTCATAAAAAAACAACTGGATTTTATCGATTTGCAAATTAGCTGAAAAGGGCTTTTGGGGCATTTCTTTTCCTGATGGGACATCACTCTACTGTCCTTACCTGCCACCCAACTCCACCCTTCTTTGCTTGAGTGACATCTTCCACTTTGTCACACTTTGTCTGCAGTTAGAGGAAATTATCTAAAGCAGAGAGCAAGGAGAAGAAACAACAGGAGAAGAAACACACTAAAGCCCTTCATTTAATTTGCAAATCGATAAAATCAAGTTTTTCATGAAAATAGAGCTGCAATGCAGAATAAGAAGAGCATCTTTGGAAAGTGTGATTTGTCTGATACCAATTTTCCTGCTGACAGACTCCATATAAGATATTTCTACTATGCATACACAAATTGACAAATTTCAAATGACATCCATAGTTGTGTCTCTCTTTTTTATACTACTGATTACATTACTCATTAAAGGGAGTCTACTACCTCCACAAAGCACATTACAGAGCAAATTACAGTGATAAACAGCATACCTTTTGTAGATTTGGAGAAAAACAACTTTGAAGTCTTCCAAATTAGGCAGTGGGTGCACTGGGGCAGAGGAGGGGGGTCTTTAGCTCTCTGGCCACTCAGACTCCTTTACAGCTATAAACATCATTCAGAGTATAGGCTCTTAAAAATCAATACATTTTATTCAATCAATTAAAAACAAATTTATATACAATATAATTAATTCAATAAAATTCATGGATCCTGTAACAGCAGATAAAAACATTCAGATAAATCAACTCATATAAATAATGAATACACAAATCTCAAAACAAACTCTTATTTTACCTACAATAAATATACATGTGAATTACAAATGCACTAACACCAAATCATCTCTATACTTTTGAATAGGTTGGGAGCATAGTACATTTCTCTTTTATTTAGTAACACTTATGTAGGATCACTCATTAAATTCTTACTGAAATTCTTACTCCAAATAACCATGCTGTGACATAAACTAAACAACCTATTGCTCCATTAATGTAACATACATAACAGAGGTAAGTTATTTATCACTGTAATGTGCTCCGTATCACGATGGTGGCAATAGAATGTGCTTTGCGGAGGTGGTAAACTCCCTTTAAATTATTATGAAGCTGTGAATAGTGTATGGTAAAGGTGAAAAGATCTATCAACTGTGGATATCGTATATAAAAAAAGCTTGTACTGTTTTTTTTTTTTTTTTTGTTAACATATATCTGTTGTTTCAGGCAACTTCAGAGTAAGCTGTTATGTATGTACATGTGAGGCGTATCACTATGTATGGCCTGTAAATGACTTGTGTTTTATTATTTTTTCCCTATGTACACTCTATCTTTTATTCTCAGTTTTCCTTGAGCTAGTGGGTGGAGACTAGCTGCTATGATGTCTCCCATACACTTCTCACAGGGAAGAGAAAATCCTTCTCATCTGACTCTATCTTACACACACACACAAGCAGCAGGAAGGACATTATAGAGATATTGACATGGATTTTACTCATTGAATAGACATGAATGAAAATCCACACCTAGAATCCATGGCAGATTGTTGATGATGTGATAGAATGTACTTTGGGGCAGATTTATCAAAATGCCAGTTTTAATAAAGATCCCAACTGGTGCAAGGCATGACAGATGGAGATTTATGCCAGCTGTGTGCCGACATAGATTTCCATTATAATCCCTCCCCATTCTGCCTACATTTACATGTGGTGCGAGCGAGGTACAGAACATGTGTTGTTCGGTACATTTCAAGCCTTGCACCAAATGTGCACCACAATATCATCCTACTACACCAGAAAACTGTCATAAAGGGATTGATAAATATTCCCCATTGTGTTGTACTTTGATGCAGAATTTATGTGAAAATTTCACAGCTGATTTTTTTTCCTACAGTATGAAACCATCCTTAGAGCCTTCGAGTTTTGAATATAGTTCTTTACCTGGATCTTTGTGCCTACAATTACAGTTGATTTAGGACCTTCACAAGCAGTTCCAAAAGTATGGTATACACAAATGGAGACTAAAGAAATGGAGAACTAGATTATGTCCCCCTAGAGACTCTAGTATAGTTCTTCAGCATCTTGAATTATATGTCCTAATTTTATGTAGTTATTACTGGGAGAACATAAGCTTTATAAAAATAAATCATCTCCCCCAATACGGCTGGATATATCCTCAAACAGGTGCATGGATTCCATCAGAAAGTGAACAATAATAGTAAAAAGGAAATAGCCCAGCACTTCACTGTAGTAAAATGTCTAGCAATTTTATTAAAACATCAGTAACTTAGTAATACTTTCAAAAATAGTTAAAAAGCCATCATATATGTGGGTCTCAAGTGTTACATGCTCTCTGGTTTGTTTGGAAGCAATTGCATATTTCCTGTCTCACATTTAATGGCAGAATTGCCGTCAAGCTATTCTAGACAGCATTGAATGTGCTTTTCTTTGCGTAGGAAAGCAATGGTATATTTCTGTGTCAGCTTCATGAATTTTGAACTCACATTTCATAGTGCCGAGAGGTGATAATGCTGGATTTCCATAAATAGTACAAATTGTATTTATGTGCATTTTTTAAAATCTTTTATAAATTTTTGGGTTACGGAGCTACGTAGCTAGACTGTAAAACTATTCCCAGCTCCATACACCGTAGCTCTCGAATAGTGGCAGAGCTGCTTCTGGTCGTATACCATGTGTATAGCTTCCAGTGCCCAGAGGTAGCAGGCTCAGCTGATCAGTAGGGAGCTTGGGTGTCCTGTGGATAGGTCATCAGTATCCAATATTCTTTGGTCTTAGACAACACTTAATAGTGTACATGAAAGGTCATGCCACATAAAACATTTCTAGTTGTGAATGTGTCTACCATAGACATGGCTTTGGCATGTGTTCTAAAGAAAAGTCTAAAATTTGGACCAAAATTATTGTACAATAGAGTGGCTTGAAAAAGTGCGCCCTGCGCGAAACGGACATTACCTAGCCATTCTATGTGCAGTTCCTCAGTCCCTATCTATTCCTATGAATATGTTTTTATCTAGGACTGAATAAAAGGATGTTTTATGAAAAAATCTATGCCTGGGTGAGAGCCCCCTTCTTTTCTTCCTTAGATTTTTACAAATATGTGTATGTTTCTTTTTAAATTTTTCAGGATACAAAACAGTTTTTGGTGGGTAAAATTGTGTGTTATGTGTTTTTTTTTTTTTACTTTTTTTATTTTTATTTTTTCTGCTTTTTTACTTTTTTTTTTCTTTTTACAGCCTTTTATTGGTATAGTTCTTAGTGGTACCATTTATTTTATTAAAATTTCTTTAAATTTTGTTGAAGGTCCCCTAGGGGGCTTTTATTGCTAATATAGTACACTGCAATACATATGTATTGCAGTGTACTAGATCACTGTGACATGGGTTGCTTATCAATCTATTAGGCCTTGTCTTTGGCAAGGTCTAAGAGGTGAACCAAGATGGCAGGCATGGAGACCATTGTTAGGCTCCCAGCTAATATAGCAACCCATTGGCCACTAAAAACACTTTTCAGGGCAACAAGGGCACAGAGAATAAGGATACAAATCCCCTAGATGCCATGATCGCTATTGACTGCTAAGAGGTTAAAAATGCCCCTGAAATGGTGTTATAGCACAGTATATGTACTGCACTCTACACTTACTATCCCTTGCAGATGAAATACTTGTATAAAGGGGTTAAACTTCAAAACATTGTATTCTGACTATTTTAATAATTTGCTTTATTTTAAGTTTTTTTTCTTTCCAAATGATTCCAAGTGATGTTGCATCTGAGCTGAGTGAAAAAATAAAAAGATATGAAATGTAAATTAAACTTCAAAACACTGGGCAAATTTGTTATGCCTTGTACGAAACTGGTGTACAAGGCATAAAAAGTCACAGTTTTTTTTGCAAAAAAAGAGGTGTGCAAATTTAGCATAATTTATGCCAGGCGTTTGATGTAAATGATGGGGGAAATGTAAGAGTGTCATATATGAGACACACCCTCCACCAGCTCCGAGACTATGAAGACTGGCATGAGTAATGCCATTCTTTGTAATTCTGCCCCATTATATTTTTTATTTTTGACTATTGTAATAATTTGCTTTACTTTAAATTTAGAAAATACAATACAGATGTGACACTTGTCCATTCAGTACTTATTTATATAATAATAGACTTACAGTGTTACTTGTATTATCCGCTACTAACTATTTGCTTCTTTAACTCTGGGACTTCATTACAAATCTATTTTGCAAAAGCAGCTGGGACTACTATACACCATTACAGGGAATTCCTTGCTCACTATTCAATTGATCCCAGATGGACACATTTGGATGCAGTTTCGGGTATGAGCCAGCTGTTTTCTGAATGCATTCAACTCATTTGAGCAGTACAGCTATGTCTTATATAATAAGTATTGTATTTTTTTCACTTAGATGCTTCTAACTGAGGGCATAAGTTTTAGATCCAGGTATTCTCCATGATGCAATAATTGTTGTTATAAATACTTATTAAGGAAGGAACTGAATTTGTAAAACATTATAGATACCCCCTATATTACCCTTAGAAGTCTTTAAACATATATTATGAACAATTCATTTTACACTTTACACTAGAACGGAAACACATGGGGAGCCTTTTGGACCTCCTGATGCTTCCAGCATCCTTGAACCATAGGAATCCCACATCAAAAAGTTTTTCAGATAATTGTTCAAAGGGGTCTGAATCAAAAGCTTTTTGAAGCTACTTTATAGCAAGTTATTTAAAAACACACATTTTCTATGGCAACTGGAAAGTGTTGGAAAAACTTTTTTTGCACAATTTTATATGAGGAGTGGGTTTTTGGTTATAGCTTCCAGTAGTTCTGCATTAAACATGTATGTATAGTTTTTTACTTCCCATTTTCCAAAAGCCATAAAATTTTTAGTTTATCCTTTCACATAGACATATGAGAGCTTAATTTTTGCAGGACAAATTGTACTTCTTAGTGGTACTGGAAAAAAAAATTCAGAGCGGGATGGAATATTGCCATATTCTGCGACCAGTAACTTTTTTATATTTCTTGGTACGGGGATGCATACGGTCTTTTTTTTTTTTTTTTGCAGGGCCAGGTGTACTTTTCATTTATGCTATTTTGGGGAATGTTTAGTGTTTTGATTGCTTTGTATCCAAATATTGTTTTGATTGATTTTTCCCATTATGGCATTCACCGTATGGGAAAAATATAAGAGTAAGTAAGAGAAGTATATAGGAAGCAAGATAGGGAGCCTTCAATAGGCTCCCAGCTGTCATAGAAATGGATCACCCCCAAAATCGTGGCACCAATTGCGGGTATTGCCCCCGGGTCTCCGCTGTTGGGAAAGGGTTAAAAATATGACAAAATTAAAGAGTATCTGTTGTTTCAAATTATTTTGCAAGTGAATAGTTCAGGTGAATACAAGAAACTTTGTAATATATGTTATAGGTAGAAAGTGTTCCTATCTCCTGTTATCACCTTCTTTCCTGTCTTCAGTGTGAATGCAGGTAAAGATCACACACAGATCAGATTACATAGAGGTCTATGGAGAGGGGAGGGGGAGGAGGGGCCCGTAAGTGAGAAACAAGCAGACACAAGCTGCTACAAGGAACATTAATATATATATTTTTTATAACACTTTTTATTGCAGTTCTTCAGCAGGTTTAGCACGTGTGAGCAGTATAGATGTGGTGAAAGAGATATCTTACTATTATTGGCTCCAGAATATCTTTTTCTCTCTGCTTCTCATTCACTTCTTTTCCTCCCCTCCCCTCTCCATAGCTTTCTATGAACTGCAGCCTGTCTTCAGTGTAAAATTGAGCAGTTTAGCAGGCAGGAGAATAGCTGATAACAGAAGATAGGAGCACTTTGCTCTAAGATAAGATATATATCAAAGTTTCTTATATTCATCTGAACTATTCATTTACAAAAAGAACTATTAAGAACTATCGAATTTTTGGTTATCATTGAAATTCATTGTTAAGCTAGTACAAATTACTGTGGTTTTGGTGGTCGGAAACAATCAGATTTTGTAAAACATATTCTAAATAAAAAAAAAACTCCTGTATTGTAATTAGCTTCAAAATAATATACACAAAATCAATATTGTAACTTAACTGGGAAAAGTATTTGTAATAAGTATGTTTTTTCTATCATTTCAATTAAATCTACATTCACAGGAAAAATCAACATGTGGTACAATTTACTAAATGTCTAAAGCTACCACAACATGTAAGAAAATGTTCGGAAGACAGGAAATCCCGATAAAATAATGGTCTCTCAAGACCACTTCTGTCAGTATAATCCATGGAATGAACAAACATCATTTCTTTAGGAACATGAGAATTTCTTACATACAGGGAAGAAATAAAACTTGTAGAAAATGTATTAAATGTAGATCTGTAATGCACTGAAAAAAAAATAATCTGTAATAATAAATAATGAACATATCTTTTACATGCAGCTGTAGCATTTTTCATTTAATTCACTTAAAAAAAATGTATAGTTATGTATATTATGTCACTGTTATATTTCTAGTACAAATATGCTGAGTAATACTACTTGAATATATGACATAGTTTTTTAAAAGAATGCCACAAAAAGAAAGCTTTACGCTAGGTTCACACTAGCGTTTGGGCACTCTGTCCTAGATTCCGCTTAAAATTGGCAATCGGAAAACTGGCATTTACGCGTGTAACCACTTTTTAAGCGGCCCTGAAGGACGGAAATCTGAATGCTAGTGTGAACCTAGCGTTATTATCCTTGAACAAAAGTGTTGCAATAAAATTTAGAAACCAGTGGAAAAAAAAAGAGCTTGGTCAAACAATAACCAGAAATTCAAATGATTGATACAATAGCACTGCCATCGCTTCCAATTGTAGGCTGAAGTCCCACGTTGAGAAAACGCAGTTTTACAATACCTGCAAAGTGGATGGGATTTTGGCTAATCCCATCCATGCATTGCAGAAAAAAAATCTGCAGCATTTTCCGTATAGGTTTAATGGGGGCAGAAAATCCGCAGAGGAAAACGCAATGAAAAACACTGCTGAAAAAAACGTGATGTGTTTGCACATGTTTTTTTTCCCACAGCGTTTTTTTTGCTGCGCTTCACTACGTGGAGCCTTAGCTTTAAAGGTGTTTAGGATAGGCTATCAATTGAAGATCCATCAGGGTCCAACACACAGGACCCCCATGGATCACTGTTTGAAGTGGGAGTGGTGCTCCCTGAACACCATTTCCACTTCACAGGATGTGTGATGTCACGTTCACTGGTCACATGGCCTCATCACAGCTCAGTTCCATTCAAGTGAAAGGGCTGAGCTGCAAAACCAAGCACGGACACTGCACAAATGTACAGCGCTGTGTTTGGTAAGCACTGAAGAGGCTTCAGCGCTCACAATAACACTACAGCCTCTTTAAATAGCTGTTCATTGGGGGTCAGCCCCCTACCAATCTTTAATTGATTACCCATCCTAAGGATAAATTATCAATTATTAAGTCCTGCAAAAAGTTGCCTCAAGGCATTTTCCATCACAGAGGTGGTCTTTCTTCATTGCTTCTCTTTTCCAGTTTTGGAAAGATATAAGTTCGTCTATTAGGTGTATATAATGTAAGTGGTTAAGATGGATATAACACTTTAAATGTTCAAGGCTGATATTTTGACCACTAGCGATCCAGTTTTACAACGCTGAACCACAAATCCTCATATCATACCTTTCCGGACCTCTGTTGGTTGTAGGGTACAAGTCCTATTTATTGTCACACCTGAATTTTCAGGTATTGAGTTGAATTACAATTTAAAGGGAATCTGTAGTGGCTTTTTTTCTATTATAAACATTTTCAGAAACATTTTGGTGGGATTCTCTTAAATAACAGATGACTTTCCCTGTGCTACTCGCTTCAGCTACAAAGGGGGTGGGCAGCATTATCTTATCACTACAGAGGGTTACAGGTATGGGAGGGAGCAGCCAGTAAACATGATTTAGTATATTGAGTGGGAATACCTTCCTGACCACTGGAGGGAGTCTCAAGCTGGCTATGAACATTAGTTTTCAGTCAACTAAAAGTTGAAATGGTCATCACGTGATCTAGGCCTGGCGAAGCCGGGATAAAAAACAAAATTCTGTAATCTGCAGGTGGTGGTGGGGGGTCACATTTAAGGTATTTCAGTTCCCTACCCCTTGCTCTAATAATTAATACATCCTTTAAAAGGAGTGAATATCGTAACATAAATATATATTTGGGAATTGCTACTTAAATATTTCCCTATGGCTGGGTTCACACACACAAGCCCATATTTACTAATAGTTAGACAGTGAAAACTTAGACAGGAAGTCTGAAAATGTGCCAGATTTCTCACAGTGGCTGATGCTGGGTGATAAATCTGGTGTATCTTTAGACTGTCTAGTCTATGTTTATATCATCTTTTAGCTGGCTTACTTTGAGCCAGAATTCTATGACACAATTGTGGTGCATTTTTGGCCATCTTGGTGCATTTACGTCATACCCTTTTTTTGTGATAAGCCACATCCAAATATCTAGCAAGTCAAAAAATATTAACCCCAACTAGATGCACGAATCATGTGCCACATTGCGTCAAAGAAGTACAACGTTTGCGCTAATGTCTATTCATAACCACGGTAATAAATATGGGCCATTGTGTAGATATTATACTGGTCTATGGATCCACAACTAAATACACATGCCGATCCACTGCATATAAGTTCTGCTTTATATGGATGGGGTTCTTGAGATACTCTTAAGGTATGCTGTACTTGAGTCTGTAAGACTTCTCAACCCAAATTTTGCTACAAATACAATGTGTGAAAATGGTCTAATGCACTTCTTGCACTTAGTATATGTTTATTCACGGATACCGGCTGTTGACGGGTTCATACAGCTTTAGTTAGGCTGTGTTCACACAGAGTTTTTTGGCAGCAGATTTTGACGCGGAATCCGCCTCAAAATTTGTCTGAAAAAATGCCTCCCATTCATTTCAATGGGAGTCAGTAGCGTTTTTTTTATCTCTAGCGGCTTTTTTCCGCTAGCGGAAAAAAAAAAGCGACATGACCTATCTTGCCGCGGATTCCACCCGCGGTGTCCGCGGCTCAAAACGTGCTCCTGATTAGGCCCATTCATCCAGGCCTAATCAGGAGCGGGATGCCGCGACGGAATGCTGATGCACTGCATCGGCATCCTGTCGCGGCAGACCGCGGCGAAAATTCCGGTGACAGAAAATGATTTTAATTTTCTGCCATGTGAACACACCCTTACATAACCTTTCCTATTAAAAGATGGCTGGACCATGGTAGCAAACAAGCCCTCTGACCTCTTGTGTCCCCCTATCTCCTCATAGATTGTAAGCTCTTGCGAGCAGGGCCCTCACTCCTTTGGTTTCATATGTTTTATTTTTTTGTCACATTGTAATGTCTCATATTGTCTGTTCGTACGTCCTCTGATTTGTAAAGTGCTACAGAATAAGTTGACGTTATATAAATAAAGACTTATTGTTATTATTATTATTATTATTATTATTATTATTATTATTAATAATGGTGGATAATAAGCAAACATAAAACTTAAGAGAGTTTACGCATCTGTCCACCGACTACAGCATATCTAATCACAAGTATCTATGTATATAGTTATAGTTGGTATTTATTTACAGATGACAATTATTATCTACTGTATGTGTAAATGTTTAATGTTTATAATAAATCTATAAAGTGAATATGGAAAGTCCTGACCAGGCCCTAGTTATATATTTGTTGTTGGGGGTGTATGGATACATAGAAAGTGCTTCCGTCCTGCTACATGTGGCAGCAGATGAATCATTCCTGAAGGAATTCTCACACTGTGAGTCAGGGAGATAGAGATCACATTCTCTGACTGACTGACTGAATCCATCTGGTATCATGGATGCAACCGGCTCTAAGAAGTTGGGGGTGGGTGCAACAGCAAGGAACTTTGATACTGAATCTAGACATTTGGATGCCGTACTCACTCAGCCCATATACACACCAATAGAATTTTGTCATTGACGTCATGTGGAATACATGCTTATGATGCGCTTATTATATAGAGATGCGCTGCTCAGGCACTTCAGAAGCACTCGCTTTTCCCCTTATGTTACCAGATGTGAGCAGCTTTATAGATAGTGGTAAAGGACTGTGAAGTATATTAATATATAGCAGCCATTTGTTAGGGTACATTATACCTGGTAGTATATAAAGAAAAGGGGCACCCAAAAAATCAAAGGGGGGGGCCCCACAAACGAACACTGTAGGTCATGAGGAATGTGACTGTATATGGGCACAAGCTGACATTGTTTTGGGGCATTATGAAGGTGCTCTGTGGCTGGCACCATTGGGGATTACACAGACTGGTGTAAACATTAGATAGCTATTGCCCACACAACAGCTATGTCTCCTGACCTCCCCCATACACTTGCACACTCAGCTCATCTGAATCGGGAGAGGAAAGTAAGTCACTGTCAGACACCTGGCAGTAGTTTATCTCCCTGAGAATAAAAAGGATCGGATATGTTGAAGTTCAACAGCCTGTTTATTGTTTCCCCATTGAAGAGGGTTGAGAGGGCCCCTACACATTATATGGTTGATCAATTCTGCTGAAATCATACATGTAATAAATATGGCCAGCCTTATAAATGTTTTATAAACGTGAGAATGTGAGTGATGTTTAGAATACAGTTCCACATGTACCACTGCCTATGTTCTCATCCATCTAGTGCACATTTGATCAATATCTCATTGAGGAATGTCCCTACATTCCGCCAGCCCCAAACCACAAAGAATCCCTGGTTCTTTTCTGTTCGGTATCCTTCTACATTAACCCTCATTATGCCATTACACTCAGGACAATCAGTAGAACCTCTGTAGACTCTGCGACTTTGAGCTGTCTGTCTTTGCTTGATAAAGGATTAGTGAAAACCTTCTGCTTTCACAGTTAACAACTATCTACCCTGAGGTTAATATGGATATCCTACAAGCGGAAGAGTGTCATTGTCTGACACTCTATGATTGATGACTGCTCTTATCTGTGTATGTGTATCCTTGTAGAGAAGGGGAAACATCCTAAAAGGCCTCTTTCACACTAGTGTATTTTGGACAGTATTTTTCACCAGTATTTATAATCCAAAACCAGGAGCGGAATGTACACAGAGAAATCGTTTAGTGTAAGATTTTCACCCCTAGTTTTAGCTTACAATTTAGTGCATTTAATGAATTCCTTAATATGACACAATTATGAGCAACAAAAATCCTAACTATAAAGTGTAAATAAAATTTTGAACAACTTTTGATCTTTGTATCAGCATTTGTATCAGTAATACAGTTTCTTTAATACACTTTGTTAAGAAATGTTGGCTACTTCTTTTTATAAAATTCTGCATTTCTTTTTTTCTTCTCTTCGCTGCTTCTCTATTAGGAGCTGTACTCTGCTTCTCACTGTGCATGACACAGGGTTGTAGCTATAGTGGGCGCAGCAGTATCAGTTGCTACTGGGTGCTGGACCTTGAGGGGGCCCCAAAGGTTCCTCTGCCACATAAAATATACCACTATTCTAAATAGCACAAGGTAGGTAGAGGACTCATTACAGATTTTGCAGTGGGTTCATGCTCTTCAAGTTACGCTTCTGGGTGTATGAGCTTGTGTGTGTAAGGCTAAGGCCCCACATTGGGAAATGCAGCGTTTTTGGCTGCTGTGGAAATCCACCAAAAAAACGGACTGCAACACGTCCATTATACCTATAGGGAAACTGCTGGCGTTTCCGTAGGTATAATTGACATGCTGTGATTTCCAAAACCACTGTGGTTTTGGAAATCGCAACGGTCCGCTGTACATATTTTTCCGCAATGTGTGGATGGGATTTGCTAGAATCCCATCCACTTTGCAGGGACTGTAAAACGCCGGCCTAATTGTTAATTGTCTACAAATTTAAATGTGGTTATTTCTCAACTGAAAACTCCTTTAGGCTAAGGCCCCACGTAGCAAGCCGCAGACAAAAAACGCTGCAGAAAAGACCGCAGCAGAAAAGTATTGTGTTTTTTTTTCTGCATCATTTTTCACAGAAAGTTTTCCTCTGCAGACTTTCTGTCCCTATTATACCTATACGGAAAACACCAGTGTTTTCGTTGGTATAATTCACATGCTGCGATTTTTGTCTGCAATGTGTGGATAGGATTAGCTATAATCCCATCCACTTTGCAGGTAATGTAAAACTTTTTTCGCAACGTGGGGCCCTGTCCTTAGGCTATGGCCCCACGTTGAGGAAAGCAGCAAAAAAACGCTGCAGAAAAAAAACGCAGCAGAAACGCATCATGTTTTTTCTGCAGCGTTTTTCATTGCATTTTTTCTACATTTTTCTCTGCGCTTTTTCTTACCTTATTAAATCTATATGGAAAGCACGAGCATTTCTGCAGGTAAAACTGACTGTGCTGCGGTTTTGAAAACGCAGCTTTTCCGCAGCATTATTCTTTCTGCAATGTCTGGATGGGATTAGCCAGAATCTCATTCACTTTGCTGGTACTGTAAAACGCTGCACATTTCCGCAACGTTGGGCCTTAGTCTTAAGCTTTAAGGCTACATGAATGCACAGAAGTGTTTGCTGCAGATTTTCTGTGCCAAAATTCACAACATTTTGGTGCTTATTTCACCCTTCTTATTGAAATAGGATAAAAGGGTTTCTAGCTTCCTCAGAGTTTATCATACAGAAAACTTATCCTCATGTTAGGTCATCAATTAAAACAGCTGGCTCCTATCGTTGAAAGCAGCTCTTCTCCTCTTCAATTGATAGGACTGAGGCTCCAGTACCCCAGCACTATCGCTATACAGTGGACAGGGCTGCGACTCTGGTCCCATTACTTAAACAGGAGAAGAGATGCTTCTGGCTTTGTCCTTTGCTGTAGCTTCCAGTGCCCAGAGGCAGCCAGATAAGCTGATCCGTGTGGGGTCCAGATGTTTAACTCCCACTCCTGTGGCTAGGTCATCACTATGAAAAACAGTTGGGGGTCTGGAAAAACCTTTAAATCTGTAGTGAAAATCCACAGAAAGAATTGACACACTGTGGATTTTATAATGTGCACCAAATGTCAGTTTCAGGCTGAGGCCCTACTTTGCAGAAACGCAACTTTTTTGTTGTAGATTTTGCTGTGTTTTTTTGAGCCAAAGTCAGTAGTGGATTGAGTAGAAAGTAGAAGTATTAGAGCTTCCTATATATTCCCATTCCTTTTGTAACTATTCTTGGCTTTGGCTCAAAAAAGGGCAGCAAAATATGCAACAAAAAAAGCTGCGTGTCCACATTGTGGGACCTTAGCCTCAGCAAGGAAAATAATCTCCATTATGTGAGAATAAGAAAATCTCATTGAATTAAATGCTCCTGTATAATGCTGGAGATATTCCGAGTGTAATACACAACATATGTATGTAGCCTATAGATGGTGTCTCTTAATGGTCACAAGGTTTTAGACAAAAGACACAACCATTAACTATCAACAACAAGTTAGTCAATTCATTGGCAAGGCGTGCTGACCTGGTGTTTTTGGCTGGATCATGGCTGCATCACAAATTGACTGTGATGTGAATCACCACCCTAAAACATGTATAACAAATTTTATTCAAAGAATTTCACTAAATCACATTCAGTAATGCTGGCAGGTAAATTTAGTGTTCTTGGTCATGCCTTATGCTTGTAAAAAGCTGGTTATAAACATGGGATCTACACTGACCATAGGATAATCAGATGTCTAACTTTTCTATTAGCATTGCAAACACTTAAACCTGTCACCAGGAAAATGCAGTGTAATCCGAAGGCATCATGTTATAGAGCGGCTGGAGTTGAGAAGACTGATGTAAAAAAAAAAAGATTTAGTATAACCTATCATTTATCCATTTATTTCTCTGTTCTTTCTATTCTTAGAAAGAAAAATTGAGTCCAGTGGGCGGTCCTGACAGTGACTGACGTCTTCCCCTCTATGACTGTGAATATACAGATAGCAGTCAATCGCTGATAGAGTCACCCACTGGACTCAACTACCCTTTTTAAGCATAGAAAGAACAGAGAAATAAACCTCATGAAAATAAACTATACATCAATTTGCTCAGCTCCTCTATAACATGCTGCCTGCATATTACAAAAGAATTTTCATGGTGACTTTTTTCACCATTTTCCTTTAAGGTGGCTGAATAAAGCCATCAACCTACTTCCATCTACTATGTATGGTCACCTTTACAACCATGTATAGATATTAATATGTAAAATGCAGTGCAGAAAAAACATTGGATACACATGGTTTTCAAAGCATTTTAGAGTCCTTAAGGACTCTAAAATGCTTTGAAAACCATGTGTATAAAAATCTGTTAATTTTCAGTTCTTGTATCACACCATGTCTGATGAAGGGAGCGAGTACTCCTGAAAGCTTACTTATAAATATACTCAGTTAGCCTCTAAAAGGTATCGCCTGATTTCTTCACTCTTCCACTACTTTCAATGGCTAACAAGGTACAACATTATACTACTAACACCTATAGTAGAGCAGCAGTTGTGCCCTCTATAGTCTCTGTCACACCTATAGTAGAGCATCAGTTGTGCCGTCTATATCTCTGTCACACATATAGTAGAGCAGCAGTTGTGCCCTCTATAGTCTCTGTCACACCTATAGTAGAGCAGCAGTTGTGCCCCCTATAGTCTCTGTCACACCTATAGTAGAGCAGCAGTTGTGCCCCCCATAGTCTCTGTCACACCTATAGTCTGTCACACCTATAGTAGAGCAGCAGTTGTGCCCCCTATAGTCTGTCACACCTATAGTAGAGCAGCAGTTGTGCCCTCTATAGTCTCTGTCACACCTATAGTAGAGCAGCAGTTGTGCCCCCTATAATTCTTGTCACACCTATAGTAGAGCAGTACTTGTGCCCCCATAGTCTTTGTCACACCTATAGCAGAGCAGCAGTTGTGCCCCCCATAGTCTCTGTCACACCTATAGTAGAGCAGCAGTTGTGCCCCCCCATAGTCTCTGTCACACCTATAGTAGAGCAGCAGTTGTGCCCCCCATAGTCTCTGTCACACCTATAGTAGAGCAGCAGTTGTGCCCCCTATAGTCTCTGTCACACCTATAGTAGAGCAGCAGTTGTGCCCTCTATAGTCTCTGTCACACCTATAGTAGAGCAGCAGTTGTGCCCTCTATAGTCTCTGTCACACCTATAGTAGAGCAGCAGTTGTGCCCTCTATAGTCTCTGTCACACCTATAGTAGAGCAGCAGTTGTGCCCCCCATAGTCTCTGTCACACCTATAGTAGAGCAGCAGTTGTGCCCCCTATAGTCTGTCACACCTATAGTAGAGCAGCAATTGTGCCCTCTATAGTCTCTGTCACACCTATAGTAGAGCAGCAGTTGTGCCCCCCCATAGTCTCTGTCACACCTATAGTAGAGCAGCAGTTGTGCCCTCTATAGTCTCTGTCACACCCATAGTAGAGCAGCAGTTGTGCCCTCTATAGTATCTGTCACATCTATAGTAGAGCAGCAGTTGTGCCCCCTATAGTCTCTGTCACACCTATACTAGAGCAGCAGTTGTGCCCCCTATAGTCTCTGTCACAGCTATAGTCTGTCACACCTATAGTAGAGCAGCAGTTGTGCCCTCTATAGTCTCTGTCACACCTATAGTAGAGCAGCAGTTGTGCCCCCTAAGCTGTCACACCTATAGTAGAGCAGCAGTTGTGCCCCCTATAGTCTCTGTCACACCTATAGTAGAGCAGCAGTTGTGCCCCCTATAGTCTCTGTCACACCTATAGTAGAGCAGCAGTTGTGCCCCCTATAGTCTCTGTCACACCTATAGTAGAGCAGCAGTTGTGCCCCCCCATAGTCTCTGTCACACCTATAGTAGAGCAGCAGTTGTGCCCCCCCATAGTCTCTGTCACACCTATAGTAGAGCAGCAGTTGTGCCCCCCATAGTCTCTGTCACACCTATAGTAGAGCAGCAGTTGTGCCCCCTATAGTCTCTGTCACACCTATAGTAGAGCAGCAGTTGTGCCCCCTATAGTCTGTCACACCTATAGTAGAGCAGCAGTTGTGCCCTCTATAGTCTCTGTCACACCTATAGTAGAGCAGCAGTTGTGCCCCCTATAGTCTCTGTCACACCTATAGTAGAGCAGCAGTTGTGCCCCCTATAAGTCTCTGTCACACCTATAGTAGAGCAGCAGTTGTGCCCTCCATAGTCTCTGTCACACCTATAGTAGAGCAGCAGTTGTGCCCCCCCTATAGTCTCTGTCACACCTATAGTAGAGCAGCAGTTGTGCCCCCCATAGTCTCTGTCACACCTATAGTAGAGCAGCAGTTGTGCCCCCCATAGTCTCTGTCACACCTATAGTAGAGCAGCAGTTGTGCCCCCTATAGTCTCTGTCACACCTATAGTAGAGCAGCAGTTGTGCCCCCTATAGTCTCTGTCACACCTATAGTAGAGCAGCAGTTGTGCCCTCTATAGTCTCTGTCACACCTATAGTAGAGCAGCAGTTGTGCCCCCTATAGTCTCTGTCACACCTATAGTAGAGCAGCAGTTGTGCCCTCTATAGTCTCTGTCACACCTATAGTAGAGCAGCAGTTGTGCCCCCTATAGTCTCTGTCACACCTATAGTAGAGCAGCAGTTGTGCCCTCTATAGTCTCTGTCACACCTATAGTAGAGCAGCAGTTGTGCCCCCTATAGTCTCTGTCACACCTATAGTAGAGCAGCAGTTGTGCCCCCTATAGTCTCTGTCACACCTATAGTAGAGCAGCAGTTGTGCCCCCTATAGTCTCTGTCACACCTATAGTAGAGCAGCAGTTGTGCCCTCATAGTCTCTGTCACCCTATAGTAGCCCCTCTCTGTCACACCTATAGTAGAGCAGCAGTTGTGCCCCCTATAGTCTCTGTCACACCTATAGTAGAGCAGCAGTTGTGCCCCCTATAGTCTCTGTCACACCTATAGTAGAGCAGCAGTTGTGCCCCCTATAGTCTCTGTCACACCTATAGTAGAGCAGCAGTTGTGCCCCCTATAGTCTCTGTCACACCTATAGTAGAGCAGCAGTTGTGCCCCCTATAGTCTCTGTCACACCTATAGTAGAGCAGCAGTTGTGCCCCCTATAGTCTCTGTCACACCTATAGTAGAGCAGCAGTTGTGCCCCCTATAGTCTCTGTCACACCTATAGTAGAGCAGCAGTTGTGCCCCCTATAGTCTCTGTCACACCTATAGTAGAGCAGCAGTTGTGCCCCCTATAGTCTCTGTCACACCTATAGTAGAGCAGCAGTTGTGCCCCCTATAGTCTCTGTCACACCTATAGTAGAGCAGCAGTTGTGCCCCCTATAGTCTCTGTCACACCTATAGTAGAGCAGCAGTTGTGCCCCCCATAGTCTCTGTCACACCTATAGTAGAGCAGCAGTTGTGCCCCCCTATAGTCTCTGTCACACCTATAGTAGAGCAGCAGTTGTGCCCCCCATAGTCTCTGTCACACCTATAGTAGAGCAGCAGTTGTGCCCCCCATAGTCTCTGTCACACCTATAGTAGAGCAGCAGTTGTGCCCCCTATAGTCTCTGTCACACCTATAGTAGAGCAGCAGTTGTGCCCCCTATAGTCTCTGTCACACCTATAGTAGAGCAGCAGTTGTGCCCCCTATAGTCTCTGTCACACCTATAGTAGAGCAGCAGTTGTGCCCCCTATAGTCTCTGTCACACCTATAGTAGAGCAGCAGTTGTGCCCCCCATAGTCTCTGTCACACCTATAGTAGAGCAGCAGTTGTGCCCCCCATAGTCTCTGTCACACCTATAGTAGAGCAGCAGTTGTGCCCCCCCATAGTCTCTGTCACACCTATAGTAGAGCAGCAGTTGTGCCCCCCCATAGTCTCTGTCACACCTATAGTAGAGCAGCAGTTGTGCCCCCCTATAGTCTCTGTCACACCTATAGTAGAGCAGCAGTTGTGCCCCCTATAGTCTCTGTCACACCTATAGTAGAGCAGCAGTTGTGCCCTCTATAGTCTCTGTCACACCTATAGTAGAGCAGCAGTTGTGCCCCCCATAGTCTCTGTCACACCTATAGTAGAGCAGCAGTTGTGCCCCCTATAGTCTCTGTCACACCTATAGTAGAGCAGCAGTTGTGCCCCCTATAGTCTCTGTCACACCTATAGTAGAGCAGCAGTTGTGCCCCCCTATAGTCTCTGTCACACCTATAGTAGAGCAGCAGTTGTGCCCCCTATAGTCTCTGTCACACCTATAGTAGAGCAGCAGCAGCAGTTGTGCCCTCTATAGTTGTGCCCCCCCATAGTCTCTGTCACACCTATAGTAGAGCAGCAGTTGTGCCCCCTATAGTCTCTGTCACACCTATAGTAGAGCAGCAGTTGTGCCCCCTATAGTCTCTGTCACACCTATAGTAGAGCAGCAGTTGTGCCCCCTATAGTCTCTGTCACACCTATAGTAGAGCAGCAGTTGTGCCCCCTATAGTCTCTGTCACACCTATAGTAGAGCAGCAGTTGTGCCCCCTATAGTCTCTGTCACACCTATAGTAGAGCAGCAGTTGTGCCCCCTATAGTCTCTGTCACACCTATAGTAGAGCAGCAGTTGTGCCCCCCCCCTATAGTCTCTGTCACACCTATAGTAGAGCAGCAGTTGTGCCCCCATAGTCTCTGTCACACCTATAGTAGAGCAGCAGTTGTGCCCCCCATAGTCTCTGTCACACCTATAGTAGAGCAGCAGTTGTGCCCCCCATAGTCTCTGTCACACCTATAGTAGAGCAGCAGTTGTGCCCCCCATAGTCTCTGTCACACCTATAGTAGAGCAGCAGTTGTGCCCTCTATAGTCTCTGTCACACCTATAGTAGAGCAGCAGTTGTGCCCTCTATAGTCTCTGTCACACCTATAGTAGAGCAGCAGTTGTGCCCCCCATAGTCTCTGTCACACCTATAGTAGAGCAGCAGTTGTGCCCCCTATAGTCTCTGTCACACCTATAGTAGAGCAGCAGTTGTGCCCCCTATAGTCTCTGTCACACCTATAGTAGAGCAGCAGTTGTGCCCCCTATAGTCTCTGTCACACCTATAGTAGAGCAGCAGTTGTGCCCCCTATAGTCTCTGTCACACCTATAGTAGAGCAGCAGTTGTGCCCCCTATAGTCTGTCACACCTATAGTAGAGCAGCAGTTGTGCCCCCTATAGTCTCTGTCACACCTATAGAGAGCGCAGTTGTGCCCCCTATAGTCTCTGTCACACCTATAGTAGAGCAGCAGTTGTGCCCCCTATAGTCTCTGTCACACCTATAGTAGAGCAGCAGTTGTGCCCTCTATAGTCTCTGTCACACCAAGAGGGAGGAGGTGCCCCCTATAGTCTCTGTCACACCTATAGTAGAGCAGCAGTTGTGCCCCCTATAGTCTCTGTCACACCTATAGTAGAGCAGCAGTTGTGCCCCCTATAGTCTCTGTCACACCTATAGTAGAGCAGCAGTTGTGCCCCCTATAGTCTCTGTCACACCTATAGTAGAGCAGCAGTTGTGCCCCCCCATAGTCTCTGTCACACCTATAGTAGAGCAGCAGTTGTGCCCCCTATAGTCTCTGTCACACCTATAGTAGAGCAGCAGTTGTGCCCTCTATAGTCTCTGTCACACCTATAGTAGAGCAGCAGTTGTGCCCCCTATAGTCTCTGTCACACCTATAGTAGAGCAGCAGTTGTGCCCCCTATAGTCTCTGTCACACCTATAGTAGAGCAGCAGTTGTGCCCCTATAGTCTCTGTCACACCTATAGTAGAGCAGCAGTTGTGCCCCCTATAGTCTCTGTCACACCTATAGTAGAGCAGCAGTTGTGCCCCCTATAGTCTCTGTCACACCTATAGTAGAGCAGCAGTTGTGCCCCCTATAGTCTCTGTCACACCTATAGTAGAGCAGCAGTTGTGCCCTCTATAGTCTCTGTCACACCTATAGTAGAGCAGCAGTTGTGCCCCCCATAGTCTCTGTCACACCTATAGTAGAGCAGCAGTTGTGCCCCCCGCAGTATAGTCTCTGTCACACCTATAGTAGAGCAGCAGTTGTGCCCCCTATAGTCTCTGTCACACCTATAGTAGAGCAGCAGTTGTGCCCCCTATAGTCTCTGTCACACCTATAGTAGAGCAGCAGTTGTGCCCCCTATAGTCTCTGTCACACCTATAGTAGAGCAGCAGTTGTGCCCCCCTATAGTCTCTGTCACACCTATAGTAGAGCAGCAGTTGTGCCCCCTATAGTCTCTGTCACACCTATAGTAGAGCAGCAGTTGTGCCCCCTATAGTCTCTGTCACACCTATAGTAGAGCAGCAGTTGTGCCCCCTATAGTCTCTGTCACACCTATAGTAGAGCAGCAGTTGTGCCCCCTATAGTCTCTGTCACACCTATAGTAGAGCAGCAGTTGTGCCCCCCTATAGTCTCTGTCACACCTATAGTAGAGCAGCAGTTGTGCCCCCTATAGTCTCTGTCACACCTATAGTAGAGCAGCAGTTGTGCCCCCTATAGTCTCTGTCACACCTATAGTAGAGCAGCAGGCCCTCCCCCATAGTCTCTGTCACACCTATAGTAGAGCAGCTGTGCCCCCTATAGTCTCTGTCACACCTATAGTAGAGCAGCAGTTGTGCCCCCTATAGTCTCTGTCACACCTATAGTAGAGCAGCAGTTGTGCCCCCTATAGTCTCTGTCACACCTATAGTAGAGCAGCAGTTGTGCCCCCTATAGTCTCTGTCACACCTATAGTAGAGCAGCAGTTGTGCCCCCTATAGTCTCTGTCACACCTATAGTAGAGCAGCAGTTGTGCCCCCTATAGTCTCTGTCACACCTATAGTAGAGCAGCAGTTGGCCCTGCCCCCTATAGTCTCTGTCACACCTATAGTAGAGCAGCAGTTGTGCCCCCTATAGTCTCTGTCACACCTATAGTAGAGCAGCAGTTGTGCCCCCTATAGTCTCTGTCACACCTATAGTAGAGCAGCAGTTGTGCCCCCTATAGTCTCTGTCACACCTATAGTAGAGCAGCAGTTGTGCCCCCCTATAGTCTCTGTCACACCTATAGTAGAGCAGCAGTTGTGCCCCCTATAGTCTCTGTCACACCTATAGTAGAGCAGCAGTTGTGCCCCCCATAGTCTCTGTCACACCTATAGTAGAGCAGCAGTTGTGCCCCCCTATAGTCTCTGTCACACCTATAGTAGAGCAGCAGTTGTGCCCCCTATAGTCTCTGTCACACCTATAGTAGAGCAGCAGTTGTGCCCCCTATAGTCTCTGTCACACCTATAGTAGAGCAGCAGTTGTGCCCCCTATAGTCTCTGTCACACCTATAGTAGAGCAGCAGTTGTGCCCCCTATAGTCTCTGTCACACCTATAGTAGAGCAGCAGTTGTGCCCCCTATAGTCTCTGTCACACCTATAGTAGAGCAGCAGTTGTGCCCCCTATAGTCTCTGTCACACCTATAGTAGAGCAGCAGTTGTGCCCCCTATAGTCTCTGTCACACCTATAGTAGAGCAGCAGTCTGTGGCCCCCATAGTCTCTGTCACACCTATAGTAGAGCAGCAGTTGTGCCCCCCATAGTCTCTGTCACACCTATAGTAGAGCAGCAGTTGTGCCCCCCATAGTCTCTGTCACACCTATAGTAGAGCAGCAGTTGTGCCCCCCATAGTCTCTGTCACACCTATAGTAGAGCAGCAGTTGTGCCCCCCTATAGTCTCTGTCACACCTATAGTAGAGCAGCAGTTGTGCCCCCTATAGTCTCTGTCACACCTATAGTAGAGCAGCAGTTGTGCCCCCTATAGTCTCTGTCACACCTATAGTAGAGCAGCAGTTGTGCCCTCTATAGTCTCTGTCACACCTATAGTAGAGCAGCAGTTGTGCCCTCTATAGTCTCTGTCACACCTATAGTAGAGCAGCAGTTGTGCCCCCCATAGTCTCTGTCACACCTATAGTAGAGCAGCAGTTGTGCCCCCTATAGTCTCTGTCACACCTATAGTAGAGCAGCAGTTGTGCCCTCTATAGTCTCTGTCACACCTATAGTAGAGCAGCAGTTGTGCCCCCTATAGTCTCTGTCACACCTATAGTAGAGCAGCAGTTGTGCCCCCTATAGTCTCTGTCACACCTATAGTAGAGCAGCAGTTGTGCCCTCTATAGTCTCTGTCACACCTATAGTAGAGCAGCAGTTGTGCCCCCTATAGTCTCTGTCACACCTATAGTAGAGCAGCAGTTGTCTGCCCCCTATAGTCTCTGTCACACCTATAGTAGAGCAGCAGTTGTGCCCCCTATAGTCTCTGTCACACCTATAGTAGAGCAGCAGTTGTGCCCCCTATAGTCTCTGTCACACCTATAGTAGAGCAGCAGTTGTGCCCCCTATAGTCTCTGTCACACCTATAGTAGAGCAGCAGTTGTGCCCCCTATAGTCTCTGTCACACCTATAGTAGAGCAGCAGTTGTGCCCCCTATAGTCTCTGTCACACCTATAGTAGAGCAGCAGTTGTGCCCCCTATAGTCTCTGTCACACCTATAGTAGAGCAGCAGTTGTGCCCCCCTATAGTCTCTGTCACACCTATAGTAGAGCAGCAGTTGTGCCCCCTATAGTCTCTGTCACACCTATAGTAGAGCAGCAGTTGTGCCCCCTATAGTCTCTGTCACACCTATAGTAGAGCAGCAGTTGTGCCCCCTATAGTCTCTGTCACACCTATAGTAGAGCAGCAGTTGTGCCCCCTATAGTCTCTGTCACACCTATAGTAGAGCAGCAGTTGTGCCCCCTATAGTCTCTGTCACACCTATAGTAGAGCAGCAGTTGTGCCCCCTATAGTCTCTGTCACACCTATAGTAGAGCAGCAGTTGTGCCCCCTATAGTCTCTGTCACACCTATAGTAGAGCAGCAGTTGTGCCCCCTATAGTCTCTGTCACACCTATAGTAGAGCAGCAGTTGTGCCCTCTATAGTCTCTGTCACACCTATAGTAGAGCAGCAGTTGTGCCCCCTATAGTCTCTGTCACACCTATAGTAGAGCAGCAGTTGTGCCCCCCATAGTCTCTGTCACACCTATAGTAGAGCAGCAGTTGTGCCCCCTATAGTCTCTGTCACACCTATAGTAGAGCAGCAGTTGTGCCCCCTATAGTCTCTGTCACACCTATAGTAGAGCAGCAGTTGTGCCCCCTATAGTCTCTGTCACACCTATAGTAGAGCAGCAGTTGTGCCCCCCTATAGTCTCTGTCACACCTATAGTAGAGCAGCAGTTGTGCCCCCTATAGTCTCTGTCACACCTATAGTAGAGCAGCAGTTGTGCCCCCCCCATAGTCTCTGTCACACCTATAGTAGAGCAGCAGTTGTGCCCCCCTATAGTCTCTGTCACACCTATAGTAGAGCAGCAGTTGTGCCCCCTATAGTCTCTGTCACACCTATAGTAGAGCAGCAGTTGTGCCCCCATAGTCTCTGTCACACCTATAGTAGAGCAGCAGTTGTGCCCCCTATAGTCTCTGTCACACCTATAGTAGAGCAGCAGTTGTGCCCCCTATAGTCTCTGTCACACCTATAGTAGAGCAGCAGTTGTGCCCCCCTCTATAGTCTCTGTCACACCTATAGTAGAGCAGCAGTTGTGCCCTCTATAGTCTCTGTCACACCTATAGTAGAGCAGCAGTTGTGCCCCCTATAGTCTCTGTCACACCTATAGTAGAGCAGCAGTTGTGCCCCCTATAGTCTCTGTCACACCTATAGTAGAGCAGCAGTTGTGCCCTCTATAGTCTCTGTCACACCTATAGTAGAGCAGCAGTTGTGCCCCCTATAGTCTCTGTCACACCTATAGTAGAGCAGCAGTTGTGCCCCCTATAGTCTCTGTCACACCTATAGTAGAGCAGCAGTTGTGCCCTCTATAGTCTCTGTCACACCTATAGTAGAGCAGCAGTTGTGCCCCCTATAGTCTCTGTCACACCTATAGTAGAGCAGCAGTTGTGCCCCCTATAGTCTCTGTCACACCTATAGTAGAGCAGCAGTTGTGCCCCCATAGTCTCTGTCACACCTATAGTAGAGCAGCAGTTGTGCCCCCCATAGTCTCTGTCACACCTATAGTAGAGCAGCAGTTGTGCCCCCCATAGTCTCTGTCACACCTATAGTAGAGCAGCAGTTGTGCCCCTCTATAGTCTCTGTCACACCTATAGTAGAGCAGCAGTTGTGCCCCCCATAGTCTCTGTCACACCTATAGTAGAGCAGCAGTTGTGCCCTCTATAGTCTCTGTCACACCTATAGTAGAGCAGCAGTTGTGCCCCCTATAGTCTCTGTCACACCTATAGTAGAGCAGCAGTTGTGCCCCTATAGTCTCTGTCACACCTATAGTAGAGCAGCAGTTGTGCCCTCTATAGTCTCTGTCACACCTATAGTAGAGCAGCAGTTGTGCCCCCTATAGTCTCTGTCACACCTATAGTAGAGCAGCAGTTGTGCCCCCTATAGTCTCTGTCACACCTATAGTAGAGCAGCAGTTGTGCCCCCTATAGTCTCTGTCACACCTATAGTAGAGCAGCAGTTGTGCCCCCTATAGTCTCTGTCACACCTATAGTAGAGCAGCAGTTGTGCCCCCTATAGTCTCTGTCACACCTATAGTAGAGCAGCAGTTGTGCCCCCCCTATAGTCTCTGTCACACCTATAGTAGAGCAGCAGTTGTGCCCCCTATAGTCTCTGTCACACCTATAGTAGAGCAGCAGTTGTGCCCCCTATAGTCTCTGTCACACCTATAGTAGAGCAGCAGTTGTGCCCCCCATAGTCTCTGTCACACCTATAGTAGAGCAGCAGTTGTGCCCTCTATAGTCTCTGTCACACCTATAGTAGAGCAGCAGTTGTGCCCCCTATAGTCTCTGTCACACCTATAGTAGAGCAGCAGTTGTGCCCCCTATAGTCTCTGTCACACCTATAGTAGAGCAGCAGTTGTGCCCTCTATAGTCTCTGTCACACCTATAGTAGAGCAGCAGTTGTGCCCCCTATAGTCTCTGTCACACCTATAGTAGAGCAGCAGTTGTGCCCCCTATAGTCTCTGTCACACCTATAGTAGAGCAGCAGTTGTGCCCCCCTATAGTCTCTGTCACACCTATAGTAGAGCAGCAGTTGTGCCCCCTATAGTCTCTGTCACACCTATAGTAGAGCAGCAGTTGTGCCCCCTATAGTCTCTGTCACACCTATAGTAGAGCAGCAGTTGTGCCCCCTATAGTCTCTGTCACACCTATAGTAGAGCAGCAGTTGTGCCCCCTATAGTCTCTGTCACACCTATAGTAGAGCAGCAGTTGTGCCCCCCATAGTCTCTGTCACACCTATAGTAGAGCAGCAGTTGTGCCCCCTATAGTCTCTGTCACACCTATAGTAGAGCAGCAGTTGTGCCCCCTATAGTCTCTGTCACACCTATAGTAGAGCAGCAGTTGTGCCCTCTATAGTCTCTGTCACACCTATAGTAGAGCAGCAGTTGTGCCCCCTATAGTCTCTGTCACACCTATAGTAGAGCAGCAGTTGTGCCCCCTCTATAGTCTCTGTCACACCTATAGTAGAGCAGCAGGGCCCCCATAGTCTGTGCACACAACTATAGTCTCTGTCACACCTATAGTAGAGCAGCAGTTGTGCCCCCCATAGTCTCTGTCACACCTATAGTAGAGCAGCAGTTGTGCCCCCCATAGTCTCTGTCACACCTATAGTAGAGCAGCAGTTGTGCCCCCCATAGTCTCTGTCACACCTATAGTAGAGCAGCAGTTGTGCCCCCTATAGTCTCTGTCACACCTATAGTAGAGCAGCAGTTGTGCCCCCTATAGTCTCTGTCACACCTATAGTAGAGCAGCAGTTGTGCCCCCTATAGTCTCTGTCACACCTATAGTAGAGCAGCAGTTGTGCCCCCTATAGTCTCTGTCACACCTATAGTAGAGCAGCAGTTGTGCCCCCTATAGTCTCTGTCACACCTATAGTAGAGCAGCAGTTGTGCCCCCTATAGTCTCTGTCACACCTATAGTAGAGCAGCAGTTGTGCCCCCTATAGTCTCTGTCACACCTATAGTAGAGCAGCAGTTGTGCCCCCTATAGTCTCTGTCACACCTATAGTAGAGCAGCAGTTGTGCCCTCTATAGTCTCTGTCACACCTATAGTAGAGCAGCAGTTGTGCCCCCTATAGTCTCTGTCACACCTATAGTAGAGCAGCAGTTGTGCCCCCTATAGTCTCTGTCACACCTATAGTAGAGCAGCAGTTGTGCCCCCTATAGTCTCTGTCACACCTATAGTAGAGCAGCAGTTGTGCCCCCTATAGTCTCTGTCACACCTATAGTAGAGCAGCAGTTGTGCCCCCTATAGTCTCTGTCACACCTATAGTAGAGCAGCAGTTGTGCCCCCTATAGTCTCTGTCACACCTATAGTAGAGCAGCAGTTGTGCCCCCTATAGTCTCTGTCACACCTATAGTAGAGCAGCAGTTGTGCCCCCTATAGTCTCTGTCACACCTATAGTAGAGCAGCAGTTGTGCCCCCTATAGTCTCTGTCACACCTATAGTAGAGCAGCAGTTGTGCCCTCTATAGTCTCTGTCACACCTATAGTAGAGCAGCAGTTGTGCCCCCTATAGTCTCTGTCACACCTATAGTAGAGCAGCAGTTGTGCCCCCTATAGTCTCTGTCACACCTATAGTAGAGCAGCAGTTGTGCCCCTATAGCTGTCCCCTATAGGGGAGTGGCCCCTAGTCTCTGTCACACCTATAGTAGAGCAGCAGTTGTGCCCCCCATAGTCTCTGTCACACCTATAGTAGAGCAGCAGTTGTGCCCCCTATAGTCTCTGTCACACCTATAGTAGAGCAGCAGTTGTGCCCCCCATAGTCTCTGTCACACCTATAGTAGAGCAGCAGTTGTGCCCCCTATAGTCTCTGTCACCAGCAGTTGTGCCCCCTATAGTCTCTGTCACACCTATAGTAGAGCAGCAGTTGTGCCCCCTATAGTCTCTGTCACACCTATAGTAGAGCAGCAGTTGTGCCCTCTATAGTCTCTGTCACACCTATAGTAGAGCAGCAGTTGTGCCCCCTATAGTCTCTGTCACACCTATAGTAGAGCAGCAGTTGTGCCCCCTATAGTCTCTGTCACACCTATAGTAGAGCAGCAGTTGTGCCCCCCATAGTCTCTGTCACACCTATAGTAGAGCAGCAGTTGTGCCCCCTATAGTCTCTGTCACACCTATAGTAGAGCAGCAGTTGTGCCCCCTATAGTCTCTGTCACACCTATAGTAGAGCAGCAGTTGTGCCCCCTATAGTCTCTGTCACACCTATAGTAGAGCAGCAGTTGTGCCCCCCATAGTCTCTGTCACACCTATAGTAGAGCAGCAGTTGTGCCCCCTATAGTCTCTGTCACACCTATAGTAGAGCAGCAGTTGTGCCCCCTATAGTCTCTGTCACACCTATAGTAGAGCAGCAGTTGTGCCCCCCATAGTCTCTGTCACACCTATAGTAGAGCAGCAGTTGTGCCCCCTATAGTCTCTGTCACACCTATAGTAGAGCAGCAGTTGTGCCCCCTATAGTCTCTGTCACACCTATAGTAGAGCAGCAGTTGTGCCCTCTATAGTCTCTGTCACACCTATAGTAGAGCAGCAGTTGTGCCCCCTATAGTCTCTGTCACACCTATAGTAGAGCAGCAGTTGTGCCCCTCTATAGTCTCTGTCACACCTATAGTAGAGCAGCAGTTGTGCCCCCTATAGTCTCTGTCACACCTATAGTAGAGCAGCAGTTGTGCCCCCTATAGTCTCTGTCACACCTATAGTAGAGCAGCAGTTGTGCCCCCCATAGTCTCTGTCACACCTATAGTAGAGCAGCAGTTGTGCCCCCTATAGTCTCTGTCACACCTATAGTAGAGCAGCAGTTGTGCCCCCCCCCTATAGTCTCTGTCACACCTATAGTAGAGCAGCCAGCCCTAGTCCCCCTCTGTCACACCTATAGTAGAGCAGCAGTTGTGCCCCCTATAGTCTCTGTCACACCTATAGTAGAGCAGCAGTTGTGCCCCCTATAGTCTCTGTCACACCTATAGTAGAGCAGCAGTTGTGCCCCCCATAGTCTGTCCACCCCCCATAGTCTCTGTCACACCTATAGTAGAGCAGCAGTTGTGCCCCCCATAGTCTCTGTCACACCTATAGTAGAGCAGCAGTTGTGCCCCCTATAGTCTCTGTCACACCTATAGTAGAGCAGCAGTTGTGCCCCCTATAGTCTCTGTCACACCTATAGTAGAGCAGCAGTTGTGCCCCCTATAGTCTCTGTCACACCTATAGTAGAGCAGCAGTTGTGCCCCCTATAGTCTCTGTCACACCTATAGTAGAGCAGCAGTTGTGCCCCCTATAGTCTCTGTCACACCTATAGTAGAGCAGCAGTTGTGCCCCCTATAGTCTCTGTCACACCTATAGTAGAGCAGCAGTTGTGCCCCCTATAGTCTCTGTCACACCTATAGTAGAGCAGCAGTTGTGCCCCCTATAGTCTCTGTCACACCTATAGTAGAGCAGCAGTTGTGCCCTCTATAGTCTCTGTCACACCTATAGTAGAGCAGCAGTTGTGCCCCCTATAGTCTCTGTCACACCTATAGTAGAGCAGCAGTTGTGCCCTCTATAGTCTCTGTCACACCTATAGTAGAGCAGCAGTTGTGCCCCCTATAGTCTCTGTCACACCTATAGTAGAGCAGCAGTTGTGCCCCCTATAGTCTCTGTCACACCTATAGTAGAGCAGCAGTTGTGCCCCCTATAGTCTCTGTCACACCTATAGTAGAGCAGCAGTTGTGCCCTCTATAGTCTCTGTCACACCTATAGTAGAGCAGCAGTTGTGCCCCCTATAGTCTCTGTCACACCTATAGTAGAGCAGCAGTTGTGCCCCCTATAGTCTCTGTCACACCTATAGTAGAGCAGCAGTTGTGCCCCCTATAGTCTCTGTCACACCTATAGTAGAGCAGCAGTTGTGCCCCCCATAGTCTCTGTCACACCTATAGTAGAGCAGCAGTTGTGCCCCCCATAGTCTCTGTCACACCTATAGTAGAGCAGCAGTTGTGCCCCCTATAGTCTCTGTCACACCTATAGTAGAGCAGCAGTTGTGCCCCCTATAGTCTCTGTCACACCTATAGTAGAGCAGCAGTTGTGCCCCCTATAGTCTCTGTCACACCTATAGTAGAGCAGCAGTTGTGCCCCCTATAGTCTCTGTCACACCTATAGTAGAGCAGCAGTTGTGCCCCCTATAGTCTCTGTCACACCTATAGTAGAGCAGCAGTTGTGCCCCCTATAGTCTCTGTCACACCTATAGTAGAGCAGCAGTTGTGCCCCCTATAGTCTCTGTCACACCTATAGTAGAGCAGCAGTTGTGCCCCCTATAGTCTCTGTCACACCTATAGTAGAGCAGCAGTTGTGCCCCCTATAGTCTCTGTCACACCTATAGTAGAGCAGCAGTTGTGCCCCCTATAGTCTCTGTCACACCTATAGTAGAGCAGCAGTTGTGCCCCCCATAGTCTCTGTCACACCTATAGTAGAGCAGCAGTTGTGCCCCCTATAGTCTCTGTCACACCTATAGTAGAGCAGCAGTTGTGCCCTCTATAGTCTCTGTCACACCTATAGTAGAGCAGCAGTTGTGCCCCCTATAGTCTCTGTCACACCTATAGTAGAGCAGCAGTTGTGCCCTCTATAGTCTCTGTCACACCTATAGTAGAGCAGCAGTTGTGCCCCCTATAGTCTCTGTCACACCTATAGTAGAGCAGCAGTTGGCCTGCCCCCTATAGTCTCTGTCACACCTATAGTAGAGCAGCAGTTGTGCCCTCTATAGTCTCTGTCACACCTATAGTAGAGCAGCAGTTGTGCCCCCTATAGTCTCTGTCACACCTATAGTAGAGCAGCAGTTGTGCCCTCTATAGTCTCTGTCACACCTATAGTAGAGCAGCAGTTGTGCCCCCTATAGTCTCTGTCACACCTATAGTAGAGCAGCAGTTGTGCCCCCTATAGTCTCTGTCACACCTATAGTAGAGCAGCAGTTGTGCCCCCTATAGTCTCTGTCACACCTATAGTAGAGCAGCAGTTGTGCCCCCTATAGTCTCTGTCACACCTATAGTAGAGCAGCAGTTGTGCCCCCTATAGTCTCTGTCACACCTATAGTAGAGCAGCAGTTGTGCCCCCCATAGTCTCTGTCACACCTATAGTAGAGCAGCAGTTGTGCCCCCCATAGTCTCTGTCACACCTATAGTAGAGCAGCAGTTGTGCCCCCCTATAGTCTCTGTCACACCTATAGTAGAGCAGCAGTTGTGCCCCCTATAGTCTCTGTCACACCTATAGTAGAGCAGCAGTTGTGCCCCCTATAGTCTCTGTCACACCTATAGTAGAGCAGCAGTTGTGCCCCCTATAGTCTCTGTCACACCTATAGTAGAGCAGCAGTTGTGCCCCCTATAGTCTCTGTCACACCTATAGTAGAGCAGCAGTTGTGCCCCCTATAGTCTCTGTCACACCTATAGTAGAGCAGCAGTTGTGCCCCCTATAGTCTCTGTCACACCTATAGTAGAGCAGCAGTTGTGCCCCCCATAGTCTCTGTCACACCTATAGTAGAGCAGCAGTTGTGCCCCCTATAGTCTCTGTCACACCTATAGTAGAGCAGCAGTTGTGCCCCCTATAGTCTCTGTCACACCTATAGTAGAGCAGCAGTTGTGCCCTCTATAGTCTCTGTCACACCTATAGTAGAGCAGCAGTTGTGCCCCCCTATAGTCTCTGTCACACCTATAGTAGAGCAGCAGTTGTGCCCCCTATAGTCTCTGTCACACCTATAGTAGAGCAGCAGTTGTGCCCCCTATAGTCTCTGTCACACCTATAGTAGAGCAGCAGTTGTGCCCCCTATAGTCTCTGTCACACCTATAGTAGAGCAGCAGTTGTGCCCCCTATAGTCTCTGTCACACCTATAGTAGAGCAGCAGTTGTGCCCCCTATAGTCTCTGTCACACCTATAGTAGAGCAGCAGTTGTGCCCCCTATAGTCTCTGTCACACCTATAGTAGAGCAGCAGTTGTGCCCCCTATAGTCTCTGTCACACCTATAGTAGAGCAGCAGTTGTGCCCCCTATAGTCTCTGTCACACCTATAGTAGAGCAGCAGTTGTGCCCCCTATAGTCTCTGTCACACCTATAGTAGAGCAGCAGTTGTGCCCCCTATAGTCTCTGTCACACCTATAGTAGAGCAGCAGTTGTGCCCCCTATAGTCTCTGTCACACCTATAGTAGAGCAGCAGTTGTGCCCCCTATAGTCTCTGTCACACCTATAGTAGAGCAGCAGTTGTGCCCCCTATAGTCTCTGTCACACCTATAGTAGAGCAGCAGTTGTGCCCCCTATAGTCTCTGTCACACCTATAGTAGAGCAGCAGTTGTGCCCCCCATAGTCTCTGTCACACCTATAGTAGAGCAGCAGTTGTGCCCCCTATAGTCTCTGTCACACCTATAGTAGAGCAGCAGTTGTGCCCTCTATAGTCTCTGTCACACCTATAGTAGAGCAGCAGTTGTGCCCCCCATAGTCTCTGTCACACCTATAGTAGAGCAGCAGTTGTGCCCCCATAGTCTCTGTCACACCTATAGTAGAGCAGCAGTTGTGCCCCCCATAGTCTCTGTCACACCTATAGTAGAGCAGCAGTTGTGCCCCCCATAGTCTCTGTCACACCTATAGTAGAGCAGCAGTTGTGCCCCCTATAGTCTCTGTCACACCTATAGTAGAGCAGCAGTTGTGCCCCCTATAGTCTCTGTCACACCTATAGTAGAGCAGCAGTTGTGCCCCCTATAGTCTCTGTCACACCTATAGTAGAGCAGCAGTTGTGCCCCCTATAGTCTCTGTCACACCTATAGTAGAGCAGCAGTTGTGCCCCCCTATAGTCTCTGTCACACCTATAGTAGAGCAGCAGTTGTGCCCCCCATAGTCTCTGTCACACCTATAGTAGAGCAGCAGTTGTGCCCCCTATAGTCTCTGTCACACCTATAGTAGAGCAGCAGTTGTGCCCCCTATAGTCTCTGTCACACCTATAGTAGAGCAGCAGTTGTGCCCCCCATAGTCTCTGTCACACCTATAGTAGAGCAGCAGTTGTGCCCCCCATAGTCTCTGTCACACCTATAGTAGAGCAGCAGTTGTGCCCTCTATAGTCTCTGTCACACCTATAGTAGAGCAGCAGTTGTGCCCCCTATAGTCTCTGTCACACCTATAGTAGAGCAGCAGTTGTGCCCCCTATAGTCTCTGTCACACCTATAGTAGAGCAGCAGTTGTGCCCCCTATAGTCTCTGTCACACCTATAGTAGAGCAGCAGTTGTGCCCCCTATAGTCTCTGTCACACCTATAGTAGAGCAGCAGTTGTGCCCCCTATAGTCTCTGTCACACCTATAGTAGAGCAGCAGTTGTGCCCTCTATAGTCTCTGTCACACCTATAGTAGAGCAGCAGTTGTGCCCCCTATAGTCTCTGTCACACCTATAGTAGAGCAGCAGTTGTGCCCCCTATAGTCTCTGTCACACCTATAGTAGAGCAGCAGTTGTGCCCCCTATAGCTCTGTCACACCATATAGTCTCTGTCACACCTATAGTAGAGCAGCAGTTGTGCCCTCTATAGTCTCTGTCACACCTATAGTAGAGCAGCAGTTGTGCCCCCTATAGTCTCTGTCACACCTATAGTAGAGCAGCAGTTGTGCCCCCTATAGTCTCTGTCACACCTATAGTAGAGCAGCAGTTGTGCCCCCTATAGTCTCTGTCACACCTATAGTAGAGCAGCAGTTGTGCCCCCTATAGTCTCTGTCACACCTATAGTAGAGCAGCAGTTGTGCCCCCTATAGTCTCTGTCACACCTATAGTAGAGCAGCAGTTGTGCCCTCTATAGTCTCTGTCACACCTATAGTAGAGCAGCAGTTGTGCCCCCTATAGTCTCTGTCACACCTATAGTAGAGCAGCAGTTGTGCCCCCATAGGTCACACCTATAGTCTCTGTCACACCTATAGTAGAGCAGCAGTTGTGCCCCCCATAGTCTCTGTCACACCTATAGTAGAGCAGCAGTTGTGCCCCCCATAGTCTCTGTCACACCTATAGTAGAGCAGCAGTTGTGCCCCCTATAGTCTCTGTCACACCTATAGTAGAGCAGCAGTTGTGCCCTCTATAGTCTCTGTCACACCTATAGTAGAGCAGCAGTTGTGCCCCCTATAGTCTCTGTCACACCTATAGTAGAGCAGCAGTTGTGCCCCCATAGTCTCTGTCACACCTATAGTAGAGCAGCAGTTGTGCCCCCCATAGTCTCTGTCACACCTATAGTAGAGCAGCAGTTGTGCCCCCCATAGTCTCTGTCACACCTATAGTAGAGCAGCAGTTGTGCCCCCCATAGTCTCTGTCACACCTATAGTAGAGCAGCAGTTGTGCCCTCTATAGTCTCTGTCACACCTATAGTAGAGCAGCAGTTGTGCCCCCTATAGTCTCTGTCACACCTATAGTAGAGCAGCAGTTGTGCCCCCTATAGTCTCTGTCACACCTATAGTAGAGCAGCAGTTGTGCCCCCTATAGTCTCTGTCACACCTATAGTAGAGCAGCAGTTGTGCCCCCCATAGTCTCTGTCACACCTATAGTAGAGCAGCAGTTGTGCCCCCCATAGTCTCTGTCACACCTATAGTAGAGCAGCAGTTGTGCCCCCCATAGTCTCTGTCACACCTATAGTAGAGCAGCAGTTGTGCCCCCTCCATAGTCTCTGTCACACCTATAGTAGAGCAGCAGTTGTGCCCCCCTATAGTCTCTGTCACACCTATAGTAGAGCAGCAGTTGTGCCCTCTATAGTCTCTGTCACACCTATAGTAGAGCAGCAGTTGTGCCCCCTATAGTCTCTGTCACACCTATAGTAGAGCAGCAGTTGTGCCCCCTATAGTCTCTGTCACACCTATAGTAGAGCAGCAGTTGTGCCCCCTATAGTCTCTGTCACACCTATAGTAGAGCAGCAGTTGTGCCCCCTATAGTCTCTGTCACACCTATAGTAGAGCAGCAGTTGTGCCCCCTATAGTCTCTGTCACACCTATAGTAGAGCAGCAGTTGTGCCCCCCTATAGTCTCTGTCACACCTATAGTAGAGCAGCAGTTGTGCCCCCTATAGTCTCTGTCACACCTATAGTAGAGCAGCAGTTGTGCCCCCTATAGTCTCTGTCACACCTATAGTAGAGCAGCAGTTGTGCCCCCTATAGTCTCTGTCACACCTATAGTAGAGCAGCAGTTGTGCCCTCTATAGTCTCTGTCACACCTATAGTAGAGCAGCAGTTGTGCCCCCTATAGTCTCTGTCACACCTATAGTAGAGCAGCAGTTGTGCCCCCTATAGTCTCTGTCACACCTATAGTAGAGCAGCAGTTGTGCCCCCCATAGTCTCTGTCACACCTATAGTAGAGCAGCAGGCCTTGTGCCCCCTATAGTCTCTGTCACACCTATAGTAGAGCAGCAGTTGTGCCCCCTATAGTCTCTGTCACACCTATAGTAGAGCAGCAGTTGTGCCCCCCATAGTCTCTGTCACACCTATAGTAGAGCAGCAGTTGTGCCCCCTATAGTCTCTGTCACACCTATAGTAGAGCAGCAGTTGTGCCCCCTATAGTCTCTGTCACACCTATAGTAGAGCAGCAGTTGTGCCCCCTATAGTCTCTGTCACACCTATAGTAGAGCAGCAGTTGTGCCCCCCTATAGTCTCTGTCACACCTATAGTAGAGCAGCAGTTGTGCCCCCTATAGTCTCTGTCACACCTATAGTAGAGCAGCAGTTGTGCCCCCTATAGTCTCTGTCACACCTATAGTAGAGCAGCAGTTGTGCCCCCCCATAGTCTCTGTCACACCTATAGTAGAGCAGCAGTTGTGCCCCCTATAGTCTCTGTCACACCTATAGTAGAGCAGCAGTTGTGCCCCCTATAGTCTCTGTCACACCTATAGTAGAGCAGCAGTTGTGCCCCCTATAGTCTCTGTCACACCTATAGTAGAGCAGCAGTTGTGCCCCCTATAGTCTCTGTCACACCTATAGTAGAGCAGCAGTTGTGCCCTCTATAGTCTCTGTCACACCTATAGTAGAGCAGCAGTTGTGCCCCCTATAGTCTCTGTCACACCTATAGTAGAGCAGCAGTTGTGCCCCCTATAGTCTCTGTCACACCTATAGTAGAGCAGCAGTTGTGCCCCCTATAGTCTCTGTCACACCTATAGTAGAGCAGCAGTTGTGCCCCCTATAGTCTCTGTCACACCTATAGTAGAGCAGCAGTTGTGCCCCCTATAGTCTCTGTCACACCTATAGTAGAGCAGCAGTTGTGCCCCCTATAGTCTCTGTCACACCTATAGTAGAGCAGCAGTTGTGCCCCCTATAGTCTCTGTCACACCTATAGTAGAGCAGCAGTTGTGCCCCCGCCCTCTGTCACACCTATAGTAGAGCAGCAGTTGCCCTGCCCCCCATAGTCTCTGTCACACCTATAGTAGAGCAGCAGTTGTGCCCCCTATAGTCTCTGTCACACCTATAGTAGAGCAGCAGTTGTGCCCCCTATAGTCTCTGTCACACCTATAGTAGAGCAGCAGTTGTGCCCCCTATAGTCTCTGTCACACCTATAGTAGAGCAGCAGTTGTGCCCCCTATAGTCTCTGTCACACCTATAGTAGAGCAGCAGTTGTGCCCCCTATAGTCTCTGTCACACCTATAGTAGAGCAGCAGTTGTGCCCCCTATAGTCTCTGTCACACCTATAGTAGAGCAGCAGTTGTGCCCCCTATAGTCTCTGTCACACCTATAGTAGAGCAGCAGTTGTGCCCCCTATAGTCTCTGTCACACCTATAGTAGAGCAGCAGTTGTGCCCCCTATAGTCTCTGTCACACCTATAGTAGAGCAGCAGTTGTGCCCCCTATAGTCTCTGTCACACCTATAGTAGAGCAGCAGTTGTGCCCCCCATAGTCTCTGTCACACCTATAGTAGAGCAGCAGTTGTGCCCCCCATAGTCTCTGTCACACCTATAGTAGAGCAGCAGTTGTGCCCCCCATAGTCTCTGTCACACCTATAGTAGAGCAGCAGTTGTGCCCCTATAGTCTCTGTCACACCTATAGTAGAGCAGCAGTTGTGCCCTCTATAGTCTCTGTCACACCTATAGTAGAGCAGCAGTTGTGCCCCCTATAGTCTCTGTCACACCTATAGTAGAGCAGCAGTTGTGCCCCCTATAGTCTCTGTCACACCTATAGTAGAGCAGCAGTTGTGCCCCCTATAGTCTCTGTCACACCTATAGTAGAGCAGCAGTTGTGCCCCCTATAGTCTCTGTCACACCTATAGTAGAGCAGCAGTTGTGCCCCCATAGTCTCTGTCACACCTATAGTAGAGCAGCAGTTGTGCCCCCTATAGTCTCTGTCACACCTATAGTAGAGCAGCAGTTGTGCCCCCCATAGTCTCTGTCACACCTATAGTAGAGCAGCAGTTGTGCCCCCCATAGTCTCTGTCACACCTATAGTAGAGCAGCAGTTGTGCCCCCTATAGTCTCTGTCACACCTATAGTAGAGCAGCAGTTGTGCCCTCCATAGTCTCTGTCACACCTATAGTAGAGCAGCAGTTGTGCCCCTCTATAGTCTCTGTCACACCTATAGTAGAGCAGCAGTTGTGCCCTCTATAGTCTCTGTCACACCTATAGTAGAGCAGCAGTTGTGCCCCCTATAGTCTCTGTCACACCTATAGTAGAGCAGCAGTTGTGCCCCCTATAGTCTCTGTCACACCTATAGTAGAGCAGCAGTTGTGCCCCCTATAGTCTCTGTCACACCTATAGTAGAGCAGCAGTTGTGCCCCCTATAGTCTCTGTCACACCTATAGTAGAGCAGCAGTTGTGCCCCCTATAGTCTCTGTCACACCTATAGTAGAGCAGCAGTTGTGCCCCCTATAGTCTCTGTCACACCTATAGTAGAGCAGCAGTTGTGCCCCCTATAGTCTCTGTCACACCTATAGTAGAGCAGCAGTTGTGCCCCCTATAGTCTCTGTCACACCTATAGTAGAGCAGCAGTTGTGCCCCCTATAGTCTCTGTCACACCTATAGTCTCTGTCACACCTATAGTAGAGCAGCAGTTGTGCCCCCTATAGTCTCTGTCACACCTATAGTAGAGCAGCAGTTGTGCCCCCTATAGTCTCTGTCACACCTATAGTAGAGCAGCAGTTGTGCCCCCTATAGTCTCTGTCACACCTATAGTAGAGCAGCAGTTGTGCCCCCTATAGTCTCTGTCACACCTATAGTAGAGCAGCAGTTGTGCCCCCTATAGTCTCTGTCACACCTATAGTAGAGCAGCAGTTGTGCCCCCCTATAGTCTCTGTCACACCTATAGTAGAGCAGCAGTTGTGCCCTCTATAGTCTCTGTCACACCTATAGTAGAGCAGCAGTTGTGCCCCCTATAGTCTCTGTCACACCTATAGTAGAGCAGCAGTTGTGCCCCCTATAGTCTCTGTCACACCTATAGTAGAGCAGCAGTTGTGCCCCCTATAGTCTCTGTCACACCTATAGTAGAGCAGCAGTTGTGCCCCCTATAGTCTCTGTCACACCTATAGTAGAGCAGCAGTTGTGCCCCCCATAGTCTCTGTCACACCTATAGTAGAGCAGCAGTTGTGCCCTCTATAGTCTCTGTCACACCTATAGTAGAGCAGCAGTTGTGCCCCCTATAGTCTCTGTCACACCTATAGTAGAGCAGCAGTTGTGCCCCCTATAGTCTCTGTCACACCTATAGTAGAGCAGCAGTTGTGCCCCCTATAGTCTCTGTCACACCTATAGTAGAGCAGCAGTTGTGCCCTCTATAGTCTCTGTCACACCTATAGTAGAGCAGCAGTTGTGCCCCCTATAGTCTCTGTCACACCTATAGTAGAGCAGCAGTTGTGCCCCCTATAGTCTCTGTCACACCTATAGTAGAGCAGCAGTTGTGCCCCCTATAGTCTCTGTCACACCTATAGTAGAGCAGCAGTTGTGCCCCCTATAGTCTCTGTCACACCTATAGTAGAGCAGCAGTTGTGCCCCCTATAGTCTCTGTCACACCTATAGTAGAGCAGCAGTTGTGCCCCCTATAGTCTCTGTCACACCTATAGTAGAGCAGCAGTTGTGCCCCCTATAGTCTCTGTCACACCTATAGTAGAGCAGCAGTTGTGCCCCCTATAGTCTCTGTCACACCTATAGTAGAGCAGCAGTTGTGCCCCCTATAGTCTCTGTCACACCTATAGTAGAGCAGCAGTTGTGCCCCCTATAGTCTCTGTCACACCTATAGTAGAGCAGCAGTTGTGCCCCCTATAGTCTCTGTCACACCTATAGTAGAGCAGCAGTTGTGCCCCCTATAGTCTCTGTCACACCTATAGTAGAGCAGCAGTTGTGCCCCCTATAGTCTCTGTCACACCTATAGTAGAGCAGCAGTTGTGCCCCCTATAGTCTCTGTCACACCTATAGTAGAGCAGCAGTTGTGCCCCCTATAGTCTCTGTCACACCTATAGTAGAGCAGCAGTTGTGCCCCCTATAGTCTCTGTCACACCTATAGTAGAGCAGCAGTTGTGCCCCCTATAGTCTCTGTCACACCTATAGTAGAGCAGCAGTTGTGCCCCCTATAGTCTCTGTCACACCTATAGTAGAGCAGCAGTGGCCCCCTCTGTCACACCTATAGTAAGCACCAGTGCTGCCCCTATAGTCTCTGTCACACCTATAGTAGAGCAGCAGTTGTGCCCCCTATAGTCTCTGTCACACCTATAGTAGAGCAGCAGTTGTGCCCCCTATAGTCTCTGTCACACCTATAGTAGAGCAGCAGTTGTGCCCCCTATAGTCTCTGTCACACCTATAGTAGAGCAGCAGTTGTGCCCCCTATAGTCTCTGTCACACCTATAGTAGAGCAGCAGTTGTGCCCCCTATAGTCTCTGTCACACCTATAGTAGAGCAGCAGTTGTGCCCCCTATAGTCTCTGTCACACCTATAGTAGAGCAGCAGTTGTGCCCCCTATAGTCTCTGTCACACCTATAGTAGAGCAGCAGTTGTGCCCTCTATAGTCTCTGTCACACCTATAGTAGAGCAGCAGTTGTGCCCCCTATAGTCTCTGTCACACCTATAGTAGAGCAGCAGTTGTGCCCCCTATAGTCTCTGTCACACCTATAGTAGAGCAGCAGTTGTGCCCCCTATAGTCTCTGTCACACCTATAGTAGAGCAGCAGTTGTGCCCCCTATAGTCTCTGTCACACCTATAGTAGAGCAGCAGTTGTGCCCCCTATAGTCTCTGTCACACCTATAGTAGAGCAGCAGTTGTGCCCCCCATAGTCTCTGTCACACCTATAGTAGAGCAGCAGTTGTGCCCCCTATAGTCTCTGTCACACCTATAGTAGAGCAGCAGTTGTGCCCCCTATAGTCTCTGTCACACCTATAGTAGAGCAGCAGTTGTGCCCTCTATAGTCTCTGTCACACCTATAGTAGAGCAGCAGTTGTGCCCCCTATAGTCTCTGTCACACCTATAGTAGAGCAGCAGTTGTGCCCCCTATAGTCTCTGTCACACCTATAGTAGAGCAGCAGTTGTGCCCCCTATAGTCTCTGTCACACCTATAGTAGAGCAGCAGTTGTGCCCCCTATAGTCTCTGTCACACCTATAGTAGAGCAGCAGTTGTGCCCCCTATAGTCTCTGTCACACCTATAGTAGAGCAGCAGTTGTGCCCCCTATAGTCTCTGTCACACCTATAGTAGAGCAGCAGTTGTGCCCCCTATAGTCTCTGTCACACCTATAGTAGAGCAGCAGTTGTGCCCCCTATAGTCTCTGTCACACCTATAGTAGAGCAGCAGTTGTGCCCCCTATAGTCTCTGTCACACCTATAGTAGAGCAGCAGTTGTGCCCCCTATAGTCTCTGTCACACCTATAGTAGAGCAGCAGTTGTGCCCCCTATAGTCTCTGTCACACCTATAGTAGAGCAGCAGTTGTGCCCCCTATAGTCTCTGTCACACCTATAGTAGAGCAGCAGTTGTGCCCCCTATAGTCTCTGTCACACCTATAGTAGAGCAGCAGTTGTGCCCCCTATAGTCTCTGTCACACCTATAGTAGAGCAGCAGTTGTGCCCCCCTATAGTCTCTGTCACACCTATAGTAGAGCAGCAGTTGTGCCCCCTATAGTCTCTGTCACACCTATAGTAGAGCAGCAGTTGTGCCCCCTATAGTCTCTGTCACACCTATAGTAGAGCAGCAGTTGTGCCCCCTATAGTCTCTGTCACACCTATAGTAGAGCAGCAGTTGTGCCCTCTATAGTCTCTGTCACACCTATAGTAGAGCAGCAGTTGTGCCCCCTATAGTCTCTGTCACACCTATAGTAGAGCAGCAGTTGTGCCCCCCCATAGTCTCTGTCACACCTATAGTAGAGCAGCAGTTGTGCCCCCTATAGTCTCTGTCACACCTATAGTAGAGCAGCAGTTGTGCCCCCTATAGTCTCTGTCACACCTATAGTAGAGCAGCAGTTGTGCCCCCTATAGTCTCTGTCACACCTATAGTAGAGCAGCAGTTGTGCCCCCTAGCTCTCTGTCACACCTATAGTAGAGCAGCAGTTGCCTGCCCCCTATAGTCTCTGTCACACCTATAGTAGAGCAGCAGTTGTGCCCCCTATAGTCTCTGTCACACCTATAGTAGAGCAGCAGTTGTGCCCCCTATAGTCTCTGTCACACCTATAGTAGAGCAGCAGTTGTGCCCCCCATAGTCTCTGTCACACCTATAGTAGAGCAGCAGTTGTGCCCCCCATAGTCTCTGTCACACCTATAGTAGAGCAGCAGTTGTGCCCCCTATAGTCTCTGTCACACCTATAGTAGAGCAGCAGTTGTGCCCCCCATAGTCTCTGTCACACCTATAGTAGAGCAGCAGTTGTGCCCCCTATAGTCTCTGTCACACCTATAGTAGAGCAGCAGTTGTGCCCTGCCCCCTATAGTCTCTGTCACACCTATAGTAGAGCAGCAGTTGTGCCCCCTATAGTCTCTGTCACACCTATAGTAGAGCAGCAGTTGTGCCCCTCTATAGTCTCTGTCACACCTATAGTAGAGCAGCAGTTGTGCCCCCTATAGTCTCTGTCACACCTATAGTAGAGCAGCAGTTGTGCCCCCTATAGTCTCTGTCACACCTATAGTAGAGCAGCAGTTGTGCCCCCCATAGTCTCTGTCACACCTATAGTAGAGCAGCAGTTGTGCCCCCTATAGTCTCTGTCACACCTATAGTAGAGCAGCAGTTGTGCCCCCTATAGTCTCTGTCACACCTATAGTAGAGCAGCAGTTGTGCCCCCTATAGTCTCTGTCACACCTATAGTAGAGCAGCAGTTGTGCCCCCTATAGTCTCTGTCACACCTATAGTAGAGCAGCAGTTGTGCCCCCCATAGTCTCTGTCACACCTATAGTAGAGCAGCAGTTGTGCCCCCTATAGTCTCTGTCACACCTATAGTAGAGCAGCAGTTGTGCCCCCTATAGTCTCTGTCACACCTATAGTAGAGCAGCAGTTGTGCCCCCTATAGTCTCTGTCACACCTATAGTAGAGCAGCAGTTGTGCCCCTCTATAGTCTCTGTCACACCTATAGTAGAGCAGCAGTTGTGCCCCCTATAGTCTCTGTCACACCTATAGTAGAGCAGCAGTTGTGCCCCCCCTTCCCCCATAGTCTCTGTCACACCTATAGTAGAGCAGCAGTTGTGCCCCCTATAGTCTCTGTCACACCTATAGTAGAGCAGCAGTTGTGCCCCCTATAGTCTCTGTCACACCTATAGTAGAGCAGCAGTTGTGCCCTCTATAGTCTCTGTCACACCTATAGTAGAGCAGCAGTTGTGCCCTCTATAGTCTCTGTCACACCTATAGTAGAGCAGCAGTTGTGCCCCCTATAGTCTCTGTCACACCTATAGTAGAGCAGCAGTTGTGCCCCCCATAGTCTCTGTCACACCTATAGTAGAGCAGCAGTTGTGCCCTCTATAGTCTCTGTCACACCTATAGTAGAGCAGCAGTTGTGCCCCCTATAGTCTCTGTCACACCTATAGTAGAGCAGCAGTTGTGCCCCCTATAGTCTCTGTCACACCTATAGTAGAGCAGCAGTTGTGCCCCCTATAGTCTCTGTCACACCTATAGTAGAGCAGCAGTTGTGCCCCCTATAGTCTCTGTCACACCTATAGTAGAGCAGCAGTTGTGCCCCCTATAGTCTCTGTCACACCTATAGTAGAGCAGCAGTTGTGCCCCCTATAGTCTCTGTCACACCTATAGTAGAGCAGCAGTTGTGCCCTGCCCCCTATAGTCTCTGTCACACCTATAGTAGAGCAGCAGTTGTGCCCCCTATAGTCTCTGTCACACCTATAGTAGAGCAGCAGTTGTGCCCCCTATAGTCTCTGTCACACCTATAGTAGAGCAGCAGTTGTGCCCCCTATAGTCTCTGTCACACCTATAGTAGAGCAGCAGTTGTGCCCCCCATAGTCTCTGTCACACCTATAGTAGAGCAGCAGTTGTGCCCCCTATAGTCTCTGTCACACCTATAGTAGAGCAGCAGTTGTGCCCCCTATAGTCTCTGTCACACCTATAGTAGAGCAGCAGTTGTGCCCCCTATAGTCTCTGTCACACCTATAGTAGAGCAGCAGTTGTGCCCTCTATAGTCTCTGTCACACCTATAGTAGAGCAGCAGTTGTGCCCCCTATAGTCTCTGTCACACCTATAGTAGAGCAGCAGTTGTGCCCCCCATAGTCTCTGTCACACCTATAGTAGAGCAGCAGTTGTGCCCCCCATAGTCTCTGTCACACCTATAGTAGAGCAGCAGTTGTGCCCCCTATAGTCTCTGTCACACCTATAGTAGAGCAGCAGTTGTGCCCCCCATAGTCTCTGTCACACCTATAGTAGAGCAGCAGTTGTGCCCTCTATAGTCTCTGTCACACCTATAGTAGAGCAGCAGTTGTGCCCCCTATAGTCTCTGTCACACCTATAGTAGAGCAGCAGTTGTGCCCCCTATAGTCTCTGTCACACCTATAGTAGAGCAGCAGTTGTGCCCCCTATAGTCTCTGTCACACCTATAGTAGAGCAGCAGTTGTGCCCCCTATAGTCTCTGTCACACCTATAGTAGAGCAGCAGTTGTGCCCCCCATAGTCTCTGTCACACCTATAGTAGAGCAGCAGTTGTGCCCTCTATAGTCTCTGTCACACCTATAGTAGAGCAGCAGTTGTGCCCCCCATAGTCTCTGTCACACCTATAGTAGAGCAGCAGTTGTGCCCTCTATAGTCTCTGTCACACCTATAGTAGAGCAGCAGTTGTGCCCCCTATAGTCTCTGTCACACCTATAGTAGAGCAGCAGTTGTGCCCCCTATAGTCTCTGTCACACCTATAGTAGAGCAGCAGTTGTGCCCCCTATAGTCTCTGTCACACCTATAGTAGAGCAGCAGTTGTGCCCCCTATAGTCTCTGTCACACCTATAGTAGAGCAGCAGTTGTGCCCCCTATAGTCTCTGTCACACCTATAGTAGAGCAGCAGTTGTGCCCCCTATAGTCTCTGTCACACCTATAGTAGAGCAGCAGTTGTGCCCCCTATAGTCTCTGTCACACCTATAGTAGAGCAGCAGTTGTGCCCCCTATAGTCTCTGTCACACCTATAGTAGAGCAGCAGTTGTGCCCCCTATAGTCTCTGTCACACCTATAGTAGAGCAGCAGTTGTGCCCCCATAGTCCTATAGTCTGTCACACCTATAGTAGAGCAGCAGTTGTGCCCTCTATAGTCTCTGTCACACCTATAGTAGAGCAGCAGTTGTGCCCCCTATAGTCTCTGTCACACCTATAGTAGAGCAGCAGTTGTGCCCCCATAGTCTCTGTCACACCTATAGTAGAGCAGCAGTTGTGCCCCCCATAGTCTCTGTCACACCTATAGTAGAGCAGCAGTTGTGCCCCCCATAGTCTCTGTCACACCTATAGTAGAGCAGCAGTTGTGCCCCCTATAGTCTCTGTCACACCTATAGTAGAGCAGCAGTTGTGCCCCTCTATAGTCTCTGTCACACCTATAGTAGAGCAGCAGTTGTGCCCCCTATAGTCTCTGTCACACCTATAGTAGAGCAGCAGTTGTGCCCCCTATAGTCTCTGTCACACCTATAGTAGAGCAGCAGTTGTGCCCCCTATAGTCTCTGTCACACCTATAGTAGAGCAGCAGTTGTGCCCCCCATAGTCTCTGTCACACCTATAGTAGAGCAGCAGTTGTGCCCCCATAGTCTCTGTCACACCTATAGTAGAGCAGCAGTTGTGCCCCCCATAGTCTCTGTCACACCTATAGTAGAGCAGCAGTTGTGCCCCCCATAGTCTCTGTCACACCTATAGTAGAGCAGCAGTTGTGCCCCCTATAGTCTCTGTCACACCTATAGTAGAGCAGCAGTTGTGCCCTCTATAGTCTCTGTCACACCTATAGTAGAGCAGCAGTTGTGCCCTCTATAGTCTCTGTCACACCTATAGTAGAGCAGCAGTTGTGCCCCCTATAGTCTCTGTCACACCTATAGTAGAGCAGCAGTTGTGCCCCCCATAGTCTCTGTCACACCTATAGTAGAGCAGCAGTTGTGCCCCCCATAGTCTCTGTCACACCTATAGTAGAGCAGCAGTTGTGCCCCCCATAGTCTCTGTCACACCTATAGTAGAGCAGCAGTTGTGCCCCCTATAGTCTCTGTCACACCTATAGTAGAGCAGCAGTTGTGCCCTCTATAGTCTCTGTCACACCTATAGTAGAGCAGCAGTTGTGCCCTCTATAGTCTCTGTCACACCTATAGTAGAGCAGCAGTTGTGCCCTCTATAGTCTCTGTCACACCTATAGTAGAGCAGCAGTTGTGCCCCCTATAGTCTCTGTCACACCTATAGTAGAGCAGCAGTTGTGCCCCCTATAGTCTCTGTCACACCTATAGTAGAGCAGCAGTTGTGCCCCCTATAGTCTCTGTCACACCTATAGTAGAGCAGCAGTTGTGCCCCCTATAGTCTCTGTCACACCTATAGTAGAGCAGCAGTTGTGCCCCCTATAGTCTCTGTCACACCTATAGTAGAGCAGCAGTTGTGCCCCCCATAGTCTCTGTCACACCTATAGTAGAGCAGCAGTTGTGCCCCCTATAGTCTCTGTCACACCTATAGTAGAGCAGCAGTTGTGCCCTCTATAGTCTCTGTCACACCTATAGTAGAGCAGCAGTTGTGCCCCCTATAGTCTCTGTCACACCTATAGTAGAGCAGCAGTTGTGCCCCCTATAGTCTCTGTCACACCTATAGTAGAGCAGCAGTTGTGCCCCCTATAGTCTCTGTCACACCTATAGTAGAGCAGCAGTTGTGCCCCCTATAGTCTCTGTCACACCTATAGTAGAGCAGCAGTTGTGCCCCCCATAGTCTCTGTCACACCTATAGTAGAGCAGCAGTTGTGCCCCCTATAGTCTCTGTCACACCTATAGTAGAGCAGCAGTTGTGCCCCCTATAGTCTCTGTCACACCTATAGTAGAGCAGCAGTTGTGCCCTCTATAGTCTCTGTCACACCTATAGTAGAGCAGCAGTTGTGCCCCCTATAGTCTCTGTCACACCTATAGTAGAGCAGCAGTTGTGCCCCCTATAGTCTCTGTCACACCTATAGTAGAGCAGCAGTTGTGCCCCCTATAGTCTCTGTCACACCTATAGTAGAGCAGCAGTTGTGCCCTCTATAGTCTCTGTCACACCTATAGTAGAGCAGCAGTTGTGCCCCCTATAGTCTCTGTCACACCTATAGTAGAGCAGCAGTTGTGCCCCCCCCCCTATAGTCTCTGTCACACCTATAGTAGAGCAGCAGTTGTGCCCCCCATAGTCTCTGTCACACCTATAGTAGAGCAGCAGTTGTGCCCCCTATAGTCTCTGTCACACCTATAGTAGAGCAGCAGTTGTGCCCCCTATAGTCTCTGTCACACCTATAGTAGAGCAGCAGTTGTGCCCCCTATAGTCTCTGTCACACCTATAGTAGAGCAGCAGTTGTGCCCCCTATAGTCTCTGTCACACCTATAGTAGAGCAGCAGTTGTGCCCCCCATAGTCTCTGTCACACCTATAGTAGAGCAGCAGTTGTGCCCCCCATAGTCTCTGTCACACCTATAGTAGAGCAGCAGTTGTGCCCTCTATAGTCTCTGTCACACCTATAGTAGAGCAGCAGTTGTGCCCTCTATAGTCTCTGTCACACCTATAGTAGAGCAGCAGTTGTGCCCCCTATAGTCTCTGTCACACCTATAGTAGAGCAGCAGTTGTGCCCCCTATAGTCTCTGTCACACCTATAGTAGAGCAGCAGTTGTGCCCTCTATAGTCTCTGTCACACCTATAGTAGAGCAGCAGTTGTGCCCTCTATAGTCTCTGTCACACCTATAGTAGAGCAGCAGTTGTGCCCCCCATAGTCTCTGTCACACCTATAGTAGAGCAGCAGTTGTGCCCCCTATAGTCTCTGTCACACCTATAGTAGAGCAGCAGTTGTGCCCCCTATAGTCTCTGTCACACCTATAGTAGAGCAGCAGTTGTGCCCCCTATAGTCTCTGTCACACCTATAGTAGAGCAGCAGTTGTGCCCCCTATAGTCTCTGTCACACCTATAGTAGAGCAGCAGTTGTGCCCCCTATAGTCTCTGTCACACCAAGGGCGCTGCCCCCCATAGTCTCTGTCACACCTTAGTAGAGCAGCAGCCCCCTAGTCTCTGTCACACCTATAGTAGAGCAGCAGTTGTGCCCCCTATAGTCTCTGTCACACCTATAGTAGAGCAGCAGTTGTGCCCCCTATAGTCTCTGTCACACCTATAGTAGAGCAGCAGTTGTGCCCTCTATAGTCTCTGTCACACCTATAGTAGAGCAGCAGTTGTGCCCCCTATAGTCTCTGTCACACCTATAGTAGAGCAGCAGTTGTGCCCCCCATAGTCTCTGTCACACCTATAGTAGAGCAGCAGTTGTGCCCCCCATAGTCTCTGTCACACCTATAGTAGAGCAGCAGTTGTGCCCCCCATAGTCTCTGTCACACCTATAGTAGAGCAGCAGTTGTGCCCCCCATAGTCTCTGTCACACCTATAGTAGAGCAGCAGTTGTGCCCTCTATAGTCTCTGTCACACCTATAGTAGAGCAGCAGTTGTGCCCCCTATAGTCTCTGTCACACCTATAGTAGAGCAGCAGTTGTGCCCTCTATAGTCTCTGTCACACCTATAGTAGAGCAGCAGTTGTGCCCCCTGTCCCCTATAGTCTCTGTCACACCTATAGTAGAGCAGCAGTTGTGCCCCCCATAGTCTCTGTCACACCTATAGTAGAGCAGCAGTTGTGCCCCCCATAGTCTCTGTCACACCTATAGTAGAGCAGCAGTTGTGCCCCCCTATAGTCTCTGTCACACCTATAGTAGAGCAGCAGTTGTGCCCCCTATAGTCTCTGTCACACCTATAGTAGAGCAGCAGTTGTGCCCCCTATAGTCTCTGTCACACCTATAGTAGAGCAGCAGTTGTGCCCTCTATAGTCTCTGTCACACCTATAGTAGAGCAGCAGTTGTGCCCCCTATAGTCTCTGTCACACCTATAGTAGAGCAGCAGTTGTGCCCCCTATAGTCTCTGTCACACCTATAGTAGAGCAGCAGTTGTGCCCCCTATAGTCTCTGTCACACCTATAGTAGAGCAGCAGTTGTGCCCCCTATAGTCTCTGTCACACCTATAGTAGAGCAGCAGTTGTGCCCCCACTCTATAGTCTCTGTCACACCTATAGTAGAGCAGCAGTTGTGCCCCTCTATAGTCTCTGTCACACCTATAGTAGAGCAGCAGTTGTGCCCCCTCTATAGTCTCTGTCACACCTATAGTAGAGCAGCAGTTGTGCCCCCTATAGTCTCTGTCACACCTATAGTAGAGCAGCAGTTGTGCCCCCTATAGTCTCTGTCACACCTATAGTAGAGCAGCAGTTGTGCCCCCTATAGTCTCTGTCACACCTATAGTAGAGCAGCAGTTGTGCCCTCTATAGTCTCTGTCACACCTATAGTAGAGCAGCAGTTGTGCCCCCTATAGTCTCTGTCACACCTATAGTAGAGCAGCAGTTGTGCCCCCTATAGTCTCTGTCACACCTATAGTAGAGCAGCAGTTGTGCCCCCTATAGTCTCTGTCACACCTATAGTAGAGCAGCAGTTGTGCCCCCTATAGTCTCTGTCACACCTATAGTAGAGCAGCAGTTGTGCCCCCCATAGTCTCTGTCACACCTATAGTAGAGCAGCAGTTGTGCCCTCTATAGTCTCTGTCACACCTATAGTAGAGCAGCAGTTGTGCCCTCTATAGTCTCTGTCACACCTATAGTAGAGCAGCAGTTGTGCCCCCCATAGTCTCTGTCACACCTATAGTAGAGCAGCAGTTGTGCCCCCTATAGTCTCTGTCACACCTATAGTAGAGCAGCAGTTGTGCCCCCTATAGTCTCTGTCACACCTATAGTAGAGCAGCAGTTGTGCCCCCTATAGTCTCTGTCACACCTATAGTAGAGCAGCAGTTGTGCCCCCTATAGTCTCTGTCACACCTATAGTAGAGCAGCAGTTGTGCCCCCCATAGTCTCTGTCACACCTATAGTAGAGCAGCAGTTGTGCCCCCTATAGTCTCTGTCACACCTATAGTAGAGCAGCAGTTGTGCCCCCTATAGCTCTGTCACACCTATAGTAGAGCAGCTGTGGCGCCCCGGGCCCCTATAGTCTCTGTCACACCTATAGTAGAGCAGCAGTTGTGCCCTCTATAGTCTCTGTCACACCTATAGTAGAGCAGCAGTTGTGCCCCCTATAGTCTCTGTCACACCTATAGTAGAGCAGCAGTTGTGCCCCCTATAGTCTCTGTCACACCTATAGTAGAGCAGCAGTTGTGCCCCCTATAGTCTCTGTCACACCTATAGTAGAGCAGCAGTTGTGCCCCCTATAGTCTCTGTCACACCTATAGTAGAGCAGCAGTTGTGCCCCCTATAGTCTCTGTCACACCTATAGTAGAGCAGCAGTTGTGCCCCCTATAGTCTCTGTCACACCTATAGTAGAGCAGCAGTTGTGCCCTCTATAGTCTCTGTCACACCTATAGTAGAGCAGCAGTTGTGCCCCCTATAGTCTCTGTCACACCTATAGTAGAGCAGCAGTTGTGCCCCCTATAGTCTCTGTCACACCTATAGTAGAGCAGCAGTTGTGCCCCCCATAGGTCACCCTATAGTCTCTGTCACACCTATAGTAGAGCAGCAGTTGTGCCCCCTATAGTCTCTGTCACACCTATAGTAGAGCAGCAGTTGTGCCCCCCATAGTCTCTGTCACACCTATAGTAGAGCAGCAGTTGTGCCCCCTATAGTCTCTGTCACACCTATAGTAGAGCAGCAGTTGTGCCCTCTATAGTCTCTGTCACACCTATAGTAGAGCAGCAGTTGTGCCCCCTATAGTCTCTGTCACACCTATAGTAGAGCAGCAGTTGTGCCCCCATAGTCTCTGTCACACCTATAGTAGAGCAGCAGTTGTGCCCCCTATAGTCTCTGTCACACCTATAGTAGAGCAGCAGTTGTGCCCCCTATAGTCTCTGTCACACCTATAGTAGAGCAGCAGTTGTGCCCCCTATAGTCTCTGTCACACCTATAGTAGAGCAGCAGTTGTGCCCTCTATAGTCTCTGTCACACCTATAGTAGAGCAGCAGTTGTGCCCCCTATAGTCTCTGTCACACCTATAGTAGAGCAGCAGTTGTGCCCCCTATAGTCTCTGTCACACCTATAGTAGAGCAGCAGTTGTGCCCCCTATAGTCTCTGTCACACCTATAGTAGAGCAGCAGTTGTGCCCCCCATAGTCTCTGTCACACCTATAGTAGAGCAGCAGTTGTGCCCCCTATAGTCTCTGTCACACCTATAGTAGAGCAGCAGTTGTGCCCTCTATAGTCTCTGTCACACCTATAGTAGAGCAGCAGTTGTGCCCCCTATAGTCTCTGTCACACCTATAGTAGAGCAGCAGTTGGCCCTGCCCCCCATAGTCTCTGTCACACCTATAGTAGAGCAGCAGTTGTGCCCCCTATAGTCTCTGTCACACCTATAGTAGAGCAGCAGTTGTGCCCCCTATAGTCTCTGTCACACCTATAGTAGAGCAGCAGTTGTGCCCCCCATAGTCTCTGTCACACCTATAGTAGAGCAGCAGTTGTGCCCCCTATAGTCTCTGTCACACCTATAGTAGAGCAGCAGTTGTGCCCCCTATAGTCTCTGTCACACCTATAGTAGAGCAGCAGTTGTGCCCCCTATAGTCTCTGTCACACCTATAGTAGAGCAGCAGTTGTGCCCCCTATAGTCTCTGTCACACCTATAGTAGAGCAGCAGTTGTGCCCTCTATAGTCTCTGTCACACCTATAGTAGAGCAGCAGTTGTGCCCCCTATAGTCTCTGTCACACCTATAGTAGAGCAGCAGTTGTGCCCTCTATAGTCTCTGTCACACCTATAGTAGAGCAGCAGTTGTGCCCCCTATAGTCTCTGTCACACCTATAGTAGAGCAGCAGTTGTGCCCCCTATAGTCTCTGTCACACCTATAGTAGAGCAGCAGTTGTGCCCCCTATAGTCTCTGTCACACCTATAGTAGAGCAGCAGTTGTGCCCCCTATAGTCTCTGTCACACCTATAGTAGAGCAGCAGTTGTGCCCTCTATAGTCTCTGTCACACCTATAGTAGAGCAGCAGTTGTGCCCCCTATAGTCTCTGTCACACCTATAGTAGAGCAGCAGTTGTGCCCCCTATAGTCTCTGTCACACCTATAGTAGAGCAGCGAGGGCCCCCAGTCTGTCACACCTATAGTAGAGCAGCAGTTGTGCCCCCTATAGTCTCTGTCACACCTATAGTAGAGCAGCAGTTGTGCCCCCCATAGTCTCTGTCACACCTATAGTAGAGCAGCAGTTGTGCCCCCCATAGTCTCTGTCACACCTATAGTAGAGCAGCAGTTGTGCCCCCCATAGTCTCTGTCACACCTATAGTAGAGCAGCAGTTGTGCCCCCCTATAGTCTCTGTCACACCTATAGTAGAGCAGCAGTTGTGCCCCCTATAGTCTCTGTCACACCTATAGTAGAGCAGCAGTTGGCCCTGCCCCCTATAGTCTCTGTCACACCTATAGTAGAGCAGCAGTTGTGCCCCCTATAGTCTCTGTCACACCTATAGTAGAGCAGCAGTTGTGCCCCCCATAGTCTCTGTCACACCTATAGTAGAGCAGCAGTTGTGCCCCCCATAGTCTCTGTCACACCTATAGTAGAGCAGCAGTTGTGCCCCCCATAGTCTCTGTCACACCTATAGTAGAGCAGCAGTTGTGCCCTCTATAGTCTCTGTCACACCTATAGTAGAGCAGCAGTTGTGCCCTCTATAGTCTCTGTCACACCTATAGTAGAGCAGCAGTTGTGCCCTCTATAGTCTCTGTCACACCTATAGTAGAGCAGCAGTTGTGCCCCCTATAGTCTCTGTCACACCTATAGTAGAGCAGCAGTTGTGCCCCCCATAGTCTCTGTCACACCTATAGTAGAGCAGCAGTTGTGCCCCCTATAGTCTCTGTCACACCTATAGTAGAGCAGCAGTTGTGCCCCCCATAGTCTCTGTCACACCTATAGTAGAGCAGCAGTTGTGCCCCCTATAGTCTCTGTCACACCTATAGTAGAGCAGCAGTTGTGCCCCCTATAGTCTCTGTCACACCTATAGTAGAGCAGCAGTTGTGCCCTCTATAGTCTCTGTCACACCTATAGTAGAGCAGCAGTTGTGCCCCCTATAGTCTCTGTCACACCTATAGTAGAGCAGCAGTTGTGCCCCCTATAGTCTCTGTCACACCTATAGTAGAGCAGCAGTTGTGCCCCCTATAGTCTCTGTCACACCTATAGTAGAGCAGCAGTTGTGCCCCCTATAGTCTCTGTCACACCTATAGTAGAGCAGCAGTTGTGCCCCCCTATAGTCTCTGTCACACCTATAGTAGAGCAGCAGTTGTGCCCCCTATAGTCTCTGTCACACCTATAGTAGAGCAGCAGTTGTGCCCCCTATAGTCTCTGTCACACCTATAGTAGAGCAGCAGTTGTGCCCCCTATAGTCTCTGTCACACCTATAGTAGAGCAGCAGTTGTGCCCCCTATAGTCTCTGTCACACCTATAGTAGAGCAGCAGTTGTGCCCCCTATAGTCTCTGTCACACCTATAGTAGAGCAGCAGTTGTGCCCCCTATAGTCTCTGTCACACCTATAGTAGAGCAGCAGTTGTGCCCCCTATAGTCTCTGTCACACCTATAGTAGAGCAGCAGTTGTGCCCCCTATAGTCTCTGTCACACCTATAGTAGAGCAGCAGTTGTGCCCTCTATAGTCTCTGTCACACCTATAGTAGAGCAGCAGTTGTGCCCCCTATAGTCTCTGTCACACCTATAGTAGAGCAGCAGTTGTGCCCCCATAGTCTCTGTCACACCTATAGTAGAGCAGCAGTTGTGCCCCCCCATAGTCTCTGTCACACCTATAGTAGAGCAGCAGTTGTGCCCCCCATAGTCTCTGTCACACCTATAGTAGAGCAGCAGTTGTGCCCCCCATAGTCTCTGTCACACCTATAGTAGAGCAGCAGTTGTGCCCTCTATAGTCTGTCACACCTATAGTAGAGCAGCAGTTGTGCCCTCTATAGTCTCTGTCACACCTATAGTAGAGCAGCAGTTGTGCCCCCTATAGTCTCTGTCACACCTATAGTAGAGCAGTAGTTGTGCCCCCATAGTCTCTGTCACACCTATAGTAGAGCAGCAGTTGTGCCCCCCATAGTCTCTGTCACACCTATAGTAGAGCAGCAGTTGTGCCCCCCATAGTCTCTGTCACACCTATAGTAGAGCAGCAGTTGTGCCCTCTATAGTCTGTCACACCTATAGTAGAGCAGCAGTTGTGCCCTCTATAGTCTCTGTCACACCTATAGTAGAGCAGCAGTTGTGCCCTCTATAGTCTCTGTCACACCTATAGTAGAGCAGCAGTTGTGCCCTCTATAGTCTCTGTCACACCTATAGTAGAGCAGCAGTTGTGCCCCCTATAGTCTCTGTCACACCTATAGTACAGCAGCAGTTGTGCCCTCTATAGTCTCTGTCACACCTATAGTAGAGCAGCAGTTGTGCCCCCCCATAGTCTCTGTCACACCTATAGTAGAGCAGCAGTTGTGCCCCCTATAGTCTGTCACACCTATAGTAGAGCAGCAGCTGTGCCCTCTATAGTCTCTGTCACACCTATAGTAGAGCAGCAGTTGTGCCCTCTATAGTCTGTCACACCTATAGTAGAGCAGCAGTTGTGCCCCTATAGTCTGTCACACCTATAGTAGAGCAGCAGTTGTGCCCTCTATAGTCTCTGTCACACCTATAGTAGAGCAGCAGTTGTGCCACCTATAGTCTCTGTCACACCTATAGTAGAGCTGCAGTTGTGCCCCCTATAGTCTCTGTCACACCTATAGTCTGTCACACCTATAGTAGAGCAGCAGTTCTGCCTCCTATAATTCTTGTCACATCTATAGTAGTGCAGTAGTTGTGCCCCCCATAGTCTGTCACACCTATAGTAGAGCAGCAGTTGTGCCCCCCATAGTCTCTGTCACACCTATAGTAGAGCAGCAGTTGTGCCCTCTATAGCCTCTGTCACACCTATAGTAGAGCAGCAGTTGTGCCCCCTATAGTCTGTCACACCTATTGTAGAGCAGCAGTTGTGCCCTCTATAGTCTCTGTCACACCTATAGTAGAGCAGCAGTTGTGCCCTCTATAGTCTCTGTCACACCTATAGTAGAGCAGCAGTTGTGCCCTCTATAGCCTCTGTCACACCTATAGTAGAGCAGCAGTTGTGCCCCCTATAATTCTTGTCACATCTATAGTAGAGCAGTAGTTGTGCCCCCCATAGTCTGTCATATCTATAGTAGAGCAGCAGTTGTGCCCCCCATAGTCTCTGTCACACCTATAGTAGAGCAGCAGTTGTGCCCTCTATAGCTTCTGTCACACCTATAGTAGAGCAGCAGTTGTGCCCTCTATAGCCTCTGTCACACCTATAGCGCCCTCAAAGAGAATACCCCTGTGGTCAGAGAAGAAGCAAGGGATCATAGAGTGGCTTACCTGTGCTACTGACCGAGAGGTGAACACGAAGTCAATCCTGGAACGCAGTGAGCCATCGGACCGACACCAGGTATAGTTGGCTGATGCCGGCCCCATAGAACCCACCGCGTCCCTGAGAGAGGCCTCGGTCACCATCTCGATCAGCAGTTTAGATGTTACATCGAGCTTCGCTGACGCAGAAGAACTCCTTCCGTCACCCTCCACAGGGCAGTTGAAGTCCCCGGCCAGAATGACCGCCCTGGTGGTAGCGAGCTGAGTGCGCAGGATCTGGAAAAGCTCCAACCGCTCGTTCTTCATGGGGGAAGCGTACACGTTGATGAGCCTAATAGGCTCCCCCACCCAAGAACCGTCTATGACCATTAGCCGGCCACAGACGAGCTCCCGGTAGGTTTCAAGCGTGAAGGCGTTCCCCCTGATGAGAACGGCAATACCTGCGGACTTGCAGTCGCCACCACCCGACCAGTAAGACGGACCGTGGCTCCACTCCCTGCAGAGGTGTCCGTAGGACCGAAGAGAGGGGAGGCCGCACTCCTGCATCATCACGACATTCGCGTTAGCAATGTTCTCCACGAACGACAACGCTGTTTGACGTCTACTCTTCTCCTTGATGCTCCGCACATTTATGGTAAAGATAGAGATCCTAGCCATAGTGAGAGAAAAAAGAAAAGATTAAACCTTCAAGACAGGTTTTCTAGTTACCGCTCCCGTCGGGGGGTTCCTCTTCCTTCTTGTCCGCAGGCAAGAGTTTCTCCAAGGAGTCGTCAATCGCCTGCAGGGCGTGGGTATCGAAAGCCTCCACCATCTCCACCGCCTCACCGCCGAGGATCTCTGTCACACCTTTTTTTGGATTGAACAAAAGCTTTTATTTGCATCCAAGTCTTAAACAAAAAATAACAAGGTACTGCGACGCAGCGCATGACTGTATTACAATACCACAATTCAGACTATATCATTCATCCTTAAGGGATGCGGCGCGGAATACGGCGACAGGAAATACATCCTAACACTACATGCTGCACTACAAACCTAACTGACATACTTTTGGTCAATGCAATAAACACAGACGAGTGACAAAAACAGGGGGACGAGGGGGAGGGAAGGTCACAGGCCCGAAGCTTTATTGATTGACCACAACACACATGAGGGGAGGACAGGCAATGCAAGAAATAATATACTTCCTATACTACCACTACTTCCTACCCTGGCAGTAACTAACACATTTTAGGGGGGGACAGGTAAATACAAGAAATAATATACTTCCTATACTACCACTACTTCCTACCCTAACTCTAAACAAAATGGTTAAACAGCAAAAGCATCAAAACATGTGATGGGATGGGGAAGAGGAAAGAGGGAAAGGGGAGGGGATAATCACAGGCCCGAAGCTTTATTTGAGTAACACGACAGACATGAAGGGAGGACGGGGAAGGAAAAAAAAAAACAGACGTCGCCGAAGACTCAGTCCTCTTCTCTCTCCTCTTCACCGGCCAGGCTATCCAGAATGGCATAGTCCCGCTGCAGGCTGCGGATCAGCCTGCAACAATCCTGAAAAGTGATGTCCTCTCTTCGCAAAGTCAGTCCTTTTCTGGCGAACCAGATAGCGTCCTTGAAACAGTTCACAAGTCGCCAGGCCTCCAGAATGTCACTCTCTCTGTGAGTCCCCTGGAAGAGCCCATACAATACCGCGTGGTACGTCAGGCCCCTCCTGGGTACACAGTCCTCAAAGTCATCTTCCAGCTCGTCCAACAGGCCTTGAGCAAAAGGGCACTCCCAAAAGACGTGCAAAGATGTTTCCTCCTTGTAGGGGCACCGTGGGCAGTACCTCGTCTTGCTCAAGTTGCGGGCATGCATGAACGACCTGAGGGGCAGCCCCCCTCGGATAGCCATCCACGACAGATCCTTGTGCCCGTTGGTCAGCAGACGTGAAGAGACGTTCTCCCAAACGACCTTCGTGGCGTCCGCTGTGAGTCCTGGAACCTCCTCCATGCCATCCCTAGCTCGGATGAGCTTGTGGATGGTCTTTGGCTTCCACAGATCCGGTTTAAGACCCTCCAGCTGGAACTCCCTCACGAACTTGGGCACGTCCTTGTAGAACCACGGGACGGTCCAGTTGTAAGGGACGGAGCTGTCCCATTTCTCCCAGCCGAGCCCTCGCCAGAGGGGGAGCAGGAACAAACGAGACATGGCCTTCCCCGCGGATCCGCTGACTGTACTCAGGGTTCTGCGAACACAATCACAAACAAAAGCCGATCTTAGAAGGGTTGGAATATCGGGGACATTCTTACCTCCCTTGAGCCGGTCCTTGTACATGATGCTCCGCTTCACCCGGTCCATTTTGGAGCCCCACACGAAGTGGAAGACGGTCCTGGTGATGGCCCGCGCCACCGTCGCCAGTGGGGGCCAGGCCTGTGCTGCGTACTGGAGCACAGGCAGGATCTCATTCCTCAGGACGAGCACCTTTCCCTCGATGGTGAGCTGACGTAGGCTCCAAAGCCCGATTCGCTGGTTAATTTTCTTGAGTCTTTCGTCCCAAGACCTCAGGGCGGCGCCTTCCTTTCCGAACCAGACTCCCAAGATCTTGATGAAGTCCGGTTGCACTGTGAAAGGAAAGAAAGCAGGGGAGGCCAGGTGCCACTCTCCGAAGAGCATGGCCTCTGACTTTCCACAGTTCACCTTAGCCCCGGAGGCTCGGCCGAAGCGCTCGCAGGTCTGGACGAGCGTTGACACCGACGACTGGTCAGCGCAGAAGACGGTCACATCGTCCATGTAGAGCGAGCACTTGACTTCCAGGTTTCCTGAGCCCGGTGCGATGATCCCTCTGATCCCTCGATTCTGCCGGATAGATTCTGCGAACAGTTCTATAACACAAACAAAAAGGAGGGGAGAGAGCGGGCAGCCTTGTCTGACCCCGGAGCGAACCGGAAAGGGGTCAGTCTTCCAGCCGTTCACCATCACCGAGCTGTGGATGTCGAGATACATGAGGTTAACCATACGACAGAACCACTCACCCACACCAAGTTGGCGGAGGGCTTTCGCCATGAAATCGTGAGAGACACGATCGAAGGCCTTCTCCTGATCCAGACTGACCAGGGCCGCGTGTGCACGGCGGTCTCCGATGTAGTGCAATGTGTCTCTCACCAGGGCTAAGCTGTCCGCGATCCTCCGACCAGGAATGGCGCAGGTTTGGTCCGGGTGGATGACGCTGCCGATGACTGCCTTCAACCTCGTCGACATCACCTTGGCCAGGATCTTGTAGTCCACGTTGAGGAGCGAGATGGGACGCCAATTCTTCAGGTCGCATCTTTCCCCCTTCTGCTTGTACAAGATCGTGATCAAGCCTTCCCGCAACGACGGCGGCATCGTCCCCGCCACCACCATCTCCTCGTAGAGATCTTTCAGATCCGAGCAGATCAGGTCCCCCAGAGCTACGTATAGCTCGGCGGGGAGACCGTCGCTACCCGGAGTCCTTCCGACCTTAAAGGATTTAGCGGCAGCGAGGACTTCGGCCACCGTCAGAGGGGCGTTCAGAGCCTCAGCGCCTGCAGGATCAAGAGGATTAGTGATACCTGACAGGAACTCTTCCGCTGCATCTTCGTCGGTGGGTTTCGGGGGAGTAGAGGTCGCGGTAGTAGTCGCGGACGACGCCCATCACTTCCTTCTTCCCCCTTCTCATGTTGCCGTCTCCATCCCTCATCTCTGTGACGGGCGTGTGGCCTGAGTGGACCTTTCTGAAAAAAGAGTTACATTTCTCACCCTTCTCCAGATGCTCCACCTTGGAACGGAAGATGATCTGCCGCGATTCCTCCTCAAAGTGCCTCTTGAGACCCTTCTTGGCGTCCTCCAGCATATCCCTGACGTCCCAGCCACAGCGCTCGAGGTCCTGAAGGGAACGCAGCTCGCGCTGCATCTCCCTCAGGTCCCCCTTGCGCCAGGCCGCCTGCTGGCGGCCTCTCGCCTGGAAGAAACAACGGATATTGACTTTAACATATTCCCACCAATCCGACATCCTGCTAAAGGAAAATTTGTCGTTACGAAGGCACACGTAAACATCTCTAATCTCCTCCAACAACTCCTCATTTTCCAGCAAGGAGCAATTCAGCTTCCAGGAGTCGGGGCCGGGTGGAAAACCGTTGCCCACGGCGCCCTCAAAGAGAATACCCCTGTGGTCAGAGAAGAAGCAAGGGATCATAGAGTGGCTTACCTGTGCTACTGACCGAGAGGTGAACACGAAGTCAATCCTGGAACGCAGTGAGCCATCGGACCGACACCAGGTGTAGTTGGCTGATGCTGGCCCCATAGAACCCACCGCGTCCCTGAGAGAGGCCTCGGTCACCATCTCGATCAGCAGTTTAGATGTTACATCGAGCTTCGCTGACGCAGAAGAACACCTTCCGTCACCCTCCACAGGGCAGTTGAAGTCCCCGGCCAGAATGACCGCCCTGGTGGTAGCGAGCTGAGTGCGCAGGATCTGGAAAAGCTCCAGGCGCTCGTTCTTCATGGGGGAAGCGTACACGTTGATGAGCCTAATAGGCTCCCCCGCCCAAGAACCGTCTATGACCATTAGCCGGCCACAGACGAGCTCCCGGTAGGTTTCAAGCGTGAAGGCGTTCCCCCCCCCCTGATGAGAACGGCAATACCTGCGGACTTGCAGTCGCCACCACCCGACCAGTAAGACGGACCGTGGCTCCACTCCCTGCAGAGGTGTCCGTAGGACCGAAGAGAGGGGAGGCCGCACTCCTGCATCATCACGACATTCGCCTTAGCGATGTTCTCCACGAACGACAAAGCTGTCTGACGTCTACTCCTCTCCTTGATGCTCCTCACGTTAATGGTAAAGATAGAGATCCCAGCCATAGTGAGAGAAAAAAGAAAAGATTAAACCTTCAAGACAGGTTTTCTAGTTACCGCTCCCGTCGGGGGGTTTCTCCTCCTTCTTGTCCGCAGGCAAGAGTTGCTCCAAGGAGTCGTCAATCGCCTGCAGGGCGTGGGTATCGAAAGCCTCCACCATCTCCACCGCCTCACCGCCGAGGATCTCGTTGATGATTGACGCCGGGGGTTCGGCCAACAGGGTATCCACGTACTGTTCGAGTTCTAAGTCCACCGGGATGGCGTCCTCGGCGGGCTCCACTGCTATCTTTTTGGAGACCTCGTCGTCTTCGTCGGGGCCTTCGCTCTTCTTTCTCTTTCTTTGCTCTGTAACAAGACAAGCGGGAGAAGGGAGGGGGGGGAATTCCTCCAAGGAGGGGCCCACAGCAGCTGGAGGGGGAGGTGTTAGTGCTGCTGGGGGGAGGGAAGCCGGGGGGGGGAGGGTGAGGGGGGGCAGGGGTGGCCACTGAGGTGATGGGGGGAAGGAGAGGGATAACCTCAGTGGGGGGAACACAGGGAGGGGGGGGGAGTCGTCCGCTTACCCTGCTCAGGACTTTTCTTGGGCTGCTGCGGCGGCTGCGGCTTCTGCTTCTGCTTCTGCTGCTGCTGCTTACCCTTGCTCTGCTCCGGTTTCTGGGGATTCCGGGGCTTCTGCGTGTCTTTGGGCTTGGTCGCTGGCTTCTTCTTGGCCGGCGCGACGGGCGCGCCGGCCGCGAAATCCGCCGCCACCTTCGCCCAGGATCTCTTCGGGCACCCCTTGTAGGCGTGGTCCGCCTCCCCACACAGATTACAGGTCTTCCGTGTGGGGCAATCCTTCGTCTCGTGCCCCACCACACGGCAGTTCCTGCAAGCGTTCTCCTTGCAGGCCCTTCCTTCGTGCCCCTCCTTACCACACTTGCGACAGCAGCGCGGCATATCGGGGTAAAAGATGAGCCCGTAGGAGTTCCCGAGCGAGAACACCGGCGGCAGATGCACGAGGCCGTTGGAGTTGTGGGGGTCCCTGTGGAGGCGGACTACGGCTGACCACTTGCTGTTCCAGAAGCCGAGACTGTTCAGGATCTTGGACGGCTCCTTGATCACAGTACAGTACCTGCTCAGGAACGTGGCTACGTCGCTGCCCTCTATAGTCTCTGTCACACCTATATTAGAGCAGCAGTTGTGCCCCCTATAGTCTGTCACACCTATAGTAGAGCAGCAGTTGTACCCCCTATAGTTTGTCACACCTATAGTAGAGCAGAAGTTGTGCCCCCTATAGTGTCTGTCACACCTATAGTAGAACAGCAGTTGTGCCCTCTATAGTCTCTGTCACACCTATAGTAGAGCAGCAGTTGTACCCCCTATAGTTTGTCACACCTATAGTAGAGCAGCAGTTGTGCCCTCTATAGTCTCTGTCACACCTATAGTAGAGCAGCAGTTGTGCCCTCTATAGTCTCTGTCACACCTATATTAGAGCAGTTGTGCCCCCTATAGTCTGTCACACCTATAGTAGAGCAGAAGTTGTGCCCTCTATAGTCTCTGTCACACCTATAGTAGAGCAGAAGTTGTGCCCCCTATAGTCTGTCACACTTATAGTAGAGCAGCAGTTGTGCCCTCTATAGTCTCTGTCACACCTATAGTAGAGCAGCAGTTGTACCCCCTATAGTTTGTCACACCTATAGTAGAGCAGCAGTTGTGCCCTCTATAGTCTCTGTCACACCTATAGTAGAGCAGCAGTTGTGCCCTCTATAGTCTCTGTCACACCTATATTAGAGCAGTTGTGCCCCCTATAGTCTGTCACACCTATAGTAGAGCAGAAGTTGTGCCCTCTATAGTCTCTGTCACACCTATAGTAGAGCAGAAGTTGTGCCCCCTATAGTCTGTCACACTTATAGTAGAGCAGCAGTTGTGCCCTCTATAGTCTCTGTCACACCTATAGTAGAGCAACAGTTGTATTCCTATAGTTTTCCTCTGGAAAGTTGCTCAGAAAAGTTTAGGACGTCCTGACTCATTGTCGCCCCCTGCTGGCTATCCGGGCAGAGCACAGCAGACACGCTGAACTGGTTAGGCTGCTGTAACAATGTGACATTTATGAGGCCCCGCCCTGTGCACAAGTCCCGGCTGCCGGCGCTGATAGGTGGATGTGGAGGGTGTCCCTGTTCTCCAGACTTGTGTGCACTGCAGAAAGTTATCGGAGCCGGGACCGGGGATTATTACTCGTAGTCCACACTTTATACACTTCTGGACACTCCTGGGATTTACACTGGGGAGCCCGAGGGATCTAGAGCCCGGAGCCCGCTCTCTGTGTTACTGTCCTGCAGGAGGATGATCAGAGCCTGAGACTGGTGAGTGACAAGTCCGAGGAGAAGGCTGAGGAAATAACATGGAGAGGCAGTGCAGGGACGTAAGTGGAAGTGCACCCTCAGCCGATTAGTACATACTCACACATGAGCTTGTATACATGTGCACACACCTCGTATACACCTACAGACCATGTGGATACACAAACATACACATACATATACAGTATACATCACGCACATATAAAATAGGCATACACATGAATATACACACCATATATTTATACATACACACAAGATATAAGCACTTATATATTATTTACACACAGATACATACACTATACATACATAACATACATTAATACACTTCCACAGATATAATATATACATACATACACTATATACACACAGTTATGTACACATCACACAAATAAGATACATACACATGCATTATACCTGTTCACCTCTATAGATGCAAAAACCACATGAATGAAAATATACACATACTGAGATGTTACAGCATAACCCTATATACTGTACAGCTCAGTATACAATATCTGATATGTGTCATATGAGGTTAAATAAATACACTGGGATAATAGTTACCCAATGCCTGTCATTCATTACATAAAGAGTCAGTCACAAGTCGGGGATGACATGTCACAAGTCTCTCTTCACTTTTATATAATTGTGAATACATATGTCTGTAAAGCGCTGCGGAATATGATGGCGCTATATAAGTAAGCATAATAAATAAATAAATTTATATATGTACACAATTCAGACAATCAGTCTTGTGATTGAGTACTTGGTATTGGCACAGGAAGCCTGGGCAGTTGTTACTAGTCTTTGTTGTGACGCTAGGGTCACACTAGTGTCGCCTAACCGTTGTTCTGATTTTTTTGAGAACAACAGATAGACGGATCTCAAAAAAAAGTGGTTACACGTGGATTCTGACGGACTCCATTGTCTATAATGGGGTCCGTCAGGTGTCCATCGTTTTAAAACTGAAACCGGCAGAGAAAAAAGTCCTGTGTGCAGTCCTCTGCCGATTTTCAGGCGGACACTGCAACGGATTTCCCGCAGATGTGAACATAGTCTGAGTCATCAGCACACAGACTCAGGCTATGTTCACATCTGCGGGAGATTCTGTCGCAGTAACAACTGTCCCTTCATGTGACCACAATAATTGTCTAACCAAGGTTTTGTAACCTCCTGTATACCTATCTTCATCAACACTGCTATGAATACTTGTGGCTGGTGGCCCCAGTGCCAAGCCCCACTAGTAGAGGGTGAAGCTTTATTGGAGTCCATATGTGTGGGTGCAGGGACTGGTTGGCCTACAAGGTCTCTGCCAGCTTTATATTTATGTATTTTTTAATATTGGAAAAGTTCATGTCGCCATATGTGCCCTATATACTATTGCCGTGCATATGTTTATTCTAGTCTATGGATAGACTGTACTATTTCACTTTCAATTTTCAGTTTGCTATTTGGTGAAGAATTTTTTTAATCTTTGCTCTTTTGTAGCCTTTTATAGTGCGTAATATTTGTATAGGTATATACTGAAAGATCAACCTCCCAATTTCTATAGCAGTAATGTCTAAAATAAAACAACTTTCCATTCATGAATCTGAACTAACAGTATAATATGGAGGAGTTTACCCCTGGGCAAAGAGGGAACTGCTAAAAAAAATTACCTTTCCTAAAAATGTTATGGCAGAAGTCTCCAACCTGTGGCCTGTCAGCTCTTGTGAAACTACAACTATAGTGTGCCTCAGGCTAAAGCCCCCTGTTGGGGAACACAGCGGAATAATGCGCCGCATTTTACAGTACCAGCAAAATGAATGACACTTTAGTTATCTCATCCACAAAACGTTGCAGAAAAGCTGCATTTTTTTGTTGCAGATTTTGCTGCAGTTTTTTTGAGCCAAAGCCAGGCTCAAAAAAGCTGCTTTTCCACAATGTGGGGCCTCTTGCTGTTTTTGTGGATTTGGTGAAATAAAATCTTAAGGCTAAGACCCCATGTGGCCAGCCAGACCGTTGCAGAAACGCATCATGTTTTTTTCCCGTAGCGTTTTTAACAGAAAGTCTGCAGAGTTTTCCTCTTCGGATATTCTGCCTCTATTATACCTATATGGAAAACGCCAGCGTTTCCGCAGGTGTAATTGACATGCAAGCGTTTTTTAAATCTCTGCATTTCCACTGCAGATCTTTTTCTGCAATGTGTGGATAGGATTAGCCAGAATCCCATCCACTTTGCAGGTAATGTAAAACTCAGTGTTTTTCGCTGTAGCATTTCTGCCATGGCTAAAATGCTCCGTTTTCATAATGTGGGACCCCAGCCTAAAGGGTTATTCCAGGATCAGCATATCCTGTGGATACCACATCAATATCAGATCAATGGCAGTCAAAAAATACTGCTAATACTTCTTTATAGTTGTTTGGCTGAACTGTAGAGTCAAGAGCCCTGGTGCTAACCCATATGTGACATATGTATGTAATCTAGATGGAGGTTTTTATGTTGGAAGCCATGCTTGTGTAGAGATCAGTGGATTCCCAGTGGTGGTGCTTCCAGTGGTTAGACGTTTACCATCTATCCTGTAAATAGGTGATAAACATCATTTGCGGCGAAACCCCTTTAAGGCCGGGGCTCCATGTAGCGTAAATGCCGCAGTGTTTTACATTACCTGCAAAGTGGATGGATTCTGGCTAATCCCATCCACACATAGCAGAAAAATATCCGCAGAGGAAATGCTACGATCTCAAAAACACTTGTGTTTTTGTAAATCACAGCATGTCAATTATATCTACGGAAACGCTGGAGTTTCCGCCGCATTTTTTTCCACAGCATTTTTCCATTGTGGCCTTAGCCTAATACCCAGTATATACCCGGTCGGGGTTCAGCTTTCTTTCCTGAACTGTAATTGGTTGACATGGTTATAATGGCTTCCTCTTCCTTCACATTGGGGCAGAATTATTAAAATGATCTCAAAGCAGAACTGTCTTAGATGCCCTTAGCAGCCAATCACAGCACAGATTTCATTTTTTAGGAACAGAATACAGAATGAAAGCAGCGCAGTGATTGGTTGCTATGGGCATCTAAGACAGTTCTGCTTTGAGACCATTTTAATAAATGTTCCCCATAATGCCTGCACTTTGACAATGGGTTGTCGAAAATGAAAACAATATTCTAAATAAGACATATACTTTACTAGAAGTCAGCTGTTTGACAAGATCTCTGCCGCTCCCCCAGCGCCCAAGAAAACACTTTCATCCATCCATTATGGGGGAATAGAGGCCATGTTCCCTTGAGAATTACAGTAGTAGGAGAGACTGCAGTCACCAAGATGAGTGTCAGCTCTTGTGACTCTTGTGTCTCCAGAGGAGCATGGTTATCCATAGTAGTCACCTGCCGGCTGCTGTGCTTGTTGCCTAGGCAGTGACCTAAATATATTTGGGTGCTGCCTAGCTAAATCCAGGCCTAACAATGTATTTATAAGGGACACTGAATGACTAATAAATGCTAAACCTTATAGGTTCACTCAGAACTCAGTCCCATCATTATATGAGGAATAGAACAGACCTTTACAGGACATTTCATCATTTTCAACATTTCATCATTTTCCCAAATTCTTATGAAAATATATTCAGCACATACTGCATTGTACTACTAACTGTACCAATTTATTATATATTTTGGGAGTCGGAGTCGGTCCATTTTATACCGACTCCGACTCCACCAAAATAGGCACCGACTCCGACTCCACGACTCCGACTCCGACTCCACAGCCCTGCTAATAATTATAATGTGTACAAATGTATAAAATACTTGATACTTTTAATAACAATATTTACCATCCCCAGCATTATTGTAGTTACTGGTTCTTTCTACAATATACTGAATACTTTCTTTTCTCCCTTTGGTCGGCAGTCTCTTTATCTGCAATATGCAATGTCCCCTTGTGTTACATGTTTGGGCAGTGTTTTATGGTGGTTTTATTGACAGTAGGCTCTTTCTGTTGTCTCTGTTCATGGTGGCCTGCTGTCAGCGTACCTGTGAAGTGTGGAGGAGAGCAGTCCCATCAGATTGGCAGGGTGTAATGTGCTCAGTACACTCCCTTCTTCAGTTTCTACATGTGCCATAGAAACTGCTCTGTCACAACATGCAAAGTCACCTGGAGCCCTCCCATCAAGAAGTTGTGAACAGCCCAGAAACTTTAGGCTAAAGCTGTGAATAATGTATATATTTATTACACTATTAACCCTGTTATACCAGGGTAGTAGTTAGAAATCTTGGTTTGATATTGCTGGGTCTTAAGCAGGTTACAGTCATCTGCATAGCTGCGCACAAGAGTTTAGGAAAAATGTAAATTCAGTAGTTTCACAGTACACTGGGTGTGTGTCTGGTTCCTCAAGAATTTCTCACGAGATAGATAGCTGGAGCCAGTCTGTGCTTCTAGTTACAACTCAGCTATCACAAAGCAGATTCTGTTCCCAACCATAGAGCACATGACAGTTCTTTTCCTGCTTCAAGGGGTTTTCCGGATAAAAAAAAAACCATTCCAAAATGTTAAACTACTTCTCTAGATACAGTACTTATTTTCTCTGACACAGGTTTAATGCCATTAATCTCCCACCATATCAGTTTATACGCTTGCACAATAATATACTTTCCAGAGTGACATCACTACAGTGACTACCTGGTCAGCTCAGGTGAGCGTCATCACACTGGTCACCATGCAGACATGTAAGCAGATCTGCAGTGGCTGACCCGAACAGTGAGGTCGTATATTGAGTAGTTTATTATTTTAACATTAAAGACAGAGTATTTTTTATATTTTTGGAAAACCCCTTTAAGCAAGGAAAGATAACACTGGGTATTTCTAAAAAAAAAAAAAATGTTAGAACATACTGTATATTTCATGTTTGAAGGGTTTTCCCTTAAAGGGGTTTTCCCACTAACTAATAAGGAGCAGTCTGTCCCCCTCCGCTAGCTATTACTGATGCTGTTCTGTCATTCTGCCAGGAGTAACTATACAATAGCAAACAAATAGCTGAGAAAAGTGTAAGTGACCATAATGTAGGAGTTCCAGGAACACTGGACTGTAAACACAGGGCAAATACATGACAAATACACGCAGTCAAACAGTTAAAACTCAAAAAAAAAAAAAAAAAATCTATGAGCACAGTCAGGAAAGCTGCTGCTATCTGTGAATAACATCCCATCTGTAACCACACAAACAGCCAGAAGTAGATACAAGTACAGAAAAGACTTTTCTTACATTGCAATGCTAGATTCACACAACACTGCCTCTCCGCCGGACCACCAGAACAGTAGATAGTTGAACCACTAATAGAGTGGTTACACACAGAGCCATTGACTATAATGGGGTCTGTTGGGGGTCCGTCGTTTTAAAACTGAAACTGGTGGAGGAAAAAGTTCTCTGTGCTGGTATTTTTCTCAGGAGCAGATGTAGCCTAATAGGTCGTAGCCTAATCTGTGAGGTTTGCTGAATCTTCAGTCCTTTGCGCAGAGCAGTTTGCAGACATGCTGTGAGAAGAATCACCCCCTCCCATCAGCATTCACTGTGTGAAGAAGGAAAAGCACCCCCCAAACTGCATTTTGGTCTTGCCTCTATCTTGTATCTATGGACGTACTTCCCTAATAACATAGGAGTCAACTGTAAATTAGCTAGAAGAGAGACACCTAGTGGCAATAACAGTGAGGTTTTTCAGGCAGCCACATTTTTAATTAAAGTGTATTACATTTTGAACCAGAATGAAATGAGAAATGAGACTAAATGAGACTGTGAAATGAGGCTAAATTGTCAAAAAAGTTAGTGATCATTTAAATCCACTCCTGCTCCTGACTTTGGCTCAAAAAACCCACTGCAAAATTTGAAACAAAAATACTGCTTTTCCACAACATGTGGCCTCAACCCAAGGGCTGCTGTGGAAATGTGGAGAAAAGTAAACATTTTACAGTACTAGCAAAGATTTCATTAGTCTCATCCGCACATTGTGGAAAAAAAAACAGCAGAAAACACAAAAAATGCAGCCTGTTAGCTTTAGCTGTGAACTCACAAGCATTTTCCCTATATATTTAATAGGGGAAGAAAAGAAAAAATGCACCAAAAACTCAATGAAAAATGCTGCATAAAATAAACAGAATGCGTTTTTGCTGTGTTTTTTCCGCAGCATTTTTTAGCTTTGTTTTGCTATTTGAGGCTTTGGCTTAAGGCTAAGGCCCCACGTAGCGGGCCGCAGAAAAAAAGCACTGTGGAAAAAATTGCAGCGGCAAAGCATCACGGTTTTTCCCACATCAATTTTCACAGAAAGTCCGCAGAGGTTTCCTCAGTGGACTTTCTGCTTCCATTATACCTATAGGGAAACCACCAGCATTTCCATAAGTATAATTGACATGCGATTTCCAAACACGCAGTTTTGTAAATCACAGCGTTTCGGCTGCGCAAAATTTTCTGCAATGTGTGGATGGGATTCGCTGCAGTGACTGCAAAACACTGGTTTTTGCTGCGGCATTTATTGCGTTTATGCCACGTGGGGCCCCAGCCTAAAGGAGTTTTTGCACAATAAACCAATGATGTCCTGGGCACACACAGGGCAAGTGACTGATTGCTGAGGATTCCACCATTCAGACCATAGAAGTAAATAGAACTGTGGTCAGTACCACTCTGTTCACACAGGGGATTGCTGTTAGTTTCCCAGAATCTTGTATCAAATATTTTTTAGGCTGAGGCCCCACATTAAGGAAACGCAACAGTTTTGGTTGCAGAGTTTGCTGCTTTTTTTTAGCCAAAGTCAGGAGTGGCTTGAAAAGGAATGGGGAATATATAGGAAGATCTTAGACATTTCCGTTCTGTTAAATTCACTCCTGACTTTAGCTCAAAAATCTGCAACAAAAAATGCAGCTTACAATTTTTTTCTTTATTCTAAAGACACACATTAGAGAGAATTTACTAACCCACTTAACTCATAGGTGTAAATGTAGTGCATCTTTGGTGCATGTCCCTTTTTTGTGCCAAAGATTCCCCACATTGTTCCTTCTGGAGCCCGCTCCCCTCATTTTTACAAAAGTGGGCGGAGATCAAGGTGTACAAATTTACTGTAGTCAGAAAGTTGGTGTGAGTTATAACTAAAATCTACGCCAGTTCTGACTGATGTAGATTTCAGTTGTGGCGCATGAGTGCTCGCCTGAATTATTAAAAGGTCAGGCTGTAATTCAAGCGTACCTTGCGCTAACCCAGGACTTAGGACTGGTGTACAGAATTCCAGTCTTAAATTCCTCTACTGAGTTTTTGTTACTTTTTTGTTGCAGATTTTGCTGCGTTTTTTTGGGCCAAAGCCAGAAAAGAATGGGAATGTAATAGAATGGGAATTGTATACTTATCTTTCCTGCTGAATCCACTTGCCGAAAAGAATACAGTGGAAAAGCTGCTCTTCAAAAAGTGCAGCCTACCAATTTTACCTCATGGTTTTTACCGCAGTTCTTTTCATAGAAAGTCCGTAGAGGTTTCCTCTGGGGACTTTCTGCTTCAATCATACCTATAGGGAAACTGCCAACGTTTATTCCACATCAGGCCCCGGCCTAAGGCTGAGGTCCCATGTTGCGGAAACGCAGCTTTTTTTGTTGCAGATTTTTTTGCGTTTTTTTTGAGCCAAAGCCAAGAATGTCTACAAAAGGAATGGGTATTTTCTAAAAGGAAATAAAAAGAAAACGGAAAGATGCGCCCCTTAATCTTCGTGTGACAAGTCACAATGGTGGCTGTATTATACTGTCTTAAAGACAGGAGAGGGCAGCGGCCGCTGGTGTTAGGCAAACTGAGTATACCAGTATCGTAAGTAGTGTGCATAAAGAGTACTAGGACTCTAAAAAATACCAGGATGCGCGCTCCTTTTAGTGGATGTAAGACTCAGGCGATATTTCGTTTTGACACAACATAGATGTTTATTGACAATAAAAAATGAAATGGATAACGCATTTCTGAGTCTTTATCACTGATTACACTGAACCCCTTCTTCAGATCCAATACACAGCAATTATCAGATGACTGTAGGATGCACTCCGGTGTGATAACTCAGTACTGTCTGCCTTAGGCAGGGTTCACACTACCGTTGATGTCCGTTCTGATAGTGTCCGTTAAAAAAAGAAAAACAAAAAAAAACGGACACCTATCATAACAGACATTAATGGACAGTAACTGATGTTAATGTGTCCGTTTTTTTAACTGATCCAATTAATGGATTAGTTAAAAAAAAAACGGACACATTACCATCAGTTAGCATCAGTTAGTGTCCGTTTTTTAACACTGTCCGTTTTTTTTTTTTTTTTGTTCTGCTTTCTGAGCATGCGCAGGAAAAAAACCGGACATAAAATAACGGATAGTAACTGATGGCTATCAGTTACTGTCCGTTATAAGTCCGTTACCCATAGACTTCAATGTTAAAAAAATAACGGACACTTGCTGTCCGTCAAGAATCCGTGTTTTTCAAACGGACAAAAAGTCCTGCATGTAGGATTTTTTGTCCGCGAAAAAATAACGGACTTCTGACGGATTTGGTGTAAACGGACACTAACGGACACAATATAAAAACCCATTGAAATGAATGGAAATTTGAACGGATTTCTGACAGTTCAGCTAGTGTCCGATGCTAAAATCTTGTAACGGACAATAGCAACGGACACTACTGACGGTCACCAACGGTAGTGTGAACGCCCCCTTAGATATAACTGTATGCTGAGGGGTTTTTTTTGTCAATGAGTGTATATTTATAGAAACTTCTCATATTTGACTGACGATGAGTCTTCCTAGTCTGAATGGTTGGGAACCAAGAATCGCTGTGCTCCTGTTTGTAACCAATTTCAGTTCGACATGTGCTTTCTGTACAAAAGGAATGGGAAATGTATAGGAAGCTTCTTATACTTCTCCTTTCTGCTCAATCTACTCCTGGCTTTGGCTCAAAAAACTGCAACAAAATCTGCAACAAAAAAAGCTGCGTTTCCGCAATGTGGGGCTTTAGCCTAAAAGGGTTTTCTAAGCTGGGGACAATTGCATAGTGAGAGTCTTAGTTTCCCGACAGTTGGAGAGCCAAAGGTTGGAGGTCAGTGATTATCACTTGATGATATCTTATATGCCGTAATAATACATGGGCAAAACATGCTGGACAGTCCAGCACCATTACTAACAGTGTATGAAAAATATTCTCTGGACTGTCCAGTGTCCCTTGTTTCTTTAGGCTGGGTTCATGTTATTGGAACAGATTTGGCATGTGTCTGTGAAGTCTCCAGTGTATACACCAAACATATCCCTAAGGCCCCACGTTGCAAAAATGCAGCTTTTTTTGTTGCAGATTTTGCTGCATTTTTTGAGCCAAAGCCAGGAGTGGATTGAGCAAAAGGCAGAAGTATAAGAACTTCCTATATATTTCCCATTCCTTTTGCAGCCATTCCTGGCTTTGGCTCAAAAAACTGCAGCAAAATCTCCAACAAAAAAAGCTGTGTTTCAGCAACGCTAAGGCTGGGGCCCCACATGACTTAAACGCTACGGCAAAAACCACATAGTTTTACAGTCTCTTCAAAGTGGATGAGATTCTAGCGAATCCCATCCAAACATTGCAGAAAAATACCCGCAGTGGAAATGCTGCAATTTCCAAAGCTGTTGCGTTTTTGGAAAACGCAGCATGTCAATTTTATCTATGGAAATGGCGGCGGTTTCCCTATAGGTATAATTGAAGCAGAAAGTCCGCAGTGGAAAACTCTGCAGACTTTCTGTGAATAGCTCTGCGGTAAAAACCACAATGTGTTTCCGCCGCGGTATTTCCCACAGCACTTTTTCGCTGTGGCCCACTATGTGGGGGCCTTAGCCTAAAAGAGTTTCCTTTTTGCCTGTGTTGGGCTAGCATCCATCAACGTACTTTTTCTTAACTGTGACATATTTGACTGGCAATAATATACACCTGCATGATATGTGAGCAGAGTCTTAGTGTGTTGCTGCATTGCTTTTCACTATTTAAGTCTATTTAGTTTGGCTGCCTTTTAGTATGTAAGGTAGAACTTGGAGACTTGTTCTTTATCTGATCACACTGACTGTAGCTCAGCAGTGTATGTGAGGTCACATAACAGAGCAGTTCGCTGTCAGTAACTGGAGAAGACTTCTAACATATGTATTATAAGAGGGCTGGACAGGGCGGAGCCTATAATGAATACTTATAATCTGCCAAGATACACGTATGAAGGAAGGAGGGTCACTGTATAGACTAGTAGTAATCTAGCTAGTAATTATTCATCTTGCGTTATTGACAGGTATTATATATATTATTTATATATTTTATTTATTTTCATTTATCTATACATTTGTGTGCCATATATATATACATTTAATTTCATTTATATATATGTGTATATATTATGGTATATGCACACAATATAATAGCATCTAAAATGATATAATATCTAAATAATACATTGAGAGGATAATATAATAAGTGATATTTTCTTCTGTTTACATGTACAGACAAAGTAATCCAAAGGATATTATGTCTCCTTTACAAACTACATCCCCAATCTGTCTTCATTTATGGAGTCTGGAGTTGAGTTGATCCATTTTCAGGTGTGGCCTTGACAAATATTTCCTGAATGGATCAGTCTTGCTGAGTGGGAAGATGATGTGTATGATCTAACCCTTTCTATATTTATTTATTGTGGCCTGGAATGTTCATAGATATGGACTTGTTCAGGCCGACCTTTATATACAGTAACTGGGTTATTGAAGTATTGAAACAATACTGAATACTGAAAAAGCTGTTGAGATGTAGGCTGAGCATAAAAAAGTAAGACTAGCATTACTTAGGGCCCTTTCACAAAAACGTATTGAGGCTTAAAATTATGGTCATTGTGCCGGCCTTAGTTTTTATATCTTGACCAGGGCTCCTGTGTACTGAACTTACAGCATCATAGTGATTTATGGTGCTGTGAACATTAGAATGACTGCAGCTCTACTGTCCTGTACTTGTAGCCAGGGCTGTGGAGATAGAGTCAGGGCCAATTTTTGGGTGGAGTCAGAGTTAGAAAAATGTTACTGACACCGACTCTTGAGTTCAAAATAAGATGATTAATTATTATACTATAACATACATTTATTGATATTATTGGTATAGTTATTTAGCTGCAACTTGTTACATATTTACTTTCATAGGAACTCAATCACTAACTTTTTTCCTGAATTAAAGGAGCTTTGACCATGGCCATCAGTCATTTATGATGGAGTCTGAGCTGGAGTCAGGGCCTACCGACTCCACAGTCCGGCTAGCAGCATCATCTAAATAGCGACTATCAGAGCTGCAGTAATTCTGAAGTTCACAGCATCATAAAACAGTAAGACGCTGTAAGTTCAGTTCACAGGAGATGTGATCAGGCCAGGAAATATGGCACACAGAAAGGGCCCTTGCAGTGATATCCTTCTCTACAGTCATTGTATATACACACGTGGACAAAATTGTTGGTACCTCTCGTTTAATGAAAGAAAAACCCACAATGGTCACAGAAATAACTTGAATCTGACAAAAGTAATAATATATAAAAATTCTATGAAAATGAACAAATGAAAGTCAGACATTGCTTTTCAACCATGCTTCAACAGAATTTTGAAAAAAAGAAAACTCATGAAACAGGCCTGGACAGAAATGATGGTTCCCTTAACTTAATATTTTATTGCACAACCTTTTGAGGCAATCACTGCAATCAAACAATTCCTGTAACTGTCAATGAGACTTCTGCACCTCTCAACAGGTATTTTGGCCACTCCTCATGAGCAAACTGCTCCAGTTGTCTCGGGTTTGAAGGGTGCCTTTTCCAGACGGCATGTTTCAGCTCCTTCCAAAGATGCTCAATAGGATTTAGGTCAGGGCTCATAGAAGGCCACTTCAGAATAGTCCAATATTTTCCTCTTAGCCATTCTTGGGTGTTTTTAGCTGTGCGTTTTGGGTCATTATCCTGTTGTAAGACCCATGACCTGCGACTGAGACCAAGCTTTCTGACACTGGGCAGCACATTTCTCTCTAGAATCCCTTGATAGTCTTGAGATTTCATTGTACCCTGCACAGATTCAAGACACCCTGTAGCAAAGCAGCCCCAGAACATAACAGAGCCTCCTCCATGTTTCACAGTAGGGACAGTGTTCTTTTTAAGATATGCTTCATTTTTTCGTCTGTGAACATAGAGCTGATGTGCCTTGCCAAAAATTTTGATTTTTGTCTCATCTGTCCATAGGACATTCTCCCAGAAGCTTTGTGGCTTGTCATAGAATTTTTATATATTATTACTTTTGTCAGATTCAAGTTATTTCTGTGACCATTGTGGGTTTTTTTTCATTAAACGAGGGGTACCAACAATTTTGTCCACGTGTGTAATACTGGGAACACTCATTTTATTCTGCTTTATTCTCCTACCTCCAATAAGGCCACATTGTGAATGGATGGACCCCAATATAGTTTTGCTTATTTCTAGATGGCAGTTTGCTGTCTTAGAAACCTTCCCCCTCTATGTGTCTGCAGTGGAGCAATAACTTAAGTAGTATTGTATAGGATAGGGGATGACTGTCTGATCGGTGGGGGCTCCTCATTGATCACAAGACTGCTGAAACAGAAGCTGAGAACAGATCTTGGATAGAGTTGCATTCCCATAGAATTGAAGGTAGCATTCTTATAGGACACATGGCACTCTCATTTTCATTGCCTCTGTAGATAAGGGATAAATGGTAAATACCGGAATAACCCTTTAATTATTGCTCCTTTGCAGACATACAGAAGAGGAAGCAAGTTGCCACCAGGCAACATACTGTGGATAGGAGATAACTTGTAATTACCAAAATAGCGGGTTTTACTAAAAGTTACATGATCCTGCACATGATGGAGCCAGTTTATGGTAGAAAACCCCCCTGACAGGTTCACTTTAAATACCACAAAAGTTAGTTTAGTGTGTAAGCAAAAGCTTGTAAAAAACATTAAAAGCATTTTGGAAATGAAGCAAAATTATCTATCATTGTGGCCAAACACATTAGACCTAAGTTGATGGAACCCGTCAATTTTGGTGGGACCAGACGACCATTTGGTGTGTTTGAAATGCCCAGTCGAATGTATTTGTCATATGTCAGGGGGAAGCAAGGATCAGGCATGTTGATTTTCACCATGCCCGATTCTGTGTTCTGATGGGAGATAAGCCACTGCCAGTGGTATCTTGACAGCAGTTTCCCTCTTCCCACTAGAATGCATACACGCTCAGCCGAACTGAGCATGCATGTGTATGGAGAGTTTGCTAGGAAGCTAATTTATAGCATATGACCTGCTTTATTCCGGTATGAATGCAGTGATGGCAAGACATGGATATGCTCCACCCCTTTAACTAAGCACTACTCCTTCTTATGCTCCAGGCAAACAGAGACAGAATCAAGGGAATCTCTGCCAGATATCTGAATGGCTGTTTGTTTCAGGAATTTGCAGACGTCCTTGCAGACTGACAAACATTTGTTCCTTTTGTTTGTTTGTTTTTTGTTTTTTTTTTCTTTCTTTGATTTCTAGGTTTCTTCACAACAATCTGTAGAAGGATCTATACGTAAACTTCAATTATTGTAAATGAGATTTTAAAGAGGCTAATAAATTGTAGAAGGATCTATAAGTAAACTTCAATTATTGTAAATCAGGAGATTAGATGGCAATGGCTTCAATAACTAAGGATATGTGCTACTAATGTAGTACTATATATTCAGTGTTCTGGAGTTAGAGTTGTGAGTCAGAATTGGCGATTTTTGGAGTCGGAGTTGGTAAAAAGTTTATTTGAGTCCGGTCTCAAAATAAAATTCTGAAGTACAAAATATGATACAATTATTGATATTGTATAATTGATTAGATACATAGGTTTTTGCGTATTTACTCTCACATTTGGTGTTGCTGAGTAGATGTTTTGTATTGCAGTGTGCTATTTGGTGAGGGAGTTGTGTGTGCTGCACAGTGGCATTTGTATGGCACTCCATAGGCCCTGGCGTGAGGACAGATTGATTGGTGAGGCCCAAGCTAAAAACATTTGGGAGAACCCGATCAGGGTATTGTGGTACCCTGAAGCTTCTTTACAAGACCACCATTGTGAGAAGCCAATCCCAGTAGAAGACTGCCTTTCAATGTAATTTTGGGTGGTCATCTCAAAGATGTTCCACTGTATATAGCCATAGGTTGCTAATAATTCTTTCTCTTTAAAGAACTAAGGAGTAAAATCTCCTTATCTCAATTTTACCGGCTATAAAGTGGAAGAGCTACACTTGCTACTTACAAATGGCTTGTAATATTTTGTCAGGGCGTATAGTTTTCATAAGGAAATGGTGACTTGGTTTTTAAACCCTCCATGCCACAATAACTTGTAGATTAGAGACAGTAGGTGTAACAATAATCTTTTCCATTGAATGCTTCCATTCTTCACTACTATAATTATTACTTAGCATTTTGTTGTTAGACAAACAAGTTACTAAGTTTTATATTTGCATGTCAGATAATCTCTTTATCTTCTCAAAGGGTGCAGAGATCAGCAGGAATGGAGTATTACTAGGCTGTAGTTAGACATGGAGCCCTTTCATTAGCAGATCCTTCAAAGCATGTAAGTGTTAGTACATACAATAAAGGCAGCGGATGAACCAAGAAGTAGACAATGAAAAGTTATTTTTAACACAGGCCAGCCTGTCTGATACTGTACATGGAGACTTAAACTTGCTATAGACATGAAAGTAGCCATCAAGTGGACAGACGCTTGTTTGTCTGACTGTAATGGGGGGGGGGGGTTTCACACTGCTTTTTGTTGTGAAGCTGCAAAAAATAGCTTCAAAAACAGCTCTGTGTTTTTGAAGTGTTTTTTTAATTTAGACCCTTTTTGTATGTTTTTTCAAAGCATTTTTGGAAACATTTTTCAGTCGTTCAATTGATTTCAATGGGATTTGGAGTGTTTTTTTCCTGCCTCAAGATAGGGCAGGACGCTCCTTTATACATCTAGCTGAAAAAAACTGCTGAATAAAGAAGCTAGCGGACTCCTGTTGAAATCAATGGGAGAATTCTCAGCCATGCTTTCTGAGCAGTTTTTGAGGCATAAAAAACAAAAAAAAGTGTGAACTTACCCATATTATGAGGAAATTCAGTTGGTATTGGGAGTCTAAAACCACGTTTGCACAGCCCTATTAGACCAGTTATGGGGAACAAACATTTATAAGGGAACTTATTCCCGATAACTGGCCCATTTAGGGGCATAGACACAGCATCTGTGATGTGGTTGATGTAGTCAAGAAGTTCGTGCACTCACCTGTATATGGTTTTCACATCCATAATGTTGCAGTTCCTGATGGCTTGCTGTCAGTAATCGAGCATTTAGTACATGCTACATAAATCACGCGGTCACCCGACATATGTGTGTTCACACGTCATTTGGCGATCATTTACATGGGCCAGTTATCTGGAATGACAGTTTGGTACATTGGTCAACCCCTCGGTATGCTTTCATACGTTCCACTTTTTAAAGAAAGTCACGATGCAGAAGGAAACAGAATCAAGATTTTTTTTGTCATTGCAGCTCAACAAAATCTGTTTGGTGTCTAGGAGAAGAAATTTATGTACATATCTTACCTTACTGGAGTGATGTATGTTAATAAACATGTGTCCCTTATCACAATATTGCTGAGTATACATTCACAGTATGCTCAGTCTGGTTTCTCGCTGTGGCCTCTTCCCTGCTCACTAGTGCTCCCAGCCACCTGGCTGTGCAGAGAACTACAGCACAGCTCTATTGAGTTAAATGACACAGATGCTGCCCAGTGCACTACTATGTAAGGAAGAACAATGAAGAGGACGCAGAGCTATTGCTCCCTTATTCTCTGGACTAGTGGGTGTTCTGGCACAAATACTGCCCAGCCCACTACTGTGCAAGTTGAAAGAGCAAAGAGGATGAAACGCTGTTGCCCCTTTATTCTCTGGAGTAGTTGTGGTCACAGATGTTAGTCCTCCACCAATCCTAGCGATAAGCCATCGCTTCACAAGCTAGGACTACCCTTAAGATCTTAATAATTATTATTCAGTTAATAGTTTTTCTTATATTAATCTTTATATATAATGCCAAATGTATCAATACAGCTATATTATAAAAAAATCATTTTTTTTTTTTAACTAAACAGTAAAATAATAAAAGAGATGATGCATACAAAGACAACTGCGAGCTTCAGAATAGGACTGAGAAATTAGGATGAATATGGACTACAGGACAGTCCTTAGCAGTACAATGTATTCATGAGAAAGTGTAGTATATAACAACTGGCCACAACAACAATGCAAGAGAATCATGAAAGTCATCAGACTTGGCTCTTATTCTCTTATATAAAAATAATGAATAATAATAATGCTCTTTCGACATATAAAGACAGAAGCCCCTGTGCCCGTGTATTCTTCCAGTGGAGTCTGTGCAAGTTCAAGCCTGTCAGGATTGGAAAGAATTATCTTTAAGAAACAACAACAATCTAGACAGGAAAACAAGTTCTTCCTCTGACTTTGATCTCTGCTCCCTACTTCCTGCTCTTTACATCCTTGTAACCCAATGCATAACTGGAAGATATGGAAAGTACATTTAAGTTGTTCAGTAGAGGAGCTGCAAGAGGTCAGCCATGGAAAATATAGTAAAAATAAATATAGTCATAGTTGTTTGAGGCCTGCTGTTCACCAGAATGACTCGAGTGTCAGTTTCCTATTTTAACATTTCTGTCTGGGCTATGCACACGGTACTGACTACACTAATCTACTTTACAGTGTAAAATATTTACCAAGCTAAATGCTTGATGTTAATCCAGAAGAAAATTATAGCAGATATAATAACAATAATTATTAATGTAATGAATATGTACAGAAATGTATTGCTAACATATATGTATTTTTCCATTTCCATATTGCAATTGCACAAATAGTATGCACAGTTTCTATGAGAGTTGGGCCCTAACTGATTTGGGTCAAGTGAATGGGACAGCGTTGCGGTACCTAAAATAGCCAATACTAAGGTCAGTTTCATATGTCCTAGTTCGGCTTTGAAATCTTGGCCCATGTATCAGCTGTATATACCAGCTCAAACATAGCTAAGCTGAACTGGACTGACATACTGACTTCAGTGTGACGAAGCCGGCCCAGTAAATCTAGAGATACATAATCCGAGTTTCCCAGCCTGAACCTGCTGTGCGAAATGGACATAAGTGTATGATTTAACTGTAAACAATATAGTGGCCACAGTCGCCCCTCAAACAGCTGATCGGCAGGGGTGCTGAGAGTCAGACCTCCACTGCTTTCATACCATAATCTTGGAAATATAGCACAAGGTATTAATACTGTGTAGATCACTATATGCTATGGACATTCTGTATGCCAGTATCAGTTTTTATTTGCTCTTAGACATTATGGCCTATCATTCACATATACAGTCTACAGTTTCCTAATGTAGTTATCAGAAAATCAGGCAGACTGGGGAATTTCAATGACGCTTTTTGTGGACCATTTGTAGACCATAGACAATCACACAGAGGATTGTGACTGAAACTGTGAACACTAGCAATATATTTATTGTAATATATTATAAAGCATATAGACAATTTAAAGACATGTAACACTCGGCTTTTCAAAGTAAGTCCAGGAGTGCACACATGCTATCGGAAACCATATCCCTTCAGTCCGTGCCACTGGCATCAAGTACTGTAATAGCTTCCAGCAAATGAAAACGTGGGAAATATTTGGAAGGTGAAACCTCTAACTACAATGGAATTCCTGAAGACAAGACTGACATATTCATGAAGATCTGTCTTACAGGGGCAGGTGCTGAGAGGTTTCTACTATACAGAGACTTCCGATGTCACTATAAGAGGACAGGTGACTATAAGGCAGTTTGTCACTTGTGGTAATACACCGGATTCTCATCTTGTTACAGAGCAAGGCGTGTATTGTGACTGCCCACTCAGGACCGGAGAGGCTGTCAGAAGATCAGCTTCCTCTCAGCCATGAATCGGGCTTGCTTTGTTGGGCTTGCAGTTAATTCCGGTGTAATTCACGTCTGTTGGCAATGGCTCTGCTTATTATCCTTTCTTGGCATGGTCTTACCGCTGCAGAGAAAGACAGAAATAAGAGGTTTGGATAGAAAGTGGAGTAGTTTGGCCAGCTTGTTTAAAAAAATGCTTTGTAGTGAGTTAAAGAATAAACCATTATATTAGTTGGCTGGAAAACACTGTCACATTTTAACTTAATACCACCAACAGACTTTATATGCAAAAGCCATAGTGTGTTGGCTGACTGTGCACTAATACTGGAGAGGGCTGCTTTTCATTTCCGATCTATCCTAAATGAATACATATGTTGACTATTTTTTAGACAGTTTTTTTTTTTCTTGTTGTCATTAATAGCACGAAATGTACAAAATCGGTGCATAAGTGTGCAAAGCATTGCTGTAATTTCTACAAATTGGAGCATGCTCACTTGGACCTAGAATGTCACAAAAATTTTGCTAAATATTAAAATGTCACAATTAAAATGTACATCATTGCCTAGCTGTAGGGCTTGTAGTTTCAACCAGGTCCATAAGCTTCCCTTGCTATATCTCTGCTGCTCAATATGTTGAGGCCTGGTCCATTGTGCAGCCTGAGTGGTTTTGAGTGTTACATTGATTTCAGAGGGGGATTCTGTTCCTCAGAAGGAGCATCAGGACCCTCCTCAGACAACACAGTCGTGTGCATGAGGCCTTACACTACTGGGTCATGTATTGTAGGGGAATATAAAAGGCAGCAATTTAGAAGTATGTACAGTGGCACAGTACAACTGGTGGTCATGGCTTTGACAATGTAGGGGGCAGATTTGAGAGAGCTGAATGTCAGTGTCACTTCTCAAATGGAAGCTACAGTATGGATCCTGTACGTTGCCATTTTGCCCTCAGCAGATAGCAGTCTTAGCTTGTGAAGGGAAAGTGCTGGCTGGTAGAACAGCCTGTCAGTACAATAGAGAACTGCTGTTTGGTGCAGATTACATAGTCTACTGAACTGGAGATGCAGCCTGTTCAGAGGGAAAGGAAGGAGCCCTGTCCTGCTTATCGAGTCAGTTGTATAATATATCATATTAAGTATATTACACTCTTGTGTAATGGAGTTAACTCTGGTCAGGTTTGTGTAATACTGTACACTGGTATCATAAATAGGCACTACGGCAGGAGGACCCATATACCCCAAATAGAAGTGTAGGAAGGCGATACATAAGTCAAGAAAAGTGTGGCAGTGTTGGTGTAAAAAAAAAATTTATATGGTGCACACCAGAAAATGTTGATCCAGAAGATCAATAGAATAACAAAAAAACGAAGGCAGCGCTCTAGATGTGATCCATTAATTCCCACATTTCAGTGTTTCAGCTCTCAAGGAGCCTTTATCAACAATACAACAGTGTGCAAGAATCCTACGCCTCTGATATTACAGAGACATGGATTGAGGCTCACGTTTTTGGTAATATTGTATGTGGTATTCACTGCCATCTTTATCTTTATCTGAATATTGATCCTTCAAGTACGATGCTCGATAATGGCTTTATGGCTCTAGTGAGGGTTATAACTGTTACTGAAACTTCATTTATATATATCTAGGAGGAGATCAGACTTATTTTTATCTTCTCAGATTGTTTATTTTATTTACCTGAATTTTTTTTCTTATCTTTTTATTAACATTTGGCATTAGCTATTTGTGTCCAATGCTCACATCTAAGAGAGACCTTTTGTATTTCCCAACATATCCCACAATGCTTGCACTGCCTTAGACACCCTTTTCTTCACCTAACATGGCGCTGCTAGCTTCCTAATAGTGTATGAATATGCACATGCGCTGTGTGACTATGAGGATAACCTTCTATCAGTGAATGTTACAGGGTAATTATTATTCACTTGATTCATTGATAGTTATTATATAATTAAGCAATATATTACAAGTAGAATTGATATTTCTCCATTGTATTTTTATAATTATGTCACATTTTGAGATTATCACCTGTTTGCATATGTGATGTATTGTATTCACTTTATGAATGCAGTTTTTTATCTGATTAATTTATTAATTATGTTATCTGAATTATTGAATATGTGTTTTATATATATACAGTATATGTTATATATATATATATATATATATCTGTACTGGTGTACAAGTATGTATTTATAGTATACACTATTTAAGCATGTGTATGCTCTGCTGCTGGATGGGGGAAGGTCCATTCAAATTGTTGATATGAGGTGCCATGATCACTATTTACATGGCCCAATGTATCCTTTTCAACACTTCTTATCGTCTGCAGGCCCCTGATGTACGGTACTGTCCTCATGATAACAGACAGAATGAATAGTACATTTCGGCTTGCATTTGAGCATCATTTGTGTGGTCTGTTTTCTCAAGGAGATTGTCTATGAAACTTCCTTTCATGCCGTAGGTCCCCAGAAGACAAGCTTATTGTGGATGTGTAGGGGTGTTTGATGCTAGGAGCTTCTACAATCAGTTGCTATCATGGCAAGAAACCCTACACTCCCTGTAGCAAAGATTACCACATTACAAAGCAGCTATTCAGAACTGCGGCAGACCTCCAGAGCTCAGAGCAATGCCTAATGCAGCTCTAAGAGGAAGTGTCCCAATCGGGGAACCCCTCCAGCAGACCTATTTGTCCTTTTAATGTGTGAAATGGAGTCAGGTACATAGCCTTTGTGGGATCCACTGATGAGATCATTGTATCATTGATATCTCCATTGCTATAGGAGTGCCAGAAAAGTATACTAGTGTGAACGTAACTTACAAGTTAAAATACTATTCTAATACTAAGCTGCAAAGTATTGCATATACCTGAAAGACACTTGGCTTGTGTTATCAGGTGACAGGGGTTTAATACAAATACTTATGTATGTGTGGGTTTACATATGTCTTTATACTGGTATACAGCTACCAGGCATCCTCTTTCGCCAGGATGTCTTCTGTTTTTGCATTGTTGACATTATGTCCTTTGGTTGTGTTACATTTGTTGTGTTTGCTAGGTATACTGTTCTTCGGTTATGTTACCTATTTAATTGGAGGGATATATTTTGCTATTTAGTTACATTTCAAACAATTTGTAGCAATGTGTGTGGGCTGACAGTGTAGTTTTATCAGCAAGATCAGATACATTGCTATGCTGAATCTGTGTGTATTTTTACATTTGTAAAGTATAGCAAGTCAAGTTAACTGTTTGCTAGAATGTAGGCTCTCCTGGTTTGTAACTTGGTCTAGCACTTCAGTTAAAGAGGACCTTTCACCACCTCCAACAAGTCCAACTCTTTGCATCATTTAATAGCTGCTGTTCCCAGTGTTTCAGATCAATCAGTGCTGTTAGTTTTGGTGCCTGATATGCTATTTAGTCTTTGTACTGTCAGGAGGGCGGTGTCAGGCAGGAGCAGACAAGGGGTGTGATTCTGAGCTCTGACATGGGCTGCCTCTGATTGGAGCTCTGAATCACACCCCCTGCCTGACACTGCCCTTCTGACATTACAGAGCTGAAATAGCACATCAGGCATCAAAACTACATATGCTTGTTGCACAGGAATAGTTGGGGCTAGAGAAAAAATTCCAACTGTGCTGGAATCTAAGGAGTGGGAGCTATTCTCAGATGCTATGAACTTGAATTGGTGGAGGTGGTGAAAGGTCCTCTTTAAAGTGTAACTAAACTTTGGAACAGCCTTTGATTTTCTGGCAGTATTTGTGTTATAAATAAATGTCATATACCTTTTTTTAAGCAAATGTTGTCTCCTTTCTGTGAAATCCTGCATTTCTTTATTTTTCCCTTGACACTAAGGTTGCAGTTCTACCCATATTATTTTCAGAGACATCACTGGTTGAAAACACAGTCGAGATTGGGAGCAGCTGCATATAAATATTGTAATCCTGACTGTGTTTTCCGCAGTTTAAGACTGTCTAGTGTAACTTTGCACTGTCTGAAGTTAGACAGTGTTAGTTTATCTGCCCCATTGTATTCATGTATGTTAAACATAGAACTTTGGCTCCATCCTACTGTTCTATTATAAGAACAAACAAATGAAAGTAATGGCAGTGCCAGATCTGTTTAATGATGGACCCCAATAGCGCTAAATGGAATCTGCCAACATGACGCTTGAGATACCACCAGGTCCCAACCTTTCCTTAATTTTGAAGTACTCCAGAGATCCTTGAAAGTAGCTGTGGATTTTCATTGAGCCCCGACAATGATTTCATGTCATTCTGCCTCTTGCCCGTCCAAAAATAATTCTTATTCTGCCTAATTCCTAAACTCACGTTGTATTTTATTGCTTCTAAGCCTTCATTGTGTGGGTTGTTTTCTATTATATCTATGAAATTTCTCATTTACAGCCCATCTAAGAAATCAAATTGACCCCAAATATTAATATATCTCCACTTTCGGTAACGTGTCATAACATGTAATGATAATAACAATTAAGATTAAATAATAAGACATAATAAGGTATGAGATTCAGATTCCTCTGAACTAGAAGTGGGCGCATGACTGTATGGCAGGAGATGGATGTATAGAATACAGAGCTGTATGAAATGAGGCTCATAAATCCAGGGTATATTATAAATAGTTATATGTAGGACTGCAGTGGCCCATAGACACCTGCTTCGGTTGACTGAAGTCCACAAGCTGTTTTGTTTCTAGACAGTTATGGTTGAAGTAACAACATCTGTTTTGGGAAAAATAACTTTCAGGATTTTATATGTCTAGAGGAAACTATTCAAGAACCTTCCACATGCAGTATTTATGGTTATACAGCATTTTATTACATTTGTGCACTGTTGTGAAGTCAAACAAAATATAACCCTGAAGCCAATGTGCACTAAGCTGACACATCCATGAAATCCCGCTCATCACTGTGTTATGTAATATATGTCCTACCTGTTAATCTATACAGCATATTATATATTTATTACATATTTAGCATTTTCACCCAGTTTAACAGTTTGACGCTAGGTTCACACCTGCGTTCGGGTTTCCGTTCAGGGCCCCCCCAGCGGAAACCTAATCTGCTTAAAAAAGCGGTTACTTGCAGCGCTTTTCTCTCCGCATTTTTCAAACGGGATGGGCAACGGAATCCCCCAGTGGAGTGCAGGCGCAGGTGTGAACCTAGCCTAAGATTCTGCTTGCTGAATCATTGCTGGTTTTAAGTTGATGTTGAAACCCGTCTTTAAGTGCTACTTTGGAATTAAAAAGTGCATTATGGGATTCATGTACCATATCAAATCTATGCAAAGCTCACTGACAACCCATATGGCTAGTGTAATAGCTGATGGTAGTGTTTGCCATCTTACATCCATGTATGATATCAAAATTATGCAGAAAAAGCTAAATAAAGGGTTGTCTTCCCTGTCCACACTGATCTGCCATTTTCATCTTCTCTTCCCTCCTTACTGAGGGCAAGATTGGGATAGAGTAGAGAGCCAGCATACATAGGAGCAATGTGCTGTCCCATCTGTATCAGACATAGCATGACAGCTGGCTGTGTGAATGAATAACCCAGACTCTATAACAGCAAAATGATAGGATTTTTTTTCCCCTAAAAACTATTTAGAGAGGTTTCAGTAGACTTTATTGTAAAGTCTCCTTGCATTTTCCTGACATGAGCCGGTATAATTTTTGGCACTTGATGTAAAGCTACATTCACACGACAGTGAATAATGGCACACATGTCACACAGCAGCATTAAATTCAGTGTCAGTGAATGGGGGCTATTCACATGACCAATATTAAGATGGTTTCTTTGCCACGGACTGTCAAAATATAGGTCATGTTCTATTTTTGTTCATTTTTGCGGATTCCTCCATATACTCAAATGTATGTGGAATCCATGAAAACAGGTGCCCCATGGGTGTAAGACGGCCGTAAGAAATGGACTGTTTTCAAGGCCGTTGTGCACCTCGGTCTTCTGAATGTAGCTTTAGGCTCTCACACACAGACCCAATACAGCCACTTACGTATAGTAGTGAAACAGTTAAATAGCTTTTCGGTCAGTCTGATTCCATTAAATTCACCTTCCTGTAGTAGACAAAATAACCTCGCAGACAATTTCCCCAGCTTGTTTTTTCTGAGAAGATTCAGTACCCTGTGGCCTTGTGGGGTTTCCACATTTGGAAAATCCCTTTATAGTTTCACTTTAGTAAGAATAACATACCAACTTGTTCATTTTTCTCCTAATATATTGCAGAAAAATAATATGTTTAATAATTGATATGATAGTTATTGTACATGAACAGGATGTTTCTAGAAATAGTAACTGTACATTTATTAGTGCTTGTAAATGCCGAAACATTTCTGTGCAAATATCAGTAGTGCTGCTAGTGACGTAAGAAGAGTACAGGCTATTGTGGAATAGACAGCAGTGTGTCTGTGTGACAATAGGCTGGAAATAGCAGAGGAAGCATCATAAATCTTCCTTTATTTACATTCAGTTGTCCTTAAAGGGACTTGTCACTTACATAAAACAGCTTTTGAGCCGTGAGTGTCTCTGCTCTGAAATATCACATACTGTTATTGAATCCAATATCCTGAAAATGCCATTAACAAAAAGATGAATAATGTATTGTGGGAAAGCCAGTTTGTTTTGCTTCACATAGTGAGGCTTGAAAGTTTGAGAACCCTTTAGAATTTTCTATTTTCTGTATAAATTTGACCTAAAATATCAGATTTTTACACAAGTCCAAAAAGTAGATAAAGAGAACCAAATCAAACAAATGAGTAAAAATATTAGACTTAGTCAGTTATTTATAGAAGAAAATGACCTTCGCATAGGAATAAAAAGCAGCTTGTTGTTAAAATTAAGCATCCATTCTACAAATAAGTGTTTGCACTATGTTAACGACTCTGAGCCCTATAAGGTACTGTGACTGGATGGTGCTGACAGACTCCATTTAAATACATATAGATGCACAGGTATTGGCAGGAGGAAGTTTACTATGTGCAAACACTAATTCTTAAAGAGACAGGAGCACACACAGAGGTAGCCAGTAAGCTAAGTCTGCTAAGAAGGATAGTATACTGGCAAACACAATATGTAATTGTGGGTTGCTGGAGTCCAAACTCTTTGGAGATAGTTTTGTAACCTTTTCCAGTCTGAAGAGCATCAACAGTTCTTCTTCTGAGGTCCTCAGAAATATCCTTTATTTGTTCTACAATATACTTCCACAAATATGTGTGGTAAAGATCAGACTTTGATAGATCCCTGTTCTTTAAATAAACAGGTTGTCCACTCAGACATGATATTTGACAGTGCTTTGTATTACAGTATATTGTATATATGTTACCGTTAAAGTGCGAAATCAGTGAATGTGCACATTACCTAGGTAATCTGCAGATTAACTGATTTGCTCCGTTAAAGTGCGGAATCAGTAGGTAATGTGCACATTCAAGGCTTGCAGATAGTTAAAGTTCGGAAGTTTGTTTCCCTCGTAGTCCTGCTGTCCCTACTCCGTCCCCCCTCTTCTTCTCCCTCCACTGTTAAGTCTTCTTTCGCCAGCGGCGTCTCGTCGTCGCCAGTTGTGTTTTTTTATGTGTCACAATCGCCGTCATCTCCCAGCGCGTAGCATAGCTAAGACTGTTTGCTTTCAAAACCCATTCAACTTGAATGGGTTTTGAAAGCAAACGGGCAGGTGTGTGTGTGCGCGCTTACACCCTCTGCGCCGCGAAGCAGCCAGCTTTTCTTTTTTTTTTTCGGACACGAAGGACTTTGTGTTTCCGACGAAAATAAATAAATAAAAAAATGGATTTTGAAAGCAAACCGTCTTCAACCTTTCCCTATAATGTCCCCGATCCTTTTTTTTTTGTCGACATTACGTTCACTGTAAGCCTACAGCGACGTTGCTGCTATTGTTCCGGCAAAACATGTCGTTATCTGCACTTGAACGAGTGCCTAGTAGGTAATGTGCACATTAACTCGGTAATGTGCAGATTACCTAGGTAATGTCAGAAATGAAAGCAGTTTTCCGTACTTTAACGGATCGCCCTAGTGAATCTGCACATTCTCAGAGACTTGGATGACTTCCTGTCCCCTTTTGACTTATCTAAGAACCCTGTCAATCTGACCTTATCAGTTCAGTTCAGTGTCAACATCCTGCCTGGCTGACTTGTGTGTCTGTGTGTGTTTATGTGTGTGTCTGTGTGTGTGTGTGTGTGTTTATGCAAGGACATGAGTGTGTTTGCTGATTTGAATCCATACAAGATTTCCAAGATAACACCAGGAAATGTCATCAGAATTGCAGCCTCGGGCTGGTGCCTGTACTTGTCATCATATTTTATTATAAATCAACTATGTAAAAAAACACTTGTCATACAGTTTACTGTGCACCAAAGGGTTATTTTGAACTATTCAATATTACGTCTTTCTCATGTATGATGTAAAGCGCTGGACTTGATGGAGGTGGTGAAAGGTCCTCTATAACCAGTTTTCCTAGAGCAAGATGTACAGTAGCTCACAGAGGTAAGAAATTATAGCTCACACAAGAAGTCTATGGAGAATAGAGGGGGTAGGAGTGAGCAGGATCTAGTGAGAGTGGAGGCACAGAGGCACAGACAGGATCTTTTGGAGAGTTTTTGTCTCACACCAATTGCTTTATTCACATCAATACTGCTTAGTACTTCTCTATATATGTCATCCATGATCCTTCCAATGCTTCTGAATGAGAGAAAGTCAAAAAACAGATTCTCCTCTACATACTGTGTGCAGTGGAAGGACCACAATACAGCAGTTAGTCTGACCCACAAGCTCTGAGTCAACTGCGAGAAAGAGATACTGACTACAAAGTACTGTCTGGACTGTGGAGCAACACTGCTTTTTTTGTTGAAGTGGTTGAATCCAAGGAGCTGAATATTTACTAGGGGTCTGATCTGAACTGCCCTGCGCTATATACCTCCATATTAGTGTGTGTATGATATAGAAATGCTTTGAATTTGGAAAAGAAAGATACAAATAGCATTTCTTTTCAGGTTTATCATCGGTTTGGGATGGGCAAGAGTTTCAACAAACCTGAGCTATTGTAAAGTCTCTGCCTGTTCGGGTCTCTGCGCCACCCTCCACTTACACGCTGCGGCGCAGGAGGCGTGTTCAGTTTTGATTCCTTGCTTAGGGTTCTTGTTGCTCTGCCTGAACACTGCTGTATTACCTCTTCTCTGTAATTGATTTTCTACCACACCCATCTCCTACACCTTTGTTTCCCTCTGCTTCTCAAATAGTTAATCTTAGTCTTACCTTCTGATTGACAGCCTATCTACCAATCAAGTCTGGGGCGGGTTCTGGACTTCCTATAAACTGGTCATCTGCCCACACATGTTTGCTGGCTATTGAGACTTTGTCCTTGCTAAGTGCTTCTCTTGCTGTTTGTTACCTGTATTAATATTCCTGACCTCTGGCTTACCCTTTGACTATTCTCTCGATTTCGATTTGGTACTGTTTGTCTATCTGGTTTGACCTCGGCTTGCTAACTCTGCTTCTGTGTTGTTTGTCTTGTCTTGTTCTGTGTACACTTATTCAGAGAAGGGACTGCCGCCCAGTTGTCCCTGTCCCAGCTATATAATGTTTTCTCTGTCTTCACAATGGTGCAGAGTTGCTAAAGTGTTTGTGCCTAGAATATGGTGTCAGAAGCTCCAAAATTTGGTACAGATCTGGCACAAAATGTTGCATTCTTTAGGCCATTTTTTCTGACTAGCTTGATAAAAAAAATGTGGCTTGCCTAAAATGGGGGGCTTATGAGGAAAGGGCATAGCTTGAAACACAACAGTTAGTGGCATATTTTTGTAACATTCTGCCACAAACTAGGCCAGCCAATGGGTAATGTTAACCAGTCACTGTTATAAATCTGGCTTATTTTTATACAGTCTTTCCAATTTTATGCTAACTATAAGTAATTGTAGGCCAATGATTTTCTCCTAGGGTCCGACCCTATTTGACTGTCCAGAATAAATGACAATCCACATCCTGTGCAGACAATTTTTAGTGCAGCAGCAGAAAAAAATCAGCACAGAAATAAGTAGGAGCACAAGTAATAGACAAGGATTAATTCCATTGAATGATGATAGGATTAAAGGGGTTGGCCAGTTTCAGACCAATATTGAGAGACAAATGTTATTGTTTGTATAAGTTGTACAATTTTCCAATATACTTTCTGTATCAGTTTCTCAGTTTTTTAGATCTCTGCTTGATGTCATTCATTCTGCTTACTTCTGGCAGATGGAAATTAGTCCATGGTCATATAATATACGGTCCATGGTCATGTGATGAACACACAGGTGCACAGCTCATTACCAGGCAGATGTCTGATTACTGTGCTGTGACTGTAACGAGCTGTGCACTTGGGTGTTTATCACATGACCATGGACCGTATATTATATGACCATGGACTGATTTCCATCCACCAGAAGTAAGTAGAATGAATGACATCAAGTAGAGATCTAGAAAACTGTACAAAATTGGAAATTTCTACAGCTGTTCATTATACAAACAATAACATTTGTCTCTTAATATTGGTCTCAAACTGGACAACCCCTTTAAGTCTCATGCATATCATTCACTGTAGAAATCCAAGGGAAAGCCTCTGGCTTTGTAGTAACATATGTGTTTGCATTATGCAGATCCACACATGTAAACATACATATTGTGCACATTTTGGTAAATCTGGTTCATTATTATGTGATACAGCAGAATATAAAGGACTATAAGCACTGTGTGTAGTTTTTGTAGGAAAAGGGGGCCATCACATTGTTATAATGTTGAGATTCCTCTAGACAATTTTGTTGGGCATGTAAACCTTCCCTTGAGTTTATTTTGTTCTTAAATGGGCTTTCCGGGCAAAAAAATATTTTTCTAAAAAAAGGTCTGTTAGTGCTATTAATGGTTAATAAGTGCACTCACATACCTTTAGCAGTGTTTTGAGTGATTTCTGGGTTTCTCTGGGAGCTCCTGGAATCTTCTGCATTTGTTTACATGGTGTAGCTTCCTGCTGTCTTAGTTCATGCAATGCATCATGGTAGTTGTAGGCTGACTCACACTATCTCTCTCACTCCCTCCACCTTTTTCTCTCACACCACCCTCCCCGTCTCCCTAGCTATCCTTCCCACTACTAGCCCTTTCCAACTAATTCAGCCCTCCCACCCCATTATACTTACCAGTCTTCCTTCTAGACTTCCTTCTGCAGGGACAGCTCATCCTCTTCTTTGACTCTGCCAACGCATGCATCACTGTGCTGCAGCCGGCAACTCATCTCTACTGCACAGGCATGGGAGACTCCTCTGGCCTGCGCACGTGCCGGCAGATGTCAAAGAAGAGGAGGAGCCGTCCCAGCAGAAGGAAGTCTGGAAGGAAGACAGGTAAGTATAATGAGGTGGGGGGGGGTTGTGTGGGTAGTATTGGTGACATTGTGTTTCTGGAAAAGGGGAAAGGGAATGTCCCTGGATTATCAGAAAATGTGCCTGGAGCGGTCCCGGGTTATGGGTAAATATACATTTTTGCTAAAGTATGTAATTTAGAAAGTAGGTGGGGAGAGGGTGTTTCGATTCGTGTAGGAATTCCATTTTATCCCGGACAACCCCTTTAATGTTGAGAATTCCTGCTATATATACTATATAGATATTTTGTTGACCGGGAACTATTACACAGTTGCCTGCTCTCACCGCGCTTCCAAGTGGTTACCTTAAGGTTAAGATTGCCTTCACTACCTCCTATGTCAGAGATTCACTGAAAAAGCCCCCCTACTCAACAGCACAGGGTTTATGTTCAGCTGCCCAAGAATATGAGGGCGGACAGCTGGTTGTAGCATTGCTATGTCACTCCTCTGGTTAGTAAGTGCACACAGCAGCCCAACAAAGAGAATCCTGAAGGAGATCTGCACTGGCATGTTCACAGTCACATGGCTTGTGGTTACATGAAACATATGAGTCTACATATATCATTATATATTTTGGTGGTAATGGGAATGTCTCCTTTCCAGTCAAGTAAAAACCTTGTGATATTGATACTAAAGAACACAGATAAAATCAGCCCTAGATCCTTTCTCTGGATGTGAGTGTAAAGTAGAACGTTTACCATTTATTACTTTTCTTCTGCAAAGAAATCTCATCTGTTGCTTCCTGCCTACCTTCCAATGATTTAGTATTAGACTATGGAATTGTCTCAGATATGGATGAAATGTGTCTTCTTCTTATGCACATGTTATAGTGGAGTTTCACTACTGCTAACCTTACTTAAAGAGGACCATTCACCACCTCCACCAGCTCCAAAACCCTGCGATTTCCAAAACCATTGCGTTTTTGGAAATCACAGCATGTCAATTATACCTACGGAAACATTTCCCTATAGGTATAATGGAAGCAGGTTTTCTCTGCAAACTTTCTGTAAAAAGCGCTGTGGGAAAAACTGCGATACGTTGATGATTTTTTTTTCAAGCAGTGTGTATGGGATTAGCCTGAATCTCACTCACTTTGCTGGTACTGTAAACTGTTTCCACAGCGTGAGGCCTTAGCCTAAAGGAGTTCTCCAGGTCTAGTTGCTGATGCTCTATCCTTAGTTCGTCCATACCGGTTTGATGGGTCCAACATCAATTTTTTACACACAGTATGGATTTGGAATTACGTTTTTTGGCCATTCTATGTTATTGCAGTTGCAGTTACTTAAAGCTCCTGAGCCCCAATGCAAAATCTATAATGGGGCCTCTACCTACTTTGTACCATTTAGAATAGTGGTATATTTTATGTGGCAGAGCAACCTTGGGGCCCCCTCAGGGTCCAGGGCCTGGTAGCAACTGCTACCTTTGTAACCCCTATAGCTAGACCCCTGGCCATTACACACTGTACAAAGTGGTCTGCTTCTCGTTCCTTAAACTGTGCCGAACAGCTGATCAGCGGGGGTGCTGGGTGTCAGACCACCTTCAATTCCATATTAATGACATATCCTAAGGATAGGCAAATAATGTTAGGTTTCGGGGAAGACCCTGAAATTATTATGTATGATCTTTGTCACAATCCACCCTGTGTCCTCTTCCCATTCTGCTATACTCATGTGACTCGAAAGAGTCTTATACTGATAGCTGCACTATCCTCACTCCTAAAAGCCCTTACATACGACATAGCATCAGCCAGAGCATGCTGAATTGTATTACTAAGATATTGCACCCAAATCTGAATCCTTGTAGAATCAATCGTCCAAATACGTACCACTGACAAAGCATGCTAAAGACTTAATAAGTTTTTGGGTGTAGCACATTACTCATACTGAATATAATATTCCTCATAATAGAAGGAGATTACTCAGTTACCAGGCTTAATGCCCTTTGAACTTCCCCCACTTTCTTGTACAGTTCACAAGGGCTCCTGGAGAAACATACAATGATATTTTAGTTAAAACGTCCCTATAACAGTATAAACCAAGCTGGGTCTTTTTTCTTCTTGTGCCACATTCTGACCTTCTGTTTGTAGCTCCAGAAACGTGGGCGCATCTGACCTGGCAAAGTCTTTGGCAGTCCACTGACGACAGCTGTATTTCCTTGTTTTTGGCTGACAGGATCAGAACCAGATGTATTGTGCTTTGGTGACTGTCTGGTTTAGTAAGGAAATTCAATAGTTTGTGTTTAACTGCTCATACTCCATACAAGCAGAGGTGGATGCTTGTATAGTAAAGGACCCATGTGAAAGATGTGTGTGTGGGCTTCATGCCATTCATTGTCAATAGCCAAAAAAAATATCAAGTACCTGCTAAGCTCTGCCCACTGCCCTCCGCCCCTTTCCTCTTCACACTGTACACTGCAGATTTTAGGTGCAACTCATCCAGCTGCTACCTACAGAAGTATTCTGACGACTCTGCAATAGTGGGTCTCATCACAGATGATGATGACATGGAGTACAGAGAACTGAACCAGGATTTTGTGGACTGGTGCCACCGGAACCACCTGAAGATTAACGCGGGGAAGACCAAGGAGATGGTGGTGGACTTCCGCAAAGGCAGAAGCCCTCCTAAACCAGTGGACATCCTGGGGACGGGCATTGAGATTGTGAACACCTATAAGTACCTGGGTTTGCTCCTTAATAATAAGCTGGACTGGGCAGATCATATGGAGGCCCTGTACAGGAAGGGCCACAGCAGGCTCTACCTGCTTAGGAAGCTGAGAGCCTTTGGAATCCGGGGGGCACTTCTTAGAATTTTCTTCAACTCGGTAGTGGCATCAGCCATCTTCTTTGGAGTGGCCTGCTGGGGGAGCAGTATATCAACCAGGGACAGAAATAAACTTGACAAGCTGATTAGAAGGGCCAGCTCTGTCCTGGGGAGCCCACTGGACCCAGTGCAGGTGGTGGGTGACAGAAGGATACTGTCCATGATGAGCTCCATGCAGAAGAAGAAGTCCCATCCCATGCATGAGACTGTGATCGCGCTGAGCAGTACTGTCAGTGACCGACTGCTCCACCCTAGGTGTGAGAAGGAGCGCTATCGGAAGTCTTTCCTCCCCACCGCGGTTAGGCTGTACAACCAACACCGACCTAAGCGGAGATCAATACACACAGAGAACTGAAATATCTCTCTGCATGCTAAATCCCCCCCCCCCGCTACTTCCTATCTGTCTGTCTGCTATTAATGTAATGCCTCTTACCTTGGAACATTCCTGTACATGTTGTATTTGTATTTGTATCTGCTTATCTTTGCTGCTGTAACACACTGAATTTCCCCATTGTGGGACTATTAAAGGACTATTATTATTATTATTATTAAAAAGTAAAACCACTGCTGATCTTATCCTCCTTAAACCTGTCCATCCTGCGGTATGGCTGTGTCCCCTCCCTTTGGGGCTCCTGCACAGCTGAAGAGGCTGGATAGGTGGTATGTCTGCATACCAGTTACTGTGTTACTGTTTTGGCATTCTTAGCGGACCTCAGGCATTTATCAAGGGCTTTCAGATACAAGTGATACAGCTGTAGTCAGGGGTGTACCTAAAGACGCTTGGGCCCCCTGCACAACTTATCCTTACAGTTGGAAGCTACTCTCAGTCTATACCTTTCTGCAGCATGACTTTTAAGTGACCTATTAATGCAGCTCTTTATATGGTAGTATACCTATATAATTGCACTCTTCAGTCAAGTCTGTCAGCTGTATGTATAACAGTATGCCTCTGTATTGCAGGCTTAGATACAGTGGCTCAACTCTGTGTATTGTAGCATACCTCTATAATACCATCACAAAATATTGTTCAAATACCAGTATTATATGCAATAATATGCACTTAAATCCAGTATCGTCTTCTGTGACTGTAATGGTCGGAATCAAGCAAAACCTACTTTAGCTCAGACTGCATGCTATGAGAATACTATATGTCTGCCAGCCTTGTTCTTTCTTCTCCACAGCCGCCCTTCCTTTTATACTGACCTATTTCTACTTTTGGCATTAAAAGGTTAATGACTTCCTGACAGGTCAGAGGGCATGATGGGCATCCTGTGTATCATAAATCTCAGAGCTGGAGAGAAGGATTCACCTTACATAAACTGCCGACATCAAAGGACCTCGGAGTGTTGTCAGAGGGGTTCCTTTGGGTATGGGCCCAGTTGGAACTGTGACTATTGTGTCCCTATAGCTACATCACTTGTTGGAGTGCAGTTGTATATTTTTGCTGTGGTTTTAAGGAATGTACCAAAGAAGCATAGCTTTATGATAATGTCTTATAAACAAACATCACCCCTGTGGGACATTGTGTTAGATATTTTTGCCACATTGTTTGGAAGCTTAGATCAGGCTGAGTTTTCATTCACGTCTTGTCCTTGTGTTTAGTAGAAAGTGCTATAACTTTCCCTCATGTAATGAGAAAAGCCTTTTGTTCTTGAAACTGTATAAAATTGGATAACTCCCTTTATTTCTATTATTCTGTTAGAGCAGTGGAGAAAATACATGTAATTGTATAGCATACTGTGCCGTCCCACGGACCCCACTGACTTATTATGGAGTCCAACAGGTTTTGCAAATTCTGTATTTTTGAGGGGAAGAATAGCGCTGTATGTAGCTTTATTTTTCCTAGCAAAACTACAGAATTTACAATGCACATGTGATTATGAGTATGTTATTTATATATTTTAGCCTGATCGATCGTTCACAATGTCAGTTTTGTGTTTATTTAATTTACTGCTGTTTACTGCGCTCAGAACAGTCCAATATGGTCATTGTATTAGTTGTTAGAAGAAATGCTGATACAATATAAATTAGCCGAGACCATTGTTAAATGTAGTATTAGAGGAATAGATATTTCTGAATGAGGGTTACAAAATGTTCTGATCAGCAGTGGTTCTGCAATGGCCTATTTATGCAGGCTGATACAGAGGACATGCAGGAGCGTCGGCAGCAGAGCCCTTGTTAGACAGGCCAAGGTGTTGCTTGTTCATCTGGTGATTGTTGGCACTATTAGACAGGCTGATTATTGGTGGCAAACACTTGTACAGGTATATCATTGTCTGTAAAATCACCCCATCTAATAAGGCCTTAAAAGTCTTTCATATAATACTAGGGGTGCTCCCAGAGCCTAGTAAAAGTTATATTCTGGGCAAAGCTGCAGTTTTTTTTGCCTGTGCACCCACCTCAGCCAAAAACTCAGCCTTCACTCAGCCTGGTTAGGCTGCAGTAACCACTGCCCAAGGCGTGAGCATACATGCAGGCTGCAGTAACCACTGTCCAAGGCGTGAGCATACATGCAGGCTGCAGTAACCACTGCCCAAGGTGTGAGCTTACATGCAGGCTGCAGTAACCACTGCCCAAGGCGTGAGCATACATGCAGGCTGCAGTAACCACTGTCCAAGGCGTGAGCATACATGCAGGCTGCAGTAACCACTGCCCAAGGTGTGAGCTTACATGCAGGCTGCAGTAACCACTGCCCAAGGCGTGAGCATACATGCAGGCTGCAGTAACCACTGTCCAAGGCGTGAGCATACATGCAGGCTGCAGTAACCACTGTCCAAGGCGTGAGCATACATGCAGGCTGCAGTAACCACTGTCCAAGGTGTGAGCTTACATGCAGGCTGCAGTAATCACTGTCCAAGGCGTGAGCATACATGCAGGCTGCAGTAACCACTGTCCAAGGCGTGAGCATACATGCAGGCTGCAGTAACCACTGTCCAAGGTGTGAGCTTACATGCAGGCTGCAGTAACCACTGCCCAAGGCGTGAGCATACATGCAGGCTGCAGTAACCACTGTCCAAGGCGTGAGCATACATGCAGGCTGCAGTAACCACTACTGTCCAAGGCGTGAGCATACATGCAGGCTGCAGTAACCACTGCCCAAGGCGTGAGCATACATGCAGGCTGCAGTAACCACTGTCCAAGGCGTGAGCATACATGCAGGCTGCAGTAACCACTGTCCAAGGCGTGAGTATACATTCAGGCTGCAGTAACCACTGTCCAAGGCGTGAGCATACATGCAGGCTGCAGTAACCACTGTCCAAGGCGTGAGCATACATGCAGGCTGCAGTAACCACTGTCCAAGGCGTGAGTATACATGCAGGCTGCAGTAACCACTGTCCAAGGCGTGAGCATACATGCAGGCTGCAGTAACCACTGTCCAAGGCGTGAGCATACATGCAGGCTGCAGTAACCACTGTCCAAGGCGTGAGTATACATGCAGGCTGCAGTAACCACTGTCCAAGGCGTGAGCATACATGCAGGCTGCATTAGGGTCTTGTTAGAAGACACCTGTGAATCTCCAGTATAATTCCTCAGGCTAGGTTCACATCTGTGTTGGGCTCTCTGTCGTTCAGGTCCGCCAGGGGACCCTAATGATGGAGAAACCAATTGCCAAAACAATAGTTACCAGCGTACACGGCAGTCCAAATAGACTATTATGGGGTCCGCCGGAAATTGTGTCGGGTGTCCACCGTTTTTATTCTGAAACTGGTGAAAAGTCCTCCGTACAAGACTCTTCAACCGATTTCTTCAACCGAGTCTGCAACGGACATGTGAACTTAGCCTTAGTTCAGCTTGAGCAAAAATATAAATATATAATGACAGGTTATAATGAAACATTTGTAACAAAACTATATGTCCATCTGCTCATCTCCTGCTCTATAACATGCTGCCTGCAGACTGGACATGACAGGTTCGCTTGAAAGTAGCCACATTATTATGTATAACATGTATGTAATGCATGTATAAAATTATCACTCCCTCTATAGAGATGGCAGGGTCTGTGGGTGACCCTGGAGTCTCGCAATGTGGGATATGTAACACTTCTTCATGTGACCTGAGTCTCCAGAGGCGCCATCTCTACGAATGTCCTGGAGAGAAGTACACATCTTTGTCATACCTCTCCACACTATGTTGTGATGACTATAGAGGTCACTGTCTAGGACAGGATATAAAATCCTATTTAATGATAGTCTTTGAAGAATACACAGTTTCTCTGAGGGCGACAAGCCGAGAGCATAAATAAAACACATGACTTAAGCACCACAGAATGCGGCTACTATGTCAACTTTTTTCTATAACCACAAGCTTCCACAACTTGTTATCCTTTCACATGGTTGGGCTTGTGTGGTCTTCTTGCAAATGCAACACGATTTTGTGTCCTTGTCATCACTGGTTACATCATGTAGTTGTTGTAATCTTGTAGTCTTTAATGGGATTAATCCTTTCGGTGCCGACAGTGACACATCTTGTGTGTTTCAGGCACAGAGGTGGTATCATTTGTCATTTTAACTTGCAAAATGTTAACCATCCAGTGTAAATAACCCCTTGCACATAGGATACAAGGCGACAATGTTAATATTAAAGCCATCTATTTTGGGACCAGTTACAGAGCAAAACTATGCAACTGTATTAAAATAGAAAATGCTATTAGATAGATAGATAGATAGATAGATAGATAGATAGATAGATGTGTATATTTGAAAAGGAAAGTCATCCATATTTTGAGAAATATTAAAGATTTTCATTGTACCATGCCTATTTTCAGCTGCAGTAATAAACTATACATGATATTGTGTTGTGTTGTAGTACATTAAAGATAATGATTTTATTATACATATGTAGCTTCATATAGGGAGGCAAAGTAAACAGAGATTTTACACACACTCTGCCCATATGCTATACCTGTGTTTATACCAGGCATGAGAAATCATAGCACCATCTACAAGCCAGCTCTAAAAGTAAAGAGTCTGCAGCAACACTTGGAATGTTATATAACCTATTTGAGGATCAATGGCTGGGGCTTTAAAACAAAGTCACACCAAGACCCTCCCCTACTTATCTAACAGTCATAGTACTGCCTCTCCCAAATTGTTACAGAATGCCCCCTCTACTTCCTCAGTAGTCACAGCAGGTCATCTGGTTTTAAATTATTCACAGTAAACCACTCTACTTACCTACCAGACACATTAGACACATTGAGATTCCTAATTCTCCATTGGTTCTAGGAGCCCTTATTCCTCATTGGTCGCAGGTCCCCGATTCCCCTCTAGCCATAGTCACCAGCCCCGCCATATACCTTATTAGTCACAATAAAACCCTTCAATACTTTCCTCTTAGAAGCAATAGTAGGTATATAATGTATATTACATGTCTCCAGTAGCTACACTAAGGCTGCATGGACACGGGAGTTAAAAAACGGACTTTACACATTGTCACATGTTTTTCATCAGGTTTCTGGCTCTGTATCAGTTTTTAATATCCGTTTTGCTTCAGTTTGTCCTCTGTTTTTAACTGTCAATTCAAAAAAACATATTAACTTCTTTGGTCTTTTTTTTTACTCAACCCACTCATCCGAGTGTGAAACTGATACATTAGCCAAAAAACGAACATTAAAAACTGAACCATAGATTTGTATTGGGTCCATCATGCCGGAAAAAGTGACAAAAATAGGACATGTCCTATTGTTTAACTGACGTTATTCACAGTTAAAAAGAAACAGACATGCGTATAACCCCATTGATATTCATTGTTCTAAAAATGGACGCGTACGTACGTTAAAAGAAACATGTCTGTGTGCATGGAGCCTTAGATATCTATTTCCCCAGTAGCCTCAGAAGCCCCAACCCACTTCCTCAGTAGTCAAAGCAGGGCCACCTAAGGATGTACAAACTACATTTCCCAGGGAAAAATAACCAGAAAATCTAGGGATACCTCATGACATATGGACCCAGATTCCATGCAGATGTTGGCGATCAGTGATCATAGGCATTAGTACATTGTAGAAAGGTGATTGTACTGGATAAGAAATGACCTTCAGGCAGACAGCATCATTACTTATTGAGGGCCCCCTTGTTATGGAGATGGCCTGGCCTCATAAAATAATAATGCAGAGTGTCATTTAACTTGCATGTTTAAGATTGTTTGTCACATCTGTTTGCTTGCATTCATTAAACCCCTTTGTGGAGTATTATAGATTTTTATGGGGACAAAACCCAACACCTGCATCTTTTTCGTCACCTGTTCTTTGACTAGTAAACAAACACTTGTTTGATGTGTAAAAGTGACGCCAGACAAAAAGTGATAGCATTGCAAAGACATTTGTGGGAAGTAGAGAGTAAATATAGTTCACAGGATTGTGATGCCCTGACATAATGTTGTCCTAAGCTTCCTCATGTACTGTTATAGTTCATATCCAAGACGGAGGAATCTCTAGCAGTTATTATGTTACTAATATTTCACATCAGGCTCTCTTATGTCGGCTTTTTTCACTGTTTTATCTCTAGCATCAGAAATTTATATATATTTATATATATTTATATATAAATATATAGCCCCATGTAAGTGAATAAACTGATGAATGAGAAAAAAAAAATTTTGCGACAAAATTTATTCTGAGTACATAGAAGTGTGCATAAATATATTAGGACATGCATAAATAAAAGTCTTAAAGGCTGTGTGCACCCTTGCAACCATTTTTATAGTTCCAGTCCACATAAAAGTAAAAAAATAATTGAAATTAGTTTTTTCATTAAAAGTTTTAATCCAAACATATCTATGTGTTTTGTGACTACAGCTCTTATGCAGAACTATGTGTATTGATGTTTCCAGACTACAAGCAAGCCCAGTGTAGTCTGATCTTGCAATATTATTCCCTTTTATCTGTAACCTACCACTTGCTAACCTTCTAAATGTAGATTAGCATGAAGTAGATAGATACCTTCTAATAAATGTGTCTATTTTTACTCCCAACATATTTCAAATGAAAGGAAGCCAGTCACCAGAACCCAGCACATGAACCCAGCCCCGCACGTAACTGTGTTTTCCCCTTGTGAATTGGTGCCTTGGTGGCCAAGATATCGCAGTTTTTGTCAATATGCAGATGAGCTCTTTGGAGCATTGAGGGCATTGTCATTTCTCCAAAGAGGTGAGACAACATTCTTGTTGCTCCAAAGAGCTCATTTGCATATTGAAAAATATTAATAACTCAGCAACAGAGACATAGATTGAAAGGGAAAAATACGGTTTGATTCAAGTGACCCTAACCTATCTGTGTGTCTGGGTTGACATGCTGGGTGGGTTTGTATAAGGGTTTTTTTTACAGATATGGTTGGAGCTTATTCTTATGCTAGGTTCACACTAGCGTTCAGGTTTCTCTCCTCCGGGTCCCGAAAGACAGAAACCCTAACCGCTTAAAAAGTGGTTACCTGCGGAAACCTATGTACCCCATAGACTATACGCTTGCAGGACTCTTCTCTCCTCCAATTTTAGGTGAAATCTGGGACAGAGTACCCAAACGCTAGTGTGATCCTAGCGTTATTCGTTTTTAGTATATATATATATATATATATATATATATATATACACTTGGTTGCACCACTTTTATATGCACGCACTGCTAGTTACATTTATCATACTCATTAGGCTTACTGCTATGATGGACTGCCCCATATCACCTTCCCAGATGTATTATGTATGTGGTATTTTCCTAGTCCCCATTGTGATGTATATTTATCTGTCAGTATATGTAATTATGAATTATTTTTATGCAGTTGTGGGCTTTCTTTTTTGTTTTTTGTTACTGTATTTTGCTCAAAATGTTTCCAGAAGACAAGCAGAGCACAGTTTTACTTGCATGTCCGCACATCACAGTGCAGACCTTCAGAGATTGGTATGGCTCTTCACTATGCCTTTCACTTGTAAAGTGAGGTCCCTGTTGTTGGACCTTCTTTATCAGTTACACTTGCCCTAAAAGGACATACTGTATAATGTTGTTGCACTGATAGCCATTATAATCTACTGAGTTGTAGTGAGTGCAGTTCACCTCAGTCCTGGAATTTATGTAGAAATCATCTCTGGAGCTTGTTTTGTTGTGTCCTCTGGCTGCCTTGACCCACCCCATCATCAACCCCATCTCCACCCCCACTTTCTGGATTTTCTTCGTCCCCTTGGCTCTCACCTCTTCCTCCTCTACTTCTACACCACAAGGGATCCCCCTGATCTGTTTCCTCCTCCTGCTGCTAAAAGGGTTTGGTTTGTCTGTGGTTCTGGTTTCTGGATTTTATTTTCTTATATAAAATGTGTCAATGTCATTATATGGTATTCTGCTGTGACTTTGGACACTAAATAAAATAATGTAAAAACAATATGAAACATGAATATGAACATCTTTTGAAACAAGTTTGCAACCTAAAGCAATCTGTGTACCAGGAGGTGTTGGGAACTGAATTGTGACAGGTGAAGGTTAATGGTAATAGTGTATGCTCCGAAGTTGTGTAAATAATATAATATAATAAATAATAAAATACATACCCCTGAAACATTCATTGGGAGTGCTTAACTCTTAACAATTCATGTTTGGCAACAAGATGAACCAGTTTCAAGGAAGATTAAGCAGAAGTTGTCTGGGTCATGTACCAGCTTGTATACAATGTGTCCATTGTCAGGCATAGAGGTGGATGCCACGCAGGAGTCATCTTCTGAATGCTATTACAGGACAAGGTAGATTTTAGAGAAGATCCCATCAAATGATCTATTGTTTCCTAGCACAATTGTTTTAAGTGAAACAATTCTTGCTGTGTGCTGGATTGAGATGGGTCGTGTTCTCTCCTGCTACAGGTGTACTTCTAATTCCTCCTTAGGAAATACAAACATCTTTGTGTATATGTATTAAGGATAACAAGTCTTATAATTTCTTCAGTTTAATGAGCAGTATGTCTTACACAGAACATCTAGTTTAACATTATAAAAATAAAATACATACATAGGGATGCATGTGTCATGTATGGGAAGATCATGTTTTATAAGAATAGCTGAAGCGATAATGTTTCTTCTTTTGTATTCTTTTTAATATCCTCTTCTATTTTGCCATATGTTTAAAAGTTTATTCCTAAATTGCTGCTGAGATGAAAATGAGTGTTTCCCATCCCATCCCCAATGACCTGAACTTATGTGAACTGCCAAGTATTGGTGATCTATACTGTTCCTATTACTCCCATAGAATAGAATGAAAGCTACGGAAAGAGCATGGCACAACTGCGCTACACTGCTTCCATAGCTTCACACTTAGTTAGTTAGATGGGCTACATTGTTTCTGTAACTCCCATTTTCCTCATAGAATGTAAGCTCTTGCGAGCAGGGCCCTCACTCTTATTGTTTGATATGTTTATTTCTTTGTCACACTGTAATGTCTCATGTGTCCCCTGATTTGTAAAGTGCTACGGAATATGTTGGCGCTATATAAATAAAGCTATTATTATTATTTATTTTCCTCTACAGAAATTATGGGGACAGCGTAGAATAGCACTGCGTGGTTGTTCCTATATGCCCTGCACTTGGGAGTTGTTATTCCCACCAGAGATTTTACAAGATGGGAATCACCTTTTAACTTTTAGGCTGAGGATTCTGAAATATTATATTGAATCTAAAGCACATATCTATATTGTACTGGTCCCTTTGTTTCCTCTAGTGGAAGAACAGAACTTTGAATCCGCAATCTTAAAGTGAACCCGTTCATTGGTTTCACATGCTGCAATGCAAACGCATGCATTTTTGAAAACGCCGCTTTTCCGTTGCTGAATTTTTTTCTGCAGTGTGTGGATGGGATTAGCCAGAATCCCATCAACTTTGCACGTAATGTAAAACGCCCTGACCTTAAACAAGATTCTCTATGTCTCCCATATATACAGTATCTCTATCACAGAGCTCAGTGTCTCTCCCTCGACCATATGCTACTCTCAGATGGGGCAGCAGAATTCACCAGACAGGTTTTCTTTAAATGTCATCCTTTTGTAGAGGTGAGATGACACAAGCAAAAGAGAATAATAAGTTCTTCACCAACAACTTATTTTTAGCTTTAATGTGCAGGAAACCTTGACCATCGCACACACTTTAAAAAGACTCATTTTGGACGACATTGGATAAATGCCTGCAGGTCACATAATATGAACTCATAAAAGCATATTACAAAAATGAAATATTAATTTCACGCAAGGGTTAAAAAAAGAAAAAAATACAAGTACTGACACAAGCCATGTAACTGCAGCAGATGAATCTTACTGTAATGAACTGTATCTCCTCTATTGCTACAGCAGTGGGTACACCTAGTGATAGGAATGAAAACCACGTTATGGGGAAGTGCAGGGCTTTATGTTGTTGTTGTTGTGGTGACAATAGTTTTACCTGTTGCTTTGCAGCAAAATATACCTGGATGTAAATTCTTCTCTCAGGCTGAATAGAAAAGAATTAGTTCACAGTTCTTGCTGTTTTGGTAAAATACCCTGCATATATACTGTTATTGATAATATCAATATTAAGGATATTTTCATTTCTTTTCACTATAGGTATAACAAGTATTAAAGAGCAAAGATGACTGAAGTACGTCGGGACAGTACAAGCAGTTTACAAAGAAAGAAGCCGCCATGGTTAAAATTGGAAATACCATCAGTAACTACTACAAGCGAGGAGCCAGTCTTTGTCCAGGTAAGACAATATTGGTAATTTATGGTTCTACCTTCATAGCTACAGGCTGAGATCAGTGCACATGAATGTAGATTCTGATGTTTGTATATTTTGCAACTTTACACATGCAGGACGCTGGAAAATTAAGCGCTCTGTTCCATTCAGCAGATGATTCAGCCACAGAACCCCCAACGTTAGTCACTCCACTGACCAGGCCAGAGGGGTGGAAATGGGAAGCAGATTTGTGGTGTTATTTGGATCTGATTTAGAGGCAGAATTTCCATCAAAATCAGCTCCAAATTCCTCTATGTGAACCCTAGTGTTACTTCATGTCTGGAAGCCTGTTATGCTCTGAGTCCCCAGGGACTTTCATAGTTGCAAATAATGAAAGAGAAGTCCTTTTTATTCATCATGAAATGGATCATGAAACAAGCCCCAGACTATCTTGTTTCAGAAGTGGCACAGTGACATGAGGAAACCAGTGCATTATGAGGGCTCGCTGTATTGAGGGCCCACTGGGCAATGTTGCCGTGCCAGCCAGATGTTACATAGTTGTGAATGTACAAAATAAAGGATTAACATGCAGTTTCTGCCACAGATTTTGCAGTATAGCAATGGCACATGTTGTATCACTACTGCAGCAAGTGAACATACTGTTAAAGCAGTTGTGTTAGAGAGGACATGTCTTCTCTCCTGTTTCTAATATTTCTAATAAAATTAGAATTCTTGAGCAAATTTTCATATAACCATGCATTTTGCAATTCCTCCTTAATTCCTTTTGGAAATGTATCAATAAATTGACAACTGGCCCTGCTCATCAATAGGGCGACTACCTTCATGCTCTGACACTGTCAGGTGCTATATAAGTTATATGCATTAAGTTGGTCATACACATGGTGAAACAATTGCTCTAGCTGAGTCAATATTCCCCAACACACTTACATGTTCAGTTTGGCCGAACAGACTGGGCAATAAGCATCTGCCAGATTATTTCTCAGCCCATATGCTTGGGAAGCAGAGGATTAGAAGATAGGAATGAAAAATGTATAAGGGGCTGGAAAAAGTGCTGCGTTTTACAGTGCTTGCAAAGTGGATGATATTCAAGCTAATCCCATCCACACATTGCAGAAAAAATCTGCTGTGGACAATCTGTGTTTTCAAAAACGCCCACTTTTTTGAAAATTGTATCATGTCAATTATATCTGCAGAAACACTGGAGTTTTCCATAGGTATAATAGGGGCAGAAATTCTGCAGAGGAATAAAATGTGATGTGTTTCTGCCATGTTTTTTTCTGCAGCGATTTTCTGCTGCTCTTCGCTACGTGGGGCCTTAACCTTAAATTGTAAACTTAGCCATATATCTTAGCGGTCCCTCTAACTCTTCCATGCACATCCATACTCAGCCTGACCAATCATCTATGTGTTCACAATAAGGAAAGACACCTCTGGAGGTAGCTTATCTCCCAGAGAATAAAGGATCTGGCATGTTGAGATCAAACATGGCTGATTCTTCTTTCCCCTGAAGTCTTGTAAGAGTTGAGATACCCTTTACATATTAGGCCTGGTTCACATCTGCGTTCGGGTTTCCGTTCGGGGAGTCCGCTTGGGGACCCCCCGAACGGAAACCTATACGCATAAAAAAGCGGTTTACCTGGGAAACTCACGGACCCCATAGACTATAATGCGGTCCGTGTGGTTTGCGCTCGGTTTCCACACAAAACATGCGGAGAGAAAAGTGTAGATGTAAGCTGTGTTTCCAAAAAAATAATATGAATATGACCCCCCCCCCCCCCGCGCTTTTTTCTTGCATGTGCTAACACTTTGTACTTCAGTGTAGTGCCAAGGACAAAGAGAGGAAATAGGTGCTTAGAAACAAATTCTAATATTGGATAAGGAGTGCACAAGTCAACACATTTCCATTTAGGCGAATGTATAATATTTTCCATTGTACAGCCGGCACCACATATACTAAATCTTGATAACCGAAAAATAATTTAGGAAAAAACAACTATTAATGGACTTTTGTTGGAGAATATAATGAAGGCGTACAATTATACCAAAATAGTGTGGGGTAAAGCTGGTAAACAAATGTCAGGACAATACCAGTCAGCTTGTACACTGGCTAATGCCTTCAGAATGGTGACCACAATAGGAGGAAAACTGGTTTGACCTATTCATCAGCCTAAGCAACCTCTCAAAACATTATAACATAATAGATGTTCTTTCTGTAAACGTGGTCTATTACTCAGGATGAGCTGTGTTTCCTTATGTGCTTATTGTGAATGATGTTATTGGGTTCAGGTTAAAGGTAATTTTTGTAAGGCCAATAAGAGTTCTTACTATTGATAAAGTGGATTTTAGAACATGGCACTGTTGGCAGAACTGTATTGCTTCTCTGGATAGTAGCATTAGACCTCCTGAACACAGGTTTAATTTCTTTCTTCATACAGATTCTCATTAGGCACTATAATAGGTCCTGTAGGATGTTTTGAGATGAGCAAATGGCTTAATCTTGGGAGGTAGCAGCGGTTGAGTTGGAATTATAATAATTCAGTCTCTTTAGTAGTTAAAGATGACCTTTCACCTCCTCCATCAGCATTAACTCTTTATATCCTTCAATGCGCACTGTTCTACTGATTCCGGCACAGTTGGAATTTTTTTTCTCTAGCCACCACCATTCCTGAGCAATAATTTCTGTTAGTTTCAGCAACCAATCTTAGGCTCTGTACTATCGTCTCCAGCCTAGGACAGTCCACCTTACAGTAGAGAGCCTTAGCACATTGGGTGGTATAAACTAAGGCTGGATTCACACCTGCGTTAGAGTTTCCGTAGGAGACTCCACAGCAGAATCCACCTAAAATCATCGTAAAGTCCTGCAAGGAGGAATTTTCTCTCTGCTGGTTTAAGTATAAAACCAGTGGAAACTGTGCGGACCCCATTATAGTCTATGTGGTCTGCAGGTTTCCGCGTGTAACCGCTTTTTAAGCAGACAGGGTCTCCGTTTTTTGGGTCCCAATCCAGACCCAAACAATGGAAACCTGAATGCTAGTGTGAACAGAAATGACAGGGTGGGAAGAGGGTAGAAAAAAGTTCTAAATGCAATGGAATCAGTAGCACGGCACCTACTGATGGATGCAAAAAGTTGATGTTAATAGAGGTGGTGAAAGGATTCATTAAATACCTGCAATATATGCCTTGCATTGTAAGGTATGAATTGTTATGATGTTAATATTGGGGGCCTATACTTAGGATAGGTCATTAATGTCAGTTTGGCTGTGGTCCCTACACCTCCAATGATCAGCTGTTTGAAGGGCCCATAGAGCAGCAGCCTCTTCATTACCAGGCACAGCTTTGTACACTGTGTAGTGGCTGTGCCTGGTACTAAACTTAGTTCTGCCAATTCCATTGAATGGGATGGAGCTGCAGTAAGCTGCATTACCACACCCAGCTGCTACAAGATATACAGCACTGTGTCTAGTGATCAAACAGCAGATTGGTTGGGGTGCTAAGAGTTGGCACCTGCCGATCTGATATTGGTAGACCATCACTATTAAAGTTGCTTGCAAAAAAACTGACAGGTCTATTTGGGACACTGAATCACCCTCAGGTCCTTATGGACCAGTGGTTTAGTGCCACAAATAGCCCTATTCTAACCCTGTCTGAAGTTAAAAAAACCTTTATGCCAACCCAGCTCCTGTACTCCCAGCACTCTTAGTGTACATGTGCCAGACGTTGGGGGAATGTGCAGTGAATTCAAGGTAGTCGAAAAGCAGAAAAATATAGAAACAAAATCCTGGCATTCAAACCCCATAAAAACTCCTTCATTACAAAAAACATGACCTACACAGAAAAAGTGGACATAAACATTCATATGGACTAGTGTTTCAGGCACTACAGCCCTTACTATATGAGTAAGGACCATAGTGCTGTGGTGACAGAAGAATCAGAGGAATTCTAGGCCTTATGATTGTTTGTGTCTGCTTTTTTTCTCTGTGTAGGTTATGTTTTTTGGAATAAAGAAGTCTTTATGTGCTTTAGGGTGCCATATTATTTTTGTTTTTTGATGTCTTATGTAAAATAGTGAAGCCTCCATTTCCTGGGCATGGGTTTGTGAGCCAGCTTAGGCCTGATTCACATCTGCAGCACTTTCCTCTCCGCATGTTTCGTGTGGAAACCGAGTGGAAACCACACGGACCCCATTATATTTTATGGGGTCAGCGGGTTTCCCAGGTAAACCGCTTTTTAATGCGTATAGGTTTCCGTTCGGGGAATCCCCAAGTGGACTTCCTGAACGGAAACCCGAACGCAGATGTGAACCGGGCCTTACTTTTTTGTTATTTGCTTTTCATAAAGTCCCGATGTACTTGCCTGGCTTCGATGAACAGCTGGGCAGGCATCGGGAGTACCATAGAGTACCATCTCTAGGTAAATATAAAGGTTTTTTCAGTGCGGCCACGAGCACAGTTAGGACTGGACTATTTGGGACACTAAGCCACCAGTCCATAAGGACCTGTGGATGATTTAGTGTCCTATATAGACCTGTTAAGTTCCCTTTAATAATATATGTCATAAAGATGAACATTTTTAACTTTTGTTACAAGACAGACATTTCTTCTTCCAGCCCTTCAAGCGTCAGACTTATTTAAGAAGTGTTAGTATGCCCGTTGAGAATACAAGAATCCCTTCACCTCCCAATGACCCAAAGCGGCCAATCTTACAACGACAGACCTCAATCACCCAGACTATTAAAAGGTAAGAATAGATTGTAAATATTGTGAAGATATATGTATATGTATATTACACTTAATGACAATATTGCTAAACATATAATTATAATAGACTATAATTAGTAGTGAATGTAGACGTCCCTTCCTAAATGTCAGAAATCTGCCAGATTAGGACTTTAAAAAAAACTAGTCTTTATTAATTCGATATTAAAAGATGAAATTCATATTACTGGCTAACAGTTGTGTAAAGCCAGATTTTCAGGCTCATCTGCAGAATTTTTCCTCTGCGGACTTTCTGCTTCAATTATACCTATACGGAAACCTCCAGCATTTCCGTAGGTATAATTGACATGCTGCAATTTCCAAAAATGCAACGGTTTTGGAAATCGCAGCATTTATGCTGCGGGTATTTTTCTGCAATGTGTGGATAGAATTCGCCATAATCCCATCCACTTTGTAGGGACTGTAAAATGTTGCAGTTTTTGCCCCGGCCTAAAGCTAAGGCCCATCGTTGCGGAAACACAGCTTTTTTTTGTAGATTTTGCTGTGGTTTTTTGAGCCAAAGTCAAGAATGGGTACAAAAGAAGTGGGAAATATATAGGAAGCTCTTATACCTTCTAGAAAGTCCACTCCTGGCTTTGGCTCAAAAAACTGCAGCAAAAAAAGCTGCATTTCCGCAACGTTGGGCTTCAGTCTTAAAAGGCTGTTATTTTAGCAATAATTTGTTTGCAAGAGGCAATGGGTGGGGTACACAAGCCTACGTGTTTCCACTTTTAGTATTCTATAGACAGCATCAAAAGGGTTTAAAAATCAGTAACTTCCGGGGTCATGTTCCAGACAGTTCAGCAACATGGCAGCACAATGGCGGGACTGCAATCTCCTAATCAGGCAGACTTCTAAACATATAATTATATTTAATTTTGCTCAAGTATACAAATACAGAAAAATGTCAGTATAACTAAAATTAGTGGTAAGGAGTATATCCAACTTTCGGTGTCTACATTCCCTGTTCAGACTTGGAGCTGATTTATTAGGGTATGTTGATGCTGAGGTATTTGGAGCTGACTTTGAGGTAGATTCTGCTTTGAAATCATCTCCAAAATTCTTCTTAAAATCTCCTTGCCGTTCATTTCAATGGGAGGCAGAAGCAGATTTTTGTCTGCTAGCTGTTTTTTTCAGATTCTGCCTGAGACTCCCATTGAAATTCAGAATTGAATTCTGAATCAGATTCAGCATCAAAATCTGCTTCGAATTCCAGAAGCAAAATTTTTGCCTGAGAAATTCTGTGTCAAATTCCTCTATTTGAACCAGCACTTAAAATGGTATAAAAGCAAAACGGTCCAAGAGCAGTATACAAAATGAAAGCTGCGCTTTGGTTGCTTTTAGACTGTTTTAGTAAATCTGCCCCTGTGATTGCAGAATCAGACTTCTCAGGTAGATTATAGTATGTTGGGGAAACATAGCTCTTCCTATGAGTCTGTAGGTAGTAGGATATATTTTATAATTACTATTTGGTTAACATTTTTAAGATGCAATAGAATAAATGGAATGGTTGCAAAGGTTGGGACAGGACAGGGGATAATTGTCCGATTGCTGGGGTCCCGAATACCGGGTGCCCCACTGATCTGGAGGACTGGGGGCCTATAGTCCCACTAAAGCCTCCTTATGAACGGAGTGCCAGTGCGCTTGTGTGACTAGCCTTCCATTCACTTCTATGGGGTTGAGGACATTGCCGTAGATTACAGTCCCAGCAGTCCCATTGAAGTGAATGGAGGACCGGTCATGCAAGTGCAGTGGCATTTCATTCACAAGGAGGCTTTAGGGAACTTTCATTCCCCCGTCCATCTGATCACTGCGGTGCCCCAGCAATCATACATTTATTCCCTGTCCTGTAGATAGGGAATAAGTGTCCATAACAGCACAACCCCTTTAAGTAACCTGGAGTTATTGATAATATTAAAGGGGGTTTCTAAGACTACAGTGTTGGTGACCCTTTCCAGTATTGATTGCCAATCCCCCCCATCAATCAACTGAATGGGGCAAAGCTGCAGTACCATGCACAGCCACTACTAAATGTACAGCTTGTAGGTGTATGGGACAGTGTAAACAATGAAGAGGGGGCATCATTCATCTGAGCTCTGCAGCTTTTTCAAACAGCTGATTGGTGGGAGTGCCAGGTGTCGGACCCTACCAATCTGATACTGATAGTTGTCCTAAGGATACGTCATCAATGATGTAATCTCAGGAAGAACCCAGAAAATATAAGTGCCCATCAGTATACACTCACAACTTAATTTTCATTTTTTTCACTTGGTTGTTCTAGTTTGATGCTACCTTAACTCATATGGACAAGGGAGGGGGCAAATAAAACAGATAGGATTTTTATTTAATGTTACAAGTCCATTCAGTACAGGTGTCCTAGGTGAAATCTTAGCTTATTCTTCTGCTTTAAATCATAAATAGACACATGCTATTGATAAATGTTGCAGCTTACAGCTAAGTATGCTTTGTACATAGCACCTGATGAATTTGTTGTTGTTAAAGTTGTTGTCCAGCCAAGATTTTTTTTAAAGGGAGTCTGCCACCAAAACCCAGCAGACCAACATATCAACCCAGCCCTGCAGATAGATAGGATAGGATCACCTGAATCAAACAGTGTTTTCCCCTTGTGAATTGAAGCCTTTGTTGCCGAGATATCATTGTTTTTGTCAGTATGAAAATGAGCTTTTTGGATCAACCAGCGCATTATCATTGCTCCAAAGAGCTAAGTCAACTTCCCCATTGCATCATAGAGCTTGTTTGCATATTGACAAAAACAGAGATATCTTGACAACAGAGGCAGCAATTCTTAAGAGAAAAACAATGTTTGATTCAGGTGTCCCTAACTTATCTGTCCATGAGACTGGGTTGGTATGCTAAGTTATAGTGACAGACTCTCTTTAAGCCATACTCGCCCTACTGATCTTCTACTGCTCCTGTTCTGCCACCAATTCATGACTGACTCTCTTCTTCCCGCTGAAGTGATGACATGGTACAGTGACTCGCTACAACCACTGCAGCAGTTACATGTCTGTCTTCAGATGTTGTTGCTTCAGCAGGAAGTACAGAGACCAGCAGGGGACCAGGACCAGATATGGAAGCAGCAAGGGATCAGTAAGATGATTATGTCTTTTTCTTAATTTGTTTTATTTAACCATTCTGAACTGTTTATAAAAAATGGCTGGAAAGTTCCTTTATATATTTCTGATGTAGGGATTACTGTTGGAACGTTGATGAGAAGTTAGTAGGATTGTTCACCAATATTTCTCTTGTATTTTTCCCGGAAGGAAGCATGTTACATTTGACAGAATCAGTACAATGCCGGTTAAGGGGCATCTGGCTCGCAGGAGACCTATATATTATAGGAAACGTCAAACACTCTCTACTTTTTTTTTGCAGGTAGTTCATGAAATGCATGTAGAGTGCTGCAAATTCTGCATGACTAGTTTCTGTCAGAGCTTAGTTAATGGTGTTCTAGTAGACTCACATGGCTAATATATGACTGGTTTGACGTGAATTAACTTTGCATGTCAGTCAATTCTAAAAAAAAGTTCCAGTTAAAAGTAGAAAATGCACTTAGTCATAGAAGGATGAGAATATGCATTGCTAAGACGATAATTTAGAAAATTATTATTATTTATCTTTTGTCTGGTAGACTAAGGGTAGAGTTTCAGTTCAGCTAATAAAACAGGCTTGAAGTTTCAGTCTGTAAAATAATATCATCTGGAAGATTATTAAGAAGTAATAAAAACTTAAAATAAATGATGATAAAGCAATAAAATAAGTTTTTCATCATCTAGCTAGTGAATTGGTGTGATCCAAACTGTCACTAATACACTTATTTTTGCAACAAAAATGTTGTAATATAGACAAGTGAAGATTAAAGAGAGTCTATCATCTCCTCCAAACATACTCAACTGTTAACACCGCATTACAGAGCACATTACAGTGATATAATATACCTATGTTATGTATGTCACTTTTGTGGATTTTGAGAAAACAACGTTGAAGACTTATGCAAATGAGGCAGTTGGTGCACTGGGGGTGGGCCTTCACTCCCCTGCATTGCTCTTGCTGCTTGGCCCTCTACCATATTCTGTCTGTGCTACCCTTTGCAGTGGGAGTTGGTCTTTTCACTGCTATGACATCACTCTTCTTACCAAAGCAGCAAGAGCAGTGCTCCCAGGGTTGAATGCCCCCCCACCCAGTGTACCAAGTGACTTATTTGCATATGACTTCAAAGTTACTTATCTCCAAATCTGCAAAAGTGACATACATAACAGAGGTATGTTGTTTATCACTGGTATGTGCTCTGTAATGCCATGGTGACAGTTGAATACCCTTGGGGGAGGCAATAGACTTCCTTTAAGCCGACAATTTCTCCTAAGGCCATTCCTAATGGTACTTTGGTAGTGAAATTTGATAGCATAATGCTTTGTACTATGGCTCGATATGTTCATGTAGCTATGTAGCTTTGTATGAATTTCATGTTTAGATTGATAGTTCATTCTGGGGGTTTTCTAGCCATTAGTCAAAAGATTGGGCGGATCTCCTCTGCAGTGGGCATACTATATGTGCATGTATCAGTAATTTTCATTACTTACTTGTCACTTCTTTCACTTTAGGTTTGTTAGCTGTAATCTTTGGCTATAACAGTATGTGGATGATCATCAATAAAATGCTTTTGACCATTGTTTAGGAATACGGCAAATTATTTGATATGTTATACCTTAATCGAGTCATTTGTCCGCCCACAGTCATTTGGGGATTTTGTCATCCTCTCACGTATTTCTATACTTCTGTTGGTTAATCTTTCTAAAAAGCATAACACTGATAATTATTTAACTAATGGTACTTCTAGGCCCCACACGGGGTGGTCACATCAGAGGATCTTCTGATATCTGGCCTGCAGATCTAACAGTCCAGACCTCTCTGTGTGGCTATAACGATAAGATCTTGGTGCTCTATTTTATCTTATACTGGATATTAGTTGTGGAATATTTTCATTTTACATTGCTAAATTTTTAGTTGCCAAATGGCAACAAATTGTCAAGGTTCAGCTCACAGCAGCCATATAGACAGAGCATAATGTACAGACGTATAGACAGCAAACATTAATGTAATTGCTAACAATAAAAAAGGAAGAAGAAAGGTGGTGTGGTGTATGTAGTTAACCCCTATAATAACCTTTTGTCCAATTTTAGTAGGTAGTAAAAATACATTTATAATTGAACATAATTTTAGATAATTTTATACTGGTTTATATGCATTGTAACAGAATAAAAAGCAGAGTAAATCCTGTCAGGACTCCTAGGAAAGACTGAGAGTCCTGCTTACCCCGCCCCCACAGGCTGATTGGCAGATTGTTTCTCTCTTTTAGGAGTCCTCTAACAGAGCTCAGCTTCTCTTTCTCTATCATATTGTACTTTCAGATCGGGTAGCAAAAATCGCCTGACAGGTTCACTTTAAGTTTAGTGTGTTCAGAGTTCTTCTTCTACATAAGTAGCAGCAACAAATAATCACCATTCAGGAATTTCTCACAGCTGGCAGTTGGCCTAGATCATACAGTATATGACGGTGATCGAAATGCCATTCTGACAGTCGTGAAAACAGGAATAATGGATAAGGGTACGGTCTCCGCACAAAGCGAGAGGAAAGTAGTGCATGCAGCACTTTCCTCTCCTTTTTCTTTGTGCGGAAACCGAGCGGAAACCACACGGACCCCATTATAGTCTATGGGGTCCATGGATTTCCCAGGTAAACCGCTTTTTGATGCGTACAGTTTTCCGTTCGGGGGGTCCCCAAGCGGACTCCTCGAACGGAAACCCGAACACAGATGTGAACCAGGCCTAAGTTTCTGCTGCTACTGTCATACACTGCAGATTTTTAGTCTACAAATCCAGACAGGAAATCCACAGTGTAGCCATCCCATGTGGGCATACCATTATAGTAATAGGAGCATATTAGAGCTGGGTATTTTTGTTATAGTTTTTGAGAGATATTTTCCATCTCAGACTTCCTGTCAGTGAAGCGTGCTGCATCCAGCTTGTCCCCAAGCCTAATGGCTAATAGTGCTGAACAATAGCTACATAACAATGACATATCTCAGGTTCTGCACGGCTTGTTGTCTTGACTTGCTTCTGTAAGATTAGTAAAAACATGCATGTTTTTAATGTTGTTTTTGACAGATGGACTCAGTGATAGAGTCAATGAGTAGGAAGGAAGTTGGGTTTATAAATAACTCAATAACTTTTACTGACAAGTGTAGATTTCTTTATTTTATACTGCAATGTCGTGCCCAGTGGATGCATTGTTGGTAACCATTAGCACTTATATGCTGTGAGATATTTGTATTCAGTGCTATGGAAAACATTGCACATTGCTTAATTCTACCCTTGGTGCTGTAACGTATTCCCTTCTGTATTTGCAGGGGCACTGCCGATTGGTTTGGCGTAAGTAAAGACAGTGATTCCACTCAGAAATGGCAACGGAAAAGCCTTAGACATTGCAGCCAGAGATATGGAAAGTTAAAACCACAGGTCATAAGAGAAATGGACCTTCCCAGCCAAGACAATATATCTTTAACAAGTACAGAAACACCACCTCCTTTATATGTGGGACCAACTCAGTTTAATATGCAAAAGGTATTTTTTTTTTTCTGCACTTTGCACACTGTTCGTTCTATTTTTTACATGATGTGTAATAATTTTTTGTACGTGCTTAGATTATAGACCCTTTGGCGCGAGGACGGGCTTTCCGAATGGTGGAAGATACTGATGGTTACAGTATGCCACACACACCTATTACTCCTGGAGCAACTTCTCTCTGCTCATTCACAAGCTCAAGATCCGGATTCAACCGATTTCCCAGAAGACGGAAAAAAGAGTCCGTGGCTAAGATGAGTTTCAGGGCAGCAGCTGCACTTGTAAAGGTAATATATATTATATATTGGGTATACTCTGTACATCTGGAGATGAATTGCACAACATACTGGGTGTTACATGGGTGTTACTGCAGCCGTATAGTGGTCTCTGCTACAGGGACCAGAGGCTGAAAGGTTTCACTCAAATGCAGGAAGATTGTGGGGGGAAACACTGTGGTGAGTTTCGGTTGTCTAGGTCCACTATATGGGTTCTCCTTTATGAAGAAGATCTGAAACGTCATTCTAGTATCCATTCTAAGATTATGCTACTACTTGTATTACTGAAGTTCAGATTACTGTGATTCAGGTGTATTCCTGAAACAGAAAATCTGCAGTGTATCCCAACGAGTGAACATTGCCATAAATATTTATGTTGGTAATGCAGATGCAATGCTACAATGCAGACACCTCTGTGGTCTCACGCCTGTCTCAGTACAGCCTGCCCTTGATTTACTAAGCAAAGTGTATCAGAATTCTGGTGTGATTTGCACCATAAAAACTAACATGCCTTATGTCCCATTTTCCAAATATTTTAGATATTGTATAGACACTTCTATGAGGTGTACGAAAATGGCCGTGGTTTCATAGAAAGTGGGCGTGGTTGGAGTTGTGGCACCATATGCCAAAAAATGTGGCAAATTTTGGCACATTTTTTTGCCATAAACTAAGCCATAAGAGTTGTAACTCTAGACTAGACAGCCTAGTAATGCAAGAAATTTATCAAACAGCATTAGGCACATTGATAAATTTGGTAGTTTAAGACTGTGTAGTCTAAGTTTGCTTTGTCTTAATTTTAGAAAGTGTTAATAAATTCCCATTATGTCAACACCATCTCTGGCCTCATCGGTGACAGTGCTACCATTAGCCATTGTCTGCAGCGTTCATGTGCCAGCACACAACTGCTGGAGCCCAGGAAACATAGATGGGGTGCCAGGTAAGCATTGGCACAAGAAAGACAGGGAATTTTTGAGTATGGTTTCTTTTTTTTTTTTTTTTTTATACCATTACAATCTTTTTGTAAAAAAATTGTGGTATTGGAAAACCCATTTAAGATAAAGCTGAATGGTAAAAATGTTTTAAAAGTACAAATTGCTTGTATTATGTAATCTTGAAAGTGTCACATAAAGTCTTTGGAGGTGTAAGCGTTGTTTTCAGTTCCGTCATCTAAGAATAAAAATGTTATATGCTGAGATGCATAAAATATCAATAATGAATAATAGGGGAACCAATGTGAAAACTGCTGAGCACAAAGAGATTGTCATTTCCCTCACACTCTAGTAAACATCTATGATAAGTTAGACTTGGAGCATGCAAATCACGAAACCATGATGACCCGGCAAAGTAAGCAGTTCCTCAAGTCTGTATTTCTAGAATGTAAATCACTATGTAAATATGTTTTAGGTGGAAATGCCCCTCATTGTGTTTGCATATTTTGAATAAATATTTGCAGACATGACTGTTAGAAAACGGTTTCTAATGTAGGGCTCTACTATGATGTAAGTAATTTGTTTTATACTTTATAAAAACGCAGGGGCGCTCAATTAAAGAAGGTACGTTACGAAGGGTACAACGAAGAAGCTTTACCCCAGTTAGTTTTCTTGAAGAAGACACTATGGATTTTCCTGATGAATTAGATACATCATTTTTTGCACGGGTGAGTCTTACATAGTTTGTGAATGTTTAAAGAACATCTTCCAATATCTCAAACAACTCCAGTTATTTACATCCTTTAGGAGGCGCTGCTCTTAAATCAAGGAATAACTGCGATTTAGGAAAAAGCACAGAGCATGGTGCTGGCCTGAGCTGAAACCCAGGAAGTGGAGGGGAGAGGAGATGGGAGGGCAGAAAAAAACCTGAGATGAGAAAACCCTTTTAGACTAAGGACCCGTGCAGTGAATCGCTGCGGAAAAGACTTTGGCGGAAACTCATTGCGGTTTTTTCCTCTGCGGATTTTCTGTCTCTATTATACTTATATGGAAAAAGCCAGCGTTTCCGTAGGTATAATTGACATGCTGCGATTTACAAAAATGCAAGCGTTTTTGAAATCGCAGCATTTCCGCTGCAGATTTTTCCCTGCAATAGGATGGGATTAGCCAGAATCCCATCCACTTTGCAGGTAATGCAGCCACTTTGCAGCCTAAGGCTAAGGTCCCACATTGTGGAAAATTGACTTTTTTTATTGCAGATTGTGATGTGGTTTTTTGAAGCCAAGCCAAGCGTGACTGCAAAAGGTATGGGAAATATATAGGAAGTATAGCAGGTTCTTTTATTTCTATCTTCAATCCACTACTGGCTTTGGCTCAAAAAAATTGCAACAAAAGCAGTGTTTCAGCAACATGGGACCTCAGACTTAAGATGGCTAGAGAAAATCTTTAAAACAGGGCAAAAATGTAATTATTTATATTTGCATTTTAATATTTATAACATTTAACATGTTTTACTTTTGATTGTCTACAAATTTGAATATGGCTATGCTCATGGCAAAACCCATTAAAGGGGAAAATAGGACAGTCATTTAAGGAGTTAAAATATTTTAAAGTAATTTATAGTTTTTATAAATTAAGTTATAAAAATGTAGGCAGGTTCATATGTCAATTCTTATGGACACATTTACAAACCTTTGTTAGTAACAAAATATTAAGCATAATAATCTATTTTTATATAGTTTTACTATTAAATCAAGAGCAAAACTATAAAAGAACTCTAGCTATAAATTGCAAAGACATGGTTGTTTGGATGGAGAATGCCCATATGTGATATCATCTCTCAAGTAGGGTTAAAAATGATCATTATGTTAATAATTTGTGGCCTGTCACAGTATCACAGTATTGTATGTTTGTCAGGAAGGAGCTCTTCATGAAGATCTGTCAAGTTATCCTGATGAAGTGTTTGAATCTCCGTCGGAGGCTGCCATAAAGGAGGCTGAGCAAAACTCAAAAGCAGAAGAGACCGTCGAACGTACAGGAAGTGCTTTGGACAAGAGTGAGCTAGAAAAAAGCCATTTGATGCTGTAGGTGGACATCTGAATATAAATGTGTCATTATTGAGGAAACAATATTTAAAAGTTCAAACCTATTAGGGCTTGTGGACATCTTTAAAGGGGGTCTCCTTCTAGAGATTCCCTCTTGATTAATCAGAATGAGAATTGGTAACATGTAGAGACTCACACCCTGGCAGACCTATCCATTCATCTATTACATGGAAAAACATTATTTCAAATGGAGAAATTGTATTGTTGTGTGCAGGTAGCCATGGCGATAACAGATGATCGCTTTGAGTTGCTGAAGCTGGGCTTGTGTCTGTCTGCTCATCACCAGTCTGGAATCATTTCAAAAGCTGTTGTCTTCATGAGAAAGCCCCTTATGGTAGATTCATACATGGCAGAATATATCCAGATCCTTTTGTCAGAAATATTTAAGCCTGTTCTTGCTTGGTTTTAACTACTTTATTAGAAACCTTAGTAATAACTAAAATAGCCATCAATATTGTCCCATAAACAGAGTTACCTAGTTGTATAATATTGCTCAACTGGCCATACAAATGCCCATCCAGATGAAAAAGTATTATTGACTCCATATTATAAAGTGACAAGTCATACCTTATGATGTAAAAAAAGAAGCTCAACGTTTTTCTCTCTGATGGACAGGATCGGAGTTACCAGGTAATAGATATTCTTATTTATCCCAATAAATAGGTAGGTGTTCCAATCTTCACCCCCTCCTTTACAATAAACCATGTCTGAGTTTCTGGCAAGTCTCAGAATATAGATACTTCCTGCATGGTCATATCCATTGGTGACTTATCAAGACCAAAGACTGTTACCAGTAAGATGACTAGAGAAAATCTTTAAGGCTTAAGGCCCCACATAGGGAGGTGCAGCCGAAAAACACTGCGGAAAAGAATGCAACAGAAACGCGTCACGTTTTTTTTTCCACAGCGTTTTTCACAGAAAGTCCAAAGAGTTTTCCTCTGCGGACTTTCTGCCTCTATTATACTTATATGGAAACCACCTGCGTTTCCATAGGTATTTTTAACATGCTGCGATTTCCAAAAACACAATGGTTTTTTAAATCATAGCATTTCCTCTGCAGATTTTTATCTGCAATATGTGGATGGGATTAGCCAGAATCCCATCCACTTTGCAGGTACTGTAATATGTGGCAGTTTTTTGCCGCGTATTCGCAACGTAGGTTCCCGGTCTTAAAATTTGAAAACTGTTTAATTATTCATATTTGCAAAAATATTTTAATTTTATATGTCTACAGATTTTAATGTAGTTATGTTCATGGGAAAACCCTTTAAGAATGTCAGTTTGCCTTTTTTTGTATTACTTCATCCCTTTTGTCTATATGATAAGTAGAAGATATTGTAACATAGGAACTTGTTGACAGCACTTGCAGCTGCAATAATTGTGGCCTTTTTGTTTGTCATCCACCTGTCATCCGCCATTCCAGAAACAGATATAGAGGAGAATAACTCATAAATACAGGACAACTCCAGCAGCTTGAAAAAACTCATTGGCCGTTTAGTACAATGCAAAAATAACGCCTCGGCTCTGCTACATCTGCAGTCAAATCTATCAAGGCACTTAACAGTAGTAACTGTTAAGCAGTAACACTGGGCAGGCAGTGTCGTAGTTATGAGCGTAATATTTCCATTTTACCACCAGAGCAGATGTTTTTGCTTAGATGCCAAAGTGCTAGAGTCATTTGTGCCAGTGGAACAGGTTTCTCTTTTCAGTGAAAGTATAACTGTGTCATAGATTATGCATAAAAATCTACATTCCATGTGTTTACAGGCCCTTAGAAAGAGGGTGGCGAAAGACAAAAGATGGACACCTCGTACAGCCAAAAATCCGCCTGTGCCAAGAAGTTGTCAGCGTTGGTCCACAGAAGCGAGGACAGCGTATAACCATCCCAGTGAGGAAACTCTTTGCAAAAGAAAAAAGGCCATATGGACTGGGAATGGTGGGAAGATTAACAAATAGGACTTATCGCAAGAGAATAGATAGCTATGTTAAAAGGCAAATTGAAGATATGGATGATCACCGGTAAGCACAATATAAAGGTAGCAGAATAGGCCGCTGTGTAGATATTAACGCGTGCAGTGCAGGTTAAAGCTCAGCAGATTGTAAAGTGTTTGTGAGCACAAGGACTGTACGGGGACAGCTCACAGACTCACAGTAGTGCATGGTGCAGTTTACACCACTGTTGTCTCTGACCCCCTCTGCTGACATACAGATTGTACAACTGTACGAAAAACTGTCAGCGTTTTCGCATCAATTGGACCGATTTCTCAAATGTTCTTGTAAACCCAGCTTTAAAGTTGTTACAGAACAATAGTATCCGCTGTTTTACAATAATTAGAAATTATATGGTCTAAATGATCTGAAAGGCGTGCAAGGCCCATACTTAGACTAGCTGTTGCTGTAACTACATTTTATGACCACTGTTCAGCCTCACTGTATGTGGCTATTGTATGAAACAGTTTGAGCACTGAATGACTCTGACATTATTTTAAGCCCTTTGCAAAGCCATATACCAGAATTATCTGGTGTGACAGTACTACTTGCAATTATATAATAGCACTATTTTTTGACATGATAAGGCAGTTTGGATGGATGGAGGCATTACTGTATTGAGTGTGCACTGTATTACGTTGGCATGATACTTTCAGGTGCTGTGCTTGTGGTGGTATTGATAGATGGAACCTCAAGTTCCTTCTATTTGTATATTATACCTATAAACATCTGTGCACTCAGATTAGGCCTGTGTGTGTATGTGTGTGTATATATATATCTTATATATATATATATATATATATAGATATATATATTCAGAGACCATTAGTTAACATGTTCAACCTGGTGTGAAAGTGTGGATTTTTGGATAAAAAGGTAGACGAAGCCTGGTGAATTGATGTGAAAGTTATATGAAATAGAGTTGACATAACTAGTAAGTGTGCAACATAGTTCTAGTTAAGAAACTTTGTAATGCATGTTATCAGATTACAACCTCTTCCTCTGGCTCTTTTCCTACTCCTCCCCCTAAATTGACATCTACCCTGACAACTCTGTTGATTTTGATTGAACTGTAAACTTACAGAGGAGTCAAATTACAATTCACCATAGAAGTCTATGGAGAGGGGAAAGGGGAGCAGAGAGGAGGAGCGTAGTGCGAGATATGGAGAGCCTGCTGCAGATAATAGTAAGTTTTAAGTTCTTTATTTAGATCATCACTATTCAGTACTTTTCAATAATGTCCTATATGGTAATATAGTATTACTCTACTTACTAGGCAACTTTTAAAAAAGTTGCATTTGATAAATCTGGATTGATCAGACTGATGGGCTAACCACACTTACTTTCCAATTCTCTTTTAAAAAGTAGAGCAAGTTTTGTGAAAATGCAAAAAGCCACAAGATATTTGCACATATATATTTTTGATATATTCCCACCAGGGCCTACAGTGGGGATAACTGCTAAGAGATGCAGATTACAAGTAATACCATATCCAGAAATAGTATTATTCCTCAGGTACACACACACATGGCAGCTATCCTGAAACATCATCCGAAAGGTTAGGTACGCTTTCATTGTTGACTCTTCATACAATTATCCGTCAACATTGTTAGATTTGAGACTGTACATGAGGCAGTGCGTTCATTCCTGGCACAACTACTAGAGTTGACTTATTACTAGATTTACATATAGCTGGTTGCCCTGGTCAGGGTAAACATTCTGTTGTAATATTGGCATAAAGGTCATGTTCCCATTGAAAACATTGTACTGTTAACCTGTTTGCTTTATGATTTTTCTCTATGTATTGTACAGACATTTATACACTAGGATTTGCAAATATTTGCTCTGTTAAAATGAAGCGATGATTCTCTTGTACAGACATTTTAATTGAATTGAATGAATAGAATGGGCAGGAAATGTGTACATACGCTAAGGAATCCCGGAGTTATCCTTGTTATGTGACGCCTGTTTAATTTATACAAAATGAAAAGTTTTTAAGCTACCTTGGAGGTGATGACATTAGGAGCATGCATGATATTTTGTCTGTGTATGCATAGTAATACACACAATCACAAACTGATAAAATTCGAGAAATTGTCATTTTCCCAAGTGAAAAAAACACCATAGGGCTAAGGCCTCACATACCGAGCCGTAGCCAAAAAGTGCTGCAGAAAAAAAACGTGGTGGAAACGCATCAGTTTTTCCCGCAGAGCTTTTCACAGAAAGTCCACAGAGGAAAATTCTGCGGACTTTCTGTGAAAAACTCTGTGGGAAAAAACGTGAATTTCTGCTTCCATTATACCTATACGGAAGCAACCAGCGTTTCCATAGGTATAATCGACCTTCTGCGATTTGCAAAAACACAAACATTTTTTAAATCGCAGCATTTCTGCTGCAGATTATTTTCTGCAATGTGTGGATGGGATTAAACAGAATCCACTTTGCACTTAATGTAAAACACTGCTGCCAAATCGCGTGGGCCGGGGCTCCGGCCTTGAAAAGATTTTAGACTGCACTTTTAGGTGACTTTCAAAGTAATTATCATTTTTAGGCCCGGCTCACATAATATGCATTTACATCTGCACCTAAATCCTCATCAAATCCACTAACATTCCACATAAAGCACAAATCACATGCTCTGCAAAAAAATTAGAGATGATTTTTTTTTTTCTTTTTGACGCCTCAAAATATGTATATATAGATATATATATCTATATATATAGATATATATAGATATACAGGTGCATCTCAATAAATTAGAATATCTTTGATATGTTTATTTCTTTCAGTAATTAAATTATAAAAGTGACCTCCTATATTTTCTAGATTCTTTACACACACAGTGTTCTATTTCAAGTGTTTTACTTCTGTAAATGTTGATTATAGATTAGAGGTAATGAAAACCCAAATCTAAGAAAATTAGAATATTGTAAAAAAAGTTCAGTGTTGTAAATTCATTGTGTCACCTACCAAGGTTTCCTAAGCCTTTAAATGGTCCCTCAGTCTGGTTCAGTAGGACACACAATCATGGAAGACGCTGATTATGAATTGTATTACTGAAATGAATGAACGTTTCAAAGATATTCTAATTTATTGAGATGCACCTGTATTTCTCTTATACTCTGTTCACATATCCCTGAAAAAATAAGAGTGGATTTTTGTTGAAGCCACACAAAAAAAAATTATCTTGAAAAAGAACTGGCATGTATCATCTTCTTGCAGATTCTGAAAAGAAAAGCTGTGGATTAACCTCACTGAATGACAATAGTTATAATTTTTGTGCAGATCCACTGGTACATTTGCTGCACAGCCATGGCTGATACTCAGATTTCTGCCATGTTGTATTTGACATAGGCATATTACCCCAAGTGCTTAATTCACATCTATACTTCTCTGTAATGTCCTATATTATCCTGCAGCTTCTGAATAAGTGAGAGAGCGTTAGATGAGCAGAGTCTCCTCTCCTTTTTGGATGCACTGAATGGGAGACATCATGGCATCTAGTCTTGACCCACCAGCTCTGAGTCAACTAAATATTTGCGACAACCTGCAAAGGGGAAAACTGCCAAAAGTGCTAAATATAAGTCTTCTGATGGAGAGAAATAATGTTACTCATCATGTACACGCACTGCACTATAGATTTATACAAAGATTGTTGAAATTATAGGCATTATTTAACTTTGTCATAAAATTGAAAATGTTACCCAGTAGATTTAGGGTACCTATATATGCAGCCTTATGTATATCAGCCCTTGTGCTTATTGTTGACATCACATGTAGCAGGTATGTAGGCTGGCAAAATTTTTTTTAGAGGTGCATTTTAGTCGGCCCAGCCCACAGCCGTTTGTAGCTAACAAGTTAACACGTTTTTCAGTACACCATTGTGTGCCATACAAATGTGATAAAGCTTACACTTTCTGTTCTTTCAGGCCGTTCTTCACGTACTGGATTACAGTTGTGCATCTACTGATAACCATCTTGACTGTATGCATCTATGGTATTGCACCTGTTGGATTTTCCCAGCATGAAACTGTAGAATCGGTAAGTAATTCAACCTCTCCAGCCCTTTATTTCACAAGGATTGATTTTCTAGTGTGTGGCTGACTGTAATCTTATGCACTTGAACTTTTGGGAAGTTGAATGCAATGGAATGCACTAGTGGATATTATTTTACCTGCATTTCATGTCTTATTGAGTAAGTCTACATACCTGAGATAGTTGACATTTCAGTAAGATACTGCTCATTTTCTGATAACAAACCCAGTGAGACATTCCCTAACCCAGATGTCCCTGGAATAAGGTAAAGACACATTGCAGAACGTTCTTTGAAATGTATTGGTTTGTGGAGAGATCCTTGCATGTATTGATTTACATACAGTATATCCTCAAGGAGAGCTGTTTTTATATACTCTTAACCCTTTCCCAACATCCGCCGTAATAGTACGGCAGATGCAGGGACCCGAGCAGCCGCCATAGCCGCCGAGTTTCTGCTGTATTATACAGTAGACACCCGGCGCTAATACCAGTGATCAGTGCACGCAATGATCGAGGGCATTAACCCCTCTGGCGCCTCAGTCAAAGCTGACCGAGGCGTCCCATTGCTATGACAGCTGGGAGCCTTATGAAGGCTCCCAGGCCTGTCTTTCATTAACTTCTATTGCAGGCTACTCTATGTAGCCTACAAGAGAAGTGCCGCTTTTTTGCAATGCATTAGCATTGTAATGCATTGCATTAGTGATCAGACCCCCTGGGGTTGAAGACCCCTAGGGGGTCTAATAAATGCAAAATAAAAAATAAAAAAAAAGTACAAAAAAATATTTAAAAAAAGGTACAAAAAAATATTAAAAGTTCAAATCACCCCCCCCCCTTTCCCTAGAACACATATAAAAGTAGTTAAATACTGTGAAACACATACACATTAGGTATCCCTGTGTCCGAAAACGCCCGGTCTACAAATCTATAAAAATATTTTTCCTGTACGGTAAACGCCGTAGCGGGGAAAAAAATCAAAAGTGCAAAACCGCCGTTTTTTCACAGTTTTGCCTCTGATAAAAATTTGAATAAAAAGTGATCAAAGCAATAGACATTCCCCAAAATGGTATAACTAAAAAGTACACCTGGCCCCGCAAAAAAAGACACCCTATGCATCCCCGTACACGGAAGTATAAAAAAGTTACAGGTGTCAGAATATGGCGACTTTTAAAAAAAATATATTTTTGCAGTTTTGGATTTTTGTTAAGGGGTTAAAATGTAAATAAAACCATATAAATTTGGTATCCCTGGAATCGTACCGAAACATAGAATACAGGTGACATGTCATTTTGGCTGTAGAGCGAACGCCGTAAAAACGAAACCCGTAATAAAGTCACTCAAATGCACTTTTTCTTCAAATCCACTCCATTCTGAATTTTTTTCCAGCTTTCCAGTACATTGTACAGAATAATAAATGGTAGCATCATGAAAAAAAAATTTGTCCTGCAAACATTAAGACCTCACATGGCTCTGGGAACGGAAAAATAAAAAAGTTATTGGGTTTGGAAGGGGGGGGGGAGTCAAAAATGAAAATCGAAAAATTTCACCGGCGGGAAGGGGTTAAAGGGCTTGTGCAGGACTCTGAAAACATGGCTGATTTCTTCTTCAAATACTATACCTATTGTTACCACAGTAGACACTCCACATATAAGTCTTATAGCTTACAATACAAGTACTCTGCCTATTGTTACCTCATGAGACCCTTCAGGTATATGTCATATCGCTTACTTATTGTTACCTCAGTATATGTTTCTCAGCAGTACCAGACAGCTGGAGGCTACCCCTTTGCTTCATTGGTAAGGCCAGAAGTATTCTTACCATTGTGTCTTATGCTATTCACAACTGAGTATCAGAGGAAGACTATAAGGATTTATTTTCTTGTTCTTTGTTCCTGGGTTGACGTGTAATATCTCGTAATATGGACATCACATCTCATCTCATCTGTTATTGTAATTGATCGATGGATTGTACATGAGCTAAATGAGTTGTTGGGAAGATTTTATATGGACATTCTTGGAGTTTATTGTCATGTTTCTTTGTAAGTGATAAGATAAGTAAGTGATAAGATAAGACGGATTCACTTTATATCCAGCTTGAAGTATTGTTGACTTTGGCACACCATGGAGGGAATCTCTTTTTCTTCATTTTCTTCTTGCTTCTGGCTAGCAGAATAGAGTTGGTGCTGTAAATGTGTTTTTAATGTGGTGATATCCTTGTGACATAGCTTCCTTAAATACAGATGTGTCATTCAGATATCTTTTCATCTTATACACTAAATTATCATAAATTGGTTGTCTTGTCATAAACCAGCCCTTCCTGTGAGTGCCAGCTCACAAGGGCGCTGGTGAATAACTTCTTCTGCTGGGGGAAGCAATGGCTAGTCTGGAAGTTCCAACAGGAAAATTGTATTACATGGCGGCCAGTCAGATGAATTGGCATCCATGTATTAACCCATATATGTGATGGGGCACCCCTTTGAGCAACTGTAGTCAAGTGTAACTTCTTTCCTTGGGTGTATCAAACATAGCAAATTCTGTTGAAATTGATAGCCATTGTAAGATGTCTCTTCTATGTGTTTCTGTATAAGACAAGTATAGACAAGTATATGTAAATATACTGACGCCTCTTACCCCTGCAGTTCTTTTTTTTTTTTTAACTGTAATTTTTATTGAAAAGTTTTTCCATAACAGAATATATAAAACCAAACAAAATAAGGCAACAAGGAGGGGGAAGGCTATCTGCCAAACACCATATAAGCGGAAGTTAAGTACATCAATCCATTAACAAGGTAGAATAAAATATGGGGGGGGGGGGGACAACCATAAAAGACAGGGCAGAAACAGAAGGGATAGAGCGAGGAAAAAGAAGGAAGGAAACCAGGGATCAGAGACCTCATAAAGTACAATACGTGTCCCAGGGAGTCCAGATGGATCTGAAGACATCCAGAGTGTTATTTAAGCTAGCTGTCAGGCATTCGAGGCTCCTCACATCCTTCATTCTAGCCAAAAGCTCAGAACCAGAAGGAGGATTCACACTCTTCCAGTTTCTAGCAATAAGGGTCTTTGTGGTAGTACAGAGATACAAGAATAGCCTAGATGTCTTACTGTCCAGGTGTCTAGGAGGGAGGTTTAGGAGATAGACGAGTGGGTCAAGGGACCCATGCAGTTCTAGTATTCAGTTGCAATTCATATGGTCTTAATGTTCACAGTATATTAATGTGTGAGTGCTAAATCCATAAAGGGGTTATGCCATGAAAAATATTTATCCTCTATCCATAGGTTAGAGAGTAAATCTGTCTATAGATTTGAGACCCCCACTGATTTTGAACGGGGTTGTATTATCACCATTATGAATGTAGCAGCTGTGAAGGCAGCCAAATGAACCCCTTCTGCATTTCATTTCACTGGGAACGCCAGACATAACTAAGTGCAATATTTCTGCCATATCTGGCGCTTCCACTGAATTGAATTGGAGCAGGGGTACATTGGCATCCATTGGGGGTTCGGCTGTCTTTACAATGGCTGCATTTACAACGGAGAAAATACAGATAATACACCACCTGTTCTCAGGATTGGTGGGGGCTTCACTGGTTAGACCCACACTGATCAGCAAGATATTCTATGAATAGAGGATAAAAAATGTTCATGTTTTTTTATGTTTTTATTTAGTGTTGTATGTTGATGGGCTTGTATAAATATAAAAATGGCATACTCACCTTCTGATCCCTCATTGCTCCTGTTCTGATGAGACCCAGGTCCACTGTTGACCTCTGCTTCGTGGTTCCCCTTGACTCACATGAAATACTGGTGACCCAGACACTGGCCAATGTGGTTGTCTGAGCCATGTTTCCTGTGTGGTGAGAATCACCAGGAAGCTGAGACCAACAGGAGATCCAGGGAGCAGAAGGGAATAGGTGAGGCGAGTATGCCTTTTTCCCCTTTGAAAAGCATGGGACATCTTGAAAGGGTCCATAGTAAGGCTACATAGTAAGTTGCATGTTACACATATTTTGCTTATAACTTTCCAAGACGACTCTTATTTCATTTTAATACATGTTTATAAGATCCTTTAATGATGAACATTTTTTATTTTAATCTTCAGGTTCTAATGAATAAGGGAGTTTATGAAAATGTCAGATATATCCAACAAGAAAACTTTTGGATTGGACCAAATTCAGTAAGTTATACAGGTTATCATTAAGAGGATGCCCTCCCAAAATAGTACATGCAATGCTGTCTGCTGGGAAATGGATCATAGATAGTATCCCTACTAAAAATAAACCAAATAACATATGCAAATTATTATTGTTTTAGGTTCGGTGTGTCCTGAAATGATCTTTATGCTTTTTTTTTTTTATTGGCATGTAGGCAGTAGCTGAAATATTTACAATTAAGGAATTAATTTAAATGTTTTCTTCCAAGAAGCAATATCTGTTTTTCTTGGTGAGGATATTTGGGACTCTGCCATCTTCAGTGAATTTGGATGCGCAGAGAACAAATTGCTTCCATATAAGCATGCTGGCTAAATCTGACATGCATTATTGTATGTGGAAGTGTGTAAATTGTGTTTTTATTATTATCTAAGAACATTATTCTTACGTTTTTCATCGTATAATCTAATGTACTTGGAATATTCTAATTTTGGTTTATGAAAAGTGTTTGGTCTTGTATCATCCATAAGACTAGGACAACCAGTAATGTAATGCCTTCATAGATGTTAGGGGATATATAAGAATATATTAGACTTACATTACAGTTTGTTTCTATGTAAAGTAGTAACAGTACGCCTTTATGTAGCCACTAAATGCCCTTATGCTAGTCTACTCAAAAAAAATATTTAAGAGTTTTTAGGGAAAACAAATGTATTAAATACTGATCTGCAGGACAAGAGAATAGAAATAACAGTGTTACTCACCTCTACAGATCCCTGCTGTTCCGTATCAGTGCTGCCTCCATTGCTCTCACACAGGAGATGCACCCTCAAACCATCACTGGTCACAGTGCATAAAAACTGTGAGATTGTATACTTCTCGAACCCCCTCCACCCCCCCCCCCCCCAAAAAAAGGCCTTGCATTCCCTTTAAGACATGCATCCCCAGCAGACTGAATCATTGGTGAACAGAACACCACACAGACCATGTAACTACATTAGGCAACAAGGCGGTCACTACCTGTGGAATTTTTCCTAGTTTCTGCTACGCACTAGTAAATAGCGCACAAGAATTATATCTACTCCTTTCCACCTCAGTGTGGCCGAGCCTTCAGACACTTTATGAGGATATTTTACAAACAGCATTAAGATGGATTACTTTGTACTGTATTCAGCTGCAGCTTATCTCATCTGTTATTTTCCTATGACTCACTTGAAAGCTATTCTTCACATTCTTAAGTTCCTTAAAAGTTTTGCATATCCTAATCAGTCACACCAGCAATTCTTGTTTTATAATGGCAGCTATGATTAACCAGTTAATGACCTCACCTTCCATCAAACAACATTTTCTGAGAAATCTAACAATAGCAGAAAACTATGAAGTCTTAATATGCCTATGTGTAGATTGTCTTTGCTCATCAGTACCATAAATATTTCCATAGTAAAATTGGAAACTTCAGCTGAATTAGTAGGCTACAGGCAAATATAATGATTATCGTCCTAATATCTGTAGATCAGCGTATCACACCAGTAATATGCTTAATTCAATATGGGTTTTGTTGTTGCACTTTGCAGAGATGTTCAGAAAAAGTGTACTCACTCTAAGGAGACATTCACATGAATGAGGTGCAAAACGACCGTGAAATGTCAATTCTTCTTGTAACCGAGAGGCATCCGTTTTCATGGATTTCCCATACATTTGAGTGTATGGAGGGGTCTGTGAAAATGGACAAAAATAGGACATGACCTATATTTTAATGGTCAAAATAACGGTTATGTGAATAACCCCCATTCACTTGAGTTGAATTCAATGCTGCCGTTTGACATCCGTTAAAAAAATGGACGTCACATGGTAATTTTTCACTGTTGTGTCAATATAGCTTAAGGCTACATATACAAGATCAAGAAGTTCAGTGTGCAGTCTTGGATAATGTGAGACAGCTAGGTAGAAGTCAGGGATAAGTACCAGTACTAACTACTAATAGATTTTGTTACACTAATCTTTCCTTTTAAATGCTATTTTCTCCTTTTCTAACGTGAAAAATGAAGTCTCTTTTCAATAGGACTTGAGTAAATATTTCTTATCTTTTTATATACAGCTCCTATGCAAAACTATGTCTCTCCAAGGCAACAACAACAAATAAAGCATGCATAGTCTGATCCTGCAGTCATACTTTCATACATCAGTCCTCCACTTCATAGTAATCTGCTGAATGTATTAGCACACTGATTGAAGACTGCACGATTACAGTTTGTTTGTCTCTTACCATAGAGATGCTTAGGCCATTATAGAGAAAAATGGTTGCACAATGGACATAACCTTTAACCATTCAATATGTATTTTTAATATCATCATAATGAAAGCTATACAAATTTTCGTACCATCCATAGCTGATATCTAAAGGGCTTTTCTAGTACTTATTAATTGATGACCTATCATTATGATAGATCATCAATTGAGGGTCCAACCCCCGGGACCCCTGCGAATCAGCTTCGGCTTCACAGGCCATGTGATGTCATGTTAAGGGTGGGTTCACACTTGCGGCGGCACTCCGTCCGCCACGAATCCGACCTAAATGTCAGAAAACTGGATAGGGACTGGATGGGGAAAGGTTTGCGAAACTTTGCTTAAAAACCCATTCACTTGAATGGTTTTTTTAAAACAATACGCTGGTGTGCGCTTACACCCTCTGCGCTGCGAATCCGTTTTTTTTCGTCGGAAACAAAGTCGTACATGCAGGACTTTGTGTCCGATGAAAAAAAACAGATTTGCGGCGCAGAGGGTGTAAGCGCACACCAGCGCATTGCTTTAAAAACCCATTCAAGTGAATGGGTTTTTAAGCAAAGCGTCACAAACATTTCCCTATCCAGTTTTCCGAAATTTAGGTCATATTCGCGGCGGACGGAGTGCCGCAGCAAGTGTGAACCCACCCCAATTGGTCACATAGTGTGGTTCTATTCAAGTGAAAGAGCTGAGCTATGATACCAAGCACAGCTGCTGTACAAATGTACGTACAAATGTAGACTTTCATACAGAAGATCCTAAGATTAGGTCATCAATTCGAAAGCCTGAAAAACTCCTTACATGGGTATTCCCACGAACATAACCATTTTTAAATTTGTAGATAATTAAAAGTTATACATTTTTGCAAATATAAGTAATTAAACATTTTGCAGAGTTTTAAAGATTTTCTCTAAATATCTTGTTGCCACAAGTTATCTTGATTGGTTGCCAGTGGATACAACCATGAATGCAGGACCTTTCTAAAGTCAAAAAATCAGCCATGATTTCCTTATTGTGGCCAGGATATTTTCTGATACATGTAGTGTCCCTGCCTGATAACCCAGCTACAATAAGAAAATCATGGTTGGGTATCTGAGAAGTCCCAGAGACAGAAAGTTTATGCATTTGTGGTTGTATCCATTGGCAACCAATCAAAACAACAGATGTCACCACTAGGAAAGTTAGAGAAAATCTTTAAAACTCTGCAGAATTTTTAACTACTTATATTTGCAAAAATGCTTAACCTTTACTTATCTACAAATATTAATATGATTATGTTCATGGGAATACCCCTTTAAGGCTAAGGCCCCACGCAGACACTGCTATTCTCATCTGAAATGGTATTATAAATCTACCTCATTGAAGTAGTAAGGTAAAGAGATAATGGTCTATAGGCTTTGTACTAAGAGACTAATGCAAGTATTTAAGCTGAGATATATCATTTGAGGTGTTTGTAATGGAGTGTGCTTCAGACTTTTTTTTGGCTGTGGGAGGGGTATGTACATACTTAAATTTAGTGCGTACAAACCATTAACTACTTTACATACTTTATTGGCACGGTTTGTGAAACAGCCAGATAGCAATAACCTCTCACAGGGGTCAGTTAGGGAAGCTAGAGGATTAGGGGAATCCCTAGGCAATTAGGGAAAATGTAAGGAAAACTTTTAGCTGCTCTTCCGTCTACGCACCTTTTCCTGAAACCTTTTCTAATCTACTTTTTCTTCAAGAATATACTTCCTACGCAAGTTCTTGTTGATAATGGCGCTATTTAAAGCAAAGCAAATACTGGGTTATCATATCTTTAATGGAAAACTATTTTGCTTGCTGGACTGGAAATGATATAATTCGGAAATAAGCATTCAGTATGTAATTTCCTCTTATTGTGACATTTTATCTATAAAATGCAATAATTTTGTCCTATAGTGATGTTCTGTATGTCTGCTGCAGCCTGCATGTTTTCACTTACACTACCGTTCAAAAGTTTGGGGTCACCCAGACAATTTTGTGTTTTCCATGAAAACTCACACTTTTATTTATCAAATGAGTTGCAAAATGAATAGAAAATATAGTCAAGACATTGACAAGGTTAGAAATAATGATTTTTATTTGAAATAATAATTTTCTCCTTCAAACTTTGCTTTTGTCAAAGAATGCCCCATTTGCAGCAATTCCAGCATTGCAGACCTTTGGCATTCTAGCTGTTAATTTGCTGAGGTAATCTGGAGAAATGTCACCCCATGCTTCCAGAAGCCCCTCCCACAAGTTGGATTGGCTTGATGGGCACTTTTTGCGGACCATACGGTCAAGCTGCTCCCACAACAGCTCAATGGGGTTGAGATCTGGTGACTGCGCTGGCCACTCCATTACAGAGAAAATACCAGCTGCCTGCTTCTTCCCTAAATAGTTCTTGCATAATTTGGAGGTGTGCTTTGGGTCATTGTCCTGTTGTAGGATGAAACTGGCTCCAATCAAGCGCTGTCCACAGGGTATGGCATGGCGTGGCAAAATGGAGTGATAGCCTTCCTTATTCAAAATCCCTTTTACTTTGTACAAATCTCCCACTTTACCAGCACCAAAACAACCCCAGACCATCACATTACCTCCACCATGCTTGACAGATGGCGTCAGGCACTCTTCCAGCATCTTTTCAGTTGTTCTGCGTCTCACAAATGTTCTTCTGTGTGATCCAAACACCTCAAACTTCGATTCGTCTGTCCATAACACTTTTTTCCAATCTTCCTCTGTCCAATGTCTGTGTTCTTTTGCCCATATTAATCTTTTCCTTTTATTAGCCAGTCTCAGATATGGCTTTTTCTTGGCCACTCTGCCCTGAAGGCCAGCATCCCTGAGTCGCCTCTTCACTGTAGACGTTGACACAGGCGTTTTGTGGGTACTATTTAATGAAGCTGTCAGTTGAGGACCTGTGAGGCGTCGATTTCTCAAACTAGAGACTCTAATGTACTTGTCTTGTTGCTCAGTTGTGCAGCGGGGCCTCTCACTTCTCTTTCTACTCTGGTTAGAGCCTGTTTGTGCTGTCCTCTGAAGGGAGTAGTACACACCATTGTAGGAAATCTTCAGTTTCTTGGCAATTTCTCGCATGGAATAGCCTTCATTTCTAAGAACAAGAATAGACTGTCGAGTTTCACATGAAAGTTCTCTTTTTCTGGCCATTTTGAGAGTTTAATAGAACCAACAAATGTAATGCTCCAGATTCTCAACTAGCTCAAAGATAGGTCAGTTTTATAGCTTCTCTAACCAGCAAAACTGTTTTCAGCTGTGCTAACTTACTTGCACAAGGGTTTTCTAAACATCCATTAGCTTTCTTACACAGTTAGCAAACACAATGTACCATTAGAACACACGAGTGATGGTTGCTGGAAATGGGCCTCTATACACCTATGTAGATATTGCATTAAAAACCAGACGTTTGCAGCTAGAATAGTCATTTACCACATTAACAATGTGTAGAGTGTATTTCTGATTCATTTAATGTAATCTTCATTGAAAAAAACTGTGGTTTTCTTTCAAAAATAAGGAAATTTCTAAGTGACCCTAAGCTTTTGAACGGTAGTGTATATGCTAAGCTGCTCTGTCCAGTTCAAGGAGAACTCTGTCTGACAGCTTAGTCTGTAGCTCTTATTTAATGGAATGTATCGCCAATATTTATTTATTTATCTATCTATTTATTAACCAGATAGTGAAATGTGTCACTGTTTTTTATTTTAATCTATTTGTATTTTCTGATGTAGATTTTTTAAATTCTATTTTCTGTATATGATTATGATGGTCGCCATCTTGCCTGAGCTTTTGCTCTGCTCTGTTAACATTTAGAGATGTTCTTTAGAGCATAGTTGTGGCCATAGGCAAGAATAGCCTGGAGACAGCTCATTAAGGTCTGTAGGTGAGATTTCTAGATATTTTCTGTGAGGGGAGGAGGAGTAGATAAGTTGTGCCATCATCTATTGTCAGAAGTGGATGTAATGATTTTATCATGCTATCTGTAGAGGTGTGAACTTCTATTGTAATACTGTCTGTTTTATCTGTGATATAAATGAGGGACTGCTGCAAAGAAAACCCTTACACAATTGGCAAGTGTCAGTCTATCATTAGGCTTAGTGGTCAGAGTAAAAATTCCAGGAGATAGTCATTTTTTAAAAAAAAAACATAGATAGTGACATTGAACATGTAAAAGATTCTTGAAAAATATGTATAAACAATTGTGTGGTCATTTTCTGGTGACACATTCCCGTTAAGCTGAAATCAGTTCCCAAATGACAGGTGATCTCCCTCACAAGGAAGTTGTCCCACTGAAGAAAGGTTAAAATGAATATGTACTTTCTCTTAAAAAGAAGAAATCAAAATGTATTGAACCTATTGTATTAATAAACTTTCCTTGTTTGTGAATTGCAATTTCTTCCAGGAAGATTTAATACATCTTGGAGCAAAATTTTCGCCATGCATGAGACAAGATCAACAAGTATACAATCTAATCCAGAAGAAAAGAGAAAAAGAGAAGCACTCTGCATGTTGTGTGAGAAATGACAAATCTGGATGTATTCAGACCTCGGAAGAAGAGTGCTCTGTAAGATATTGTGTTCTAAAGTATTAGGATGTTTATACATAGTCTACAAATGAGTTATTCTAGAAAGATAAAGCGCTTTATGGATACTTGATACTGTGACATAGGAACTCTATTGAAAAACATCCCAAATGAATTATTAATTTAATGCCTTAATGTTCCATAATGGATATATCTATCATGAACAAAGGGCAGTTAGTGCTGAATGGCGGATACATCTGTATACAGTATAAGTATTTCAGTGTATTATACAAGTGATTGCGTGTACAAATCCCCTAGTGGGTATCACCCACGATCAAAGCTAAAATTTGATTACATTATTTCATCTATACATTTAACGCCACAAAAAATAAAAATAAAAAAACAAAGCAAAATCAATGTTTTTGTTCATCCCAAAAAAGTTTTAGAGGTTTTCCGGACAAAAAATTTATTTTGTAAATAGGGCAAAAAAAAATACATACTCTCCTGTCCACCGATGCAACGGTGTCCTCCCAACGTGGTCCAGTCTGGACTTAATTTCCCTGTGGAGATGGATGCCCTAAGGTGCGATTAGTATTTTTCTATTAAATACCCAAGATTGTGCTTCCAACTACCGATCAGAAAAAAAGCTGGGCTAGGATGTGGCCTATTGCAGGAGAAGGAACCCTAGACCTATTTCTTAACCCTCCAAGCCAAAATACTCCACAATTAGGCCCCATGCACACGACCAAGTGTACCGTTTGAGGGGGGCTTCCTATGTTCTGTTCCATTCCAATGATCAGGTCCATGAGAGCAGAACAATGGAGGACTGAAAGCTCTGGGATGACACTTGAATGTCATCTGAGTGCATTCAACTATAAAATCAACCCCTCTCTCGGTTGTGTGCAGGAGGCCTTACTGATTCTACTTGGAATTTTTAGAGTATTATTTTCTGTACAATGTATTTAAAATTGCTCTTTTGAAGAAGAAGCAAAACTGTGTGTCATGCTTTTAGGGTCAGACATTGATGAGTAAATGGCATTTCAGGGACTATTCCCTTACTTCTGGAGGAAATACATTTGGGACAGGGAGGTGGAGACCAAATTATTTATCAGCTGTTCATGCCCTGAACTCACTTGTTGCTGATGGTGCACATTGTAGGTGGGGCCCCATGTCAGCTGTCACTGAAGGACCCCCAAGGTCTTTAGTTTTCTAATGCCCCTGGGCTGGAAAAAAATACAGTAGATCAACAGTTCAAAACTGCCTGCAGAATTTTGTAATGCGCCAATGTGATTTTAGTGTACTATGTCTACAAATTACACATTTTATTTCAGCAATTGTCATGCTCTGATTCTATCCTTCTTATGTTTATTCAGTCTACGCTTGCTGTGTGGGTAAAATGGCCATATCATACAAGCACCCCCTTTCTAGCAAACAAAAGTGAAAGACAGTATGGATCAGTTTGTCGCCAGGACCCCAGGTATGATGACCCATAGTATATTACTGCTTACATGAATCTGGACAATATTTTACTGATCATGTATTTACGGCTATGGACACCTTTAGGGTGTTCTATTTTATTACTGAATTGACTATATTTTGAGATAGAAATCACGAGATGAATAAAAATGTTGCTTTGTTTGACCTCTGCAGCCTGCATGCATTGTACTGTAGGCTGCTCAGTCCTGTTCAGTGTGAATCTGTCAGATGAGTTTTATAAACCCAACGATTTTTCAGCCTGTGTAATAGGTCGGTGAAGAACAAGCGCTGATCGACCTGTTTTTGTTGCTATTCAGAGCTGGTTAAAAAATCTTTACATCTAACACAACCCTAACTGTTTGGTGTAGTCCTTCTCTTTGCTCTCCCAAATGCTTATAAGGCTGAAGCCCCATGTTGTGAAAACGCAGCATTTTGCCACTGCGAAAATGCCGCGGCAAAAAACATTGCATTTTACAGCACCTGCAAAGTGAGTGGGATTCTGTCTAATCCCATGCACACATTGCAGAAAAAAATATGAAGCAGAAAAACTCCGTATTTGAAAATCAATTATACCTGCGGAAACACTGCCATTTTCTATCTAGGTATAATAAGGGCAGAAAATCTACAGAGGAAAACTCGGCGAAAACATAACGAAAAACGCTGCGAAAAAAAACCCCGATGCATTTCTGCCGTGTAGTTTTTCGACAGCGTTGTTTTGCTGCGTTTCGCTACGTGGAGCCTTAGTCTAAAGCTGATATTCTTTTTGAATTAGGTTCATCTTATTTAGTTGCGAAGATGTTCACTTACATTTGTGTTCAGCCTGCAAAGTATAAGCGCAGACTGTAGAAGACAAAAGCAGAAAAACCTTTAATAAAAAAATATTGTAAATGTGTTTTATCCCATACAGCTAATGCAATAAAAAACAAAAACAATAGACCTAAAGGTGTCCATGACCTTTCAATGATCCAGAGACAATGAATCTCATACTTATAGCATCATTAATTCTGGCACATGGAAAACTTTTACTAAGACATTAAAGATAAACAGTCTCATATGATGTCCATTATAAATACTTTAAAGGTGATATCTTGGCTGTGACCTTTGTGTTACTTGTGTAAATTGCAGACCAAGGTTCTGTTGACACCATGTTTTCCCCACATGTTAGAGATACAAACTTGAATTATAAAAAATATATTTATATTTTAACTTACCCATTGTTTTCCATGGGACAGATATTATTTAAAAAATGAACTGCAGAATTCTGCTGTCACAAAACCGGGTTTTGCCATTTTTGTGCACAAACATTTTTCATCCATTTACATTATTACACCACTCACTCCACTTCTCATATGTGGGTGGTAAAGTAGGTGCTGTAAGCCCCCACTGTGTCTACCTGATATACACCAGATTTATCAAATTTATTTACCGGTAATTGTTGCAATCACAGTCTAGTAAGGGAGTGTTGTGCAAAGTGTAGTAAAATCTCAGAACAGAAGCAGTAGACTGAGGCTAAGGCCCCACGTATCGGACCGCAGCAAAAAAAAAGCGTTGCGGGAAAAACTGTGGCGGCAATGCCTCGATTTTCCTCTGCGGACTTTCTACTTCCATTATACCTGTAGGAAAACCGCCGGCGTTTAGGTATAATTGACATGCTGCAATTTCTAAAATCACAACGGTTTTGGAACGGTTTTTGCGCAATGTATGGATTGGATTCAGTAGAATCCCATTCACTTTGCACGGAGAGTGTCCGCCGCGGTGTTTACGCCACATGGGGCTCCTACATTAAAGATACATCAGATTTATCAAACATCATGTGACATTTGATAAATTGGATGCAAATTTGGCAACACAGACTCCATTAAAGCACATGGTATGAATGTTGCCCTATTTGGGCTTAAACTGATGTGTGTTGTTCTGTGTAAATGCTTTCTTCTCATATTGTACATATTATTATAGGTTTTGTGCTGAACCAGCTTCTGTTCCCCCACATGAGTGGCCAGATGACATCACAAAGTGGCCGGTAGGTATCTGTCTGCTTTTTAAAAGCAGTTTCTATACAGTACACGGCGACCAGTTGTGGTTTGAAAGACATAGTGTTTGAAATCATCTTCTGATTTGTCACATACTGTACATTGTAAAAGATTCTTGGTGTCTTCAGAATCTTCAAGTAGCATTAAAACCATGTGGACAAGTGCCTTAGAAGTTATTGGTAGTCTGAGTCAAGCAATGGATCCCTACCTTCTCCCATTGTCATTTAAATATCCAGAAGCTTTTAGGAGGATATCTTCTTCTTCCCTTTGTGATGTAGTAATGACTAAATCAGCAAACTGATACATAATTATCAATAATACATAATTATTATATGAGGATAAACTTGCTGCTACATTTTGCTTTCAATTAAATGTATTATAGATATAAAGTCTGACAATGAAATTAAAGAGTCCCTTTGACCTCCTCCACAAACTCGCTGCTCCGCTGATTACAACACAGTTGGATTTTTTTTTTCTAGCCCCTACTTTTCTCAAACAACTGGTGCCATTTGTTTCTGTGCCCAATATGCTAATTAGGTTCCCTTCTATCAAGTGAGCTGTCTTGGGCAGACAACAAGGAATATTATGAGCTCTTGGACATTGTCTCCACTACTTGGTCAGTGGCAGACAGCCATTTCAGGTATCATAACTAACTGCACTGATTCCTCAGGAATGGTGAGGGCTAGAGAAAAACAATCTAACTGTGCTGGTATCATTGAAGCAAGGCGTATTAAAATATTCAATGACTTGATGGAGATAATCAAAAGTCATCTTGAAGATAAAATGGCTTAGAAATAAGAAAAGGCTATAAGAAAATGAATATTTTTTTCTTAAAGAAATATAGATTGAGTCACAGAGACTTACATGTGTTTTCATCAAATGTGACCGCTCTTGGGGACACTTACTGTATATTGTAGGTTGCTCCAATAAGAATTACAGGGTAAATTTAGTAAAAAACATAACATGTACATTGTTTAAACAAAACTTAGAAATGACCTAAAAATAAATCCTTCTTGCAAAAAAAACAAAAACAAAAAAAAAAACCATCTGCCTGTGTTTACTTTGGGATACTGTCTAAATATGATATTTTGCACTTTTCAGATGAATACACAGTTTGTTATTTTTTTTTAAATAATTAAATTTGGGAACCAGGTACAGCTGTTTAACTCTTTAACCCCTTAGGCTGGATTCACATTAATGTTGGAGTCCACTGCAGAATCCACCTAAAATCATCAGAGAGAAAAGTCCTGCAAGATGGACTTTTCTCTCCATTGGTTTCAGTATAAAACTGGCACAAACCAGGTGAAAACCCAGCAGACCACATTATAGTCTATGGGGTTCCCGGGTTTCCGCTTGTAATCGCTTTTTAAGAGGACAGGGTCTCCCTCTTTTGGGTCCCCATGCGGACCCGAAGGACGGAACCTGAGTGCTAGTATGAACCTAACATTTTACTGACACAGTCAATTTGGGTGTGTTTATGCCATTTCCAGAAATGCATTGAATTCTTTTTGGGGAACCTCTCCCCATCTTGGTATATTAAAATAATAATGTGTAAGTATAAGGCCCCTTGCACACTACCATGTGTGGGCCGCTGGCCATGCTTCCGTGGCCCCATTCAATGAATAGGAGCTGCAGGAGCATGGTCACAAAGCTGGACAGGAATAGGACCTGTCCTGAGTTTTGTGGCCCAAACACGGAACTGTGTAATACACGTTCGTGTACACGGGTCAGTGTTCTATACAGGAAAAAACCCGGATAGCACACTAAACTAGCACACAGTCGCGTGCAAGGGGCCTTAAGTAGCAATAGTAGTAACGTAGTAGTAACACATGGCTCTATAAAATAAATATACATTTCTTGTGTGTAGTAAATATTTCTCTTTCTCATAGGTCTGCACAAACAGCACAAATGGAAGCTATCCGAATCATCTTCACATGAATTGTGAAATAACAGGCAGGCCCTGTTGTATTGGAACAAAGGGAAAGTAAGCATATTGTCATGATAATTGTATCTTCTAGGACCTTCATGGATGAACTACTTTTCTTTTTCCTATGGACAAAACTGACACCTGTTGTGTGAGACAGTGTAGATAAATAAGGTTCATGAAGATTACTACAGTGATTGAGAATAACTGTAAAGAGTAGGCTGGACATACATAGAAGGGTTCTCCCTGGTGAAGTAATTGGATCATGAACTTGTATCTGTTTTAGTGCAGTGTTCTCCATGAACTGCATCACATCCTGGTGGGCTTGAGGACAGATTGTTTTCTTCCTATTTGGAATTATTTACTAGGTGTATAATCATTCATCTTTTTCCTGATTTTGCTTTACTACCTAAACTTATAGAAATGTATAGGATAGGCCATGATAAAAAACAGAACTCTGATTCCCTTGTGTGGTCTGTTTAGGATAACAGAATAATAGTGTACAGCAGGCATGTCAAACTCAGGGTACCCCGAGGGCCACATGAGTAACAAGAGGTTGTTGCGAGGGCCACACACAGCAGCTAATGTCACACACGTATTTTAACAGCAGTCATGAAAACAAGATATGAAGTAGTAATATGTAACAGCAACATATATTTGCAGTGCGCAACAGCAACTAATATATTTAACAAAAATACAGCAATTAAAAACTAAACATTTATTTGCTATCATTTTTTTCAATCATTTTTAGTGTTTTGTCCTGAGGCTTGACACCTCTTTGTGCTTTGTGCTAATAGGCCTATTCATTATATTATATTATTATTTATATTATTATTTATATTATTATTATGAATTTTCAATATGTATTTATTTACTTTATATTTATTTAATGGGCGTCTGTAGGATTTGTTCTTTTTGGTGTTCACCCCTGGTATTTGCCTCCAAGGGTGCACATGTATTTTAATTGCTTTTAATTTTTCCTTGTTTGCTGTGTTATTTAATAAAGAAATTTTGTGTGTGCTTTATATTGGATGCTGTTTCTCCTTTGTGTTCGATTGCATTTTTCATCCAATCAGCACCACTGTTTTTTGCATCACAATTATTTATAATCTGAGTGCTCATCCCTCTCTTTAGTTTTTAATGGTTACATACAGGAGGGCCACTCACTTGCTTGGACTTTGCCTGTGCGGCAGTGGGTCCCTTCTTCCTCAGCACGGTCACAGTATCCCAGTCACTCTCAGCCATGACTCTTCCTCCCCTCACAACAAAACTGACTTAGGTGATCAGCAGCCACGCGAGCCGCAGATGTACAAAACTCACGATCAGCACTTCCGGGTCGTCATTCATTGATCACGTAAGCAGGTCATATGCAGGGATATGGGCCAATCAGTGGCGTAACTAGGAATGGCTGGGCCCCAAGGCGAACATTTGACATGGGCCCCCCCCCCAAGCCGCCACCGCCGCCCCCAACCCCCCCCCCCACACACAAACCGCATTCCTGCGCACACTATTATGCCCCATAGTGGCCCCTGCACACGGTATTATGCCCCATAGTGGCCCCTGCACATGGTATTATGCCCCATAGTGGCCCCTGGACACGGTATTATGCAGCATAGTGGCCCCTGCACACAATATTATGCCCCATAGTGGCCCCTGCACATAGTAGTTTGCCCCATAGTGGCCCCAGCACACAGTAGTTTGCCCCATAGTGGCCCCTGCACACAGTAGTTTGCCCCATAGTGGCCCCTGCACGCAGTAGTTTGCCCCATAGTGGCCCCTGCATGCAGTAGTTTGCCCCATAGTGGCGCCTGCACGCAGTAGTTTGCCCCATAGTAGCCCCTGCACACAGTAGTTTGCCCCATAGTGGCCCCTGCACACAGTAGTTTGCCCCATAGTAGCCCCTGCACACAGTAGTTTGCCCCATAGTGGCCCCTGCAAACAGTAGTTTGCCCCATAGTGGCCCCTGCACACAGTATTTTGCCCCATAGTGGCCCCTGCACACAGTATTATGCCCCATAGTGGACCACCCATGAACGATTATTATACTCCTGGGTCTTTTCAGACCCCAGAGTATAATGATCGGAGACCCAGGGGAGGATAGAAACATAGAAAACACTGCAACTTACCTCTTCCTCGCTCCGGTACACTCCCGTGCGCTACTTCGGCCATCTTCAATTTCGGACCGGATCTCGCGCGATCCAGGCCGGCGTCGCGACGCATAATGACGTCGGCTGACGTCTGGGATGTCACCAAAGAGGCCCGAAGCCTGCGGAGCGGCGGAGAGGTGAGTTACGGTGTTTTTTATGTTCGCTCACCTCCCCTGGGCCCCCGATCGTTATACTACGGGGTCTCAAAAGACCCCGGAGTATAACGATAGCAGTGATTGTGGGGTTCGCGGTAGCGACTGCCACAGGGCTCCGGGCCCCGTAATGTTCCGGGCCCTGTGGCAGTCGCTACCACTGCTACCCCGGTAGTTAGGCCCCGTGGGCCAATGAATGAAGAGCCGGAAGTGCTGATCGTGAGTTTTGTACATCTGCGGCCCACACAAAAGTCTCAAACTTTGTCTCTAAACTTTAGAGACAAAGTTTGAGACTTTTGTGCGGGCCGCAGATATGCCTGTAAAGGGCCGCATGCGGCCCGCGGGACGCATGTTTGACATGCCTGGTGTACAGTGCCTTGCGAAAGTATTTGGCTCCCTTGAACTTTTCAACCTTTTGCCACATTTCAGGCTTCAAACATAAGGATATATAAAATTTTAATTTTTTGGTGAAGAATCAACAACAAGTGGGACACAATCGTGAAGTGGAACGAAATTTATTGGATATTTTAAACTTTTGTCAAAAATAAAAAACTGAAAAGTGGGGCGTGCCAAATTATTCGGCCCCCTTAAGTTAATACTTTGTAGCGCCACCTTTTGCTGCGATTACAGCTGCAAGTCGCTTGGGGTATGTCTCTATCAGTTTTGCACATCGAGAGACTGAAATTCTTGCCCATTCTTCCTTGGAAAACAGCTCGAGCTCAGCGAGGTTGGATGGAGAGCGTTTGTGAACAGCAGTTTTCAGCTCTTTCCACAGATTCTCGATTGGATTCAGGTCTGGACTTTGACTTGGCCATTCTAACACCTGGATACGTTTATTTGTGAACCATTCCATTGTAGATTTTGCTTTATGTTTGGGATCATTGTCTTGTTGGAAGATAAATCTCCGTCCCAGTCTCAGGTCTTTTGCAGACTCCAACAGGTTTTCTTCCAGAATGATCCTGTATTTGGCTCCATCCATCTTCCCATCAATTTTAACCATCTTCCCTGTCCCTGCTAAAGAAAACCAGGCCCAAACCATGATGCTGCCACCACCATGTTTGACAGTGGGGATGGTGTATTCAGGGTGATGAGCTGTGTTGCTTTTACGCCAAACATATCATTTTGCATTGTGGCCAAAAAGTTCGATTTTGGTTTCATCTGACCAGAGCACCTTCTTCCACATGTTTGGTGTGTCTCACAGGTGGCTTGTGGCAAACTTTAAACGAAACTTTTTATGGATATCTTTGAGAAATGGCTTTCTTCTTGCCACTCTTCCATAAAGGCCAGATTTGTGCAGTGTATGACTGATTGTTGTCCTATGGACAGACTCTCCCACCTCAGCTGTAGATCTCTGCAGTTCATCCAGAGTGATCATGGGCCTCTTGGCTGCATCTCTGATCAGTCTTCTCCTTGTTTGAGATGAAAGTTTAGAGGTACGGCCGGGTCTTGGTAGATTTGTAGTGGTCTGATACTCCTTCCATTTCAATATGATCACTTGCACAGTGCTCCTTGGGATGTTTAAAGTTTGGGAAATCTTTTTGTATCCAAATCTGGCTTTAAACTTCTCCACAACAGTATCACGGACCTGCCTGGTGTGTTCCTTGGTCTTCATGATGCTCTCTGCGCTTTAAACAGAACCCTGAGACTATCACAGAGCAGGTGCATTTATACGGAGACTTGATTACACACAGGTGGATTATATTTATCATCATCAGTCATTTAGGAAAACATTGGATCATTCAGAGATCCTCACTGAACTTCTGGAGTGAGTTTGCTGCACTGAAAGTAAAGGGGCCGAATAATTTGGCACGCCCCACTTTTCAGTTTTTTATTTTTGACAAAAGTTTAAAATATCCAATAAATTTCGTTCCACTTCACGATTGTGTCCCACTTGTTGTTGATTCTTCACCAAAAAATTTAAATTTTGTATCTTTATGTTTGAAGCCTGAAATGTGGCAAAAGGTTGAAAAGTTCAAGGGGGCCGAATACTTTCGCAAGGCACTGTACCTGTCACAGGAGATGCAGGAAGTGGTTTCTGCCATCGGCTATGCAGTGTTGCGCCCGTCTTATCATGTTTAGGAACACCTTCTACCACATGCTCAATATTCTGAAAGTGAATTTCATTTTGTTGTTTAAATTTGCACAATAACTGGGGATTAGTTTCATAAACTCTACCCTTCAGGTAACCTCACAGATAGAAGCTGCATACAGTTTGGTCTGGTGACAGTGGAGGCCACAATCCTTTGCTCGCCATACATTTTTCTTTAAATGCCACATTAATTTGGCACTGGGACCTGTGCAACCTGGCAAAATGCCCCTTCTTACGGAAAAAAAAACACTACACTTGTGATCAGTTATCTGTGAATTGCCTAAAGATGTCCATGTACCTGGTTGTTTTCACATATTAATCAAAGGATATTGAACCTACAAACCATATACTCATATCTGCGCACCCAATTCTGATTTCTGGATTATGATGTGGCTGTTGGTGTAACTGAGATGCATTTCCTTTGTGCTTGTACCTAATGTTCTGTGAATTAACACACCCAGTTAGATTGCACCACACTTCATCGGACATGACAACAGGTCCAAAGGACTTTCTGTGATCACATCCAGTAGCCAAGTGTAATACGTCACACACACTTCATCTTTAGCCTCTCCTTCAACTGTAGCTGAATTGACACTCAATATGGCAGTAATGATTTCAGTACCTGTTCACATTGTTCTGATGATGTGCACCAGTTGGGATAATTCTCATCACAATTCTCAAAATCCTCTTCTGGATGTCTGCAACAACCACTGCTGTCCAGACACGTGGTTGTCTATTTTCTGGATTGTCTACAGATCTTGTGTTACATCATTATGCACCAAACCATTTATTCAGTTTTTTGCTGGAACAGGAAAGTCAGAAAATTGACCAGTAAAACAGTCCTGAGCTTCTTAGAATGGGTATGTGTGTACATACACTACCTATATAGCAGTCCTTTGTCGAAACAAATCGGCATGTTGGACACAAACATCACTACTGCCCTCCTCATAGAGAACTTTGAATGGTTGCTGTGGGCAGTAAATACTGTTTTACTGTAAGATGGTTTTAGTGAATGAGGCACAGTAAGCATAATCCTCTGCAAACTACAGAAGGGAAACAGGGTTAGTTTTCTGTGACCCCCCCTATTTAATATACTCAGTGTAACTGAACATTACTAATTTATTTCATCCTTTTTTCAGCTGTAAAATAACTTCAAGAGAATACTGTGATTTCATGAAAGGATATTTCCATGAAGAGGCAACATTATGTTCACAGGTAAAGTTTACTTTTTAGTAGATTTTTATTGAAATCTTCAAATCCAAAACACAACAAGAAGAATGAAAGACACAGTATACACAGATAAAAACCAGATATTAAATACTTAGATCAGACATTTACTCTAGGTTCACACTAGTGTTGTGATAGTGATGGAGAGCTGGACCGCTGTTTCAGTGGTTACTCACAGACACCGATGGACCCCATTGACTAGGACTTTTCTCTTCGCCAATTTTCGGTGGTTTCTGTGACAGTCTCCAATGGAGACTCTGGCGCAGATGTGAACCCAGCCTTAGTAAGGAAATCCAGCTTTGTCAGGATTTATATTATTCAGTACTGCACAGATCCCACTCTTGACATAGTGGCAAGAATTCCAAACAATGAAACTTGATCCAGCTTGGGATAAAAAAAAATTTCAACTTCCTGGTATCATAACAGTAAAACCACTCGAAGCACTGATGAAAAAAAAAAAACTTGTACATATTTCAGATGCAGCACATGTCCATCATAGCTTCTTGTCTATCACAAAGCAAAATCTTATAAAATGCTGCCAGCCAGTCACCAGAACCCAACCTATCAACACAGCCCTGCAGGGAGATAAGTTAGGGTCATCTGAATCAAACCGTGATTTTCCCTTGTGCACCAATGTCTCTGTTGCTGAGATATTATTATTTTTGTCAATATGGAAATTAGCTCTTTGGAGCAACGAGGGAATTTCTGATGCTCCAGAGAGGTAAGTGGCAATGCCTTCGTTTTTCCAAAGAGCTAATTTGCATATTACAAAAACAGCGATATCTTGGTAATGATTCACAAGGCACTGTTTGATTCAAGTAAGCCTAACTTATCTATCTGCTGTGTTGATATGCCGGGTTCTGGTGACAGACTCTCTTTAAGTCATGTGATTATTCCCACTGATCATCAGATTCCTGCTTTATGTGATCCTGACTCCTATCATTGCTTCATGTCACTGGTTCTGATAGCTCGAGGGCATTTGAAAACACAAAACTGTGCTGTGATCAAGAATAAAAATGCATAATGTGATAACAGCAGGTTAAAACCCTTCTGAATTTAGTGATAACTTCTAGAATATTTCTCATGAGCATGATGTCCTCACAAAACAATATACAGAAAGATGAATTCCATATGGTATATACACACGTGGACAAAATTGTTGGTACCCCTCGTTTATTGAAAGAAAAACCCACAATGGTCACAGAAATAACTTGAATCTGACAAAAGTAATAATATATAAAAATTCTATGAAAATAAACAAATGAAAGTCAGACATTGCTTTTCAACCATGCTTCAACTGAATTTTTAAAAAAAAAGAAAACTCATGAAACAGGCCTGGACAGAAATGATGGTTCCCTTAACTTAATATTTTGTTGCACAACCTTTTGAGGCAATCACTGCAATCAAACGATTCCTGTAACTGTCAATGAGACTTCTGCACCTCTCAACAGGTATTTTGGCCACTCCTCATGAGCAAACTGCTCCAGTTGTCTCGGGTTTGAAGGGTGCCTTTTCCAGACGACATGTTTCAGATCCTTCCAAAGATGCTCAATAGGATTTAGGTCAGGGCTCATAGAAGGCCACTTCAGAATAGTCCAATGTTTTCCTCTTAGCCATTCTTGGGTGTTTTTAGCTGTGTGTTTTGGGTCATTATCCTGTTGCAAGACCCATGACCTGCGACTGAGACCAAGCTTTCTGACACTGGGCAGCACATTTCTCTCTAGCATCCCTTGATAGTCTTGGGATTTCATTGTACCCTGCACAGATTCAAGACACCCTGTGCCAGTTGCAGCAAAGCAGCCCCAGAACATAACAGAGCCTCCCTTTCACAGTAGGGACAGTGTTCTTTTCAAGATATGCTTCATTTTTACGTCTGTGAACATAGAGCTGATGTGCCTTGCCAAAAATTTCGATTTTTGTCTCATCTGTCCATAGGACATTCTCCCAGAAGCTTTGTGGTTTGTCAACATGTAGTTTGGCAAATTACTTTTGTCAGATTCAAGTTATTTCTGTGACCATTGTGGGTTTTTCTTTCATTAAACAAGGGGTACCAACAATTTTGTCCACGTGTGTAAGTGATCATTTGTAACTGATCCAACCACATACCTACCTTTAGAGAGGACCTTTCATTACCTTCGCCAAGTCTAGCTCTTTACATCATTTAATAGGTGCTGCTCCACTGCGCAGTGTCAGGGCAGGAGCAGGCAGGGAGTGTGACTCTGAGCTCTGACACTGAGACCTCTGAATGAAGCTCTGACTCACACCCCTTACCTGCTCCTGCCTGACACTGACTACCTGTCAGTACAGAACATAAATAGCATATCAGATACCTAAACTAACACTGCACTGGAATCCATGGTGAGGCAATTATAAACAGATGCTCTGAATTGGAATTATTGTAGGTGGTGATAGGTCCACTTTAAATATATGCTTGAATATTTTCCTTTTATATTTTTTTTTCTCTTTCTGTGTGGAATTATCCCCATGAGCATTAGTTTAACATCCTGCCAAGCCCATTGTATTCATTGTTTTGATATTATCTGATCAGAAACAAATATGGGATAGATCTTTTATATATTGTTTTGTCAGTCCGTCATGCTTGTGACAAGCTGATACAAGTTTCATTGTGTCAAATACAAAATAAAACATATATAAAGAATAATAAAGAAGGATAGTAAGAATAAGTGGGAAAAGGAAAGGAGAAAATAGACAAGAGATACTGTAACCATGGGGACCTATATATAGCCTGGTAGATACAGATTAAATGCCGTTCGGAAACTCATCTTTCATAAATAATAAAATAAGCTGGCCGGCTGGCTAGTATGAGACAGAACAATATAATTTGATGGAAATGTTAATATTTTTGTAGGTTCACTGCATGGATGAGATTTGTGGTCTGCTGCCATTCCTGAACCCAGAAGTTCCAGACCAGTTTTATAGGTTATGGCTTTCTCTGTTCCTTCATGCTGGGTATGTAATATTGTTTGTTGTCCTATTTAACCACAGTTCTGAAAAAAAAAATGTATAATATATTGTGCATGGCTATTGCAACCATTCATTCATATCTTTACGGTGGGAGCAGGGACAAATTTGGCCATAATGAAACCTACGCAATTAATTGTATGGGGCCCCCAGAGATCAGAGGAGCCCCCCAGCAATGGACTTTTTTTTTTTTCTAAATTGGCTGGTACCTATTGGATTATTGCAACAGGTAGTGGCAAATATTTTGCTTGTCCATCTCTGCTCCTGTTCAGGGGGCGCTGTGCTACAAGTCCACACGTTGTTCAGCATCTGAACATAGTGCATGGTGCCCCCTAGAGTCTGAAGCAGAGGCAGCCCTGTATAGAAGCAGGGATGGGTGAGTGAATAACAGGTAACAGCCTTATATGGGGGCTTTAAAAGGGGATATTGTACTGTGTGGGACTATAAAAAGAGGGGATGTACTGCGTGGGGGCCATAACAGGGAGTAATATATTGTGTGTGGGGCTGGTTAAGGGGGCAAAATACGCTATGGGAATAGTAAAGGGGGAAATATACTGTGTGGGGGCCAATAAAGGAGGATTTTCTTATCTGAAATTGGATGGGTAGTTCTGGTAGAGGGGGTCTGTCCTAAAAATTTTCCTAAACATAATTTTGCTTGGAGAAATAAGTCTACCCCTGAGTGGGAATATGACTACTGTGTAAAACAGCACATAGACATGTGTAAATGTAAACCACTATCTTAGCAAAAGTAATGTAATTATTGTTATTACAACTTATTCTGGTGTCTGTAGGAAAATATTGCAGACTTTCTAATTTTACATAACCCCGGACAATGTATGACATTCTCCTGTTCACTGTTTATATGTTTGCACTTGCAGCATCTTGCACTGTTTGGTATCAGTGTGTTTCCAGATGACAATACTTCGAGATTTGGAAAAGCTGGCAGGCTGGCATAGAATCTCCATTATTTACATTTTAAGTGGGATTACTGGTAATCTTACAAGTGCTATTTTCCTGCCTTACAGAGCTGAGGTAAGTATAGTCTGCCATTTTTGTGTGCTGCTTAAGGTTCCATTCACACAGGGAACAGTAATAAAGGATAAAAAACTAAGCATACTTGGTTTTAATGGTAATCTGAACATAGTCTAAACCTAGACATACTGGATAGGCGCAGATTCATTAAGACTGGCATTTCATACAGCAGTCTTAATAAAGGCATTGACTGGCACATGGAATGAGTGATTTATGAAGAGGCTCCAACCTCTTCATAAATCACTCACACGTCCCAGCGCCGTAAAGGATATTTATGCCATTTAGGAAATGGTGTAGATTTCCATTATACCTTATGCTAAAAAACTGCTGTGAGTTATAATGAATATGTCGGGCCAAGGCATTCCCACCCCAACCAGTCCCACTTTTCCCACATTTGCAGACTGTGGCAAGTGCAGTTCAGAACGTAGGTTGTTGTGCACGGTTGGTGCATGAAATATCCTTGTGCCAAATGTGCGCCACAGTATCATCCCTCTATGTCAAAAATCCGGGTAGAGGGATTGATAAATCTCCCCCATTGTTCAGAAGTAAACATAATAAATCATTCTTACTTCTGGTTAGATGGGGAGAGGTTATAGAAAAAAATAAAATTGGGGAGCTACATTCTATAAATATGAAGGGGTCAGTAGACATTCACAAGTTTGAATTGTGATATTTCTTTGCATTGTACAATTTTGAGATCCAGAACACCACAAGTTAATATGTGCAAGTACCTGACTACATACAGTACATTGATGTGTGTAATTTTTATAGACATCGCTTTTATGTAAATGTACACCAGGTAAAAAAAAGGGAACAGAAAATTTTTAAGATAGACATAATATAGGTGTGTCCTGTGACTCCATTTACCAACGCACAAGATTCTGTTTTAGCTTTGGTAGCATGTGACCCTTTCCTTACCCAGTATATGAAGCCTTAGTACATATCCAAATTACTATTTTTTATTAATTTCTGTTCAGGTAAAACCAGCAATTATCATTAGTGCGACCTATTCATTTTTCATTGTCAAAAAAAATTGGATACATGTATAATACAAAAAAATCCAATACCAAGATTCTATTAATACTATCAGTATTGTATTTCACTTCTCCATGCTCTCCTTGGTATACTCTACTTTTTTCATTCTTCTAATTTCAAACCAACAATTGACAGGTGTGTTCTCCTAACACATTCTTGGCTTTGGCTCAAAAAAGCGCAGCAAAATCTGCAACTAAAAAAGCTGCATTTCTGCAACATGGGGCCTTGGCCTAAAAGACAGAGAAAATCAAACTCTTCACAACCCAGAAAAGCAGCCAAAACTGTCCCCATTAGATAAAAAGAACTTTCCTCTTTGAGAAATAGAAGAGACTCAAGCTTCAGATATGCTTCATATGGGGAATGGACAGCAGAATTTGGGATTACTTAAATAATGAAAAGGAGGAAATGAAACACTTTTCTAAAGAAAAACTTTGAGGGATTTAAAAGAAGCATTGAAACTATTCTCCAAAGCCAGCAGCGTATCCTTATGCTGCTGGGGTTTAGGACCCCAAGTCCATTGCCACATTTGGCAGAAATGGAAATTTTTCTTCTGCCTTAGATGAGCCATGACACTTCTCCTGTCACATCCAGCGCATGCGCAGTGCAGATTTGAAGTTGAGGAGGATACATCTCACTTCATTGCTCAAGCGAGGTGTACTCTCTTTGGCTTCAGTTTTGCCCTGGAAAAAAGTCATGACTCATCTCATTTAATTTCTGCCAAACACAGAGAGAGACAGGACTGAAATCACCGGGTTTGGGGTCCTGGGACCAGCTGCTGTTTTAGGGGCCCAAAAAAAAAAAACTGAAGCTGTTGAATATTTAGTGTACCTCTCTGTTAAACTTATGTCTTTTTATTTTTTACATTAAATATTCAGAACATGTCATCTGTTTTTTCAGGTTGGACCAGCTGGATCTCAGTTCGGAATCTTGGCGTGCCTTTTTGTTGAGCTTTTTCAAAGCTGGCAAATTCTAGAAAGACCGTGGAGAGCATTCTTCAAACTCTTTGCCGTCGTCATCTTCCTTTTCACATTTGGTCTTCTTCCATGGATTGATAATTTTGCTCATATTTCCGGTTTTATTAGTGGTTTCTTTTTGTCTTTTGCATTTCTCCCTTACATTAGTTTTGGCAAGTTTGACATGTACCGAAAAAGGTGTCAAATTATTATTTTTCTTTTAATATTTTTTGGACTTTTCTCAGGACTTGTGGTTTTATTCTACTTTTATCATATCAAGTGTGAATGGTGCGAGTATTTAACCTGTATTCCATTTACAGACAAATTTTGTGAGAAGTATGACCTTGATGCTCAACTTCATTGACACTTGTTAACTAGAGATTTAATTTTTCTACAAAATGATTCTTTTTCTATGGTTCAGAAATATTGTGTTATATTGCTGTTATTAAAGGTACTGAAGGAATAACATAGCCATTTTATCCCACAACCTGCTGAATTTCAGATTTTTAGTAATTGAGCTTTTTATCCATGTAGCAGTCAGTAAGCAGCAGGTATTGAAAGATGGTCAACATATGCTGTGGGACATGAAATATTTTTATATATATATATATATAAATATATCCATATTAAGAAAAACAATATTCTTAAAGTGCACATTGATAATTTAATGTATATATAGTATTTGATAACCTTTGTTAAATGTGTCTCAGATGATTTTACTGTCTGAAAACAGAACTATTTGTTTCCTTGTTCACTTTTATTGAACAACAGTGTGATGTCTTTTGATGGACTAATTCAATGATTATGTTTTTTTATTATTTCTTTTGTTCTGCAGAACTTTTACTGCAGTAATTGAACCTGAGGGTAGCGTTTTAGCTACTTTATCCACAATTAAAGAAAAACAAACCATTGAACATTGACTTTAGTGTTTCTTTTACCTTCTACTTTTATGTTCACATCTATAATAATTAATATGAAATGTCGAAGCACCAAAGGTCTTAAAGGGATTGTTACAAGATTATATCTTACCACCTATCTACAGGATAGGTAAAAAGTGTCTGATGAGTGGGGTCCAACCACTAGTACCCCCACCAATCCCCCTGTTTGAGACCAGTGTATCAAACATGCATTGCCATTCTATTCAACTGTGACCAGTGTCACCTGCTGTTTGACAGTCCCGTACAGTTGTATGCATCAGCAGTGCATATGGGTGACCACAGATTAAGGGTGGGTTCACACTACCGTTATTATATTCTGTTTTTCTCATCTGTCTTAGGATGAGAGCAATGGACTTAAACAGCGATAAAGTAACTGATGGAGATGGAGCACTGTCTGCATTCACTCTAACCAAAGAAAAAGTTGTGCATGCAGGACTTTTTCTTCTGTTAGAAAAATAAACAAACACGGTGGAATAAATCTTCTGTCGTGTTTTTTTTACAATTCAGTGTAATGGGGATGGATGCAGACGAGGGGGCTCCATCAGCATCAGTCAATTTATTGTTGTTTAAATTTGTTGCTCTCACCCTATAATGGATAAGAGCAACAGACTTCACTAACAGGTGTTTGAATGTACCCTAGGTGGTATCACAGTGCTTGCAAAGTTGTCCACTTTCAGACCAATATTGAGAGACAAATGTTATTGTTTGTATAATAAAAAGTTATATAATTTTCCAATGTACTTTCTGTTTTAATTCCTCAGTTTTCTAGATCTCTGCTTGCTGTCATTAATTCTGTTACTTCTAGTAGATAAAAATGTGACCATGGTCATGTGATATACTGTCCATGATCATGTGATGAACACAGGTGCACAGCTTGTTATCCAGGCAGATGTGACTATAGTGAAGTGTGCACCTGTGTGTTCATCACATGATCATGCATCGTAAATCACATGACCTTGGTCAGAATTTTATCCAAAAGATGTAACAGAATGAATGACAGCAAGAGGAAATCTAAAAAACCGTAAGGAATTGATACAGAAAGTATATTGGAAAATTGTACAACTTTTCATTATACAAACAATAACATTTTTCTCTCAATATTGGTCTGAAAGTGGCCAACCAGTGGCCTGGTCTCATAACTGTGGATGCCAAGGGAGAACCTGGGGTCTGGTGTAGAAGCAGAAGGTCTCACTACCTGAGATAAGTTATGGTGTGAAGCAAGTAATGTGAGTTTGTCTTGTACAACGTTGTGTGTCCCATTGGTTGGGAGAACGACGACGGACTGGAATGATAGCAAGAGGTGTGTGGAGGCAAACCTCTGCATGGACAGATTGTCTGATAAGAAGAATGAAGTGTAGTGATCCATTCTGTGCTACAAGTGAAATTGTATATCATATCCCAGGGTGGCACAGAGGGTGGACACAAACCATCAGAAGGCATTTGCACAATATTGGGCTATGAGCCAGATGTCCAGCTGCAAGTGTTCCATTGACCTCATGCCATCACTATCAAAAGCTATTATCAGGGCCTGGGCAAGTGCTGGGGCCCCAGGCACCGGTGGGGACCCACTCGGCAGTGGCATAACAGTACGGGTTACAGTGCCTGCGGCCAGCTGGAAATGGCCGGGGCCCCGAACCACCATGATAGTGGTCAGGGAAAGCCTGGTTCCCCTATCGCTATACATACTGCTAATGGAAAGGGGCCTGGCGATTCCAATAGATGCCAGCCCAGGGAAGGCGACTAAAAATAAAAAAAATACTTATACTCACCTGTCCTGGATTCAGCATCCTCTCTGGGGCACTTCCAGCCAGTGACTGAGGTCATCTCGCCCCACATGACCTCTGAGGCCCAATCACAGGCTGCGGCAGTGACGTCTGGGACCTCAGCCGCAAGGCAGAAGAGGACCGAGGAGGATACCGTAGACAGACGGATACACAGGAGAGGTGAGGTAAGGTGAGTATAAGTTTTTGTTATTTTTAATCACTTCCCCTGGGCCTCTGATTATTATACTCTGGGGTCTGAGGTGACCCTATTGTATTAATAATAGCACCAGCTCTATGGGGAGGCTCTTGGAGCATATAATACTGTGTGGGGGCCACTGTGGAGCACATAATAGTGTGTGGAGGCCACTGTGGATCATATAATACTGTGTGGGGGCCACTGTGGAGCATATAATACTGTGTGGGGGCCACTGTGGGCATATAATACAGTTTGGGGGCCAATGTGGAGCATACAAAACTGTGTGGAGGCCACTGTGGAGCATATAATACTGTGTTGGGGCCACTGTGGAGCATATAATACTGTGTTGGGGCCACTGTGGAGTATATAATATTGTGTGGGGGTCACTGTGGAGTATATAATACTGTTTAAGGGCCACTGTGGAATATATAATACTGTGTGGGGGCCAATGTGGAGCATATAAGACTGTGTGGGGGTCAGTGTGGAGCATATAAGACTATGTGGTGGCCAATGTGGGCATTTAATGCTGTGTGGGGGCCACTGTGGAGCATATAATACTGTGTGGGGGCCACTGTGCGCATATAATACTGTGTGGGGGCCAATGTGGAGCATAAAAAACTGTGTGGAGGCAACTGTGGAGCATATAATACTGTGTGGAGCCACTGTGGAGCATATAAGACTGGGGGCCACTGTGGAGCATATAATACTGTGTGGGGGCCAGTGTGGAGCATATAATACTATGTGGTGGCCAATGTGGGCATTTAATGCTGTGTGGGGGCCACTGTGGAGCATATAATACTGTGTGGGGGCCACTGTGGAGCATATAATACTGTGTGAGGGGCCACTGTGGAGTATATAATACTGTGTAAGGGCTACTGTGGAATATATAATACTGTGTGGGGGCCACTGTGGAGCATTTAATACTGTGTGGGGGCCAGTGTGAAGCATTTAATACTGTGTGGGGGCCAGTGTGGAGCATATAATACTATGTGGTGGCCAATGTGGGCATGTAATGCTGTGTGGGGGCCACTGTGGAGCATATAATATTGTGTGGGAGCCACTGTGGAACATATAATACTGTGTGGGGGCTAGTGTGGAGCATATAATACTATGTGTGGGCCAATGTGGGCATTTAATGCTGTGTGTGGGCCACTGTGGAGCATATAATACTATGTGGGGGCCAATTTGGGCATATAATGATTTGTGGGGGCCACTGTGGAGCATATAATACAGTGAGGGGCCACTGTGGAGTATATAATATTGTGTGGGGGGCCACTGTAGAGAATATAATACTGTGTGGGGGCCACTGTGGGCATATGATACTGTGTGGGGGCCACTGTGGAGCATATAATACTATGTGGGGGCCAATTTGTGCATATAATGATTTGTGCAGGCCACTGTGGAGCATATACTACTGTGTGGGGACCAATGTGGAGCATATAATACTGTGTGGGGGCCACTGTGGAACATATAATACTATGTGGGGGCCACTGTGGAGTGGCTCTATTAACAGTGTCAGGCCCTGTTCACATAGTGGAGTCTGGCACTGATTTGGCAGTGGATTTCGCCCCTAAATCAGCAGCAGATTCCTCCATCATTCTGCCTCCTATTGAAACTAATAGGAGCAGGAAACTGGGAAAAAAAAGCGTCCTGCTGGATCTTGCCGCAGATTCTGCAGCTAATTCGGAGGCCACGACTTGAGACTTCGCACTGGTTAAACTCATTCATTTGGGCCTAATCAGCGGTGGAAAGCCGCAACAGAATACTGATACTCTGCACCGTGAGTCGGGGGGCAGAAAATAAAGAAGAATCAGGGGCAGATGTCCGCCTCAAATTCCTCTTTACTTTCCGATGTCTGAACAGGTTGTATCTACTTTTATGGAATGGACTGTATTACAGCAAAAAATACCCAATTTTGATTGTTTTTTTGTTTGTTTTTTTGCTGCAGTGTGCATGAGTTACTCCAAAAGGGGCCCACTGAGGCTCTGTCGCCCAAGGGCCCACACAAACGTGGAGTTGGCCCTGGCTATCATGATGCATAGCAAGACAGCAGTGGAGACTGGAGTGAAGGTCTATCCTCTTTAGTGATGAGTCCCACTTGTGTCTCGGATGCAGTTATAGAGGGAAATTAGTTTGGAGACCATGTGGGCAATGCCATGAAGAGGCCTTTACATGGAAATGTTACACCATCCTGTTCAAGGGATTATGTTGTGAGATGGCAATCAATGACTGTATCTTGTAGTGCTCTACACACTTTCCAAATATACCTTCTTCATTGCAGCTACATTATTGAGAAAAAAAAGCAGTTTTATTAATGTGCAAATTAGGTGAAAATGGCCATTGAGGTATTTCTTAATTTCCCTAGGCTTTGCTCTGTGCTGTAATTTATCTCCCCTAACTACTTCCCAGCTTAACCCACCTCCCAGGGGAAAAATGAGCAGCAGTTGGGGAAGGTAATCTACAGCACAGAGCAAAACCTAAGGAACATAAGAAACGCCCCAAAAGCCCTTTCCTCCAATTTGCATGTTAATATAACTAATTTTCTTGATAATGAAGCTGCAATGCTGAATAACAAAAGCATATTTGGAAAGGATTACAATTTTCTTGCTGACAAACTCCTTTCAACTAGGTGTCTACCCAACAAGATTAACACATGTATATAAGATCACAGGAGCAGACAGGTAGATAGACTATGAGCAAGAACCCTTTTTATCAGAGGTGTCAAACTCATTTTTGCCGAGGGCCCCATCAGCCTTATGGTTGTCTTCAAAAGGCCGTAATTCTGTAACTGTATAAATGTAGCTCTGCCAGTTAGGCGTAGTTACATTTACAGTGGCTTGCAAAAGTATTCCTACCCATTGAACTTTTTCACATTTTGTCACCTTACAACCACAAACTTAAATGTATTTTATTGAGATTTTAAGTGATAGAAACAACACAAAGTAGCAGATAATTGTGAAGTGGGAGAAAATGATACATGATTTTGAAAATGTTAATCAAATAAAAATCTGAAAGTGTGATGTGCAAAAGTATTCAGCCCCCCCCCCCCATCCTCCTATATCAATACTTTGTAGAGCCACCTTTCGCTGCAATTACAGCTGCAAGTCTTTTGGGGTCTGTCTCTACCAGCTTTGTGCATCTAGAGACTGAGATTTTTGCCCATTCTTCTTTGCAAAATAGCTCAAGCTCAGCCAGACTGGATGGAGAGCGCCTGTGAACAGCAATTTTCATGTCTTGCCACAGATGCTCAATGGGATTTAGGTCTGGACTTTGACTGGGCCATTCTAACACATGAATATTCTTTGATCTAAACCATTCCACTGTAGCTCTGGCTGTATGTTTAGGGTCATTGTCTTGCTGGAAGGTGAATCTTCTCCCAGTCTCGAGTATTTCGCAGCCTCCAACAGGTTTTCTTCCAGGATTGACCTGTATTTAGCTCCATCCATCTTTCCATCTACTCTGACCAGCTTCCCAGTCCCTGCTGAAGAAAAGCCTCCCCACAGCATGATGCTGCCACCACCATGTTTCACAGTGGAGATGGTGTGTTCAGGGTGATGAGCAGTGTTACTTTTCGGCCACACATAGCGTTTTGAATTTAGGCCAAAAAGTTCAACTTTGGCCTGATCTGACCAGAGCACCTTCTTCCACATGTTTGCTGTGTCCCCTATATGGCTTGTGGCAAACTGCAAACGACACTTCTTATGTTTTTCTTTCAATAATGGTTTTCTTCTTGCCACCCTTCCATAAAGGCCAGATTTGTGGAGTGCACGACTTATAGTTGTCCTGTGGACAGATTCTCCCACCTGATCTGTGGATTTCTGCAGCTCCTCCAGACTGACCATGGGCCTCTTGGCTGTTTCTCTCACCAGTGCTCTGCTTGCTCGATCTGTCAGTTTAGATGGACGGCCATGTCTTGGTAGGTTTGCAGTTGTAGAATATTTTTTCCATTTTAGATGATGGATTGAACAGTGCTCCTTGGGATGCTCAAAGCTTGGGATATGCTTTTATAACCTAACCCTGCTTAGAAACTTCTCCACAACTTTATCTCTGACCTGTCTTTTTAGTTCCTTGGTCTTCATGATGCTGTTTGTTCACTTGTGTTCTCTAACAAACCACTGAGGCCTTCACAGAACAGGTGTATTTATACTGAGACTAAATTACACACAGCTGGACTCTATTAACTAATTAAGTGACTTCTGAAGGCAATTGATTGCACTGGATTTTATTTAGGGGTATCAGAGTACAGGGGTCTGAATACTTTTGCACATCACACTTTTCAGATTTTTATTTGATTAAACTTTTGAAAACCATGTATCATTTTTGTTCCACTTCACAATTATCTGCTACTTTCTGTTGGTCATGTAAAATCTCAATAAAATACATTTAAGTTTGTGGTTGTAAGGTGACAAAATGTGAAAAAGTTCAAGGGGCATGAATTCTTTTGCAAGCCACTGTATAGCCCACTGAAGGCATCCATAAGGCTAATGCTAACATATTGTTAATGCACATAGGTAATAGTGTCCTAATTATCTCTCCCCTACCCTGCCGTAGGTAATAGTGTCCTATTTGTCCCTCCACATATATATATTGGTGACCCCCATAGGTAATAGTTTTTTCCACCCCACTTCAAGTTACATCACATACAGTCCAGGCCATACAATTCTGGGGAATTTCATACTTACCTCTTTTCCCTACAAAGTACTCATGTGGTGCCCGGCTTAACACCTATTATCTTACCTTCCTGGCTATCCTGTCACTTGCGCTATGGTACTGTAAGTGATACTATAGACAGCATGGGAGGACATTAAAAGAGGTGCACAGTCGGGCGCCATATCAGCGCTTTGCAGGAAGAATAGGTAAGTATTTAATTTCCTACACCTGGAGACAGTAGTAAGTTGAGGGTGCCTATGAAGCCCCCTTATTTTTCAAGAATATGGTGAGTGAGCAGCACAGCGCCATCTAAACAATACTGGAAGCTACGTCTTCTAGTAAACATCTGATCTGCGGGGTCCTAACAGTCTAAGAGATCAGTGGTGGTCCAACACTCAGGGCCCCTGCTGATCAACTGTTTGAAGGGACTGTCGTGCTTTTGCAAGTGCCCTCACCCCATCACTATTTACATTGCACAGGATCTGTAATAATGTCACATGTTTGCTATGAAACATATGGGATGTGATGTAAATAGTGAAGAGGGCCCACACAGTATAATATCTTCCCTAGAGCCCCCCACAGTATAATGCTCCACAGTGGTTCTACACAGTATACAATGCTCCACAGTGGCCCCACACAGTATAATATGCTTCACAGTGGCCCTACACAGTATAATATCTTCCACAGTGGCCCCCACACAGTATAATATTTTCCACAGTGGCCCCAACACATTACAATATGCTCTACAGTGGCCCCCACACAGTATAATATGCTCCACAGTGGTCCCATACAGTATAATATGCTCCACAGGGACCCCTAACAGTATAAAATACTCCCCTTGAGCAGCTTCAGGTGAACTTCACGAAATTCGACAAGTATATGTGAGGTTCGGGACTCTGGTTAGTTTCGGTGCTAATATTATACACTGGGGTCGCCTCAGACCCCAGAGTATAATAATCAGAGGCCGAGGGGGAGGTGAGGGAAAATAACAAAAACTTATGCTCACCTTACCTTACCTCTCCTCTCCTGGGCATCCTCCTCGATCCTCTTCTGCCTGCAAGTTTCAGATACTATTTATGGACGATGCCAAATTTTTTCAGATAGTTGACTGGTATGGCACAATTCTTTATCATTTCTCACCACTTTTGCCAGAATAGGTTGGGTGGAAGTATCTCTGCTTCTAACGCTTTTTACTTTGCTATAGATTCGAATTTATCAGAAATCAGAAACAATCAGCCATTTATGAAGAGTCGGAACTGGAATGTAAAAAAATAGAGGAGCTGGACGTTTGGCCTACCGACTCTAGGCTTCTAATCTCTTACATACAGAGAGCCAGTTTCATTGGACACAGTAGACACATGATAAAACCCAGATTACTCTTTTAATGAGCTGTCTTTTTATTGTATACATTGTTGTCGACCAGATAGACAAATACAATAGATTTCTAGTACTTTTCCAATTAGTTTGTTTTTTTCTTCTGTAAGAAGACAGTCTCATTTATTTGTAGCTTCTCCTGGGACTCTTATAGTTAGTAAACAGGTAGAATAAGCATGCCAATTCTTTGTGTTCAGAGACTCATTATACTATTCCACACTGGATTCCTCTTTGATTCACATAAAAAATAATCATAACTTTAACATAATTTCATATTATAACATATTGATATTTTACTTTGGTAAGTTTGAATGCATTTTAAAATGGTTATTGTGATACCCAAAGCGATAAGTCACAGCAGTAAACCACTGACACGTGAAGTCAATAAAATAGATTATCTCGGGGGGCGTGGCCTGGACGCGCATGGAGTAGGTCGCGTGCAGGACCTTCTCTGCTCCACCGCTTGCAGCTGAGACCCGTGGACCCTTCAATACAGCGATTATGGGCAAGCGCTTACCGAGGAGGGTGGCCCCAGGCACTCCAGCGCCTGTGGAGGGGTCTGGGAGAGCCGCCCTGGACGGCTTCCTCACTCGGCAGCCTTCTCTGCCGGGCCGGGCTGCTGCGGGGCGGCCATCTTGGATTCCCTCCGCTCTTCAGGCACAGGGGTCGCAGCGCAGCCTTTCTCCTCCCGCGCTCCCCCTGTCAGCCAGGGGAGCACCGCTCCAGCAGAGATCCTTGTCGGCGCCTGGGCAGCCCAGAGCTTCCCCAGCACGAGTGCTCCCACAGTCTCCTCACCCTGGGATGTCCCAGCAACTACACTTTGCTTCACCAGCACTTCTGGCAGAGCGGCATGAGAGGACCCCGGATGTCTCCAGCTCTCCAAGGGACTCTGAGGTCAGTGGCACTGCTCCCTCCCACACCGCTGATGAGTTACAGCCTGTGGCCACAGAGCTGGTCTCTGTGGCCCCCCACCTACTATCTTCCCCCATCGCCCCTCCCCTCCATAGCTCAGGGGGGGATGGCGCAGGGGAAGGCGCTGGCGTAGGGGCTCCTCCGCCTCACACTCCCAAGGATTATGGCTCCCCCCCCTCCAGTCCTGTACCCCCAGAGCTGCCTCCCAGGTCCATCTTCAAGACCGTCCATCTTCAAGACCTTAAAAGTATGGTTGCGGAAATCACAGCATCCTTCCGATCTGAAATTGCTACCCTCCGCACTGATTTACACTCTATTGCTAATCGAATGGATACGCTGGAGAATGACCATGACACTACCAGGGACTATGTTGCCTCGCTGCATGATACTACCGCTAACCAGGGATCAGCTATACGGGACATGCAACGTCACTTAGAGGATCTTGACAACAGGGGTCGGCGCAACAATATACGCGTCAAGGGACTCCCGGAAGCTGACCAATCTGAGGATCTGCCTGCTCTGCTGGAGGCTGTCTTCAACACTATACTGCAGGAGCCCTCGTCCCACAAAATTAGGTTTGACAGGGCACATCGAGCCCTTCGACCCAGAGGATCCTCCGCTGCACCCCGTGATGTCATCTGCTGCCTCCATGACTTCACCCTTAAAGAGGCTATAATGAGCAAGGTGCGCAAACTCAAAGACTTTGAATTTGAGGGAGCTCAACTACAACTTTATCAGGACCTTTCGCTAATCACCCTTCAGAAACGCCGCCATCTCCGACCCCTCCTCCAGATCCTTCAGGAACACCAAATTCCTTACCGGTGGGGTTATCCGTTTGCTCTCATTGCACGTAGGGATGGTCGCTCCGCTACGCTTCGCTCCTTCTCGGATTTACCTCTCTTCTGCGACCTGCTGGATGTCCCCTTGCCGGATTTAACAGACTGGGAGCTAATCCCTCCACCCCCTCCCCCACCACCGGTTTGGCATCGACTGGAGCCCAGACGACGTCATGCACCCTCCGCAGCGGCGACCGCTCGGAGGCCCCGACTGGAGACTGGTTCCTGAGGAGGATGCTCCTCCTTGAGACGTTTTTTTTTTTTTTTTTTCCGGTAGTGCTTTGAAAACTGCAAGCCTTAGCGTTATGTTTGCTTCTCTTTTTCCTTTTCTAGGTCTACGGGTCTCATCTATTATGCTTATTATTGGATTGTTTTAGCGGAGTGGGGCGGGATGGGGTTCCGGTGACTCCCCTTCCATCCTTCTTTTTACTGGTGGTTGGGGATCTGCCGCCTCCCCTCCGACCTCTTGTCCACGCTCTCCCCCCTAAGGGGATACTTGGACTGTGCGGCCATTGGTCCTGGTTGGACCTCTGGCTGTCCTCACTGGTCCCCAGGCGAGTGACTTAGCCTCGCCCACAAAGTATCGTTTAATTGTTATACTTCTTACTTTGTCATTTATGTTGTCTTTTGCCTCCCCCCCTTTTCCACCCTCCCTCCCTGATCTAGAGACCTTGCCTCGACTTTGGGTTCCTGTTTGTGGATCGCCCTTCTGCCTCTTCGAGGGAAACCTGCCAGCGTCATGTGAGATGGGTGAGCTTATTACAATCCGCCACTGTCCTCCAATCCTGAGTCCCAATGGTTAGGTGCGTGACAATTAATGTGAAGGGCCTGGGTTCCAACACTAAAAGGCGCCATGTCCTTAGAGAACTCCGCTCCTTACGAGCGGATGTGGCGTTTCTTCAGGAGACTCATTTTGACCGCTCCAGTACCTTTGCCTTCGCTAAGCACTACTTTCCCATAGCCTTTTCGGCCTTCCACGATCGACGCAGAGCTGGGGTGGCTATCCTTCTTTCCCGTTCCTGCCCAATTACAGTGACAACCTCCCACATAGACCCAGGGGGCCGATTTGTTATTCTGGAAGGGCTCCTTCATGGCGCCCCGATTGTTTTATGCAATGTCTATGCCCCTAACTCAGCGCAGATCCCATTCTTGCGTCGGGTATTCTCCCCGCCTGCGCGCTCTCCCGGCATCAGCTTGGCTTGTGGGGGGAGACTTTAACATGGTCTTCTCTGAACGGGCGGACCGATTGGCGTTACCCCAGGGTCCAACCCCCCATAGGATGGCTCAGCTTGCACGGGAGTTCCGTAAGCTGATCCGCGCCCATTCTTTGTACGACCTTTGACGAGTGGACAACCCTACTGCACGCTCTTACACCTTCTTCTCTCACCCTCATAACACTCACACCCGCATTGATTATTTCTTTGGTAATGCTCCCGCCCTTCGTTTGCTCAGGGACACGAACATTGGCTCTCTCACCTGGTCTGACCATGCCCCAGTTGTGGTTACTCTATCTACGACCCCAGTGCCTACTCGCCAATGTCATTGGCGTCTTAACGAAACATTGCTCAAATCACCGACCTCCCTCGAGATCCTGCGCACACACTTGATGGATTATTTTAGTGACAACTTAGGTTTGGTAAACTCTCTTGCCATTCTCTGGGAAGCCCATAAGGCGGTCATGAGAGGACATTGTTTGGACATTGGCTTCTAGGCTTAAAAGGGACAGACAGGCCCAGGAACAGCTTCTCCAAGCTCGTATTCGGTCCCTTATGACAACTTTGGCAGCACATCCATCCCTGGGGGTTCTTCGCCGTTTGGTTTTGGCACGGGCTGACCTCCGTGATTTGGAGACCCGCCATGTGGAACGACTTCTCCTTTATACTCGCCAGAGGTTCTTTGTACGAGGTAATAAGTCTCACACCCTCCTGGCAAGAACCCTCAGGGATCATCAGGCCTCCTCCACACCACACTCTGTCCATGACTCCACGGGTACCCTTCAACACCACCCTGACGCTCTGGCGCTGGCGTTCCACTCTTACTATTCTAAACTGTATAACTTACCCCCCCCCCCCGCGAGCACTACCCCCTGGGGATGACTCAACACTGCTAGAAGACTATTTAAAGGATTGTTGTCTCCCACGCCTGCCTCCTGAGGCCTTGACTTCCCTAAACACTCCCATCATCAGGGAGGAACTAGAGGGGGTCCTGAGGGACCTCCCAAATGGGAAAGCCCCGGGCCCAGATGGGTTCACTTACAATTATTATAAGGTTTTCCAGGGTGAACTTTCTGCTCATCTATTGTCCCTCTTCAATTCCTTCCTCTTAGGCTCCCCCATACCCCCGACTATGCTCTCCTCACTGCTCACATTGGTCCCTAAACCGGGTAAGGACTTGCAGGACTGTGCTAATTATCGACCGATTGCTTTGCTGAACGCGGACCTGAAACTCTTTACCAAACTCCTAGCCAATAGGTTAAATGCTTGGCTCCCTCTGCTTGTCCATAAGGACCAGGTGGGATTCATCCCCTGTCGTCAGGGTGGTGACAACACCAGGAGGACTGTGGATTTGGTGGAGGTGGCCAATCATTATTCTACCCCCGGCCCTTCTCTTGAGTCTGGACGCTGAAAAGGCTTTCGACCGCATAGATTGGTCGTTTATGCATGCTACGCTTAAGGCGTTTGGGCTCACAGGACCTTTCCTCACAGCTATCCAGGCCCTCTACTCCCTACCCACAGCAGCAATCAAGCTTCCCCATGCATCCTCGCCCTTCTTCCCTATTCGAAATGGCACTAGGCAGGGTTGCCCCCTGTCTCCCATCATATTTGCCCTCTGCATTGAACCGCTGGCAGCCAAGATTAGGCGAGACCCTAATATCAAGGGGATCATGGTCCAGGATAAGGAATTTAAGGTCTCTCTTTTCGCAGATGATGTACTCCTCACTCTCACCTCCCCTCATACTACCCTTCCAAACTTGTTGCGCTTGCTGGAGACCTATAGCGATCTCTCAGGATACAAGGTGAACCCTGCAAAGACTGAGGCACTCCCACTCAACATTCCACAGGACCTTCTCCTTCTCCTCCGCAGTAATTACGATTTCCAGTGGCGGGAGTCCTCTATCCGCTACCTGGGAGTCCATATATCCACCTCCTACGCGACCCTCTATTCGGCAAACTACCCGCGGTTGTTTCGTGAGTTAAGAGCCCTATTGGACAAATGGCAACCCTTACCCATCTCCCTTTTAGGGAGAATTGCCGCGGTCAAGATGACTCTCCTTCCGAAGCTATTGTATTTTTTCGAGACACTCCCGGTTGCGATTCCTCGGGGAGAATTACGGAACCTGCAGAAACCTATTTTTCAGTTTATCTGGCAGGCAAAACGACACCGAATACCCAGATCTGTTATGCTGGCGGATAGGGGGTCTGGGGGTATGGCCGTCCCACATCTGCTACATTACTATTGGGCGTCCCACTTGCGCCATATCCCACTTTGGGCGGCTATGCCAGCATATACTAGATGGGTGCAGATAGAGAAGCTCTGGCTGGCTCCCATGCACCCTAATGCGCTTCTGTGGGTTGGCTCTCCCCCCGCTCCCCCTGCCTCGTACCTGCTGGGCCCTATTCGGTTTACTAGATCTATTTGGTCTGCCTGTCGTACTAGATTCTCCCTGATGTCCCAGCACTCATCTATGGTCTCCATATTATACAACCCTCTTCTCCCGGATAGCCTGACCTCTGCCATGACTAAGGTGTGGTCTAAAGCTGGTCTTTACCGGATTGCGGACATGGTTGATCCTGGAACCTTGGAACTCAGGTCCTTTGCCTACCTTATAGCTAACCAAAACCTGCCAGGTACTGAATGGTTCCATTATTTACAGGTGGTTCACTTTGTCCGCTCCCTCCATGGGTCCCTTAAAGTGTCACTGCCCACCGCTTTTGAAAAGATTTGCCGTGCAGGTACGTCCACTAGGGGCCTTATATCCTCTATTTACCAACTTCTTACCTCACAAACTACAGGCTCCCCAGTTACCCATTGCTATATGCTTAAATGGGAGGAGGCGGTGGGTAGACCCAACTCCCAGGAACAGTGGCGGATTGTATGGTCTCGGGCCCAGAAATCATCTCAGTGCATTACATTTCGGGAAGCTCAGTATAAGTTGTTGATGCATTGGTATCATACCCCGGCTCTCCTCCGTGCTTTAAACCCATTGGTTCCCCCATGCTGCTGGCGCTGTGGAGCTGCGGTGGGTACCCTGAACCACATCTTTTGGACGTGCCCTCTCATCCTGGGTTTCTGGAGGGAGGTCAGGACTTTGGCGACTGCTCTCTTTTTGCAAGAGGTCCCTCTTGACCCTCTGGTCTATCTCCTGAACCTTCCCCCCAGGCACCTGAGCAATAAGTCATCCAGGCTTTTCTTGCACCTTTGTACTGCAGCTAAAATTCTCATAGCTAGAAACTGGAAGAAAGTGAGTCCCCCATCTGGTCTTGAACTTGTGGCTAGAGTGAAGGATGTGAGGAGTCTTGAATGCCTGACTGCGGGTCTAAACAACTCACAGGAGGCCTTTGGGGCTATCTGGGCGCCCTGGGATATGTATTGTACATCACAGGGTCTCTGATCTCTAGTCCTCTTCTCCCCTCCCCTCCTTTCCTCTGCTTCTACCCTTGTCTTCTTAATCCCTTCATTCCTCCCCTCCCTTGTTTACTGTCTAATTTGAATGCATATTGCTTAAGGGAGAAGAGGCGGATAGCCTCTACCTACCTCATTGTTTTCTGCTTGTTTGATCTTTTTTCTCTTTATACCTTGTTAATGAAAAATTTTTTCAATAAAAATTACAGTTAAATAAAAAAAAAAAATAGATTATCTCATGACACTGGCACATGTCTAGAGGTGGGATATATTAGGGCATGTTCACACTGAGTTTTTTGAGGCGGAATCCAATTTTTGTAGGTTATTTTTCCCACCTACAGAGAATGGAGAGGTCTGTAATTTTTATCGTAGGTAAACTTCAACTGTGAGAGACAGAATCTAAAAAAAAATCCAGAAAATAACATAGTAGAATTTTTAAATAATGAATTTGCATTTTATTGCATGAAATAAGTATTTGATCACCTATCAACCAGCAAGAATTCTGGCTCTCACAGACCTGTTAGTTTTTCTTTAAGAAGTCCTCCTACTCTGCACTCATTACCTGTATAAAAGACACCTGTCCACTCAATCAATCAATCACACTCCAACCTCTCCACCATGGCCAAGACCAAAGAGCTGTCTAAGGACACCAGGGACAAAATTGTAGACCTGCACCAGGCTGGGATGGGCTAAAGGACAATAGGCAAGCAGTTTGGTGAGAAAGCAACAACTGTTGGCGCAATTATTAGAAAATGGAAGAAACACAAGATGACTGTCAATCTTCCTCGGTCTGGGGCTCCATGCAAGATCTCACCTCATGGCGATATGATGATTCTGAGAAAGGTCAGGAATCAGACTAGAACTACATGGGAGGACCTGGTCACTGACCTGAAGAGAGCTGGGACCACAGTCTCCAAGATTACTGTTAGTAACACACTACGTTGTGTAGGCAGGCAGAGGGAAAGATTGTGGAGGGAAGATACCTCCCACTCAGGTGGCACCTCTCAATGAGGTAATGGACTAGAATCTATGTCGAGGGTTTTGGGTGTGATTACAGACCCGGCCTCAAAGCTCTGGTCCTGGGTTTTGTTAGACCCAAGTTGAAGCCTTAACGCTGACCAGGTAGGAGGGTGTGGCTGTTCTGATGGTGGCTCTGAGCCACAAACACACTGCCTGTGTGGAGGACAGAAAGTGGAGACCAAAACTGCTAACTCGGTGAGCCTGCTGGACTATTTTCTGTCTTAAAGACTATTTTGTGTTGCTGGACTTTCTACCACCTGGCTGAAACAAGCCATTATGTTTTGTGTTGCCTTATGCTGCTGAAAGCTATTTATGTTATGGACTCTGTGAACTCTGCCTAATAAAGCACCAGTGTGAACTTGCACATACTCATCCAGTGTCTTACTTGCCTGGTAACCAGCCCCTGGAAGGTCCCGCATTGACAGTTGTCATGGATTTTAATTCTGCAGGGCATGCAAGGTCCCCCTGCTCACGCCAGCACATGTCCAGGCCCGTTTGAAGTTCGCCAATGACCATCTGGATGATCCAAGGGAGGTATGGGAGAAGGGCATGTGGTCAGATGAGACCAAAGTAGAACTTTTTGGTATTAACTCCACTTGCCGTGTTTGGAGGAAAAAGGATGAGTACAACCCCAAGAACACCGTCCTAACCATGAAGCATAGAGGTGGAAACATCATACTTTGGGGGTGCTTTTCTGCAAAGGGGACAGAACGACTGCACTGTATTGAAGGGAGGATGGTTGGGGCCATGTATCGCGAGATTATGGAAAACAACCTCCTTCCCTCAGTAATAGCATTGAAGATGGGTCATTGCTGGGTCTTCCAGCATGACAATGATCTGAAACACACAGCCAGGGCAACTAAAGAATGGCTCTGTAACAAGCATTTCAAGGTCCTGGGGTGGCCTAGCCAGTATCCAGACCTGAACCCAATTGAAAATAAAAAGCAAACTCCATTAACTATTACGGGAACAAAAACACTAATACAGTCCGTCTCAAATTAGAAGAAGACATTCAAGCTGCTGGCTTCAATCACCTATTGATTTTACCATATTGCCGGAGACATACTGACTGTCAGCTAAAATCGCTTATTGATTCTACCTAGTGGCAAGGCTAATATTCAAACCTATAGTTTATATACATAAAAAGTGATGTTATAGAATAGTCTCTGTTACTTCATTTAGGCCATAAGGCTACAATGTGTTAAGCTTATACGGGTGCATCTCAATAAATTAGAATTCATTTCAGTAATTCAGTAATACAATTCATAATCAGCGTCTTCCATGATTGTGTGTCCTACTGAACCAGACTGAGGGACCATTTAAAGGCTTAGGAAACCTTGGCAGGTGACACACTGAATTTACAATACTGAACTTTTTTACAATATTCAAATTTTATATATAATATATAAATATTTATTAGTATCCAATAAAAAACATGAATCTGGACACACAATTAACAAACAATACAATTATAAGTACAATATGGGGATTGACTTGTAAAGTCAACTATAATACAAGGTGAAACATAGATTCTACCTGATAATTACCCTAACCAGAGAGAGAGAAAATCAACAACTGATAAAACACGTGTTTCGCCTATACCAAAGGCTTCGTCCAGGGAGAGATGTGTTTGATGTACACAGCTATTTGAATACCCAAACGCCAATAAAAAACGAATAACGCAGGTTTAATCCCCCAAATAATTAGTATAACAGGCCTAATAGCGATGGAGGACGCCATGATGACGATTTTCTCTCTCTCTGGTTAGGCTAATTAACAGGTAGAATCTATGTTTCACCTTGTTATATATTTACACCTTTGAGAGCATTATTTTTGTGATTCCATATGTGATTTTTGCATTAATGCATTGTTATTTCCATCTTCACTACCATGCGCTAGGTTTGGTTACTGGTATTATATTTGACTTTACAAGTTAATCCCCATATTGTACTTATAATTGTATTGTTTGTTAATTGTGTGTCCAGATTCTTTTTTTTTATTGGATACTAATAAATATTTATATATATTTTAAAATCTGTGAAGTTTGCTTTTTTTCATGTTTATTTCGGTATATTATCTCACTTTTTGTGTTACAATTGCCTCTTTTTGGATTTTGAATATTAAAATTTTCTTAGATTTTGGTTTTCATTACCTGTAATCCATAATCAACATTTACAGAAATAAAACACTTGAAATAGAACACTCTGTGTGTAAAGCATCTAGAAAATATAGGAGGTCACTTTTTTAATTTAATTACTGAAAGAAATAAATGTTTCAAAGATATTCTAATTTATTGAGATGCACCTGTATATCCAGAAGACTTCCCTTCTACACAAAGTATTGTTTCTGGTACACATTCTATAGGGGTGACTCATAATTTTTTAACTATACCCCTGTGTTTGACCAAAAAGTGTCTCAATAGCTATCCCATCTTGCAGTAACCCTTTCCTGATATTTTCCCTATGTTTATTCATTTGATTATGTAGTCATATATGCCCAACATCCAACATATTGCAAGTGACAAATACACTCAGTTAAATATATATCAAACCCCATTTGGAAGCTCATAACAGTCTGGATGGGATGCTCTTCAGATGTAGCGTTAGATTAGAGAGTTGATGGTCTTGTTTCATATTCTGGCTTATTTAACACAACACTCCTTATGTCCTTCTGTGATAAAATATGACTCTTCTAAAATGTTGTCATACAATGCCTAATGAACACCTGAGCACAAGAAGGACTTAGCTGAAATAAAGCGGGTGTAGAGTAGGACGACCAAAGTATGGATCCACCAATGGGTGGATTAAAAAACCAGTTATCAAACTTGGGTTTATTTAGTTTGGAAAAAACACAGTTTAGGGACAATCCAATTACAATGTATAATGATCTCTTTACATCTAGGCCTGTAACTATGACAAGGGGTATCTGCTAGGTCTTGGAGAAAAAGGGTTTCACCATTGTCATAGATGGGGCTTCTTTACAGTAAGAGTGGTGAGACTATGGAACTCACTGCCAGGATGTGGTAATGGTTTGTACAAATTCAAGATGGACCTGGATGCTTTTTTAAAAAGTGAAAATATCACAAGTTATGAGAACTAGAATTTGTGGGATAGAATGTTGATCCAGAGATTTAGACCACCTGTGCACGACCGAGCGTGCATCTAACATGGGGCCGATTCTGCAATGGAATACACTCGGATGACACTCAGAGTGACATCGGAGTGTCACCCGAGAGCACTCCGTTATGCATTCTTATTTATTGAGGCTTCCCATTCATTCCGTTCCGATGACACAGATGATTATAAAGCAGGTGCTGTCCTGCTCTGTGTTATTAGAACAGAATGGTTCCATAGACGTGAATGCATAAGAGAATGCATTCGGATGACACTCAGATGTCACTCCATGACATCCGAGTGCATTCTGCTGCAAACTTGGTCCTGTGCATGGGGTCTAAGTCCAATTGCTATATTTTGTAGGGAACTGCCATTTCTACTAGTATATAATGTATCTGGCTTCTTTGCCCCTGCAGTTTGGCTTCAGAGACCCCAGGCATTCAGTGCAAGTTTTGTTTTGTAAATACAGTGAGTCAGACACATGTGAGGCAGAGCTGCTGGGGGGAGAGATGTGAGCAGAGCTGCTGAGACAGACATGTTATGTCTGGGGGAGTCTAATAGCCACTTGTTCCTCTTTACTTCACAGTATATAGTTAGGTATGTGTTACCCCCTATATACTCACAGGACCTAGCTAGTAACCGTAGTTAGGGATCCATATATATATATATAGTTCAGGGCAGTGATAGGTTAGGCTTCCGAAGGCCAACTAGCTAGTTAGAGGCCCGGTGGCACTAGTAGTTTAGCTGGCAGGTTAAGGACTCAGTGTTAGGGTAGTCAGGCCTGCATCTACTGCCGTCACCATCGCCCTGTTTGCTGCCTGTGAAGAATCTCACCATCATCATCATCTCCTGATCGGCTGTCTGTCATCTCCTGGAAGAATCCGAGGATCTACAGTCATCCACAGGGGCCCCTGCATCTCTTCTGTTGCCTGGAGGTATTGTGCACTGGACTCTTGCTATATATCTATATATATACCCGGGTATATAACCTAAGACGGTTGAGGACTTGCTGGTTGTTGTAGTATTGCTGTGTTCTGAGTATATTTTATGTATGTATTATTACCCTGTTGATTCTTATAAAGCTACTGTTATAACCTTATGTGGTATCTGTATGTATTCTTCAGACTGTGAGATTAGTACAGTGATCCTTGTTAAGGCTACTAACTGTACTTCATGGGTAAGTCCCAGGAAGAGATCCTCCCTGTAATACAGAGGCTCTATCCTGGGTGGAGGCACTGATATATTTCATATATGTTCCCACTCTTACCTTCAGCGAAGGCTTCAGGTCCCATTATACACACAGGTCAGCGCCAGAGTCTGTTGCGGGAGGGATAATACTCATACCCCCCCCAAATAGGGCTACATTTGGAGGCACTGCTGAGATTTAGAAGTGGGAATAGTCATTGATATGGAGAAGCGATATAGCTCAGAGGGGAACCTCCCACTAGCTACTACATGGGATTACCGACCTCCTGTTCCTCCCCTGGTTCAGGTAAAGGAAGAACCCCGCTCAGCCAGTTACCCCCCCAGTATGGCCGTCGCTAGCAGTTCCTCTAGTGACAGTGCTATTAGCACTTTAGCCAGGCTGACTGAAATGTTAGCTCAGGGCCTGCAGGCCACTCACTACAAGAAACTAAAAGTATTCTCTGGTAATGTCCCAGTACCACAATGGGAGGAAAACTTTGAGATATGGAAAGAACATACTCTCCAATGCCTGAAGGAATGGTCTTGCTCTGAAGAAGGCAAGCGGCAGCGTATCAGTGAAAGTTTGCGGTCTCCTGCTGCAGAATTGATCCGCTTGTACAGAGACTCTCATGAAGGAGTGAGTGCATTGGACTATATACAAGTACTGTCTGATCACTTTGAGCCATACTATGACCTTGCCCAGATGGTTGCTGATTACCGAATGGTTCGTCAAAAAGAAGGGGAAAATGTCTCTACTTTTATTAACCATTTACAGCTACTTCTTTCACGTCTGGTGTACCACGCAGCTATATCTACTTCAGAGGTAGACGCTATGAGAACCAGTCAGTTGGTGAGAGGGTTACAACCTCATCATCCTCTTGCTCAAGTACTCAAGGTCTTACTATCTGATAGAGTCCTTCCATTTCCTGACTTAATGAAGTTAGTGAAGAAACAAGAAGCTGACATTAGTTTTAGTACCCCTAAGAAAGCGAAAAGCATCTCTAAAGAAGATGTTGTTCCTAATTCAAACAAGGACAAACCAGCGGAGCGGTCAGAACTTAGACAGTCCGCCACTCCACTCACTGCCACTCAATGGAGGAAGGATGCTAGAACCTGTTATAAATGTGGTCAGACGGGCCATACTGCCAGACAGTGTACGGAGGACAGTGAGGGATTGGGACACAGTGCTGTCTTCTCTATTCAGAATCAAAGACACCGAAGGAAGGCGGGCCGAGTAAAGACCAGAGGCGCTATCGCGGGCTCCAGGTCCGTTGTCAAAGTCACTGTCAATGGTCATGCCGCTCCTGCCCTGTTTGATACAGGATCTCAAGTGACCCTGATTTATCGCTCGTTCTACCAAAAGTATCTGAGGGATATACCTCTTCAGTCTACGGGACAAATGAAATTGTGGGGGCTTAATTCAGGATCATATCCTGTAGATGGCAGCCTACAAGTAGTTATAACTTTCCCTGAATTAGAAGATCAGAGTGTCGCTCCCATGAAGATTACGGCTCTTGTCTGTCCTGATACAGGGGATTCTTGTGCAGCTCCTGTGATACTTGGCACTAATTGTCCCGCAGTGCATTATGCTTTTCAGAAGTTTCTTGGAAGAGATTGGAACCCTGCAGCTCAGCCGGTGAATATATCTTCTGATCTTAGAGAACTCTGTGATGCCCTGTCTACTGGCTATCGACATGGAATGGTATATCATATCGGTGAGAGAACCGTGGAAGTTCCTGCCGGCGGGGAGAGAGTTCTGAGAGTAGCCTCCAGCATTGCTCCCGATTTGCTTGAAGGGGGGAGTTATGTCCTTATGGAAACCCCTGAAGAAATGATTAACCAGAATGGCTGGATGGTGATCCCGGAGAGAAAGGACTGGAGAAATAAAGTGGAGTTATCTACCTGTGTGACAGTGAGGAACTGTTCACCGCATACGATCGTAATTGGACCATACCAGAATGTGGCCCACTGCTACCCTGTGCTTGGAGTAAATCCATACGCTGAAGTGTGCAGGATTCAAATCCGAGATGCAATCCCTAATCTCAATCTTGACTTGAGTGATCCACATTTACCAGAGGCCTGGAATCAGCGACTGACACAGAAGTTGTCTGAATTATCGGAAGTGTTCTCCATGGATGATATGGATGTAGGTTGTGCTAAAAGTGCTCAACACACTTTCCGATTGACCGATTCTACTCCCTTCCGGGAGCGACCACGGAGAGTTGCTCCAAAGGATGTTGATGAGTTAAGACAGACTCTACAGCAAATGAAAGGTCAGGGGATCATTGTGGACAGTAAGAGTCCCTATGCCTCACCTATTGTGGTGGTAAGAAAAAAATCTGGAGCAATTCGCCTATGTGTGGATTACAGAACTCTGAACCGGAGAACCTTACCTGATCAGTATACACTGCCGAGAATTGAAGAAGCTCTGGAAGCTCTGAATGGAAACTGTTGGTTCACAGTGCTGGACCTAAGATCGGGATACTATCAAGTCCCAATGGCACCTGAGGATCAGGAAAAGGCAGCCTTCATATGCCCCTTGGGTTTCTTTCAGTTCACTCGTATGCCGCAAGGTACAAAAGGTGCGCCAGCAACATTCCAAAGGTTGATGGAAAGAGTGTTAGGTGATTTAGTGCCCCGGGAATGCATTGTATATCTTGACGACATTATTGTGTTTGGAAAGACGCTGGAAGAACATGAAGAACGACTCATGAGAGTACTCCAACGCTTAAAAGAAGAGGGGCTGAAGTTGTCGGCTGACAAATGCAAATTTTGTAGATCTTCGGTCACTTATGCAGGTCATATTGTTTCTGCTGAAGGAGTTGCTACCGATCCTGGTAAGATTGAAGCTGTGGTGAATTGGCCCCGTCCGCAAAATATTACGGAGTTGCAATCTTTCTTGGGGTTTTGTGGATTTTATCGACGATCTGTGGAAGGATATTCAAAAATTGCTCGAGCCCTCCTCGACCTGTTGAAGAGTGATGCAGGAGATCCGGGAAAGAAGAAAGGGTCTTCCAAAAGCCTTTTTGGCGATAGGTGGACTGCGGATTGTGAAGAAGCATTTAAGTTGTTGAAGAAGAAATTGACAGAAGCTCCCGTTCTGGCTTATGCTGATGCACAGAAGCCATATGTGCTACATGTAGATGCCAGCTTTGAAGGATTAGGTGGCGTGCTGCACCAAGAATACCCGGCCGGGTTACGGCCCATAGCTTTCATAAGTCGAAGTCTTTCTCCCAGCGAGAAAAATTATCCAGTACATAAATTGGATTTTTGGCGCTCAAGTGGGCCATTGTTGATAAATTACATGACTATTTATACGGAGCCACGTTTGAAGTAAGAACAGACAACAATCCACTGACATACATTTTGTCAACCGCTAAACTCGATGCTACAGGACATCGCTGGTTGGCAGCTTTATCCAACTACCAATTCACACTCAAGTATAAATCGGGGCCTAAGAACATTGGGGCAGATGCTCTATCAAGACGGCCTGGATTACCTAGTCCGGAAGTAGTGGATGAATGGGAAGAAGTTCCAAGTCCTGGAGTAGGAGCTTTGTGTGCCATGGCTGCTGTAGTTGAAGACCGAGTAGCCTTTTCTGAAACTCGGCTTATTGACTCTATTGGGGGAGGTCCCGAAGCTGTACCAGACATGTTTGCCTACCCTGCCGCTTTAGGATCCTTTGAGAGTTGTTCTATATCTTCAAAGCGAATGATCTGGAGTCAAAAGACTGATCCTTTAATTGGACCTCTTTATCAAGCAGTGAGTTCTCAAGACAGAGAAATGTTAAAGATATCCCTACCCTCTGAATGCAGTCAACTTCTACGAGATTGGGAGAAGTTTGAAATAGACAATGGCCTACTTTATCGTGTGGTGCTGTATCATGATCACCCTGGAAGGCGCCAACTAGTTATTCCAAGCTGCTTTCAGAAGATGATTTTCCAAAGTCTGCATGATTATCATGATCATTTGGGACCTGAGAAGACTTATGGCCTAATACAAGACCGATTCTACTGGCCCAAAATGAGAGATACCGTGACTCGTTTGTGTAGGTGCTGTCGCAGATATTTGCAGAGGAAGACTGTCCCGGTTCGAGCGGCCTTCATGGGACACTTGAAGAGTTCGGGCCCCATGGATCTTGTCTGCATAGACTTCCTTTGTATTGACAACGACTCCAGAGGATTTGGAAATGTATTGGTGGTGACTGATCACTTCACACGATATGCTCAAGCCTTTCCGACTAAGGATCAAAAAGCAGTCACTGTTGCAAGAGTGCTTTGGGAAAAGTATTTTATCCATTATGGCTTACCACACCGGTTGCATTCTGATCAAGGCCGGGATTTTGAGAGTAACCTGATCAAAGAGTTACTTCAGTTGTTGAACATCCGCAAAAGTCGGACGACGCCTTACCATCCAGAGGGAGATGCCCTTCCTGAAAGATTTAACAGGACTTTACTTGATATGCTTGGTACCTTACGAATTGAGGATAAGCGATCCTGGAGTCGAAAAGTGGAGGCTATGGTGCATGCCTATAATAGTACAAGGCACGAGAGCACAGGATATTCACCATACTTTCTGATGTTTGGAAGAGAGCCTAGGCTACCTATTGACATCTTGTTGGGAGTCTCTACCGATGGTATCAGTCATCGAGATCATTACCGATACGTGGCACGTTTGAAAGAAACGCTTAAGAGTGCTTATCAGCTGGCTGAGGAAAATGCGGCCAAAGTGAATGAAGGAAATAAAAGGAGATTTGATCTTCGAGTAAGATACCGAGAATTGAACCCTGGGGACCATGTTCTGCTACGGAATTTGGGAGCATCTGCAAAACATAAGCTGGCTGATCGATGGCGGAGTGAACTCTTTACAGTGGTAGATCGGTTGCCTGGAATACCAGTCTACAAGATAAAAGGACGGGACGGGAGGATCAGGACTTGGCATAGAAATCATTTGTTGCCTGTACCTCAGATTGATGGTATGGATATCTCCAATGATGGCTCGGCCTGCGATTCTCCACAGTCCTTAGCCGATATTCCACCTGACCTTCCTGAAACTCCTGAGAGTGATTGGACTGTGGCTCCTGAAGTTCCTAGATCACCAGTATGTTCTCCTTCAGGGAGACCTATGAACCCTCAAACTCCAGAATTCGTACCTAGATCTGTGTCTACAGATGAGCAGGGATCTAGCTCTCCTATGCCACCAGCACCATCCCCTCCCATGGCAGACAACCCTAGTTTAGGGCCTGGACATGCTAGTTTACCTCAGAGAGAGGTACGGAGAGGAGAGAGAATTAGACACCCTCCACCTATGCTGACATATGATAGTTTGGGGGACCCCAGATTTACTACTCAGCCTCATTTATACCATGCTTGGGTGGGTGCAGTGTCCACTTTGGTCAATATGTTACCAATTTTCGCTCCTGCTGGCATGTATACCTATTAACCTGTTGTGACTCTGTAAATGCAAAAGCAACCATATTGATATTGTCATTGGTAATGTTGACTGTATACTATGACTTTGTATGTCTTTGACGTGACGTAAAGATTTCACCAGAGGGAGAGTGTAGGGAACTGCCATTTCTACTAGTATATAATGTATCTGGCTTCTTTGCCCCTGCAGTTTGGCTTCAGAGACCCCAGGCATTCAGTACAAGTTTTGTTTTGTAAATACAGTGAGTCAGACACATGTGAGGCAGAGCTGCTGGGGGGAGAGATGTGAGCAGAGCTGCTGAGACAGACATGTTATGTCTGGGGGAGTCTAAGAGCCACTTGTTCCTCTTTACTTCACAGTATATAATTAGGTATGTGTTACCCCCTATATACTCACAGGACCTAGCTAGTAACCGTAGTTAGGGATCCATATATATATATATATATAGTTCAGGGCAGTGATAGGTTAGGCTTCCGAAGGCCAACTAGCTAGTTAGAGGCCCGGTGGCACTAGTAGTTTAGCTGGCAGGTTAAGGACTCAGTGTTAGGGTAGTCAGGCCTGCATCTACTGCCGTCACCGTCGCCCTGTTTGCTGCCTGTGAAGAATCTCACCATCATCATCATCTCCTGATCGGCTGTCTGTCATCTCCTGGAAGAATCCGAGGATCCACAGTCATCCACAGGGGCCCCTGCATCTCTTCTGTTGCCTGGAGGTATTGTGCACTGGACTCTTGCTATATATCTATATATATACCCGGGTATATAACCTAAGACGGTTGAGGACTTGCTGGTTGTTGTAGTATTGCTGTGTTCTGAGTATATTTTATGTATGTATTATTACCCTGTTGATTCTTATAAAGCTACTGTTATAACCTTATGTGGTATCTGTATGTATTCTTCAGACTGTGAGATTAGTACAGTGATCCTTGTTAAGGCTACTAACTGTATTTCATGGGTAAGTCCCAGGAAGAGATCCTCCCTGTAATACAGAGGCTCTATCCTGGGTGGAGGCACTGATATATTTCATATATGTTCCCACTCTTCCCTTCAGCGAAGGCTTCAGGTCCCATTATACACACAGGTCAGCGCCAGAGTCTGTTGCGGGAGGGATAATACTCATACCCCCCCCCAAATAGGGCTACATTTGATTAAGAGGGTAGAATTATAGGTTGGACTTGATAGACTTTACCCAACCTTATCAACTATAGGAAGAGATTAAAGTAGTCTCAAAAGCTTGATATTGTCATGATTTTTTTTTTGTTGTCCATTAAAAGGTATCAACTACTGAATGTCAACTACTACACAATATCAATTTTTATCAATATAAGAAGGTACTCTACTATCAAAATGGACAAATATTATGGTAGTTTGTACTGGATGCTCTGACAATATCCCAATGATTACCTGGAAAAGTCACTGCATACGTTATGATGTAAAACAATAATGTGACCTCAATACTTTGTTTTTGTATAGGCCCTAAGTGAAAACATTCATAGCAGTTGCAAAGCAAAGCTAAAAATAATATGCATGACCGTGTCAGTTTCTGTATCCATACAGTTCAAGGTTCCTCTTTGTGTAATGTGTTCTTTTTACCACGTGTTAATTTTAAGCGGATTGGGGGACAGAGTCCCCGAACACTAGTGTGAACCTAGCGTAAATCCAACTCCTTGCCACACAATTGTCCCATATCATGTCAGATGTGATTTTCAGGGCTCTGGAAAAGCTGAGTAGCATACCAGATAATGCTGTATTAGGGACTGCTGAGTACTAAATAAACCTAAGTAAACCCTCCTCCTTGCTCCATAATTGTTCCTTAACTTGACAGCTATATATTTCAGGATCCCAATAAAGATGTGTAATCAGACTGCTGCTGAAGCAAAATCTACCTATATATAAACCTCTTTCTGACACAACTAACTAGATTTGTCTTTCAGGAATCTGGGGAAACTGGGTGATTTGCACACATTAGATCAGGGGTAGGCAACCTTTTTTGTTCGGCGTGCCGATTTTAATTAAAAAATCAAAGATGAGTTACTCGGAGTGCCAGTTAATAATTGTAAGTCTGACGAACCCTAAACTAAAGTCATATACCACAAACCATAACACAGAAGTGCTGCCACTAAATGCTTTAGGACACATGCGTTTACTGCTATTTCCTGGGACGCTCCTGTACTTTCCGATTAGAAGCAATGAAAGTCCATGTACAGCTGCCAATTCGTGGTAAATATGTCCAGGAGCACCATATGGCAGCATCCTTATGGTGAAAACACATTACGTATCTGGATTCAGCTATATTCTTAGGCCAATGGAAATTTTACTTCGATGGATGTAAAACTGGCGCATTTTTACAAAAAAAAAAAAAAAAAAAGCCTGAGTTTTCTGTGCAAAAACACATCCTTAATACAGAAAACACACCGTTATACAGAATAATGTCCCATAGTGGTCCCTGCACAAGGTATTCTATCCCATAGCGGCCCCTGCACACGGTATTATGCCTCATAGCGGCCCCTGCACATGGTATTATGTCCCATAGTGGCCCCTGCACATGGTATTATGTCCCATAGTGGCCCCTGCACACGGTATTATGTCCCATAGTGGCCCCTGCACACGGTATTATGCCCTATAGTGGCCTCTGCACATGGTATTCTATCACATAGCGGCCCCTGCACACGGTATTATGTCCTATAGTGGACCCTGCACAAGGTATATGTCCCATAGCGGATCCTGCACATGGTATTAAGTCCCATAGCAGCCCCTGCACACGGTATTATGTACCATAGTGGCCGCTGCACACAGTATATGTCCCATAGCGGCCCCTGCACATGGTATTAAGTCCCATAGCAGCCCCTGCACACGGTATATGTCCCATAGTGGCCCTGCACATGGTATTATGTCTCATAGTGGTCCCTGCACACGGTATTATGTCTCATAGTGGTCCCTGCATACGGTATTATGACCCATAGTGTTCCCTGCACACAGTGTTATGTCCCATAGTGGCCCCTACACACGGTATTATGTCTCATAGCGGCTCCTGCACACGGTATAATATTCTAACTTTTATAATATTCCAATTTGTGCCGCTCACTAGCTATTATTATACTGTGGGATCTCTTCAGACCCCAGAGTATAATAAGTGGAGGGCGAAGAGAGGTGACAAACAGAAAAAAACAATGTACTCACCATTCCATGCTCCGTAGCCGCTCTGTGTTCTCTTTGGGTGCTTCTGCCTGTAGTCAGCTACCGCTGATTGGGTCTCAGGGGGTCACGTCACGTCATTATACGTAATGACGTCAGACGCAGACGTGACACCTGAGGCCCTGTCAACTGATTTCAGGCAGAAGCACCCGAAGAGAACACAGCGGCTGCGGAGCGTGGACTGGTGAGTGTCACTGTTTTTTATGTTTCATCACCTCCCCAGGGGCTCCGCTTATTATACTGAGGGGTCTGAAAATACCTCATAGTATAATAATAGCAGTTTCATTTCGGCCGTGTTTGGTCCGATCGAAAACACTGGGTGAGGACTCGGGCTGCCGTGCCAGGGGTTGCCGACCCCTGCATTAGATGAAAACCACACACGTGTAATCTTCCCCTCTCCTTGGTGTAATTCATGCTCTGGAGCTGCACTGTCTCCATTACACTCAATGGCCCTCCATTACATCATTAGATTGAATGATGAGCCCCATCTCCTCCTGAACTTCCTGTGCTGTCATGCAAGTGCTTGCAGACAGTAATGACATTGCACAGTCTATATCTGCAAAATATCTGGAATATCTGGAGATGAACTGTATCATGCAGCTTTTTGTTTTCATTCATGGTTTTCAGGGTTTAGGGTCCCTTTAAAGTGTGGCTAAACTTTTAAAAGTCATTAATGCAGGAGATAATAGTAATTTTTGTAATATATTGTATCAAAGGAAAGTTCCGATTTCTTTACTTATTTCCCTCCTCCTGTCTCAGATCCAATCAATACACAGAAGTCTGTTCAGCTTTGTGTTCTGCACTATCCAGTGACAGTTTTAACCCACGGTACAACATTATACTACTAGTTTTAACCCACAACAGATTATCAGATGAATTATTGTCCAGCTGTATTGTGAGAGAAAGGAGTCATTACATGCTGTAGACTGTCTCATATCTCTCTCTGCCCTTTGTCTCCCATGTGCTCCTTCTCCCCCCCTCTCCTCTCTATAGACTTCACTGTAAACTGATCTGTGTATGGGACTTCTGTGTACAAACAAGATGAGGGAATGCAGAGTGTGATAAGAACAGAGACAAGAAGAAGGAAATGACAGGCACTTTTCTTTTTTTTTTTTTTTTAATAAAGTATTTTACAAAGTTTACTATCTTCACCTGCACTATTGCTTATGAAAAAAAAGTTTTAAACATTTAGGTACGATTTAAAGTGAATGTAGACTGATAAATACTGTTTTATTTTATATTTAATGTGAGGCTATGTTCACATCTGCAAGTCCCCTGCACACATGGCTTTTTGTCTGCTGCTTTCAAGTAGATACTGAAGAAAGAAAGAAAGAAAGAAAGAAAGAAAGAAAGAAAGAAAGAAAGAAAGAAAGAAAGAAAGAAAGAAAGAAAGAAAGAAAGAAAATTGATAGAATTCTAATTTTGTTTCATGTAAGCTCAGACACAGACATAAAACCACCTAGTGATCAGAGCCTAGGGAAATAAAGTATGTAAAACAGTAACAATTGCTTAGGCTTTAGAGATTCACTGCTGTCTATATAATACGGTTGCCGTACGCAGTCTCAACACATAGCTGTCTTATGGCCACTTTGTCAGACTGTAGCATATTCCTTTTCTACATGCTAATTCATTGATATATTTATCAGCTTTGTATTCTGTGATATTTTGGGTCCTTTTACTTATATGATGTTTTAAGCTTGTGGGTGTTCCTGATCTCCAAGGTATGAATTACACAATACTCTATCTTTTTGGAAAGCCAGAACATAGTGAGCATCAAAAGCAAAGACAAGCAGCCAATTTCACATATATTTATTTCTAGTCTTGCCGGTGAACCAAGTACTAGAGATCAATTGTGGTTTTACTGTAGAACAAGGCTTTATGTGAACATATAGTGAACTTTCATATTAAAGGGTTTTATGTACATTCATTTACCCTTTTATTATTTTATAGTTCTGATGACCTCTGAAACTCTGACTGCTTACAGCAAACCTGTCACATTGAAAGCAGTGAGCGCAATCTATAGTCAGTATGTTATAGAGCAGGGGTACCTTATCAGATTGATATATACAGATGGAGCAGAGTTAACCTGAACTTCTGCAATTGGTTAAACTGCTGCAGCGTGATATCTTGTCACAGAAGACATCAAAAACCAATGAAAAGTTGATGAAAAATGTTTTCGTAATGGCTTTTCATTGTTTTTTGTTTTGTGATACGATATCAACGCTACAGCAATTTAACCAATTGCAGAAATTTGGGTTAACTCTGCTACATCTGTATAGTTTCACTTGCATCTGTGAGATTATAGAATGTGTAGTATGCTGCTCCTTTTAGAATTAATGCAACAGTGATGATTAAATACTATACCCCATTGGTATTGTCTAAAGTTAACCGCTGACATGTAGGTATTATGCTTTCAACAAATAAAGGTTATATTTATTTCCCGTTGTATGTTCTATATAAATATCTCATAGCTTTCGAGATCTCTGCTTGCAGTTGTTTAGTAGGAATCTTCACTGTAGCGAAACATCTGTTCTGGCCATGTGATAAGACACATAGGTGTATGGGCTGTTACAGTCTCTGCATGTGTATAGGAGTTTTGTCTACTATTGAACCCAGAGACATTGAATAGGAATCCTGTTTTTCCAGTAGTTAAAGGCATCAGAAGTGCATTGGTCATTTTAAGATATTTAACAAGGGAATATCCCTTTAAGCATCACTTAGTAATTGGCAATTTTTAGTATTCTCTGATTTTTGGTATTTGTATCTTTTCTCTATCCACATGATACTTCTGTCATGACAGATGGAGCTCACATTTATTGTTTATTTAAGTGGTTTACTATCTTGTTCACCATTTCAAAAAATTAAAAAACAAGCACTTTTTTACCTTTTTGACTTTTAGCAGCATGTTATTTTTAGAAGTCTTAAAATGCGTTCCCTTTTTTATTTAGTCAACAGATAACCCCATTCAATTTAGGTTTTTAGGGAATATGAATGTAATCAAAAGGGAATCTCAAACTGGCTTAACTGTAGGGATCAAATTGGTCACAGCTGTAACCAGTCCTAAAAGCCATGGTAGCCCACAAGACATCTTCACCACACTAGGGATGGATACATTTCTTTAATCTCCCTTCTAATTTCTTTTGACAGCTGACAGTGTGTCCATTGTAAATGTATTATCTTTGCCCCCTGGGGAGCTGGAGGGAAGATATACACACAACCTTCCACTTTCAGAAAGGAGAAGATTAACTAATCCATAGCAAAATATTGGTTAATTAGCAGAATATAGTCAAAGAGGGATTCTGTGGTGGAAGCTGTGATAAAAAAGGAGGCAAGAGTACTATGTGCGAGGCACTAACATCGGGTGGGAATAATGGGAAGCTTGTGTGCACAGACGTGTTGTGAAGAAGTCTTCTTGGGGGTTGAGGCCCAAGTAGAGGAGGAAAGAGAAATGTAAATGCTGCTAAAATGTACAGATGGCAAGAAAGATAAACAGAAAATATGTCGGGTATCATTTCTAATTAATGAATAATAGTATAATGTGTCATCAGGGGAAATACATAGGAAAAAAGGCAAAGAAGTAAAGCCCCCACTGTCTAGTGACGCTGCTTCATGAATGCTCCACTATCTCAGCACTTGGATGGCCAAGACAGAAATGTAGAAACGCGTATAGGGTTTCCATCTTTTGGTTCTTTAAGCGGACACCAAAGGATGGAAACCTGAATGCTAGTGTGAACCTAGCGTAAGCCAAGCATTGGCGCAAGGGCCGTGAGCCCTTACTCATGCCTCTAGGTCCACAGCCTACATATCAATGCCTAGTGCTCTGGCAGTCAACCTGTCATTTCATATGTATGGCTGCCATATAGTACTACATTTTTCCTGTAGTTGACATGGCCAGTACCTGCTTTATACATATTTTATGTAATAGTATGAAATCTATGTGTTTTATGCTATTTGTTTCAGGAGATCTATATGTTTTTTTGAAAATATATTTATTCGGATTAGATACATGGAAAACGGCACAACATTGTCTGAGTTTCTCCTGTTAGGACTCTTGGATGATTTTGTGATTGGTAAGTTCCTCTTTCTCTTGTGTTTGCTCATCTACATCATGACACTTACTGGTAACTTCTCGGTTCTCTTTATAATCATTACAAACATTCGTCTTCAGACTCCAATGTATTTCTTTCTCAGTAACCTGGCCTTCTTAGACGTGGCCTCTTCCACGGTCACCGTCCCTCGCTTACTGTTTGATTTTTTCAGAGAGAAGAAGTCTATATCCGTAGCACAGTGCATCGTCCATCTCTTCTTCTTCCTGACTTTCATAAGCACTGAAACATTCCTCCTCGCAGCAATGTCTTATGACAGATACACCGCCATCTGTCATCCTTTACATTACAGTGAGATTATGCAGTGGAGGGTCTGCATTCAGGTTGTGCTTGCTGTCTGGGTGGGTGGTAGGTATCTTACATTCTTTGCTGTATACACTTTCTACATTGAATCTATCTTTCTGCGGGCCAAATATTATCCAGAATTTCTTCTGTGACTTGCGACAATTGCTGGAGCTGCTCATGCAGCAGTAGTTTTCTCAATATCCTGTTTATATTTGTCTTTGGAGGAGTTTTGGGCCTGGCGGCCCTCATTACGTTTCTCCCATACATTAAAATCTTAATGACTGTGCTGGGAATTAAGACGACTGAAGGCAGGAGAAAAGCCTTCTCTACCTGCACCTCCCACCTAACAGTAGTTCTGATATTTTACAGTACAAGTGCTATAAATTACTTCCATCCAAACACTAGGCATTTTTCTTTAGGAAGATATGTCACTTTGGTCTATGCTATTTTTGTGCCTGTGCTAAATTCTTTGGTTTACAGCCTTAGGAACAATGATCTGAAGAGGGGTTTTCACAGGTATTTTAGGTAATTTCATGTAACTACTATATGTTTTTGAGTGTTTTGTGTAGCATGTGCCCTCTTCTGTTCTTCACCTCCTGGGTGTAGACAGATTCTCTTCTTATATATCAGGGGTCCATCTGGCATCTCTGGTGTCCAGTGTGCATAGAGGAATCAAAGCCAGTTGTGAACAGAAATATTGAGACAAATGTTATTGTTTTGTATAACAAAATATTCTACAATTTTCCAATATACTTTCTGTATCAATTCCTCATGGTTTTCTAGATCTCTGCTTGCCGTCATTCTTTGTTTACTTCCAGTGAACAAAAATCAGTCCATGGCCATGTGATGGACACACAGACATTCAATATACATTTAGGTATTTAAACATAGCTCAATTGCAGTTTTTGTCTAATTCCATCCCATTCTGTTTTTTTCCTGCCTCCTAGTACATTGTATGGAATATTAAATAGTACCATTATGAAGTACAATTATTTCTCCCACAAAAATAAGCTCTCTTATGGCTCTGCAAACAAAAAAAATAAGAATGTTATGGCTTTTTTTTTTTTTGGGCAGGAGTAAAAAACAAGAAAAAAAAACCCCCCAAAAAACAAAAAGAAAAATGAAAAATGGCTGCAGCAGGGTTAATTTGACATTTTCAGTCATGTGTATTGCTATTTTAAAATGCCACTGTGTAGGCACAGTATACAGTAGTATCCGTGACCAATATGCTTTGATCTGTGGCGTAACTAGGAATGACTGGGCCCCAAGGTGAACATTTGACATGGGCCCCCCCGAACCACCGCCCCCCTGGACCACCCCCTCCAACCCCCCAAAAACCACATTCCTGCGCGCACTATTATGTGCCATAGTGGCCCCTGCACACAGTATTATGCCGCATAGTGGCCCCTGCACACAGTATTATGCTCCATAGTGGCCCCTGCACAGTATTATGCTCCATAGTGGCCCCTGCACACAGTATTATGTCCCATAGTGGCCCCTGCACACAGTATTATGCTCCATAGTGGCCCCTGCACAGTATTATGCTCCATAGTGGCCCCTGCACACAGTATTATTCCCCATAGTGGCCCCTGCACACAGTATTATGCCCCATTGTGGACCACCCATGAAAAATTATTATTCTCTGGGGTCTTTTCAGACCCCACACTATAATAATCGGAGACCCAGGGGAGGATAGAAACATAAAAAAAACAATGCTACTTACCTGTTCCTCGCTCTGGTCCACTCCCTGCTACTTCGGCCTTCTTCAATGTTGGACCGGGCCGGCGTCACGTGATCCGGGCCAGCGTCGCGACGCAAAATGACGTCGGCTGACATCTGGGACGTCACCAAACAGGCCTGAAGCCTGGAGAAGCGTAGGAGAGGTAAGAATATTGTTTTTTATGTTCCCTCACCTCACCTGGGCCTCTGAAAAGACCCCGGAGTATAATGATAGCAGTGATTGTGGGGTTCAGCCCGCAGCCTCACATACCGATCCCTGCTACTGGGAATGGGAAGCTCAGGCAGCCGTGAGCAGGACCCCGAGGATTGGTAAGTATATAGGGCCCGTTACCTGCTGGGGTTACTCCAGCAGGTAACGGCCTATTAAAAAAAAAAAGCATCGGGGGCCCGCGGGGCCCCGTAATGTTCCGGGCCCTGTGGTAGCCGCTACTGCGACTACCCCGGTAGTTATGCCCCTAGCTTTGATTGTAGTTAAAATACATACAAATAATAAGGTATACTAACATGTTTACAACAAAACAACAGTCCAGTGTCCAGGCCTGGCCTCCATCTGTGCAATGGAGACTATGGATATGTTTGCCACACTTATTGGGAACCTCAAAGATCATTTACATCAAACTGTGACTTATGTTTTGTCTCATCACTTATCATATAATATGTTTATAGCAGATTCCTCAAAACGAAGGTGCTTAAATACAAATTTTATGGTTGCTTCCTTGCCAGCCCATCTGCAGATTTCAAATTGAGAACTAAAGGTGATCCAATATAGAATATGGCAAAGCATCAATTTAAATTGTAGTATCAAAAGTTGTCCACTAGATGCCAGTATAGGTCAATCCATGCATAGGAAGGTGGAGCAGGGTTGTCATTTGTCAACAATTATAGTAAAGAGAAAAGTAGTTTTTCCGGGCTCTATATTTACAGCCAATTTGGTTTATTATTATTATTATTATTATGAGAGTTAAAACACTATTGCAAATTTATCCCCAACCGTATTATCTATATTGTATAAATCACTAATACAACACCTATAGCCTGCTCCACAGGTCCATACTGCGCCTACTTGTGCTGAAGCACATATAGCAGTGATGGAGAACCTTTCAGAGACCGAGTGCCCAAACTGCAACCCAAAACCCACTAATTTATTGCAAAGTGCCAACACGGCAATTTAACCTTAATACTGAGGTTTTATTTTGGAAATAAACAACTCATACATTAACATTTTTTGTCTTAAAAGACAAACACACAGTGGCCCCCAGATAGTATAATATACTCCACAGTGGCCCGAACACAGTATAATATACTCCACAGTGGCCCGAACACAGTATAATATACTCCACAGTGGCCCGAACACAGTATAATATACTCCACAGTGGCCCAAACACAGTATTATATACAACCAATACACAAGAAAAAAAAAAAAGTCATGGACCGCACATCCCAATCTTATACATTGATCTTGTGCTTCTCAGAAAAATCTACAACACAGAACATGAGGTTCTTAGTATATGTATTGATCAAGGCGTATAAGCCCACTAGCCCAGGGGTGCTGCTGGGTCGCTCGCCCTGTGGGTGCTGTATTGTGGTGGTGGCGGTTGCTGTTTGGTGTCGCACCCAGTAGTGTAGGTACCCACTATAAAGAGGTCACCATGAAGTGGTTAGTGGGCTTATACACCTTGATCAATATGTATACTAAGAACCTCATGTTCTGTGTTGTAGATTTTGCTGAGAAGCACAAGATCAATGTATAAGATTGGGATGTGCGGTCCATGTCTTTTTTTTTTCTTCTTGTATAACAGTATTATATACTCCACAGTAGCCCAAACACAGTATTATATACTCCACAGTGGCCCCCACACAGTATTATATGCCCATAGTGGCCCCCACACAGTATTATATGCTCCATAGTGGCCCCCACATAGTATTACATACTCCATAGTGGCTCCCACACAGTATTATATGCTCCATAGTGGCCCCCACACAGTATTATATGCTCCATAGTGGCCCCCACACAGTAGTACATACTCCATAGTGGCCAACACACAGTATTATATGCTTCACAGTGGCCCCCACACAGTACAGTACACATACAGTTTTCAGCCATAGGTTCGCCACCACAGACATAGAGGATTTTGTGAAGAAATGCATAGGTGCAACTATATGGGGTGCAGCAGTAGCAATCTCTATTAGATGCAGATCTCTGATATCTGCTCAGGGTATGAAGCAGGAAGCAGATGGATCCATAATCTGTGTAGTGGCCATACCTCGCTATTGCAGCACAACTTCCATTCAGTTTGGGGTGGAGATCTCATATTGATCACCTGTTCTGAAGACAGGCCGGGGTCCCGACAGCTTAACAGCAATTACTTGCCATGTATAGAAAATGAACTATGTAGTCTTGGACAACCCCTTTTACAGATATTAGGATTGTTTCATGGTTTTCTGTCATATTGAACCAGACTAGTTCATCCTTATTGTTCTGTCAACCATGCATCTCAAAGCACAAAAATGGCCTAACTGGGAAGAGTATTCACTAAAAGATTGACCTCAGTCAACAATCTATCGCATCATAAGAACTCAAGGAGAGAGGTTCCATTGGTGCCAAAAAGGCTCCAGGCCCAAAAACAAACCACAGCGGAACTTGGACCTGATGCACACTACTACTACTACTAACAGTAAAAATTCTCTCAGAAAAAACATCAGGGACAGACTGATATTCTGCAAAAGGTACATGGAGTGGACTGCTGAGGACTGGGGTAAAGTCATTTTCTCTGATGAATCCCCTTTTCGATTGTTGGGAACATCTGGAATAAAGCTTTTTCGGAGAAGAAGAGGTGGGAGCGACCACAAAATTTTTTTTATATCAACTTTAAAGCATCCTGAAACCATTTATGTGTGTTGTTGCTTCTCAGCCCTGGGAATCGGCCCTCACAGGCTTGCCTAAAAACACAGCCATGAATAAAGAATGGACCAGAATGTCCCCAAGAACTTCACCACTTTCCCACTGGACATATGGTAATTTATGGGTCCATGGCCTTGAAACTCCCCAGATCTTAATCCCATTGAGAACTTGTGGACAATCATCAAGAGACGGGTGGACAAACAAAAACCAACAAATTCAGACAAAATTAAAGCATTGATTCTGCAAGAATGGACTGCTATCAGTCAGGATTTGGTCCAGAAGTTTATTGAGAGGAATGGAGGGAGGATTTGAGAGGTCCTGAAGAAGAATGAGGGGGGGAGGGATGGTCAACACTGCAAATATTGACTTGCTGCATTAACTCATTCTGTCAATATAAGCTTCTGTTACTCATAATATGAATGCAATTATATTTCTGTATGTGATAAAAACATGTGACAAACACACATAAAAACCAGAGGGCAGCAGATCATGTGAAAATATAATATTTGTGTCATTCTCAAAACTTTTGGCCATGACTGTACTATGTAGTCTTGGACAACCCCTTTTACAGATATTAGGATTGTTTTTTTCTATCATATTGAACCAGACTAGTTCATCCTTATTGTTCTGTCAACATGCATCTCAAAGGAAAAAAAATTCATTTCTTTATGAATAAAATTAGAAATAAAAAACAAACCACAGCCTTGGACCTGATGCACACTACTACTACTACTAACAGTATGGTGTAGAATAGCAGGGGAGCACTGGAGTGCGGGGGCTTTGGGGGAATAAATGTTTCTAGCCCTTGGAACCCCAGGCTGAAACTCTTTTCACCACTTTCCCACTGCATATTAATTTATTATTGACTTGATCCGCTTCTGGACATGACGTTTTTCCCTTTCTCTTTCATCACTGTGTTCCGAGAGCAACAACTCTTTTATTTTTCAGTCAATGTAGCCGTACGAGGGGTTGTAGTTTGCAGGATAAATTATATTATTTAATGACACCTATATGAGATACATGAAAAAAATGTATTCATCTTTTTTAAAGGGGAATGGAAAAATACAATTGATTGGGGGGTTTTGTTTTCAAATCAATTTATGGCATAATATTTGCACAATAAAATATGTAAAAAAAAAAATCAATCAACCAATCATTGTTGTGTTTTCTGTATTCTGAGAGATTTTATTGACATCTTTTTTTTAAACCTCTTTATACTACAGGTCTTAACAGTTGCAGTAATACCAATTATGTGATTTTTTTTTTTCTCTGTTTTGATTCTTAATTGTTTTTTTAACATTTTACCAATCCTGACCCCTGGGGGCAAACTTCCTCAGTGCCATGTTGCCTTGGCATGACTGAGTGCATTAGAGACATGCCTTACAACGATACATCATGCAGTAACAGCTGCAACCTTGAAGACTCAGTAATTCATATGACCAACTATATACAATATATGAATATACAATAAAAATGACAGTCTTTCCACCACATACAATACCTGAGATGATAGAGATGATAAGGAACTTACTTCCATTATACCTATGGGGAAACTGCCGGCGTTTCTGTAGGTATAATTGACATGCTGCGATTTCCAAAACCGCAATGGTTGTGGAAATCGCAGTGTGTCCACACTACGTATTTTACTGCACTGGGGGATGGGATTCACTAGAATCCCATCCACTACACAGTGACTGTAAAACGCTGTGTTTTTTTCTGCAAAGTTTTTGCCATGGGAATACCGCAGTGTTTACGCCTTGTGGGGCCCCGGCCTTAGCCTGAATAGTTTAATGTGTGCATATAGCTGTGATATAGCTGTTTTTAATGCTTTTATTAAAAAATCCAAAACTTTAAAAAACAAAATAATTTCTCTTGGTCTCCATATTCTGATTTCCATGTACAGACTGTAATGTACAATTTTGGGGATTGTCTTTTGAAGAGAACAAATGGTGAAAAAACATCAGTTTGTCTGTTTTGATCATGGGCATTGCTGCTGGGTCTCCAGCTCCTGAGCAGGCCTCCAACTCCTGAATGTTTGTATAATAAAAAGTTGTACAATTTTCCAATATACTTTCTTTATCAATTTCTCACAGTTTTCTAGACCTCTGTTTGCTGTCATTTATATTGCTTACTTAAAGTGGATAAAAATCAGTCCATGGTCATGTGATGGACACACAGGTGCACAGCTCGTATATCACATGACCATGGACTGAATTTTATCCACTAGAAGTAAGCAGAATGAATGACAGCAAGCAGAGATCTAGAAAACCATAAGAAATTGATACAAAAAGTATACTGGAAAATTGTACAACTTTTTATTATACAAACAATAACATTTATTTGCTGAAATTGGACAACCCCTTTAAAGTTTTTCATCCTTACCTGAAATTATGCGCTGTAATAATGCAGAAGTTGTGTTTCTCTTTTATGTCTTTTATGCCACTAGGGGGCAACAAGCATATTCCTCATTTTCAGTCAATTCAGGAAAAGCTGCATAAGTTTTGTACTTATTTATTCAGGGCAAACTTAAAATATTTCAAGCACGACGGCTAGAGATTCTTTTATTATTCACAAGTTAAAGACACATGGGAAGCAACTTTGAGTCTAAAGCCCCACATAGTGAATCGCAGCTAAAAAACGCTGTGGAAAAAAAAAAAACATTTTTTCTCTGTGGTTTTTCTTACCTTATTAAATCAATAACTCTTGTGTTTCCACAGATGAAATTGACATGTTGCGCTTTTTCAAAAACACATGTGTTTTTGAAAATGCAGTTATTACACATAATTTTTCACTTTGCTGGTAATGTAAAACGCAGTGTTTTTTTCAGCTGCGTTTCCACAACATGGGGCCTGAGGCTAAGGCTTTGTTTTCGCTGCGTTTTTTAGCTGTGGTTCGCTGCGTGAGGCATAAGGCCGGGGCCCCACATGTTGCAGTACCTGCAAAGTGGATGGGATTCTGGCAGTGGAAATGCTTAGATTTTAAAAACTGTTGCGATTTTGCAAATCGCAGCATGTCAATTATACCTACATAAACGCTTTCCGTATAGGTATAATAGACGCAGAAAAGCCACAGAGGAAAACTCTGGGGGCTTTTTGAAAATTCTGAAAGGCGCTGTGGAAAAAAACGCAATGCGTTTCCACCACGTTTTTTTTTCCACAGTGCCTTTCGCCGACCCCCCCCCAAACCAAGGAACCCTTCGCTCTGCTGGCAAGGCCACCACCCCCCCAAAACAAAGGCGAAGGAAACCCGCCCCCCAAACCGACTTTGGTACAGAAATTCAAAAAATAAAGGCCGCCCGTGTGGGGGTCCCGCAGTTGGAGTTTTGAGATTATGTCCACAGCTGTTTTCGTAGCTCGGCTATACTTGAAAAACAAAAAGGTCCTGCGTGTCCGACTTTGTTTCCGACGAAAAAAAAAGATTCGCAGCGCAGAGGGTGTAAGCGCACACCCGCGCATTGCTTTAAAAACCCATTCAAATGAATGGGTTTTTAACCAATGCGTCGCTGACCGATCTGTATCTGATGCCAATCCAGTTCGCCGAGATTTTCACTGGATTGGCAACGGACGGACAGCAAGCGCAGGTGTGAACGAAGCATAAGCCACGTCCTTAAGGCTAAGGCCCCACGCTGCAAAACACAGCAAAAAACTGTGTGGAAAAAAGCGCGGCGGAAACGCATCGCATTTTCTTTCCGCATTCTTTTTCATTGAATTGAATCAAAAGATTGAATTATATCCCCCATAATAATATACGTAAAAATTAATAGCTTATGGCAAAGTACAATGTGTCAGATATAATAGATACCAATAACTAATTTTTAGGCTTTTATTTTTACTTATACTCAGTTGGTCATATTTAGTAAAATTATCTTTTTTTCTAGTGTTTTGTGTAAGCCATATTCAGAGCTTTCTGTAAGAAGAGGTTATGATGAGAAAGATGTCCTTTATGTAAGGGTATAAGGTATAAGATGTCCTGTATGTAAGACCTGGGGTATAAGGTAATAGGGTTAATAGTACCTTTTTATGATAGACTTCTTTTTTTTGAACATCACAATTACATTGGTATTTTAAAGCACTTCCAAATGTTAATTTGATTGTTAATGTTAATTTTTTTGATTTTGCCATTCATTGTAATCTTAAAACATGTGTTATGCTTGTGTTTGCTATATCAAGTGAGATAATCCAGTATTCTCTCTGATGTACAGCCCTCCGTCACACTGTAGTTACACCATGATAAGAAAAGGGTGGAGTAATACTGGGCGTCACTTCTGTCCAAACAGAGAAGATAATCACAAAACTGATGTATTTCCCATTATCATCCTCAAAATGGGTGGAAAGGCAAAAGCTGATGCAGCATAGTCAGCATAATACAATCTGATTTCTTGTCCATGTACTTTCTGTTATTGTGAATACAGCATAGAAAATAAAATATTCCAACTTTTAATTGTAATATTTCTCTTTCTGCCCGTCTTTGTCATGGTAAATGTAAACCTTATAGGCGGGTATAGCTGTGGGAAAGGACACATCCTTCCAGCCTGCAAACAATTTATACATGAGTGCTATCTGCTACCAATCCATAAATCCATGGATCCATTTTGAGGGCTATAATATGGACATTGTATATTCTAGTGCATTCCATTTTAATCCATCTCAAATCAGTGTGCTATCCATTTGTAATTTGTCTCCTGTGGGAAAAAACGCGGCGTTTTACAGTCTCTGCATAGTGAATGGGATTCCCATCCACACACTGCGGAAAAATACACGCAGCGGACACTGCGATTTCCAAAACCGTTGCAGTTTTGGAAATCGCAGCATGTCAATTATAGAAGAGCAACCATGTATGTTGGGAGTTGTAGTTTCATAGAAATCAGAGTGCTGAAGGTTGCTGGCTCCTGCACTAGCACATTCAATATGGAAGACATAATGATTGAGCTTCTTTTAGGAATGCATACCGCAGCCTATCACACTTGCATCACGTTCACACTTGCATACTTTGGGCAGAATTTTGCATCAGCATTTATAAGCAAAAACCAGGAATACAACCAACACAAGGTAAAACAATATTTTAGAAAGATCTGTAGCTCTTCTGTGTTTTAGACCCACTCTAAATTTTCTCTTGCAAAATACTGATCATATACTGACTGTGGCATTAAAGGGATTGACCACTTTCAGATCAATATTGAGAGAGAAATGTTATTGCTTGAATAATAAAAAGTTTAACAATTTTTCAATATACTTTGTGTATCAATTTCTCACAGTTTTCTAGATCTCTGCTTGCTGTCATTCATTGTTTCCTCCAGTGGATAATAATCAGTCTATGGTCATGTGATGCACACACAGGTGCACAGCTCATTATAATCACAGCACAGTAATTAGACATCTGCCTGGTAACGAGCTGTGCACCTGTGTGTGCATCACATGACCATGGACTGTACATCACATGACCATGGACTGATTATTATCCACTGGAAGTAAGCAGAATGAATGGCAGCAAGCAGAGATCTAGAAAACTGTGAGGAATTGATTCAGGAAATATAAAGGGAAATTGTATAACTTTTTATTATACAAACAATAACACTTCTCTCTCAAAATCACTCTGAAAGTGGACAACCCCTTTAGGTCGGGGCCCCACGTTGCTTTTTTTGCGGTTTTACAGTACCTGCAAAGTGTATTTTTGCAAATCACAGCATGTCAGTTATACCTATGGAAACGCTGGCGTTTTCTGTATAGGTATAATGTGGACAGAAAATCTGCAGAGGAAAATTACCCTAGTACCAGATTTTAGTAATATGATATGACATGCTTGGTGCCACGGACGTAACTTCTGTGAAAACAGCCATGTCGGCCCATTCAAGTCCATGATAGCGAAGAACATGATAGATCAGTGAATAACACGCCCATTATAAAACCAATAAATGTCTATTGGTCTATTCACACGGCTCTATGGCAGGACAAAAATAATTTTTTCACAGTTTTTGTGACAGCTGTGATAAATAGTCAATCAAAAAATGAATGGACATGTGAATAGACCCATTCACTGCCATTGTTATTAACCCCTTCCCACTGGTGGCATATTTTGATTTTCTATTTTGGTTTTTGACTCCCACCTTCCAAACCCCATAGCTATTTTATTTTTCCATTCTCAGAGCCATATGATGGCTTAATGTTTGCAGGAGAAATTGTTCTTCATAATGGTACCATTTATTATTCTGTGCAATGTACTGGGAAGCTTAAAAAAATTCATAATGGGGTGGAATTGGAGAAAAAAGTGCATTTGTGTGACTTCCTTATGGGCTTCGTTTTCACGGCGTTCACTGCGCAGCCAAAATGACATGTCACCTGTATTCTATGTTTCAGTACAATTCCGGAGATACCAAATTTATATAGTTTTATTTACATTTTTTAACCCCTTAACAAAAATCCAAACTTTGCAAAAAAAAAGTTTTTTCTTAAAGTCGCTATATTCTGACACCCATAACTTTTTTCTATTTCTGTGTATGGTGATGCATAGGGCACCTTACTTTGTGGGGCCAGATGAACTTTTTAGTTATGTCATTTTGGGGAATGTCTATTACTTTAATCACTTTTTATTAAAATTTTTATCAGAGGCAAAATAGTGAAAAAATGTCAACTCGGCACTGGATTTTTGTTCACATACGGGAAAAATATTTTTATAAGTTTGTCGACCGAGCATTTCTGGACACAGGAATATCTAATGTGTATGTTTTTCACAGTAATTTTTTACTTTAATATGTATTCTAGGGAAAGGGGGGGGGGGTTGAATTTTGTATACTTTTTAATTTTTCTTATATTTTTTCTTTTTCTTTTTTTTTTCTTTTTAATACTATAATTATTAGACCCCCTGCTTGCAGGACTTTTCTCTCTGCATTTTTCACCGGAATGGGGGACGGAATCCCCAACAGTCACTGAGTGCAGATGTGAACTCAGCCTGAGCAAAACATGTGGTGCAATGCTTGTTTTTCATGCAAATTGTGACACATTTAACTTAGCAAATCTTATTGTGATTCTTGAAACATTTCAAAATTGAGCCTGCAGATCTATGAACAGTTTCAAAGGGATTTTCCCAATATATGCTGCTGTCCCATAGTGATTATGTTATGGAACAGTATGTCCCTATGAGACAGGGACTTCTAGCTTCATAGATAGGTATAATGCTAGGAGTCCCTCTCCCGGCATGATGTTCAGGCCGGTTAATCTGACACATATAGAGATCGAGTATGAAACTTGGTTGTGTGAATGAAGGGCAAGGATTAGACATCTGATTATGGGGACCCACAGCATCAGGAGAATGTTGGGGCACAATTGTCTATTGAGAATACAATGGTACAACACCTACATTTACTTAAATAGGGCTACTGGGATGGCGACCTCCATCAGTCCCATAGAAGTGAAAGGAGTTGGGGGCTGAACACGTGTAACACTGCTTTATTCACTCACAGACCCCCGTTCTCCCAATTGCTGACCACCTACCAGATGTTTTAGATACAAACCAAACTTTTGCACTGTATTAACTGCAATAAATAGTATAATACAGTTTTTATATGTGTACCAATTGTATGTCATAATATGATTAATATAAAATCATAGTGGAGGACATACAAAATATTTCAGAAATCACAATGGAGGATATATAAAACATATAGAAAATTACCATGGAAGATATAAAATATTTCAGAAATCACTATGGAAGTGGAAATATTTTATGTTTGAAGATAGTGAAATGATCACTTTCTAGGTTTGGCATTAAGCTTGTTACTGGTGAGATAAGTGATAGAAAGTAGTTGAACTGCAGAGGGCAGTGGACACAACATAACAGACAGCTGAACATTCCTAAAGATCTGAACATCTCTTTAATTTTACAGTTATGTAACCCAGGAAGTCCTGTAGATGTATTGAACCTTAGAGGTGTACATTAATGGCCGGTTCACATCTGTGTTCGGTTTCCGTACATGGGAGTCCGCTTGGGGACCCCCCGAACGGAAACCTATACACAGAGAGAAGCGGTTTACATAATGAAACCTGCGGACCCCATAGACTATAATGGGGTCCGTGTGGTTGCCATTCGGTTTCGTCATGTTTTGTGCGGAAACATGCAGAGAGGAAAGTTCTGCTTGCAGATGTGAACTGGCCCTAAGACAGATGCAAGCAATAAGAGTGCCCTTTAGGCATGTATTTGACTGGTACAAGTTGCCTCAAATATATAGAAAAATGTAGTCACTTTCAATAGAACTATGTACAAGAAAATCTATACTGTGCAGTATAGTTTTCTTTCAATGGGAGTCAAATGTGGACGTAGGCAGCTGTATAAGAATATGTGTAGAGCAACGTTTCAAATAGTTCCCCAAATTTTTTGTTCAGTGTGGAACATAATCCATAAGTGAAAACTGTAAAGGAAGCTCAAACTATAAGACATTTTACATCACTAATTTCCAAAATTGATATGAAGCCCTGAATCTGTATACTTTATATTAGATATTAAATGTGATCTGTTCAAAGGTTATGACTAGGCCATCAGAGAATCTTTCAGTTGTTCTATGCTATGACACAATGATGGGCTTCAAAAGTCCAGTAGAAGAAGACATCTCAATTTTGGAGAAAATGTTGGAAGCCACCAGTTGTCAGTATGGTGTCTTTCAAATGGGTTCATATAACTCCCAAGATCACGTGAGCTGTTCATTTGCTGTTGTATCTGTGAGATTTATGAAAGCTCCTAACTTTCATCCCAAAAAATATATAAGCAAAATGTAAAAGCATTTATTCTATATGATAAATGCTGTGATAGAAAATAATTACAGTGCCAGAATTGCTGTTTTTTGGTCACCCTCCTCCCCAAAAATGGAGATATTCAAAAAAAGTGGTATTCCCAAATAATACTCAAATAGTACCTATAAAATACACAGTTTGCCAAGCAAAAAGAGAGCCCTAAGGCTAAGGCCCCACTTAGCAGACTGCAGCGAAAAAGCGCTATGGGAAAAATCTTGGCAGAAACTCATTGCAGTTTTTCCCACAACGCTTTTCACAGAAAGTTCCGTGATGGTTTTGGAAATCACAGCGTTCCGTTTATTTTTTTTCTGCAATGTGTGGATGGGATTCACTAGACTTTGCAGGGACTGTAAAACACTGCGGTTTTTGCATTAATGCCACGTGGGGCCCTGGGCTTACGCAGCTTTATAGATGGAAATAAAAAAACAACAACTTTGCAGAGCAACTTTTTAAAAAAGTTTTAAAAGTAGAAACCTTAAAAATTTAGAAAATACAACATAAGGACAAGGTACCACATAGCTAGTCTCAGCAAAACAATGCTGTGAAAAAAACGTGGCGGCATCACGTTTTTTTCTGCAGCGTTTTTCATTGACTTTTTGCAGAGTTTTTCTCTGCGGACTTTCTGCCTCTATTATACCTATATGGAAAACGCCAGCATTTTTGCAGGCATAATTGACATGCTGTGATTTACAAAAACGTGGGTGTTTTTGAAAACGCAGCTTTTCCACTGCAGATTTTTTTCTGCAGTGTGTGGATTATCCAGAATCCCATTCACTTTGCAGGTACTGTAAAATGCAGCATTTTTGCGTTTTCGCAATGTGGGGCTTCAGCCTAACCCACAGAAAACAAGCACCCATATAGGTATGGGAACAGAAAAAAATAAAAAAGTTATAAGTTTTGGAAAAATTCCAATGAAAAATGGCTGCGGTAGGAAGAAGTTAAATGAATTTTCCACAAAATTGACAAATGTGTAGTTTACCTTTAGAATTTATTAGTCTTAGTTTTGTCCTATTATACTCATATATTTGTTTTCTAAACATATTTAAATTCAAAACCTATTTAACCCTTTAAGGACACAGGGTAGGTTGTACGTTAATGCTCGGCGACTTTTTTCATATTTTTCTTTGCCCCCTTCTAAAATACATAACTTTTTTATTTTTTTGTCGAGGGCTTATTCTTTGCATGATGAGTTTTACTTTCATTTTGCACCATTTTGGGCTACATATAATGTTTTGATTAGCTCTTATTAATGTTTTTGGGAGATCTGTGTTAAAAAAAAAACACAATTCTATCATCATTTTTTGCATTTTATTTTTACTGCATTCACTCTATTAAAAATGTCAGCTTTGTCCTGGTCTTTACATTTACAGCGCAGAGTGGGAATGGGTTAAAATACTGGATGTGCACCTTGTAATTTATGTATGCTTGAAGCATGCCAAGGAAGGATAACTTACTTATAAGTGGAAAGATTATTGTGGACGTATAATGCTTTGTTTTATAAAATATCCTGGAATTTTTTTCAGATTTCCAATGTCACATTGTGTGGTCACCTATGATATTGTTGAGGCATAAAACATACTATCAATGAATAAGTTGTTTTGCTTTGCAATAAATGTCTTTAAATTGATAAAACTCACATACAGTAAGTGAATATCCAAAGAAGAAGGGTGTGCTGCTAAACAAGCAGAAATGCAATATCTGCAGATAGATAGTGACATTGCATGCTGCTTAGCGGAGAGATAAAAATATGACTGGGATTCAACAGATAACTATATTGTGCAAGAGTCACAGTGGGCCTCAAGATTGAATCTTTAACTATAATATACTCTCAGGTTTACCATTACAACATTGGTGTTGGGGTAAGATTATAAAAGCATAAAATGACCATTATACTTGTCTCCCATTGGTTGGATAAAGGGACTTCATTAGCAGAAAGACTGTCTTTTAGTTATGCATGGCCATGATCTACAGCACTTTTTCACTTTCAGAACTTCAAAAATTCTCTGAAATCACATTTAGGCTAAAGCCCCATGAAGCAAGCCACAGGCAAAAAGCTCTGGGGGAAAAACCATGGCAGAAATGCATCGCTTTGAACAGAAAGTTCGCAAAGTTTTCCTCTGCGGACTTTCTGCTTCAATTATACCTACGTTTTTGTAGGTATACTTGACATGCTGCGATTTACAAAAATGAGACGGTTTTGTAAATTGCAGCATGTCCGCTGCGGATATTTTTCTGCAATGTGTGGATGGGATTAGCCACAATCTCATTCACTTAGCAGGTACTGTAAAACGCCACGGTTTTTGTAGCGGTGTTTCCACCACGGTCAAATCGCGGAGTTTGCGTTATGTGGGGTCCCGGCCTAATATGTGTTAAATCTATATACAAGATGGGTGTGAACATGGAGTGAGGATTGGAACTGCATAATTGGAATGTTTATTTCACGTCTACTTTTCCCATCATTTCAGTTGTCCACTATTCCAAAATATGGAAGTCATGTATGATCCATGGTGAATCCTATCAAACTGAGTTCCCAGAATTTAAATTATTTTTTAGAAATCTGTGAAGTCACATCTCTTATACAGGATACATGGACTGATAGTCCTAGCCCTATATTTGAGACATCACTGGTGAGGTGCCGGGTGGTCACTAGATCGTTGTGTATTGACGCAGTGGGGACTGTGCATGTGTGACCCCTGCTGTTTTCTTCTACTCTGATGTAGAAGCAAGGAGACAAGCCAATACAGCCTAGTAAGGAACATGGAGAAGCATGTGCCATTTTAGCCAGTAACCAAAGCAAGAACCTACTACATATTCCTCTCTCCTGCAAGTTTTCTGGCTATTATACCAATTAAATATTGTCCTAAATATAATAATTCTTGTTCTATGCCCCATGTAACAATTTAGAGCAACATTTTACATAGTTCCTCCAAATGTTTTGATCACAGTATTCCATGAATTGAATCTATAAAGAAAGATCAAACTGTAAGACATTTTACATCACCAGTTTCAATAATTGATGTGAAGCCCTGAATCTTTGTACTTTATAAATATGCTATCTGTTCACATGGTATGACAGAACTACCAGGATACCAGAGTGTCTTTCAGTTGTCCCATGCTTTGACACAATAATGGGCTTCAAAAGTCCAGTAGAAGACATCCTGATTTTGGAGAAAATGTTGGAAATAACCACTTGTCACTTGGGTCTTTAGCTAATGGGTTGATTCTCATATCACAGATTGCAGGGGCTATTCATTTGTTATTTCTACTGTTGAGCGAACTCGTCGAAGTTCTGGTTTGACGTGGTTTGCCGAACTTTGCCCAAATGTTTGGGCAAATGGGGACCCAAACTTTGTGACCCAAAAATGGCTGTAAAACTTTTTTTTTAAACTTTTTAGTGATGTCCCACTATGGGACCTGAACCAGTGATGCACTGATCGCTGGTTCAGCACTATAGACTGCAATACACGTGTATTGCAGTATATAGAGGAAGTCAGCCTATGCAGACGCATAGGCTGACTTCCTCTCTTCTTGGAAGGATCAACCAGGTACTGGGGGCTCCTAGCAGTCTGCGGTCACTGCCCAGACCCCAGGCTTCAGAAGATACATATGGGCACCCACCGATCTCGCTGTGGGAGGTGCCGAGGGTGACATTTGGCACGACGGAACCCCTTGTATGCCGCAGTCATTGCTGAGCTCCGATCAGAGGTTAAGGAGCAGGGCGTTAGCTGTCAGTTACATCTAACACTTGCTTCTGATCCCGCCCGCGGCATTCAGTTTCAATGACAAACACCTAAGATGCCACGGTCGCTATTGAGCACAGCATCTTAAGGGTTAAAAAGCGTGGATCGGTGTTATCACTGGCTGTTAGACACAGCTGGGCTCCCATGGTGATCGTACGGGCTCTGCTTCTGAGCCCGCTCGATCACCATCACGTACATGTATGTGAGGATGCGGTAACTACCCACATTCTCCCACATACTTGTACGTGACAATGCGTGAAGGGGTTAAAGCTGGTTGATTGGCTGCTCAGGAGTCAATCAACCAGCTTTAGGCATGAGCCGAACCTGGACCCGAACTTCAGCGCTGACGTTTGGGGTCAGGTTCGGGTACACGAACGCACGAAGTTCGACACGGACCCGAACTATGCAGTTCGGGTTCGCTCAACACTAGTTATTTCATCTGTGACATTCATTTAATCAGTGGACCTGCACATGGGAGATGCTACCAATAAGACATTATACCACTGAATTACTGAGGCCTGAATACTGCTTCATTGGGTCAAAACAGTCAGAACTCTGCACCTGTTCAAAATAAAGGATATGCATTGTATTACTGGGTTACATATTTATCACTTCTGTATAGAAATAAATGTATGATTGTTGAGGGCTCCACCACTAGGAGCCAATGATCAGAAGAACAGGGGTCCCACCTCTCCCCTTCCTCCTCACCATTGTTTCAAGTTTAAATGGAGTGGCAGTCATGGGTGGGTGAGAAATGAAAAGAAAACCCTCTTCATTTAAATATATTTTATTGATTTTCTCCAATTATCATCTATACAGTCATTGGGTTATCCAAGTATTCCATAAACATTTCATTGCCAGAAAATAAAAAAAAACTATTTATCTAGTGCCCCCCTTCCCTTCCCTGGGTTTGCCATCCCCTCCATTCTTAATACCACAGAAAGAAAGAACTGGTCAGCAAAGACACAGTTTTTTTTCAGAGAACAATTTTCTTATCATAACCTGCCATTTCCTTTATGATCCTTCCATTTTCTCCTCTTATCACCCAAAGCTTTCTAAATATATTAATAATTTTAATATACCAAAACAAGATATGATCATTCAGGCTATCAGGACTAAGCCACTATATAAAGATATTTCTCCTTGCTGTATCATAGATACTGATTTGGCCCAGTCACAGACTGTACATATTTTTGTGATAGTTTTATTCCCATTCATCTGCTTAACCACTTCAGTACCAGGCCAACTTCTGGTCCAGGACCAGACACATTTTTTTTTTTTGTATGAGAGGTTTTGAGGGCTGTAACATTTTTATGTGTTATTCAATTAAGTCTTTTTTCAGTGACACATAGGGCTTTATTTTTATGTTGTTTTTATTTGTGCATGTGTTTTAATTTTTTTTATATTCGGGAAAATATAAACAAAAGAGGGGGGGAAAAACGTGTCTGTTTTTCACTTTCCATTATTTTTTATTTAATAACACAATGTGCTACTAAAAAACTTTATAAAATAATTTTTCCTCTCCGTTGCAGTAATTATTATTTTATTTATTTTTTTTATTATTTTATTTACTATTTATTATGTAAGTAAAAGATTTATTGTTTTATGGAAAGGGAATCTGATAAGGGGGCTGTAATAAGGGGCAACCTATTTATAAGAGGGAAAAACTGTTAAAAGGGGGGGAACCTATTATTTATAAGGAGGGCTATTATTTTTAGTGGGGATACTATTATAAGGGGGCTATTATAAGAGATGAACTATTATATATAAGGGGAGCTATTGTATATAATTGTTCCTCCTTATAATAGTCTTCTTATATACAGTGGGGAAAAAAAAAGTATTTAGTCAGCCACCAATTGTGCAAGTTCTCCCACTTAAAAAGATGAGAGAGGCCTGTAATTGTCATCATAGGTAGACCTCAACTATGAGAGACAAAATGAGAAAACATATCTAGAAAATCTCATTGTCTGATTTTTAAAGAAATTATTTGCAAATTATGGTGGAAAATAAGTATTTGGTCACCTACAAACAAGCAAGATTTCTGGCTCTCACAGACCTGTAACTTCTTCTTTAAGAGGCTCCTCTGTCCTCCACTCATTACCTGTAGTAATGGCTCCTGTTTGACATTGTTATCAGTATAAAAGACACCTGTCCACAACCTCAAACAGTCACACTCCAAACTCCACTATGGTGAAGACCAAAGAGCTGTGGAAGGACACCAGAAACAAAATTGTAGACCTGCACCAGGCTGGGAAGACTGAATCTGCAATAGGCAAGCAGCTTGGTGTGAAGAAATCAACTGTGGGAGCAATAATTAGAAAATGGAAGACATACAAGACCACTGATAATCTCCCTCCATCAGGGATTCCATGCAAGATCTCACCCCGTGGGGTCAAAATGATCACAAAAACAGTGAGCAAAAATCCCAAAACCACATGGGGGGACCTAGTGAATGACCTGCAGAAAGCTGGGACTAACGTAACAAAGGCTACTGTCAGTAACACACTACGCCGCCAGGGACTCAGATCCTGCAGTGCCAGACGTGTCCCCCTGCTTAAGCCAGTACATATCCAGACCCATCTGAAGTTTGCTAGAAAGCATTTGGATGTTCCAAAAGAGTATTTGGAGAATGTCATATGGTCAGATGAAACACAACTCGCCGTGCTTGGAGGACAGTGAATGCTGAGTTGCTTCCAAAGAACACCATACCTACTGTGAAGCATGGGGGTGGCAACATCATGCTTTGGGGCTATTTCTCTGCAAAGGGACCAGGACGACTGATCCATGTACATGAAAGAATGAATGGGACCATCTATCGTGAGATTTTGAGAGCAAACCTCCTTCCATCAGCAAGGGCCTTCAATATGAAATGTGGCTGGGCCTTTCAGCATGATAATGATCCCAAGCACACCGCCAGGGCAACAAAGGAGTGGCTTTGTAAGACGCATTTCAAGGTCCTAGAGAGGCCTAGCCAGTCTCCAGATCTCAACCCCATATAAAACCTTTGGAGGGAGTTTAAAGTCCGTGTTGCCCAGTGACAGCCCCAAAACATCACTGCTGTAGAGGAGATCTGCATGGAGGAATGGGCCAACATACCAGCAACAGTGTGTGCCAACCTTGTGAAGACTTACAGAAAACGTTTGACCTCTGTCATTGCCAACAAAATGTATATAACAAAGTATTGAGATGAACTTTTGTTATTGACCAAATACTTATTTTCCACCATAATTTGCAAATAAATTCTTTAAAAATCAGACAATGTGATTTTCTGGATTTGTTTTCTCATTTTGTCATTCATAGTTGAGGTCTACCTATGATGTCAATTACAGGCCTGTCTCATCTTTTTAAGTGGGAGAACTTGTACAATTGGTGGCTGACTAAATACTTTTTTCCCCCACTGTACTATAGTTCCTCCCTTATAAATAACAGCACCTTTATAAATAATAGTCCCCCTTATATTGCTATTATAATAATATATAATATTACTATCTACTTATTATAATAGCACCCCTTATAAATAGTTCCCCCTTCTTTATAACAGTCTCCCCATTATAATAACCCCCTTATATATAATAGTTCTCTCCTTATAATAGCTCCCTTATATATAAATCTCCCCTTTATAATAGCCCTCTTATATTAGTTCCTCTCTTATAATAGTTCCCCCCTATAATAGCCCCCTTTATAAGGGGTAAACTATTATAAATAAGGGGGGCTATTATAAGGCTGAAACTATTATGAATATGGGAGGAACTATTATAAGGGGTGCTATTTTAATGGGGAGATTGTTATATATAAAGGGGCTATTATAAGGGGAGGGGCCATTATATATAAGGGAGAAACTATTATTTATGAGGGGGTGCTATTATAATGGAGTGACTATTATATATAAGGCTCTATTATAAGAGTAAATAATATAAGGAGGGCTATTATAAGGGGGCACTATTATATATAAGGGGGGGCTATTATAATGGGGAGACTATTATAAGCATGCTATTTTAAGGGGGTAACTATTATATATAAGGGGGTATTATAAGGGGGAATTATTATATATAAGGGGGCTATTATTTTAAGGGAGGAACTATTATTTATAAGGGGGAGATTGTTATATGTAAGGGGACCTATTATTTATAAGGGAGGAACTATTATATATAATAGTTTCTCCATTATAATAACCCCCTTATATATAACAGTCTCCCTCTTATAATAGCCCCCCCTTATATATCAGTCTCCCTTATATATATATATATATATATATATATATATATATATAGATATATCTATCTATTATATAAATAATAGTTCCCCTTTATATAAAAGGGGGCTATTATAAAGGGGAGACTGTAATATAAGGGGGCTATTATAAGGGGGAGACTACAATATAAGAGGGATATTATAAGGGAGAGACTGTTATATATATTAATGGAGCTATTATTTATAACGGGAGGAAACTATTATATATAAGAGGGCTATTATAATAGTAAATTATTATATATATGGAGATAAGGGGGTAACTTAATTATAAAGGCAGGATATTATTTATAATGGAGGAACTATTTATAAGAGACCTATAATAAGGAGAAATTATATATAAGGCAGCTATTATAAGGGGAGGAGCTTTTATTTATAAGAGGGAAACTTTATAATGGGGTATTGTTAAAGGGGCTAATATTTATAAGGGGGATGTTATTGTTAAGAGGGCTATTATCTATACGGGAGGTCTTATTTATAAGGGGGCTATTACTGATAATGGAAACCATTATTTATGAAAGGGCTATTATTAATAAGGGAAAACTATTTATAAGGGAGCAGTATTATTTATAAGGGAGCATTTACGGGGAACTATTTATAAACAGGGACTATTATTTATAAGGAGGCACTATAATAACTGATGAGGGGGTGCAAAAATCTATTAGGTGGTACAAGGGTGGTCATTTCAATTGTGTGTGGGAAAAAGGAGGAGTGGCTGTTACTGTTTTGGGGACATAAAGGGGGCATTATTAAAGGGGCTGCCACTGGAAGTATTGTATCTGCCTTCTGAATTCATTGAATATGATATGATATGATATATGAGCATTTGGGGCTCTGCTTTTAATTTTGCCCAGGACCACAGTTTGTTTAAAACCAGCCATGACACTTGGTATATTTATCTTTTTATATACTTCCGTTTAGTATATAAATTCTAATAGAATTTGTCAGAATTACTTTTTTGGAGTCATATACTGTACTTCCTCTACTTTTCTGTTACCTAAGGGCCACAATGTTAGAATTTTAGACTTACTTTGGCAATATTTTTCTTTTATTCTGTCTTTGATCTATACAGATTTTGTAGCTTTTCTAAATACTATTCAAAGAGCCCTTTGAGTATTTTCATTTTGCACGTATTCTTCATAGACAGCGAGGTCTTATAGATCATATATGCTTTTTATATTCTATACTATGTGCTAGATTATCAACCCATGCAAAATAATTGTGTCTCCCTAACCTGATAACAATAGTGGTGCAGGTCCTTACTTTTGGTGTCGCTGCAGAAACTCTCCTGAACCTGCAATGTAGCAAAACCTGGGGAGTAGATTGAAGCGGTTTATTACTGTTTCTGTATTTTCCTTTACACACTGCATATTGCTGAATGAATGCTATATAGTGAATATATAGTCACTGCCTCTATGAGACCCAGCGATTATGTGATTGCTACATTTTTCCTGATGTAGCAGAACTGCTGAGCTCGGTTCAGGTCTGCAAAGTGACTATTGTTAATAATAGAAGCTGTTTTCACCTGTAAGTGGGGCTCAAGAGGATGCCCCAGTTACAGTGGAAAAATGTGACTGTCCCCCAGGGGTCTTTTGTGACTTTATAGGGACATTTTTATGTAGCAAAAACACATACACATTCATATAAAAAAATACAAATAAAAAAATAGTTGATGTCAACTAACTGCCCCATTCATCCAAGACCATACATATAATATATGAAAACCTCTGTAATAGTACAATAGGGACCAATTTTTAGTATACTATTCTAGTGTCAATCTGCAAATAAAACAAATACTATCAACTGAAAAAAAATCTATTTTTGGTATGGTTTACCCTATTTTAAAAGTAAAACTAAAAAAAATCTTTCTAAAATGGAATGCTACTGGACGGACAGCCCTAGAGGTTGTAAAAAAAAATGTAAACCGTTAAATGAACATGTGGGCAAAAACACTCAAATGTGTTATTAGGGCCTTTTAAGGCTTGGTCATTAATGAGTTAATGCTGTTTTGCAGTTTCTCAAAATAACCTTAAAATAAAAAATAATGCTTTTATGGCTATTATTACCCACTAATCCTGCTGGAAATCCCCACCTAAGACTAAGGCCCCATGTAGCGAGCCGCAGCCAGAAAGTGGTGCAGAAAAAAACGCAGCAGAAACACATTGCACTTTTTTCCGAATCGCTTTTCACAGAAAGTCTGCAGCGTTTTCCTCTGAGGACTTTCTGTCTCTATTATACCTATAACGAAAACACCAGCGTTTCTGTAGGTATAATTGACATGCTGCGATATGCAAAAACGTAAGCATTTCCGCTGAAGATTTTTTTCTGCAATGTGTGGATGGAATTAGTCAGAATCACATCCACTTTGCAGGTACTGTAAAATGCTGCATTTTCACATCGTGGGGACTCAGCCTCAGGCTAAGGCCCTATGTTGCAGAAAAAATGCTTTTTTGTTGCAGTTTGCTGCAGTTCTTTGAGCCAAAGCCAAGAATGGCTAAAAAAGGAGGGGAGTCCGCTTGGACCTGTATGCATAAAAAGCGGTTTACCTGGGAAACCACACAGACCCCATAAACTATAATGGGGGTCCGTGTGATTTCCACTCAGTTTCCGCACGAAGCAAGTGGAGAGAAAAGTGCTGCAAGCAGCATTTTCCTCTCCGCATGTTTCCGCATGTTTCTTGCGGGACCCCCCGAATGGAAACCTGAACACAGATGTAAACCAGCCCGGAATGAGATTATATAGGAAACACATATTTCTACATTCTGCTCAATCCACTCCTGGCTTTGGCTAAAAAAAAACCGCAGCAAAATCTGCAACAAAAAAGCATATTGTATTTTTTCTTCTCTTATTAAAAAGTATGATTCACAGAAAGAATTGTTATCACAGCGCCTCAAAAAATTGGTTGGATTGGTAAAAAGGTGAAAACAACTATACATGAGCGTGGTATAATTTTTGTTGGAGACAGCAACGTTTCAGGGACCAAACAACATAAAGTTGATGGTATTAAATGGACAGGTAGAGGGTAGAAAAAAACTGGAATATGGGGTCATGCGCTGCTGTGGTACAAGTGAACTTGTACAGGAGAAGGAACAGTGACGTAGTAATATTCCTTTATTGGTTAATACTCCTTTATTGGAGTTTATTGAAGTTTTTATCTACCCACTACCTGTTCTTCACTTATTCAATCTATAGGGAAAATGCAAGTGTTTCCGCAAGTAAAATTTACATGCTGCATTTTTTTTTTTAAAACAAAGCTATTCTGCAGATTTTTTTCTGCAATGTGTGGATGGGATTAGCCAGAATCTCATTCACTTTACTGGTACTGTAAAATGCAGCATTTTTTTCTGCTGCATTTCCACAACAGGAAAAATGTTGCGTTTCTGAAACGTGGTGTACAGTCTATGATCTGTTACTTGTATCAGATCATTCACCAATTAGTGTACAATGATAGAATATATATTTCTTTTCCATTGTTTTTTCCCTCTCAAAAGATTGGTATATATATATATATATATATATATATATATATATATATATATACCAAATAAAAACAGGAAAGGGAATCACCTAATCGAGGAGTGGTGAAACTACTGGAGACAGCCCTTTGCCAGCTCCTACTGTACATGCCAGGGGTGCCAGAACGTGCCAGTTGAGGAAACCTACAGTTTTTAAATGCACAAACAATAACATTGCAATATTATGCAACATTCATTATGCTCCCTGTTTATGCCCTCCTTATTTATCAGATGTAACATATACCTCTCATGGATCTATACCAGGGGTCGGCAACCCCCGGCACGCGTGCCAAGAGTGGCACGGGAGGCTTATTTCCCTGGCACGGCAGCGGAGTCCTCACTCAGCAGTTTCGATCGGACCAAACACGGCCGAAACGAAACTGCTATTATTATACTGTGGGGTCTCTTCAGACTCCCAAGTATAATAAGCGGAACCCCCAGGGAGGTGATCAAACATAAAAAAACAATGTTAACTCACCTTCCCTGGATCCGCAGCCGCCCTGTGCTCTTAGGGCGCTTCTGCCTGACGTAAGAGACTGCTGACAGGGCCTCAGGGGTCACGTCCGACGTCATTACGCATAATAATGCGACGTAACCAATGAGACCCAATCAGCGGTCGCTGACGTCAGGGAGAAGCGCCCACACAGCGGCTGCGGAGCGCAGGAAAAAGTGAGGGTGCGTTCACATATGTCCAGCGCAGCTATCTGTTTCCCTCCGGCGTGGTGCACACAAGCTGGAGGGAAACTGATGCCAGGATGGATCCCAATAGTTTTCTATGGGATCGGTTCTGGCACAAGAGGCATCAGTTCTGGCGCCGGATCTGTGCCTCAGCCGGATGGAAAAACGTTACCTGCAGCATTTTTCCATCCGGCTTCCTTAAAATTTCATTAGCGCCGGGTGAAGATGGATGCGGCACCACCTGGCTTCTGCACAATCTATGTACAGTAGTAAAGCCGGTAATTGCCGGCTTCACTACTGTACCTGAGTGAATTGCTCAGGATTGGTTAAAGCTATAAAGAAACACTTGTATTCATTTTAAAGATGAGAATCTCCTCTTTAAAATGATACCAAGATCACCATGATCGTCCTTACACATCCTGAGCGATTCGCTGGTGAAAACGATGTTCAGCATTGAAATCCCAATGCAGATCTCAATTCCCGACATCGTTTTAACAGTGAATCGCTCTGAATATGTAAGGTCTATTATGGCGATCTTGGTATCGTTTTAAAGATGAGATTCTCATCTTTAAAATGAATCCAGTTGTATCTTTGTGGCCCTAAAAGATCCTTAGAAATGGGGCTCTAAAAGTGTCACCCCCCTCCTGCCTCAGGCAGCATCTTAGAGCTAAGGAAGGAGGGGGAGGAGGAGCTGCAGAGACAATGATAACTCCTCATTGTCTGTGCATAAGCTGCAGATGACCCCGGGGGGGGGGGGGGTAGCAGAGACTTCCATCCATGTTATCCCCTCTCCTATCAATCAGAGAGCATACTGTACTTTTGCTCTCTGATAGTCACATTGAGGGATAATGTAATACCCCTCTGAGCCTAATCACATAACCAGGAAGTTATTGCTGCTGTGATCCAGACATTTACCATCGTCCAGGTCGCAGCGCCAGAAGTGTTGCACCAAATACTTACACAACACATGCACAAAGTCACCAATAAAGTTTACATTTTTTCACTGTCCCTGTCCTGTCCATACCTGATCTTTATAGAGTAAAATACGCTGCCCGCCTCTCTGTTACACGCTAAAATAATAGTAATAGCAATTATCACTAGTATTATCACCATAATACCGTGTGCAGGGGCCGCTATGTGACATAATACCGTGTGCAGGGGTCGTCAGACTTACAATTATTGACCGACACTCCGAGTACCTCAACTTTGATTTTTTTAATCGAAATCGGCACGCCGAACAAAAAAGGTTGCCTACCCCTGATCTATACATTTCAATATCAGTATGCTTACAACTTTTTTTTAACCTACTGTAAAAAAAACATTACACAGCTTCCTTTTCCTGAAGCCCCTGGTGCCCCTCTTCCATCTCTTCCATGTGTTTTTTTCTGTTACCAGAGGTGTACAGTTGTGCAAAAAAGTTTACATACCCCAACAGATTTTTTGTTTTTTTTGGCCTTTTTTCAGAGAATATGAATGATAACAAAAACTTTTTCTCCACTCATGGTTAGTGATTGGTTGAAGCCATTTATTGTCAAACTTCTGTGTTTTCTCTTTTTAAATCATAATGACAACCAAAAACATCAAAATGACCCTGTTCAAAAGTTCACAAACCCTGGTGATTTTGGCCTGATAACATTCCCAGAAACCAAACCACAGTCAGGTAGACCAACCAAAATTTCGGCCACAACTGCCTGTAAAATTGTTTGGGATGCAAAGAAAAACCCCCACATAGCATCAGCTGAAATACAGGACTCTCTGAAAACTATCGGTGTGGCTGTTTCAAGATGCACAATAAGGAGGCACTTGAAGAAAAATGGGCTGCATGGTCGAGTTGCCAGAAGAAAGCCATTACTGTGCAAATGCCATAAAGAATCTCGCCTTCAGTATGCCAAACAGCACAGAGACAAGCCTCAAAACTTCTGGAACAAGGTAATTTGGAGTAATGAGACAAAAATCTGACTTTTTGGCCACAACCATAAACGTTACAATTGGAGAGGTGTCAACAAGGCCTATGATGAAAGGAACACCATTCCTACTGTAAAGCATGGAGGTGGATCACTGATGATGTGGGGATGTTTGAGCTTCAAAGGCACAGGAAACTTGGTCAAAGTTGAAGGAAAGATGAATGCAGCACGTTATCAGCAAATACTGGAGGCAAATTTGCACTCATCAGCTAGAAGCTGCGCATGGGACGTACTTGGACGTTCCAACATGACAACGATCCAAAACACAAAGCCAAGTCGACCTGTCATTGGCTACAGCAGAAGAAAGTGAAGGTTCTGCAGTGGCCATCTCAGTCTCCTGACCTCAATATCATTGAGCCACTCTGGGGAGATCTCAAGTGTGCAGTACATGCAAGACAGCCCAGGAATTTACAGGAACTGGAGACTTTTTGCCAAGAAGAATGGGCAGTTTTACCATCTGAGAAAATAAAGAGCCTCATCCACAACTACCACAAAAGACTTCAAGCTGTCATTGATGTTAGAGGGGGAAATATACGGTATTAAGAACTGGGGTATGTGAACTTTTGAACAGGGTCATTTTGATGTTTTTGGTTGTCATTATGATTTAAAAAGAGAAAACACAGTAGTTTGACAAAAAATGGCTTCAACCAACCACTAACCATGAGTGGAGAAAAAGTTTTTGTGTTATCATTCATATTCTCTGAAAAAAAAGGCCAAAAAACCAAAACATCTGCCGGGGTATGTAAACTTTTTAGCACGACTGTATAAGCAGTGAAGAGATTGTAGTCGCACATGACCCTAGGGCCTGAGGTGGCCCTTGACCAGTCTGACAGGCAAGGAGGTACTAGTGTTTATTCTCTGTAGAATGACATCATGGTGTACTGTATATACATTGGCTTGCAAAAGTATTCATACCCATTGAACTTTTTCACATTTTGTCACCTTACAACCACAAAGTTAAATGTATTTTATTGAGATTTTAAGTGGTAGACCAACACAAAGTAGACGATAATTGTGAAGTGGAATGAAAATGATACATGGTTTTCAAAATGTTAATAAAATAAAAATCTGAAAAGTGTGATGTGTAAAAGTATTCAGCCCCCCATAGCAATACTTTGTAGAGCCACCTTTTGCTGCAATTACAGCTGCAAGTCTTTTGGGGTATGTCTCTACCAGCTTTGCACATCTAGAGACTAAGATTTTTGCCCATTCTTCTTTGCAAAGTAGCTCAAGCTCAGCCAGATTGGATGGAGAGCGTCTGTGAACAGCAATTTTCATGTCTTGCCACAGATGCTCAATGGGATTTAGATCTGGACTTTGACTGTGCCATTCTAACACATGAATATTCTTTGATCTAAACCATTCCACTGTAGCTCTGGCTGTATGTTTAGGGTCATTGTCTTGCTGGAAGGTGAATCTCCTTCCCAGTCTCAAGTGATTTGCAGCCTCCAACAGGTTTTCTTCCAGGATTGCCCTGTATTTAGCTCCATCCATCTTTCCATCTACTCTGAGCAGCTTCCCTATCCCTGCTGAAGAAAAGCCTCCCCATAGCATGATGCTGCCGTTTCACAGTGGAGATGGTGTGTTCAGGGTGATGAGCAGTGTTACTTTTCCACCACACATAGTGCTTTGCATTTAGGCCAAAAAGTTCAACTTTGGTCTTATCTGACCAGAGCACCTTCTTCCACGTTTGCTGTGTCCCCTCTATGGCTTGTGGCAAACTGCAAACGGCACCTCTTATGTCTTTCTTTCAACAATGGTTTTCTTCTTGCCACTCTTCCATAAAGGCCAGATTTGTGGAGTGCATGACTTACAGTTTTCCTGTGGACAGATTCTCCAACCTGAGCTGTGGATTTCTGCAGCTCCTCCAGAGTGACCATGGGCCTCTTGGCTGCTTCTCTGACCAGTGCACTCCTTACTTGATCTGTTAATTTAGGTGGACGGGCATGTCTTGGTAGGTTTGCAGTTGTAGAATACTTTTTCCATTTTGGGATGAGGATTGAACAGTGCTCCTTGGGATACTCAAAGCTTGGGATATGTTTTTATAACCTAACCCTGCTTTAAACTTTTCCATAACTTTATCTCTGACCTGTCTGGTGAGTCCCTTGGACTTCATAATGCTGTTTGTTCACTAGTGTATTCTAACAAACCACTGAAACCTTCACAGAACAGGTGTATTTATACTGAGACTAAATTACACATAGCTGGACTCTATTAACTAATTAACTAACAGTGACTTCTGAAGGCAATTGATTGCACTGGATTTTATTTAGGGGTATCAGAGTACAGGGATCTGAATACTTTTGCACATCACACTCTTTAGATTTTTATTTGATTAAAATTTTGAAAACCATGTATCATTTTGGTTCCACTTCACAATTTTGTGCTACTTTGTGTTGGTCTATCACTTAAAATCTCAATAAAATACATTTAAGTTTGTGGTTGTAAGGTGACAAAATGTAAAAAAGTTCAAGGGGTATGAATACTTTTGCAAGCCACTGTAACTGTACTAGTCATTATCCCTCAGCATTGTACTGCATTTTATTGTTCTTGTACCGAAGCATCATTATATTTATTACATCAGTACTGTGACATCACAGTGCATTATCTGTATTTAATTATTGTGATTAATTTTCCACTGCAGTACTGTGACACAATAGTGTGACATCACTATGTGCTTTAACTTTGTATAGATGCTGTTTTTTGTTTGTTTTTTTATTCCTAAACTGTGACATCACTGTGTGTATTCTCTTTGTGTTAGAAAATTGTTTTTGTTATCCCTATGCTGTTGCACCTGTACTGTGGCATCATTAGGGCAGATTTACTAATATCGTATGTGTAGTGTAAGTGTAAGTTTTAGACACTGCAATCTTAGACAGTCTTAAGGAGTGCCATAGTCATCGAAGTGTCTGATGTTTGATAAATATGGCGTTTTGTTGGACTGTTCACGTATTCCAAATTATTATGCCAATTGGATTTAAGTGTCATAAAGATTTAGTTTTTCAATTAAACTCATGGCTGGTATTGTGTCTCAGGACTTTTTAGATCACTGTGGTTTTTTGAGCGAAAGTCAGGAGTGGCTCGAAAAGGACTGGAAAATATAGATGTTCCCTTCTGTTAAATACACTGCTGACTTTGGATCTAAAAACCGCAGCAAAATCTGCAACAAAAAACGCTGCATTTCTGCAATGTGGGGCCTTAGCCTACGAAGGATGTCCCACATTCTTAGCAGGCCACGGGTTTCCAGCAATATTGGAAAGAAAAATGGTCTCTCTGCTGCTGAACAGCATCACATAGTGCAATGCCTTGGACAAGGTATGAAAACACTAAATATTTCACAAAAACTCAAACATGATCATTGTATTATGAAGAGATTTGTGACTGATTCGGAGCACAGATGGGTTTGTGCAGATAAAGGCATAATGAGGCAATAAAGGCATAATTTTTTGCCAGGCAAATTAATCGGATTAAGAGAGCAGCTGCTAAAATACCATTGCAAAGCAGCAAACAGGTATTTCAAGCTGAATTTGTCTGGCAAAAAAATTATGCCTCTAACCTCAAGGTATAGGATCCTCCAGAGGCTTGCAGTTGTCCATAAACTTACTATTCAGCCACCCCTAAACAGTGCCCACAAGCAGAAACAGATGAAGTGGGTTCAAACATACATTAAGACTAATTTTGTAACTGTCGTGTTTACTGATGAGTGCTATGCAACCCTGGTTGGTTCAGATAGATATAGTTAAAACCCATCCTGCAGCTAACTCATTTGTAAACCGTAAGCCACTTCAGGCCTGCAGTTTACAAGACACACGGCACAGGCGGCGCGATGACATCATAGCATCGCGCCTACGCGATGCGTGAACCCTACGCATAGAGCGTAGGGCCAAGAAGAGGAGGCGGCGGCGGCTCCATTCACGAAAGTATTGCAAGTAAGTGAGTATAGCTTTTTTTGGGGTTTTTTTTTAGCGCAGTTGTGGGTGTTTTAATAGTATAAGGGGGGAATTAGGAGGGAGAATTATAAGGGAGGATTCATTAGGGGGCATTATGATGATAGGGGGCGAGGGTCATCTATATAATGAGGCATTGTGAACGTAAGGGGGGGTCATTTATATAAGGGCTATTATGGGGCATTATGAATACAAGGGGGGAGGTTATATAAAGGATCATTAGGGGGTATCATTTATAAAAGGGGTCATTAGGGTGCAGTATTAATGTCAGGGGGAATCAGGGGCATAATATGAGGGGGCAATTAATGTAATCAAGGTGGCACTTGGGCTTTATTAAGGTTAAGGCCCCACGTAGTGGGCCACAGCAAAAAAGCGCTGCAGGGAAAACCGAGGCAGTAATGAATCACGTTTTTTTCCTGCAGTGCTTTTCACAGAAAGTCCGCAGAGGTTTCCTCTACGGACTTTCTGCTTCCATTATACCAATTGGGAAGCCGCCAGCATCCCATCCACTTTGCAGGAATTGTAAAAGGCTGCATTTTTTCTGCGGCATTTACACCGTGGCCACACCACGGCATTTACACCACGTGCAGCCCCGGTCTTAAGGAGTTTTCCACCTCCATTTTTATTGATGATCTATCCTCAGAATAGATCATCAATAAGAGATCAGTGCCCCCCCCCCCGATCAGCTGTATGAAGGGGCAATGGCGCCTGTTTATATCACACGCTGTCTGTTTATAGTGACCGTGTGATGTAGTTACAGTCTTGTCACATAGACGTGTATAGGACGAGGCTTTAGTTACATTACATGGCTGCTATGAAATGTATGATACTATATAAACAGAGAAGGGGTCACGGTCCATTCAAACAGCTGATCCTGGGGCTCCCAGGTATTGGAACCCCACTATTTGTTTTTTTTTTACCTTTTAATTAGGAAACACCTGGGGCATTAATAATAAGGGGCAATATTTAAAGGGGGCACACAGGAAAGTTAATGTAAAGATGCACTTGGGAGTATTATTCATTTTTGGGGGTTATATTATATATTTTATAATTGGGGGTAGCAGCAGGATGGGTGTGCAGGTGAGCACAATGTGGGTCGGGTGCCTGGAAAAGTAAGGAGCCAAAGATGTATGTTCTGCAAACTTTACAGAGACTGGAAGAAATGGTTATGGTGGTCCAGATGGAAGGAAAATGGAATGGAAATATGAATAATTAGTCAGACATGTCACTGGCAAGTCACTAAATGATACTGCACTGTATTCACCCTGTGTACAGCCGTTATCTACCACTATACGGTCACCGTATAGTGATAATATCGGTATACCTAAGTTGGGGGCCCACTTGAACATGTTCGTCCCCCCTGTGCTCTACCCCTAGCTATGCCTCTGGTTGTACCCAAGTTATTGTTAATTTTTTTCCTGGTCTACAGGGCCACTGTGGGTGTCTGGGAGGCTATTGCTTGCCTCAGCCTGTCTCACAGATTGTTCACTAATAAGGTTACTGCTTTACACCAGTAACCTTATTAGTGAACAATCTGTGAGACAGGCTGAGGCAAGAACATAGATACAAAAGTGTGGCATGCACATTATTCAATACTCTACAACACAAGAGACTGGTCCCCAGTCACAGTCCTTGGTCCACTCACTCTACTCTACTGGAATGGACAAGTCTCTCTCTAGACCTCAGGGTAGCCAGTCTCGTGCTAACTAGTGGTCACTCTCACTCTACATTTGGAATGGTGCCTCCACATCTCACACTGATTCAGCAATGTCTCCCAAATTTGAGCAGTCTCTTTTCCACCACTCATGACTTCTATTCCCAGTGGCTTCACTTCTGCAGCACCCCGTAGGGACTCTGGATCCTTTGATGTTTCACTTTGGTCTGCCAACAGTTTCATGGCATACTGCAACACTCCAATTCCAGTGCATTCTATGTCACCTGTAGTTAGGCCTGCTGTGCTTACACACACTGACCAAGCCCCTTAGGCATTTCATACAGTATGGCCGTACACTCTACTACTGCGATCAAACCCTGCTTTTTATCACTTCTCATAGCAGCCCCCTTCTAACTATGTTCTGGCACAGTGATCAGCGAGATCTTGCACTGACATCTTGCGCTACTGTCTGTTATTTCAGTAGGGTCTGGTGATACTGCCTTATACACCAGCTCTTTAAACTCAAGGAACTCAATACTGTAGTAAAAAAGGTTGAATTTAATGAACATATGTTTGTGTTCAACCTACTAACTATACCGTATTACTATTTAACTACTTGTCAATAGTCAAAACTCTTTCCCAACTTATTTAGTTGAAAATAACAGATAGCTCTCTAATATGTGGTGGCAGGTCAGACAGGGCTACAAGATCAATACAGGTAATTAGCCAACACCAGTATGCTAGCCAGTCTGATTTTTTTCAGCCTTCATTATAGAATAGTCCATCCACCCCACTTAATAGTCTAGTTGCCCGCCACTAAACACTCACCAGTGGTCTTACTGTATATCCTACTGTATGCAAAACTGAATCCAAGACGTTTTCTTACAAGGGAAACACAGGGTGGTAATACTATAGGTTTATACTTTTTATATATTCTCTTTTCATATACTCAATTCATATATTCTAAAATCTGATTTGTTTTTGCTGTTGAGTTATAAGGTTTATTTCTATGTTTTGGGTGTTTTTTTGTTAACAAAAATCAGTATGGGCAGCACGTTGGCTTAGTGGCTAGCCCTGCAGTCTTGCAGTGCTGAGTTTCCTCCAGGTACTCTGGTTTCCTCCCACACTCTAAAAGACATGCTGAAATAGGGAATTTAGATTGTGAGCCCTATATGGGACAGTGATTGATGATGTCTGTAAAACCACTGCAGTATATGATGGTGCTATATAAGTAAGCAAAATAAAATAATACGCTTTGCCATAGCTGGTTGATCAGAGGGAGCCCAACATTTCCCCATTTGCACATTTTCATAAATTGGAGATAGTAAAATTCCCATTCAACTTTTTACATAGAGTATAATTGAGTGTGATCACTCATGTACGGCCACCTCACCACTCCAAATACAGGAATCATACCATATAGCATATAAATATTGATCTCAAAATATGAGGTTGAAGAGGGTCTCTGAAAACTAACTTTGGAACTTGTGACCCTTATTGACATTTCAGTTATTTAAGTTCCAAAAATATAAATTGGATGACAGATGTCACAGCCTAGGCTGAAACTACAGAAAACATTCACAGGGTCCTAAACAGTTCAATTTTTATATAATGAATGGCAGTGACTTAGAGGACTATTTTGTTTGACGGCCAAACATAGTGGGAACCTCCTGCAGGAAATTCTACAGCGCATTCTTCTGTAAGCTGCCACAGTGAAGGAGGTCCCAAAATCTGTTTTTTTGTTGTTTTTTTTTGGGGGGGGGGGGGAATTGCTGCTTACCCTACCCTTGGACCCTACCCTACTTATAACATAGTAAATCATGTATATCCAGGCTGTTTCTTTAAAGGAGTTTTCTCATCTTAGTCATTTACGACATATCTATAGGACATGCCATAACTGTCTGAGAGGTAGGGTTCCTTCACCGGGACCCTCACATATTGGGACAATGGAGATTCCCTGACCTTAGAAATAGTACTATCTGATAATGTTGCCCTCAGGTGAGAAATGGTTGTACCTCAATGCTTTAGAGAATAGTTTGATGGCTTATTCTGAAATTATATGGTAAATTAGCCTAAGCAGAGGAGAAGACACTTAAAGGGGTTGTGCCAATATGAACAATTATCCCCTATCTACAGGATGGGGATAAGAGTCCAATTGCTATAAGCCCGATCACCAGGTCCTTCAGTAATAAGGAGTACGGGGGACTGAAAATCCTCCTAAGACCTCCTTTTGAATGCTTGCTTGACCAGCATTCTACTTGTATTCACTGCTATGGGGCACACAGGACTGTACAGTAATCCCGATAGAAGTGAATGGAGAGCCAGTCACACAAGCACACTTGCTGGTCGCGTGACACAGCTGATGTCCAGAAAAGAGTAGATTACTCACAAATACAGCCACTGGTAAGGAGATTCCCTGAACTACAATTTACCAAGTGCCTTTCTCACATGCCAGAGAGTAAAGTTCTACTTTAAGGAATGATGTAATGAAGAAGGAATGACCTCCAGTGACCAGAAGAACAGGGGTCCAAAGTTCATACTGCTGCTCTCTTCATCTCTATGGGACTTCTTGGCTATCTACAGCTGTCCTTTAGAGCTGAATGGAGTAGTAGCATACACGCGCAACCGCAGCTCTTGTAAAATGAAGGACTCAGGAACCCCAGTCTTGTGATTTTGTGACACTGGCTGTCACTGACAGCTGATTTTTACTGTTCCTTCAGCTGCACTATCTTCCTTATTGCTGACTGCCAGATATATGTAATCAATGGTTGACAAGTGGTTACAAAAGACTTGAGCCTAGAAAATGTTACCATTTTATTTGCCATTATTTTTGTATCTTATTTGTTTTACTAGAGACCTGGTGATACATGTAATACAATTTTAATCTAGAAAGCAGATTTATTGCTGAATTTGTAAAACTCTCTCATGAAAATGCTGTTTTGTATCCATTATCATGGATATACATATATTTTGGGGTGTGAGACTATTATTTTCTTTAATTAACATATGATATGATTTTCATGAATTTTATCTGCATCTTTTGATCAAAACAGATCTCTACTAGAGATGGGTGAACATCTCAGGATTCGTTTTGTTTTGGGTTTGGGTGGCTCAGGTCCAAACCACATCTTAAAACTAAGGTCCCACGTTGCAGAAACACAGCGTTTTTGTTGTAGAGTTTGTTGTGTTTTTTTTTTAGCCAAAGTCAGGAATGGATTGAAAAGGAATGGAAAATATAAAGGAAGTTCTTAGACGTTTCCCTTCTGTTTAATCCACTCCTGGCTATGGCTCAAAAACCACAGCAAAATCTGCAACAAAAAATGCTGTGTTTCCGCAATGTGGGGCCTTAGCCTAAGAAGGATGTTCTACATTATTAAGTAGGCCACAGGTTTTCAGCAATATTAGAAAGAAAAATGATCTCTCTGCTGCCAAAAAGCGTCAAATAGTGCAATGCCTTGGACAAGCTATGAAAACGTTAAATATTTCATGAGACACCAGCGGTCACATGAGCACTCTGAGTATCATAACTTTATGATACTCAGAGTGCCCATGTCACTGCTGAGGCTCAATCACAGGCCTCAGAGGTGACCCCAGGCACATGAAGTCACCAGGAGAGCACTGAACACCGTGAGGAGGCTCATAAGAGTTAACGGACGGTGAGTATGAATGTTTTTTTATTTTTGTCACCTCCCCCCTATCCTCCACCTGTTTTACTCTGGGGTCTGAAGAATATAATAATGCCACTTTCACTTTGACATAGCTTCGGCTGTGTTTGCCCTAGAGAGCTACAAATAGGATAGATAGGTTTCTAGTGGCCCTGAAGAGATCCCAGAGTATAATGTGACAACCATTTTAGTTTGCCTGAGACGAATCTCCATTTGTTTGGTTTCGTAAAAAAAACTAAGAACTTGGTTCTCGGTATGTGACGGTTCGCCATCTCTAATTTCTACACATGCAGATATAGGCAAAAGACTTATTTGCACACAAATTAAAGCAGTTTAACCCCTTAGCGACCCAGGGCATAATAGTACGTCCTGAGTCGCATGACGATGTATGGAGAGAGCTCAGGAGCTGAGCTCTCTCTATACACAGCGGGTGCCGGCTGTATAATACAGCCAGGACCCGCCGCTAACAGCAGTTATCAGTGCCTGCACCGATCGCGGGTTTTAACCCTTTAGATGTCACGGTCAAACGGGACCGCAGCGTCTAAATTGCGCAGGCGCCACAGGCGCGCCATTTTTCCCTGATCGCCGCCCTCCAGAACATCATCGGAGGGCGGCGATTGGTTGCCATGACAGCCAGGAGCCTATTGAAGACTCCCAGGCCTGTCATTACATTAGATCTATTACACGATGCCAGAGGCATCGTCTAATAGAAGTAAAGGCATTTTGCTATTCACTGCAGTACAGTAGTATTTCAGTGAATAGTATGATCGATCAGACCTCCTAGGTTTCAAGGTCCCTTGGGGGTCTGATCATACAAGTAAAAGTAGAAAATAAAAGTTTTTAAAAGTATAAAAAAAATACAAAAGTTCAAATCACCCCCCTTTCCCTAGATCAGATATAAAAGTAAATAAACAAAAGTAAACATAAACACATTAGGTATCCCCTAGTTACAAAATGCCCGAACTATTAAAATATTAAAATATTTATCCCATACGGTGGCCAAATAGTGTTTTTTTTAACACTTTACCTCCTATAAAAAATTGAATAAAAAGTGATCAAACCATCAGATCTTTCCCCAAATGGTATCAATAAAAACATCATGTTGTCCCGCATAAAAAGACGCCTTACCCAGCTCCATACATGTAAATATGAAAAAGTTACAGTTGCCACAATATGGTGACACAAAATTTTTTTTTCTATTTTGCAAAGTTTTAAATTTTTTAAAAGGTAGCAAAAAATTACAAATACTATATAAATTTGGTATAGCCGTGTTCGTACTGACCTGCAGAATACAGGTAACATGTCATTTTTACCACACAGTGAACACTGTAAAAATTAAACACATATGAAATTGGCACAAATGCAGTTTTTCTCCAATTGCACCTCATTCTGAATTTTTTTCCAGCTTCCCAGTACATTGCACAGCATAATGAATGGTGCCATTACAAAGTACAATTTGTTTCACAAACAATAAGCCATCATGTGACTTTGTGAACTGAGAAATGAAAAAGTTATGGCTCTTGAAATATGGGGAGGGAAAAATGAAAATGCAAAAACGAAAAATGGCCAAGTCTTTAAGGGGTTAAAAGTGAATTTACTGGGGGTTGGGGGTTGAAAAAAAAAAAATTGATACTGAACTACCCCTCCTTGACTCAGCAGTCACATGTTGGATACCAGTGATAAAACTGCTGATAGGACAATGCTAAGGCGAGGGACTGGCCCCAGCAGTCACCAGAGAAACAGAGGGAATCCCTGGCAGATTCCGTGCTAAATCTGCCTCCCATTGTTTTCCTTGGGAGGTAGAGATAGCAGCAGGAAGCTGAAAAAAATTCAGTATCCTGCTCGATCTCGCCTCGGATTCCGCGACTCCCTGCTGATTAGGCCCATTCTTCTGGGCCTAATCCGCAGAAGAAAGACCGTTGCAGAATATGTCAGCAGAAAATTAAGAGGAATTTTCTGCCATGTGGATTTACCCTTAAGCTGGCCACACACATTAGATTTTCATTAGCCAAAACAGCCAATTCAGCTGACGAGCAAACAGCTATCTGACATGTAGATGTTGTGAACAATATTTCACTGCTGGTTGGTGGCAGACTTTAGTCTGCCAAAAATAGATTGCAATGTATAATATTTTCAGTCAGTTGACAGACAAAAATGCCAGTATTTGGCTTGATCACCCATTTTTGGCCAATTTGCACAGATTGACTGCTCTTGTTAATGTTGATGTTGGGACTGATTGTACAAACGATCCTATCATCAATTGGATGTAGAGATGAACGAACCAATTAGTAACAAGCTGGGTTTGTTACCAATTTATCCCAAAATCTTGGGTTTGGCTGAAGCTCAGCAGTCACGTGGGGCACTATGTGGCCAATGAGTCCCAATCACTGCTGATCCAGTGATGTTGCAGAAAGGCCTAAAGAAGACTGAAGATGCTGGGGAACGCACACCGGATGCCTCACAGGGAACCCAGTAGAAGTGAGGGAAGTTGATTATCAGGGTTTTTATTTTACCACACCTCCCTCCTGGGCCTCCACTTAAACTATGTAGTCTGAAGAGACCCCAAAGTATAATAAAAGCATGAAAGGCAAACCTCCCAAATATCCGGGAAAACAAATCTTGCAAGATTCACCCTTTCCTAATCTGATGGCATCTGAAATCTACAGTGGCTTGCAAAAGTATTCATACCCCTTGAAATTTTTTACATTTTGTCACCTTGCAACTACAAACTTAGATGGATTTTATTGAGATTTTAACTGATAGACCAACAAAAAGTAGCACATAATTGTGAAGTGGAATGAAAATGATACATGGTTTTCAAAATTTTAATCAAATAAAAATCTTCAGTGGTGCTCTAGATGTGCTGAACGTCTGAGGAGAAAATCACGTTCACCTGCAGACTTCCTCCACTTTAAATTTATGCTTAAAACCTATAATTCTGCCCTTCACCTAGCCAAACAATCCTATTTCACCACTCTCATCTCTTCTCTCTCCTGTAACCCTAAAAGACTCTTTGAAACTTTTCACTCCTTACTCAATCCCAAGCTGCAGATGCCATTCACAGACCTTAGCGCAGATGACCTGGCCATTTCCATGATAAAATTGATAATATCCGTCAGGAAATAACTGCCCAATCCCCAGGTGGCACTGAGCCCCTCATCAGCCGCACTTCAGACTGTTAATTCTCATCTTTTGAACCTGTTAATGGAGCACTGGTCAAAGAAGCAGCCGAGAACCCCATGGTCATTCTGAAGGAGCTGCAGAAAACCGCAGCTCAGGTGGGAGAATCTGTCCACAGGACAACTATAAGTTGTGCACTCCACAAATCTGGCCTTTATGGAAGAGTGGCAAGAAGAAAACCATTGTTGAAAGAAAGACATAAGAAGTGACGTTTGCAGTTTGCCACAAGCCATATAGGGACACAGCAAACATGTGGAAGAAGGTGCTCTAGTCAGATGAGACCAAAGTTGAACTTTTTGGCCTAAATGCAAAGCGCTATGTGTGGCAGAAAAGTAACACTGCTCATCACCCTGAACACACCATCTCCACTGTGAAACATGGTGGTGGCAGCATCATGCTGTGGGGAGGCTTTTCTTCAGCAGGGACAGGGAAGCTGCTCAGAGTTAATGGGAAGATGGAAGGAGCTAAAGACAGGGCAATCCTGGAAGAAAACCTGTTGGAGGCTGCAAAAGACTTCAGACTGGAAAAGAGATTCACCTTCCAGCAAGACAATGACCCTAAACATACAGCCAGAGCTACAGTGGAAAGGTTTAGATCAATGAATATTCATGTGTTAGAATGGCCCAGTCAAAGTCCAGACCTAAATCCCATTGAGCATCTGTGGCAAGACATGAAAATTGCTGTTCACAGACGCTCTCCATCCAATCTGGATGAGCTTGGGCTATTTTACAAAGAATCGGCAAAAATCTCAGTCTCTAGATGTGCAAAGCTGGTAGAGACATACCCCAAAAGACTTGCAGCTGTAATTGCAGCAAAATATGGCTCTACAAAGTATTGATATAGGGGGGCTGAATACTTTTGCACGTCACACTTTTCAGTTTTTTATTTGATTAAAATTTTGAAAACTTGTATCATTTTCCTTCCACTTCACAATTATCTGCTACTTTGTGTTGGTCTATCCCTTAAAATCTCAACAAAATACATTTAAGATGGTAGCTGTAAGGTGACAAAATGTGAAAAAGTTTAAGGGGTATGAATACTTTTGCAAGCCTCTGTAAAGTATATGGCCAGCATTATACCCTTTTGTCCATGGACTGCACAGCAAACAAGCCCAGGTGATTGAAGTATAAGACAACTATAAAAGTAGCTGAATGATCCACACTGGTTGTTTTGGGGTGTTTAAAATCCTCATGACCCTGCATATTAAAGGGAGTCTGTCACCAGGAAAGTATATATCAAACCAGCCACAGTGCATAGTATTATGCTGAGCACCATCATACCTTTAGATGGTTCAATATTTACTTGAAAAAGCCATTTTTAGAAATATGCAAACGAGGCCCCAATGTAATAAGGCATGTCAAAGCCTCCGAGGGCTCTGTATTCAGGTTTAAAAACCTCTTCGTCTCTGGGTGACCCTTCACCTTTTGATAAACCCTGTTTACTTTTGGAACCCCCGCCCATCACTTTTTTGCTACTTTTGAAAGTGGTGAAAGACTTAAAAAGTTGCACACTGTAGAGCAACCATGGCTTGCATAAAAATGTGTAACTTTTAAACCACAAGACTGGTGAAAATGGCAGGATATATTCCCCCCATGTCGCTGTGTATTAGAAATGTCTTATCCCTATTATATGCAGTACATCTAAGCTGTCATTTAGTCTATATACTGTAGACCAACACTGGACTAAACTTTTTCCGTGTGAACCAGTGATAACTGGACGCTCCTACAACTGGACAACAATCGTCATATTCATTAAATGTAATATTTAACTTTTCGTTTCAGCTGATACCATCACTCACAAGCTATTTCATTTTATTAACTACTTTATCTATGACACAGCTGTTCATTTCTTATCTATTTTAACGTGTGCACTGAACAACTTGTGTATGATCAGCAGAAGTAGATGCAGACGCAGAAAATCATGAACATATGAACAGGACATGATATCAAATAGCAATGTCAGTTATATAATTTCCATATCAGCATAAACTGGGGTCATACAGTGGAAACAATAAGGTTACACAGCAGAATGAGTGTGGGTGGGACATACTAAGCACCCTATAAATCTTACATCCAAAGCAATGTGTTTTAGAGCCCTCTACTTCTCACCATAGAAGCAGTAGCAACTCACAACTGACAGTCACCATGGTTCACTGGACAGCTGAAGAAAAGGCAGCCATCACCTTTGTGTGGTCCAAGGTTAATGTTGAGCAGGATGGACATGATGCTCTGATCAGGTAATGAACAAAGCCTCAATTTCTAGCTATGTTAAAACATATTTATCTTATATTGCTTCTTTGCCACAGTTCCCTGCTGTATCCATTGTCAGTCTTGGCAATTTTTGTAGACTCTTTAGCCTGTATTTCTATTGCTCGTAGTTGTATATCAGTAAAGATACAAATCATGGTCTGGAATATCAGATGACTTCCAGGCCTGGACTTGGTTCTGTCACTTCCTTTCTAATTTCATAATGAAATATTTAATGCTGAACAATTGTGTATTAGACTAATGACTAAAATGATTTTAAGATATAGCTCCCATAGACATGTGTAAATACAATGCCCCATGATATCAGTCAACATTCCTTTAGCAGATTTGTATAAATGTAACATTTTATTGTTATAGCTTATTGTAGAAACTTCAGTTTTATTGTCTTTTATTTGTAATTCAATAACATGTTCTATCAGCCACTCATCATCTATCTGCTTTCACCTCCTCTGCCAACACCAACTCTTTGCCTTCTTTAATAGATGCCGCTCCACTAATTCTGTCATGATTGGAATCTTTTTCTCTAGCCCCTTCTGTTCCCAAGCAATCATTTCTGTTATTTTCAGCACAGTTATGTTGTCTATTGACAGGTGGGTGGTCACTGTCTGTCTGCTTCTGCCTGACACCGCCCACCTGACAGTAGACCGCATGACTGTACTGAGAGTAACAGCACCGATTGCTCTATAGTGGTAGAGGATAGAGAAAAAATTCCAACTTCTCCATCATCAGTGGAGCTGCTCCTATTGAAGGATGCAAAGAACTGGAGTTAGTGGAGGTGGGGAAAGGTCCTCTTATTTGTTAGGTGCATTTTTTAGGCCTCATGCACAGAGCAAAGTCTGTGCATGCAGCTTGAATGGCATATTATGAAACCATCGGCAATGTTTGCCTCCATATGTTGCATCTATAGTGCACAATATTTTCTCCTTGAAACAAGTACTTGGAGGTGACAATAACTCTGTTATATATAATCATAGAACATGTGCTTGTATAAATACAGAATGGGTGCACAATAGGTTTGGATGCTATATTACAGCTCCTTACAGTACAGATGCATAATATGGCTGTGTGCATGAGTCCTTGCACTTTTAATTTAGCATTTTGATATGTGGATATATTATAAAGCAGTTTTTTCTCTTTCTTTTCTTAGGCTTCTGGTTGTGTACCCCTGGACCCAGAGATATTTCAGCAGCTTCGGAAACCTGTCCAACTCCACTGCAATTGCTGGAAATGCCAAAGTCCATGCCCATGGAAAGAAGGTCCTGTCAGCTATTGGTGAGACCATCAATCATCTGGACAACGTGAAGGGCTCTCTCCATGACCTCAGCAAAATCCATGCTTCCAAGCTGTATGTGGATCCCGAGAACTTCAGGGTATGTAACATATTCTGTCATTTTTTTTTTTTTTTTTTATAGATTGAAGAACTTTTAGACACACAAAATAGTTAACACTTTAATTTCAGCAACACTACAATCTTGGCACATAAATATTTATTAAACATCATATCACAAATAACCCTTATGCCCTCTCTAAAACAATTTGAAAATCGGGGTACACAGCACATAACAATGATATAATGCAGTCATATTCACATGGATATGTGACACAACTTGACACTAAACTAACCAAAATTGTATTATTCTATCTACAGCGCTTCGGAGAGGTTCTGGTGGTCGTCTTGGCTGCCAAGATCGGATCCGCCTTTACTCCCCAAATTCAACATGCCGTGGAGAAATTCTTTGTTGTCTTGGTTGATGCTCTTAGCCAGGAATACCACTAAAGCACCAACAAACAATGCATCCTCAGCTGAGGGAGTGGATTATTGTGTGTAGAACTTCTGCAATAAAAAGCATTTGCAAATTTTTAAAAAAGAATTGTTGTGGTCATTTTGAGAAATGATTTATCAAGAATATTTGCAATATGTTTTGAGGGGTGTGAGGATTGAAAAAAATGTCTGTCCTCTTCCTTTGGCCGCCCTGTTTAATTAAATGGAGCTAAGTTGCAATACCAGGCCCATGGAATGCTTGGAAGAAAACACTCATAGTTTTCAATTGTGAAATCACTCCCTAAAAAACAAACTTTTATACATAAATGGGTAATAAAATAATTGTAAATAGTTTCTTGATCATAACTTATCCCTTATCCAAAGGATAACAGAGAATAAGTTGTAGAATGGTGGGGGTTTGACTTCTGGGGCCACCATGACAAGAATGGGGATGTTTAACTTGCCATTGTGAATGGATTGATCCCATTAGTCCCATTGAAATTAGGGAGTGGGGGAGTGCTTGTTCACCCACTGCTCCATTCAAAATGGGGAGCTAAACACCCTTGTGATTGTAATTTGTGGGGACTCCAGTGTTCAGACCCACATCAATCTGCAACTTATCCACATCCTATGCATTTAAGATAAAGCATGCCAATACACAGCAAAACACCTTACAAATGCAATGCACAGTAAATGCACAGCAACCACACACACAAAGTGCTATACAAACCAATCCTGAGTAAGGACCTTACGAGTCACCCAATTACATCTAAGGCCCGGTTCACATCATGTTCTTATCAGTTTAACTGATCGGTTTTACTGATACAAAAAAACTGATGGTAAAAATGGAAAATGGATGGAACCTGATGACTATTCATTTACATAGAGTCAATGTTAAAAAAACCAAAAAAAAAAACCAGATATGTTTCTGGCTGTTTTTTTTTTTTTTTTTGTGGGACACAAAAGTGTGGTGTCTCCTACTTTTGTGTCTTATAGAAACTGTCTCTATGTGAGCAGATGGTCATCAGTTTCCATCTGTTTCCAGTAGTTTTTTGTTTCTGTAAAACTGATCAGTTAAACTGATGATCAAAACGTGATGTGAACAGCCCCTAAGTTTGTATAAGGTGGTGGCGTCCAAAGCCATACATGGTTACCATGGACCTGTTTAACCCTTTCCTTTATATAGTACCCACTTAGTTCTGTAAATATTTGGCACAGGATAGCCTGAGGATACCTGTAAGTCTATCAGCATCCCTGCAACATGGTGGCAGGATGGCAATGGGTTTCCATGGCAACTGGAGGCTTTGCAAAGGTGTAACGTCAATAGGCATAATACACTGCAAATAACAGGTTTTGTAGTCAATTATTTAAGGCTAGGTTTACATCTGCGTCAGAGTCTCTGTAGAAGACCAACGAAAATCGGCAGAGAGAAAAGTCCTGAACAGTTTCAGTATAAAAACGGCGGAAACACAACAACCAACCAGAGAACCCCATTATACACTGTGTGCAGAATTATTAGGCAAATGAGTATTTTGATCACATCATCCTTTTTATACATGTTGTCCTACTCCAAGGTGTATAGGCTTGAAAGCCAACTACCAATTAAGTAAATCTGGTGATGTGCATCTCTGTAATGAGGAGGGGTGTGGTCTAATGACATCAACACCCAATATAAGGTGTGCTTAATTATTAGGCAACTTCCTTTCCTTTGGCAAAATGGGTCAGAAGGGAGATTTGACGGACTCTGAAAAGTCAAAAATTGTGAGATGTCTTGCAGAGGGATGCAGCAGTCTTGAAATGGCCAAACCTTTGAAGAGTGATCACCGAACAATCAAGTGTTTCTTGGCAAATAGCCAACAGGGTCGCAAGAAGGGTGTTAAAAAAAAAGGCGCAAAATAACTGCTAATGAATTGAGGAAAATCAAGTGTGAAGCTGCCAAGATGCCATTAGCCACCAGTTTAGCCATATTTCAGAGCTGCAACGTTACTGGAGTATCAAAAAGCACAAGGTGAGCGATACTCAGGGACATGGCCAAGGTAAGGAAGGCTGAAAAACGACCACCTTTGAACAAGAAACATAAGATAGAGCTACTAAATTCATATTTCGTATCCGTCTTCTCCCAAGAAATTAATGTAAATATCAACATTAATAGTGATAGTGATGAGGGAAAGGAGGACTCTAAGCTGATTATAAGCGAAGGTTTGGTAAGAGAGCATTTAGCCAAGATAAAGGAAACCAAGTCCCCAGGACCGGATGATTTACACCCTAGAGTCTTGAAAGAATTAGCGGAGGAAATAACAGAACCCCTTGCTATAATCTTCAATAAGTCATGAAATCTTCAATAAGATTGGAAAAGGGCAAATGTGGTCCCCATCTACAAAAAGGGGAAAAGGGATGATCCAGGGAAATTATAGGCCAGTAAGTCTGACCTCGATAGTAGGAAAAATCTTTGAGCAAATTGTTAAGGAACATTTACTTCGGTACCTGGATGGGAAGGCTTTAATTAATCAGAGCCAGCACGGCTTTATGACTAATAAATCTTGTCAGACTAACCTGATTTCCTTCTACAATAAAATCACTTAATGGTTGGACCAGGGGAATGCAGTGGACGTAGTATATCTGGACTTCAGTAAGGCATTTGATAAAGTATCACATAACATTCTTATTGAAAAAATGATTAAGTATGGCTTTGATAAAAAATCAGTTAGATGGGTTCACAACTGGCTTAAAGATCGGGCACAACGAGTAATACTAAATGGCTATACATCGAACTGGAAGAAAGTAAAAAGCGGGGTGCCGCAGGGCTCTGTCCTGGGCCCAGTACTTTTTAATATCTTTATAAATGATCTGGACGATGGGATTTTTGGGGAACTCATAAAATTTGCAGATGATACGAAGATAGGAGGAATAGCCAAAACTAGAGAGGAGAGAGAGTGTATTCAAAAGGACGTAGACACACTGGAACAATGGGCTGAGGTGAATAGAATGGTATTTAACAGGGACAAATGCAAAGTCCTACATCTGGGTAACAGAAATGTAAAAAGTATATATAATATGGGAGGAATAGAACTAAGTGATAGCACAGGGGAAAAGGACTTGGGCATAATAGTAGATCACAAATTCAATATGAGCCAACAGTGCGGTGCTGTTGCAAAAAAGGCTAACAAAATTTTGGGATGTATCAAGACAAGCATTGAATCTAGCTCAAGAGAGGTAATTATTCCGCTGTACTCTGCCCTGGTCAGACCCCACCTGGAATATTGTGTACAGTTCTGGGCACCTCAATTCAAGAAAGAGATCGATATATTGGAACAAGTCCAGAGAAGAGCAACCAAAATGGTGGAAGGTCTGCAAACCATGTCGTATGAGGAACGGTTAAAAGAACTGGGATTGTTTAGTTTGCAGAAGAGAAGGCTAAGGGGAGACTTAATAGCGGTCTTTAGATATCTGAAAGGTAGTCACAGTGCAGAGGGATCTAACCTTTTCTCATTAGCGGAAGGAAGTACAAGAAGCAATGGGATGAAACTAAAGGGAAGAAGATACAGATTAGACATTAGGAAAAACTTTCTGACAGTGAGGGTAGTGAGGGAGTGGAATAGGCTGCCACGGGAGGTGGTGAGTTCTTCATCAATGGAAACCTTTAAGCGGAAATTGGATAAACATATAGCTGGGATTATTTAGGAAAACCTGCACTCGCAGGGGGTTGGACCCGATGGCCCTTGAGGTCCCTTCCAACTCAAAAAAAAAAAAAAAAAAAAAAAAAAGATAAACGTCAAGACTGGGGCAAGAAATATCTTAAGACTGATTTTTCGAAGGTTTTATGGACTAATGAAATGAGAGTGACTCTTGATGGACCAGATGGATGGGCCTGAGGCTGGATCAGTAAAGGGCAGAGACCTCCACTCCGACTCAGACGACAGCAAGGTGGAGGTGGGGTACTGGTATGGGCTAGTATCATCAAAGATGAACTTGTGGGACCTTTTCAGGTGGAGGATGGAGTGAAGCTAAACTCCCAGACCTACTGCCAGTTTCTGGAAGACACCTTCTTCAAGCAGTGGTACAGGAAGAAGTCGGTATCTTTCAAGAAAAACATGATTTTCATGCAGGACAATGCTCCATCACATGCATCCAAATACTCCACAGCGTGGCTGGCCAGTAAAGGTCTAAAAGAAGAAAAAATAATGACATGGCCCACTTGTTCACCTGATCTGGACCCCATAGAGAACCTGTGGTCCCTCATAAAATGTGAGATCTACAGGGAGGGAAAACAGTACACCTCTCTGAACAGTGTCTGGGAGGCTGTGGTGGCTGCTGCATGCAATGTTGATCATAAACAGATCAAGCAACTGACAGAATCTATGGATGGAAGGCTTTTGAGTGTCATCGTAAAGAAAGGTGGCTATATCGGTCACTGATTTGTTTTTGGTTTTGTTTTTGAATGTCAGAAATGTTTATTTCTAAATTTTCTGTTGTTATATTGGTTTACCTGGTGAAAATAAACAAGTGAGATGGGTATATATTTGGTTTTTATTAAGTTGCCTAATAATTCTGCACAGTAATCGTTACCTGCACAAACAGATATCCTCCTAAGATAGCCAAATCTAAAAAAAAAACCCACTCCAACTTCCAAAAATATTAAGCTTTGATATTTATGAGTCTTTTGGGTTGATTGAGAACATAGTTGTTGTTCAATAATAAAAATAATCATCTCAAATACAACTTGCCTAATAATTCTGCACACAGTGTAATGGGGTCTGTGGGTGTCCGTGGGTAACCACTGTTTTAGCAGATGGGCTCTCCATCGTTCAGGTCTCCAGGCGGGGAAACCCGAACGATGGAGAGCCCAGCACATTTGTGAACCTAGCCTAAGCAATCAAAGGACGACAGAGTCAGGTGTCCTAGAGCATGGGTCCCCAACCACCGGTCCGCAGACCGGGACCAGGCCGTTGGGGGTCTTTTGCCAGTCCACGGGTCGGCAATCTGGCCACAGTGTTGTGGCTCCTAGCTCTATACTAAAAATGATTCCCCCCCCCTACGCTCTCTATAGTACACCAAACACCGCTGTACATAGCTAATGGCAGGGACCTGGTCTACAGCGCTGTACACCAAGATCCCGCCAGCACGCCCTGGTGTACAGCACTGTTTGCTGTATAACCCGCCCCCATATGACCAAAGCCTCACCCCCTAAACTGCCCACCCCCCCCCTCCCGCCGGGACGTGGCAAAAAAAAAGGTTGGGGACCTCTTTCCTAGAGGAACTAAGATGAGTAGTTAAAGGTTACATAGTTCGTAGAAACAAAAGATCCTAAATAATAAAGTAAAAAAATATTCCCCTCCACAATGAGCTAATCTTGAAAACAAAAATAAAAAAAGAACTATACATATTTGCAAATATAGAAAGATGATAGAAAAATGGATAGTATGTGCGGCGCACTATGCGTGCCGCAGCAAATTTAGCTCCACCCACTTCTATGTTGACTCCGCCCATTCTCATCCATTTTTCTATGTGCCTCCACACAGTATAATGCTCCTACCGTCACCGTAACATTATATGCCCCCACATTATAATATTCCTTTCCAATTTCCCCGCAGTATGAAGTCCCTCTCCTGGTGCCCCAGTTTAAACTGGGAGAAACTAGAGGGGGACATTAAACTGGGGCAGTTGGAAAGGGACATTAAACTGGGGGCAACTAGAGGCAGACATGTCCTCCTTCAGCTACCCCCACGGTTAAATGTCCTCCTTCAGTTGCCCCCAGTTTAATGTCCCTTTCCAACTTGCCCCCAGTTTATTGTCCCCATCCAGTGACCCCCACTTTTTAATGTCCCCCTCCAGTTGCCCCCAGTTTAATGTCACCCTCCATCTGCTCCCCCAGTTCAATGTTCCTCTTCATCTATCCCCAGTTAAAAGTCTCTCCCTTCATTTGTCCCCAGATTAATGCCCCCGCTCCATCTGCCCCCAGTTTAATGTCCCTCCTTCATCTGCCCCCAGTTTAATGTCCCCCCTCATCTGCCTCCAGTTTAATGCCCCCCTTCATCTGCCACCAGTTTAATGCCCCCTTCATCTGCCCCCAGTTTAATTCCGCCCTTCATCTGCCACCAGTTTAATGTCCCTTTCCAACTTGCCCCCAGTTTAATGTCCCCATCTAGTGACCCCCACTTTTTAATGTCCCCCTCCAGCTGCCCGCAGTTTAATGTCACCCTCCATCTGCTCCCCCAGTTCAATGTTCCTCTTCATCTATCCCCAGTTAAAAGTCTCTCCCTTCATTTGTCCCCAGTTTAATGCCCCCGCTTCATCTGCCCCCAGTTTAATGTCCCTCCTTCATCTGCCCCCAGTTTAATGTCCCCCCCTCATCTGCCTCCAGTTTAATGCCCCCCTTCATCTGCCACCAGTTTAATGCCCCCTTCATCTGCCCCCAGTTTAATTCCGCCCTACATCTGCCACCAGTTTAATGACCCCTTCATCTGCCCCCAGTTTAATGTCTCCCCTTCATCTGCCACCAGGTTAATGTCCCCCCTCCATCTGCTGCCAGTTTAATGTCCATCCTTCATCTGCCCCAGTTTAATGCCCCTCTTCATCTGCCCCCAATTTAATGTCTCCCCTTCATCTTCCACCAGTTTAAAGCCCCCCTTCATCTGCCACTAGTTTAATGTACCCCCTTCGTCTGTCCCCAATTGAGTGTGCCTCCTTCATCTGCCACCAGTTTAATGTCCCCCCTTCATCTGCCCCCAGTTTAATGCCCCCCTTCATCTGCCACCAGTTTAATGTTCCCCCTCCATTTACCCCCAAAGTTTAACATAAAATCACTGATACTCACCTCTCCTCGCTCCTCTGCTGCTCTGTAGAAGTCTCTGCTCCCGGGCTGTTCAGGGAGTGGCAAGCGTGATGTGAGTGACGTCATCACATCGCGCCTACAGCTCCTGGGGCCAGAGCACACAGGGATTGCTTCACACAGAGTGGTGAGGCAGGAGCTGTCTGTGGATGGCTCCTGCTTCATCATTGTATTTAACTCATCTCCGGACACTGATGAGTTGATCCCGGGACATACCCCCCGCCGACCGGGACAGGACCCGGAATCCGGGACTGTCCCTCGGAATCCAGGACGGTTGGGAGGTATGTATTTGATATCATTGCAGCTATAACAACTCATAATATAAAGGTATCAGGTAATCCAGTATGGGTAATGGTGTAAAGACAAAAACAAGGACACGAGAGATCACAACCTGTGATGTCCCCGAGTCCCTTCCATATGCTGCTGGTTAATGGTGTAAAGACAAAAACAAAACTAAAACAAAAAGGGGCAGAATTATTAAAATGGTCTAAAAGCAAAGCTTTCTTAGTTGCCCATGGCAACCAATCACAGCACAGCACAGATTTCACTCTTCAGGAGCAGAATACAAAATGAAAGCTGCACTGTGATTGTTTGTTATGGGCATCCAAGACAGTTTTGCTATTTAGAGGTTAAAGGGGAAAACATACATAAAACATACCTGCCCCTGGTGCTCTGGTCCCTCCGAGCATGGTTCAGACCTTTAAGGTTGTCCAGGCAATCCAGTCACAGCACCAGGAAACTTTCCAGAAGGACATACCACCAAGGTGATTCCAAATGGATGTTACAGCTAGCAGGGCCGGTTTTAGACAAAGTGGGGCCCTGGGCAAAATTAAAAGCGGGGCCCCAAATGCTGATATACAAACATCACCATCGTCTTCCAATGACAACCCCTATAATAACGCCTCCTTTCTGCCAACAAAAAAGTAATAACAAGCCCCATTTTACCACACACAATTCAAATGAGCAGCTTTGTACCACCTAATAGATTTTTGCACCCAGTCATCAGTTATTATAGCGCCTCCTTATAAATAATATTACACCTTTATCAGTAATAGCTCCCTTATAAATGATAAATAGTGCCCTGTATCAGTAATATTCCCCCTTATCAGTAACAGTCACCCCGTAAAAATAATACTGCCCCCTCATAAATAATAGTTACCCTTATAAATAATAGTCCCCATTATTACTAATAGCGCCCTTTATAAATAAGCCCACTTAACAATTATACCTCCCTTATAAAAAGTTCCCCTCTTATAAATAATATCCCATCTTATAAATAATAGTTCCCCCTTATAATAGCCCCCTCATACTTAAGTTTCCCAATTATATATAGTAACCCACGCTTATATATAATAGTTCTCCATTATGCAGTGTCGGACTGAAGGGCCTTAGGCCCACCAGAGGATCTTGTTCCGGGGCCCCACCCAACAGCTTCCTGCTAATAGCCTACACCATGGCTCCTTCACTGAAGTCTTACATATGTGCTGACTATCTGGTGTTACTGAGTATGTTCCCAGTATAGTCAGCCCTTATAGTACTGTGCAGGCCCCAATAACTGCAGGGCCGGTTCATGCACAGTACTGTATGGGGAATGACATGGCCATTGGGCACTACACGTATGTGCAAGATTATAGTGAGGGAGCTGTGATGCAGACATAGCACACAGGGCTGCCAGCAGGAATTGTGAGCCCCCCCACAGTATAATGCTCCACATGGTATATAATGCTCCACAGTATAAAATGCTCTCCTGAGCCCTCCAGTTTCCCCACATGGTATATAATGCTCCACAGTGACCCCACACAGTATAAAATGCTCCCCTGAGCCCCCCATAGTGGCTCCACATGGTGTGTAAGGCTCCACACAGTATAATACTCTACAGTGGCCCACACAGTATACTACCCCTTAGTGGCCCCAGACAGTGCAATATGCTCCCCAGCAGCCCCACACAATATAATATGCTCCATACAGTATAATATGCACCCCACAATGCCCCCCCAGTATAATGCTCCAGTGGCCTAACACAGTATAACATGCTCCATAATGACCTCCACACAGTATAATATACTCCCCAGAGGGGTTCCTGAAGTATAATGCTCCACAGTGGTCCCCCACAGTATAATATGTTCCCCACAGTCCCCCCCAGTATAATGTTCTACAATGGCCCCACAGAGTATCATATGCTCTCGAAAATCCCCACGCAATATAATACACTCCACAGTGGCCCCACACAGTATAACAAGCTCCCCACACTGTCCCTTCCCCCAGTATAAAGCTCCACAGTGGCCCATAGTATAATATGCTCCCCAGAGGGCCCCCGCTAGTATAATGCTCCACAGTGCCCCCTCCAGTATTTTGCTCCACAGTGGCCCCACGCAATATATTATGCTCCCCAGAGCGTCCCCTCAGTATAATGTTCCACAGTAGGCCCCACGCAGTATAATATGCTCCCCAGAGGGCCCCCCTAGTATAATGCTCATTAGTCCCCCCCGAATAATGCCCCACAGTGGCGCCACGCAATATAATATGCTCTGCTGATGGCCCCCCCAGAATAATGCTCCACAGTGACCCCACTCAGTATAACATGCTCCAGAAATGGCCTGCACACAGTATAATATACTGCCTAGAGAGGTTTCCCCAGTATAATACTCCACAGCGACCCAAAACAGTATAATATGCTCTCCAGAGCCCCCCCCCCAGTATAATGCTCCACAGTGGCCCAAAACAGTATAACATGCTCTTCAGAGCCCCCCCCCCCAGTATAATGCTCCACAGTGGCCCCGCACAGTATAATATATTGGGGGGCCCCTCTGGAGAGCATATTATACTGTGTGGGGAAACCGTGGAGCATTATACTGGGGGGCCCCTCTGGAGAGCATAATGCTCCAAAGTGGCCCCACATAATATAACATTATCTCCAGAGCCCCCCCCCAACATTATAATTTTCCACAGAGGCCCCACAGAATATAACATGCTATCCAGAGGGCCCCTTCCCCAGTATAATGCTCCACTGTGGCCCCACACAGTATAATATGCTATCCAGAGGGGCCCCCCAGTATAATGATCCACAGGGGCCCTACAGTGCTATTATTATATTATACTCTGGGGTCTCTTCAGACCCCAGAGTATAATAATCGAAGGCCCGGGGGAGGTAAGTGAAAATAACAAACAGTTATACTCACCTTGCCTTACCTCTCCTGGGCCTCCTCGCGCTGCTCCGTTCTTCCCGCCGGAGCTGGCTGCTTCTTCTCTGCGGCTGACGTCACGCATTGTGGACGACACCGCTGAGGCCTGTGATTGGGCCTCAGCGATTACGTGAGGCACGCTGTCAGCACGCCCCACGTGATCGCTAAGGCTGAGGCCTGGCCTCAGCGGTGATGTCCGCAGCGCCCGAAGATGACGTCGGACGCAAGGACAGGTGAGTAAAAATGTTTGTTATTTTTACTCACCTCGGAAAGGGACCCTGCGGTCCCTTTCTGTTATTGATTTGGCCGGGCCTGACTCCGGGATCCGGAGTCATCAGGTTCCGGATCCCGGGGGCCCCTTTGGGGACGGGGCCCTGGGCAATTGCCCAGTTTGCCCCCCCCCCTAACGCCGGCCCTGACAGCTAGGCTTGTCTAGCAATCCGGTCACAGCACCAAGAAACTGCCCAGAAAGAAGCACCATCTCTTGGGAGCCAAGGATCTTCAAAGTGAATGTTACAGCCAGTGGCGTAACTAGGAATGGCTGGGTCCCAAGGCGAACATTTGACATGGGGGCCCCCCTGAACCGCTGCCCCCAATTGCCCCCCCCCGGACCACCCCATCCAACCCCGCCCCCCCCCAAAAAAACGCTTTCCTGCGCACACCATTATGTGCCATAGTGGCTCATGCACACAGTATTATGCCCCATAGTGGCCCCTGCACACAGTATTATGCCCCATAGTGGCCCCTGCACACAGTATCATGCCCCACAGTGGCCCCTGCACACAGTATCATGTCCCATAGTGGCCCCTGCACACAGTATCATGTCCTATAGTGGCCCCTACACACAGTATCATGCCCCATGGTGGCCCCTGCACACAGTATCATGTCCCATAGTGGCCCCTGCACACAGTATCATGTCCCATAGTGGCCCCTGCACACAGTATCATGTCCCATAGTGGCCCCTGTACACAGTATCATGCCCCATAGTGGCCCCTGCACACAGTATCATGCCCCATAGTGGCCCCTGGACACAGTATTATATCCCATAGTGGCCCCTGCACACACTATTATTCCCGACAGTGGCCCCTGCACTGAGTATTTTGCCCCATAGTGGCACCTGCACTGAGTATTTTGCCCCATAGTGGCCCCTGCACACACTATTATTTGTCCCATTGTGGACCACCAGAGGCGTAGCTAGCGCGGGGGCAGAGGGGCGGCTGCCCCGGGCCCACTGACATTGTAGGGCCCACCCTGGGGCCACCATTAATACATCTTTTACTTTTAACTAGATCGGTGTCTGCAGACACCGATCTAGTTAAAACGCTTCCTGTCACTTGCTGTCTTGTAAACCGCAAGCCTCTTCAGGCCTGTGGTTTACATGACAACAAAAATACAGTCATCAGCACAGGCGGCGCGATGACGTCACAACATCGCGCCTCCTACGCTGAGACGCTGACTTCCTGTGCGTGGACCCTGCGCACAGAGCGCGGGTCAAGAAGAGAAAGCGGCGGCTCCGTTCGTCATGGTCGCTGGTAGGTGAGTATAACTTATATTTGTTTTGTTTTACCTTAGTTGTGGGTATTTTAATAGTATAAGGGGTTGTTAGGAGGGGGAATTATAACCATAAGGGAGGGGGCATTATGAACATAAGGGGGCATCATTTATATAAGGGGGGAGGTTATTTATATTAGGAGGTATTATGAACATAAGGGGGTGGTCATCGATATAAGAGGTCATTAGGGGTGCAGTATGTATGTCAGGGGGAATCAGGGGCATAATATGAGGGGGCAATTAATTTAATAAAAATGACACTTGGGGTTTATTAAGACTACAGCCCCACGTAGCGGGCTGCTGCAAAAAAGCGCTGCAGGAAAAACCGCAGCAGTAACATTGTGGTTTTTCCCGCAGTGCTTTTCAGAGAAGGGCCACAGATTTTTCCTCTGCAAACTTTCTGCTTCCATTATAACTATAAAGAAACCACCAGCGTTTCCGTAGGTATAATTGACATGCTGCAATTTCCAAAACTGCAACGGTTTTGGAAATTAACGGGCCCCCGTAATGTCCCGGGCCCTGTGGCAGCTGCTACCGCTGCTACCCCGGTAGTTATGCCCCTGGTTACAGCTAAACTTGTCCAGGCAATCTGGTCAAAGCACTGGGAAACTACCCAGAAAGACGCACCACCTCATGGGGGCCAATGGTCTTCTAAGTGGATGTTACAGCTAAGCTTATTGTTGGAATCTGGTCAGAACACAAGGGGACTGCCCAGAAAGGAATACAAGCACCACATCATATAGGTGACTGAGGAGGACCTTCCTTATAGATAATAGCTTGTCAGCTCTGTCAGCCCTTGCATCGCAAGGTTATTAATAAGAAGATTTTTAACTTCTTCTGATTAAGAAAGTGGTAAAAAGCTAGATTTCTTCAATGAAAAGAAAGTTGCAAGACTCCTCTAGGCAATCTGGTCAGAGGACCTGGAGACTGCCCAGAAAAGGAATTGCGAAACCACTTTTAGGCAATACTGTCAGTTGGTGTATACTAAATATAGTATCCTGGGTATGGGATTAAGGATTTGCCTAGCTGGTACCCCAGAGTACATGTGGCCATAGCCAAGTGGTCTCTAAGGACCAGCCTACATAGAGAAGAGGATCTAAAATATAAAAGTTTTTGTGGTCCTTTGTAGTGTCTTGTAGGGTTCTTAGAGCCAAGTTAAATGAACTTCCTTTTTCAGGCAACACTCCATAAGCATATTCCAAGAGAATGTTGATTTAGGGCTTACAAGAGACCAGTACAAACTAGCATACGTATGACTGCCCTTGCCAATGTCCTTGAGCATTACTGTAATCTTCTGGTGTCCTCCAGAGTCATTTGCATCAGACTCTGAGCCTCATCTGAGGTCCAGACTTGCTTATAGTCTAGGTGAAATCAATAATTTCCTCTGCAACCATCCAGTACCTGAGGTATAATATAAACTGAAGAGTTCCCTAAACTGGGGAAAAATCCATCCAACAGTATATCTCAACAAACAGCTATCAGCTAGGCTGGATGGCATTTATAGACACCATTACTATGCAAAGTTCATCGTAAAAACGCGTGATGTCTTCTAGTCTCAAGCAACTACAGGTAATCTTCTTAACTTTCTGCTTCATTATCCCATTGTTAGGGTCCATGGTAAAGTTGCGTAAACCTTTAAGATGGCACTACGCTGATGCCTCTAATAAAGAAGGCATTCCTGATCTTGTAACATGATCAATTGGGATCAATCAAGAGACATCCAAAACACCTAATACTACGTGCCTAAAATCCTTTAATAAGTTGAATAGAGGCTTAATGTACCCCCAGTGAGGGATCACAGAAGGAACCTTTCAAGACCACTTAGAGTGGGGAATGACAGTACTTTTTTGATCCCTATATACTGTAGGGAGAATACTGTTTTGCCATTAGATGTGATGCAAGTCCTGTGAAGGCTTTATCTGATGTCTTTTTTTTATCTCTAGTACCAATACAGCAGTATAATAGCCATAACTTAAATTGCGCTTGGGGAATCAACACAGAGACAGGTGATTCTCTATGATAATTTTTACTTCTTTATTGAGGTGATGCACAGGATTATAAAGGAAAATAATGGCTTTATGCCAGTTTACACATCACAGAATACATCACACGAAGCATGCAATACAATTGGTTAAGGATAAGTGGGCGTTCTGCATGGCCCGCACGTGGCTAGCACATTAGAATCCCATGGACATCCGGCATCCGCCATCTTAGATGCGTAATGAGCATCTGACCACATAGGCTCTTTTTTGTCAGCAGACCTTGAAATGTTTCATGAGATATTTTTAATAAGGCCTAGCTCTTATCTTGCGCCCAGAGAAAAGGGGAGTATTGGGAGTTAAAAGGGAGCAAGACGTTCAATTGGACACTCTTATCAAAAGACCAGGTCTATGAAGCGTGAGAAGGGCTAAATAACATTTTCACACAAAATCAGCTTTTACTGGAATATATTCTCTTAAAGTGAAAGACACAATATTGTTGATTATTGATTCTCAAGCCATTTTCTGATATTTTTCCACCACATTACCATACTCGTGCTGGCGAATTATGGAAAATTGTTATCTCAGGGAAGCCAGTCTTGTCTCGCCCCATGTCACATTACTACTGATTATTCAAAGTAGTATTGTATCTCACACCTGATAAATGACTTTAGTTAGACCAGAAGGCCGCTATAGTAGAATTAGGTCCCGAGTTTTTGAGACTCTCTCTCTACAGTAAGAGTCTCTCATTCTTTTGTCAGTCAGGACCAGCTTGTTACAATAGCCACATCCTGGATTGAGTTTTTCGGGAAGACTCCGTTTATTAAGAAGTCACAGACCAACCTGTTCCAGTGGTTAATCTCTATTATTTGTTGAGTGCAATGTCTCTTCACCTAAAATACCTTTTAGAACCACTAGCTTCTTGAAAATGACCCACCAATTTACAGCAGAAATCTGTAGGGCTTTTGTTTCCACAGCTTAGTAAGGTTCCCTAGGACTGAAGTTTTATCCATAAGACCTGCAGAATGCTCCCTGTCTCTTTGGAGCAAAATTCTAAGATGGCCTCTTGACCTCTCCTAATACTTTTTCATTATTTAGGATAAGAATTTGCAAAGGACTACAGAAGAGACTTCCTTTGGCAGTCAATTTCGAGATCTGTACATGAGGTCCCTCTCTAAAGGTTCTACGTGCTACATCCCCATAATTTGTGCTGCTGTAAGGGACGTAGGGGAAGTGTTAGATTTAGAATGTAAATCTGTTTTCCCGTAGTCCCATCAGCAGCACAAGTCTCCTTCCCTATAATGCTCTTAGTCTGCTAATGAAAATACACAAAGGGGGTGGAGTTTGGGGCACCTTCTATAGAGTTCCGGTGTTCATTAAAATTTCCACCTGTCCTATCAGTCCACATGGCAGAGAATCCCCCATGTGTTGTGCTGCTGACAGGACTAAGGGAAAACAGCTTGACATTATAAAACTAACCCTTTACAGTGTTCACCTACGGCAGCGATTCCAAATTGGGGTGCCGAGACAATCTGGTGGGAAAACGGCCACATGCCTCATATTAACTACATTTGAATCCCTAGGATGCCGATGTAGTTGAATAGGATGTAGCAGCAGGACTTTAGCTTACTGCTGTATTACTCAGGCATCAGCTAGTGATGCCTGCTTAAGACCTGCTGCATGTGAGCTGGCCGGGCTCTTGACCGGCCGTGGGGGGGACTTCCCTTTGGCTCCCCCTTTCCTCCTGCGCACCAACAGGTCGTTGGTTGTGGGGAGAGGTGGGGTGGAGCCTTTGTTTTACTTAGTCTGCGGCACTGGGCGGGGACTTCTTCTTGGATCCCCGACAGCGTTGTGGTCACATCGACCCTTCTATGATGGAGCCCCGGCACAGGGGGCCGCGAGGTCCAAGTCACGTGCCGCCCAGGCTCCGGCCGGAACCCAGCGGCGTTCTACGTTGGCGGCAGGGCTTAGGCCCAGGCCTCGTGGGCGCATGCCCGCCACCTCAGTTTCTGTGCTGGCAGCATCAGACATTTTGCCAACTGAGGGTCCAGTGTCGCATCTCTCCTTCTTCGGGATCTTGATTGACTTGAATCACATGATCCTTCAGCCCTCGCAGGACAAGTTATCCCGTTTGAGACAAGACATTGATGTTTGTCTGTCAGCTAGGAAAGTGCCATTGTCTCGGTTGCAGTCGCTACTGGGACAATTGACCTTTGCTTGTAGAATCTTTCCTATGGCCACGTCCGGGGTACATTTGACTCATCATTATGTCCGGATAACTTGAGTCCCGCGGGATGATCTGAAAGTTTGGAAATCGTTCTTATTGGATTATGTGGAGATTTCCAGCTTTTCACGGATGCGGCCGGTTCTGCTGGTTATGGGGCAGTTTTTAGAGATCACTGGTCCGCTGCCCCGTGGCCGCAGAGCTGGATTGCATCCAGAGCCACCAAGAATCTTACCTTGTTGGAATTGTTTTCCATGGTTATCACCCTAGAATTGAGGAGAACAGCTATGGTTATCAAGCGCACTGTATTCGGTGGCGGCCATTAATCGTTTATCTTCCAGTTCCCTACCTCTTTTAGCTTTATTGAGGCATCTTGTTCTCCGTTGTTTGCAGTTTAATATAGTATTTAAGGCTCGCAATGTTCCTTTGGTTGAAAATGTGGTTGCTGACTCTCTCGTTTTCAGTGGGAGTGCTTCAAGGATTTTCATCCAAGGGCGGATTCAGCCGGCTTCCTGAGCTCGCCCTTCCTCTGGGACATGGCACTTCAGGGTTGACACCGCTGCTGAGACACTCTGTTGCAGCATCGACATGGGCTGGCCACAGTAAAGCATGCTGTGAGTGGTTGTCCTTCGCTCCTCCGGACGGCCATTTGGATATTGAATGTTGTAGGGTGTTGACGTACGCGTACTTGTCCTGCCTGCACTCGACGGGCGTGTCTGTGGTCACTGCGGCTAAGCGTATGGGGGAGTGGCTTTTGGGTTGAAGTTGTTGGGCCTACCTGATGTCACAAAAGAATTCCCTATCTAGTTAGTGCTAAGGGGTTGGAGGAAGGCTGCTAAGAAGGTAGATTTTCGCAGGCCCATTTCCTTCCTCCTCCTGTATCGTCTGGTTGACGCTGTGGGAACTGTCACTTCTTTGACTTACGAGGAGGAGTTGCTTGGGTGTTTGTTTGTGTTGGCGTTCTTTGGTGCTTTGCAGGTGGGCGAATTGGTTGCTCCATTGCACCATGCTCCCTTAGAATCCGGATTCGTCGCTCAAAGATCGACGTGTATGGGCAGGGTACGTGGTTGTCGATAACAAAATTGGATGGCCCGTTGTGTCCCACAGTGACGGTCCGGCGCTTTGCCGCTGCCAGTCCGGCAGGTAGCCAGTTCTGGGTCCATAGTGACGGCTCCTTTTTTAAAAGGTTTCAGTTTGAGACCTTGTTTAAACGTTGCCTGTCAGCAGTGGGGGTCCCCCCCCTCTGAGTTCGGGACCCAATCATTCCGCATTGGGGCAGCCACAGCGGCGGATGCGGCTGGTTTAACAGAGGAGGAGGTTAAGCGTATTGGCCGGTGGCATTCCAATTTTTACCGACGTTAGGTTAGACCTGGTTTGCTCACTAATGTAGGACACTAAATGAAGCTCTTGCAGTATGTTTCTTTAAAAAAATAAATAAATTATATATACAGTGGGTACGGAAAGTATTCAGACCCCTTAAAATTTTTCACTCTTTGTTTCATTGCAGCCATTTGCTAAAAGTAAAAAAGTTCATTTTATTTCTCATTAATGTACACTCAGCACCCCGTCTTGACAGAAAAAAAAACAGAAATGTAGATATTTTTGCAAATTTATTAAAAAAGAAAAACTGAAATATCACATGGTCATAAGTATTCAGACCCTTTACTCAGTATTGAGTAGAAGCCCCTTTTGAGCAAGTACAGCCATGAGTCTTCTTGGAAATGATGTAACAAGTTTTTCACATCTGGAATTGGGGATGTAGGTTTACACCGAGCTCTGGTGGCATATGGCAGGACCTTGTCCCCTTTCACCTGTAAGGAGCAGCACGGACATGTCAACCGGGGGAACATCGAATACATGCCCACCGTGGACACGGTGGCTGGCATATGGTAACACGTCAGTTAAGGTCATCATATGGTAACAAGGTTCTGCTGATATGTTATAATTTATTTAATAAAACTGTGGCCGACCCCCACAATTTTACCCACAAGATCGGAATCTGTGATTTATTGGTTGCCAAGTTAAGGTGTTGGTGCTGGAGGGGAGGGGGTGTTTTAAGTGTCCATTACAGTTGGTCTCGATCTGCAGAGGAGGATCACAGAGATCCAGGGAACGAGGATGGGTAAGTGGTGTTGGTGCTGGGTGGAAAGTATTGGATGGTGTAGCTTTGAGGGTGCATTCACATGGTGCAGTTGTGATGCAGTTACAATCAAAACTGCAACAGAAAAATGCATGTAGTTTTAATGTGGTTCCTGCTGGAATTTCAAAAACTGCTCTAAAAAAACACATTAACTGTAGATTTTTGTCTTTTGTTTAAAATTATTGGGTAGGGGTGCCCCGAAGAGATTTTTTTTTTTGAGGGGTGCCCCGAGTCTGAAAAGGTTGGGAGACACTGACCTACGGGATAAATAATGCTGTTTTTGGATACACAGCTGTTCATTTCTTAACTATTTTTAACGTGTGCACTGAACAACTTGTGTATGATCAGCAGAAGTAGATGCAGACGTAGAAAATCATGAATATATGAACAGGACATGATATCAAATAGCAATGTCAGTTATATAATTTCCATTTCAGCATAAACTGGAGTCATACAGTGGAAACAATAAGGTTACACAGCAGAATGAGTGTGGGTGGAACATACTAAGCACTCTATAAATCTTACATCCAAAGCAATATGTTTTAGAGCCCTCTACTTCTCACCATAGAAGCAGTAGCAACTCACAACTGACAGTCACCATGGTTCACTGGACAGCTGAAGAAAAGGCAGCCATCACCTTTGTGTGGTCCAAGGTTAATGGTGAGCAGGATGGACATGATGCTCTGACCAGGTAATGAACAAAGCCTCAATTTCTAGCTATGTTAAAACATATTTATCTTATATTGCTTCTTTGCCACAGTTCCCTGCTGTATCCATTGTCAGTCTTGGCAATTTTTGTAGACTCTTTAGCCTGTATTTCTACTGCTCGTAGTTATATATCAATAAAGATACAAATCATGGTCTGGAATATCAGATGACTTCCTGGACTTGGTTCTGTCACTTCCTTTCTAATAAACTTTTCATAATGAAATATTTAATGTTGAACAATTGTGTATTTTGCTAGGTTAACACCTGCATTTGACTTTCCGTTCTTCGGGTATGCTTGGGGAGCCAAAGAACGGAAACCTAATCCGCTTAAAAAGCGGTTACCCGCGAAAAGCCGCACACCCCATAGACTATAATGGGTTCTGCCGGGTTTCCACCCAAAAAATGCGGAGAGTTAGTGGAGGTGGGGAAAGGTCCTCTTATTTGGTAGGTGCATTTGTTAGGAATCATGCACAGAGCAAAATTGCATGGAGCTTGAATGGCATATTACAGAACCATCGGCACTGTTTGCCTCCATATGTTGCATCTATAGTGCACAATATTTTCTCCTTGAAACAAGTACTTGGAGGTGACAATAACTCTGTTATATGTCATGATAGAACGTGTGCTTGTATAAATACAGAATGGGTGCACAATAGGTTTGGATGCTATATTACAGCTCCTTATAGTACAGATGCATAATATGGCTGTGTGCATGAGTCCTTGCCCTTTTAATTTAGCATTTTGATATGTGGATATATTATAAAGCAGTTTTTTCTCTTTCTTTTCTTAGGCTTCTGGTTGTGTACCCCTGGACCCAGAGATATTTCAGCAGCTTCGGAAACCTGTCCAACTCCACTGCAATTGCTGGAAATGCCAAGGTCCATGCCCATGGAAAGAAGGTCCTGACAGCTATTGGTGAGACCATCAATCATCTGGACAACGTGAAGGGCTCTCTCCATGACCTCAGCGAAATCCATGCTTTCAAGCTGCATGTGGATCCCGAGAACTTCAGGGTATGTAACATATTCTGCTATATCATGGCATTTTTATTTATAGATTAAAAAAAACTTTAAAAACACAAAATTGTTAATGCTTTAATTTCAGCAACACTACGGTCTTGGCACATAAAGATTTATAGCTTTAAATATCAAATAACAAATAAATCTTATGCCCTCTCTACAAGAAATTGGAATATAACAATGATATAATGTAGTCATATTCACATAGATATGTGATACAACTAAATCAAGCTAAACTAACTAAAATTGTATTATTCTATCTACAGCGCTTCGGAGAGGTTCTGGTGGTCGTCTTGGCTGCCAAGATCGGATCCGCCTTTACTCCCCAAGTTCAACATGCCATGGAGAAATTCTTTGCTGTCTTGGTTGATGGTCTTAGCCAGGGATACCACTAAAGCACCAACAAACAATGCATCCTCAGCTGAGGGAGTGGATTATTGTGTGTAGAATATTGTCAATAAAAAGCATTTGTACATTTTAAAGTATTCTCATGATCATTTCAAGATTTGTAAAAGAATATTTGCAATTTGTTTTGAGGGGTTTATGAGGAATGAAAAAATGTCTGTTCTCTTCCTTTGGCAGCCCTATTTATTTCAATTCTGAAATCACCCCCTAAAAACCAAACTTTTATACATAAATGGGTAATAAGAATCATTGTAAATAGTTTCTCAAAGGGGTTTTCCCATCTTAGTAACAGTAATAAGTTGTAGAATGGTGGGGGTTTAACTTCTGGGGCCACCATAATCACAACAATGGGGATGTTTAACCTGCCATTATGATTGCTGGACCCCACACCATTCACTTCAAGGGGACCATGGTACTTCAGCTATCTCTGGTGATCCCACTGAAATTAGGGAGTGGTGGAGTGCTTGTTCACCCACTGCTCCATTCAGAACACCCTTGTGTGTGTTGATTTGTGGGGAGTCTAGTGGTTGGACCCACATTAATCTAATATATAATGCCCCACAGTGGCCCCACACAGTATAATATACTTCACAAAGCCCCAACACAGTATAATGCCCCACAGTCGCCCAACATATTATAATATGCACCTCAGAGTCTGCCCCACCACAGAATAATGCTCCCCACAGTGGTTCCATGCAGTGTAATGCCCCACAGTTGGCCACACATAGTATAATATGCTCCCCATATTGCCCCCCAGTATAATGTCACATAGCGGCCCCAAACAGTATAATGCTCCACAGTGGCCCCACACAGAATATGGTCCAGAGAAACCCCACATAATATAATATTCTCCACAGTGGCCCCACAGAGTATAATATATTCACCAGCAACCCCACACAGTATAATAGTGCCCCCAATATAATGCTCCCCAGTGGCCCCCACACACTATAATATGTTCCCCAGAGCCACCACATAATATAATACCCAACAGTGGCCCCACACAGTATAATATGCTCCCAAAAGCCTGCCCCCACCACAGTATAATACCCCACAGTGCCCCCCCATATAATGCTCCACAGTGGCCCCACACAGTATAATTCTCCAGAAGTGGCCCCAACACAGTATAATATGCTCCCAGTGGCCCCACACACTATAATATGCTTTCTAGAGACCCCACACAGTATAATTCCCCACAGTGGCCACCACACAGTATAATATGCTAACAGAGCCCCCACAGTATAATGCTCCACAGTGTCCCCACATAGTATAATGTTCCACAGTGGCTCTGTTGTACAGTATAATATGCTCCCCAGAGGGCCACCAAGTATAATGCTCCACAGTGTCCCCACACAGTATAATATACTCCCCAGCCCCACACAGTGTCCCCCCAGTATAATGTTCCACAGTGGCCACACAAAATATAATATGCTACCCAGAGGGCCCCCCCAGTATAATGTGCTCCCAGAGCCCCCATAGTATAATGCTCTACAGTGTCCCCACACAGTATAATGCTCCACAGTGGCCCCCCGCATATTATAATATGCTCCCCAGAGGGTCCCACCAGTACAATGCTGCACAGCATTCCCACATAGTATAATATACTCCCCAGAGGGGCCACCACAGTATAATGTTCCACAGTTTCCCCACACATTATTATATGCTCCCCAGATGGCCCCCCAGCATAATGCTCCACAGTGACCCTACACAGAATAATATGCTCCACAGAGGGCCCCCCAGTATATTGCTCCATGATGTCCCCAGACAGTATAATGATCCACAATGGCCCTCCGCACATTACAATATGCTCCCTAGAGGGCCCTACCAGTACATTGCTGCACAGCATTCCCACACAATATAATATTCTCCCCAGAGGGGCCACCACAGTATAATGCTCCACAGTGTCCCCACACAATATTATATGCTCCCCAGAGGGCCCCCCAGTAAAATTCTCCACAGAGTAACCTTACAGTATACTATACTCCCCAGCAGCCCCACACAGTATAATAGGCTCCCCTCAGTGCCCCCCCCAGCATAATGTTCGATAGTGGGCCCAAAAAATATAATATGCTCCCCAGAGAGACCCCCACTATAATGCTCCACAGTGGCCCACACAATATAATATGTTCCCCAGAGGGCCCCACCAATACAATGCTGCACAGCATTCCCACACATTATAATATACTCCCCAGAGGGGCCACAACAGTATAATGCTACACAGTGTCCTCACACAATAGTATATGCTCCCCAGCAGCCCCACACAGTATAATAGGTGCTCCTCAGTGCCCCACCCAGCATAATGTTCCATAGTGGGCCCAAAAAATATAATATTCAACCCAGAGGACCCCCTACAGTATAATGCTGCACAGTGGCCCACACAATATAATATGCTCCCCAGAGGGCTCCCCCCAGTATAAAGTATAATGCTCCACAGTGGCCCCACACAATATAATATGCTCCACAGAGCATCATCGGAGGGCGGAGTTATCAGGCTTCAGATCCCTGGGGGCCCCTTTGGGGATGGGAACCTGGGCAATTACCCACTCTGCCCCCCTCCTTACACCGGCCCTGTCTGTGTAATTCACAATATATCTCTTATTAGTGGATTTTTTGATAAATCCTCTAAACTATCTTGAAGGTTACTGAGCTCAGTTTTGCAGAGAAGCAATTCCAGGGTTATTATAGGACCTGTTCAGTTAGAATCTTATCTGTGTGCAACAGAAGTCAGAACGACTAGGGGCCTAGATGAAGAGTTCCCAGAGCTGGGGGGAAATCCACCCAAGAGTATATCTCAACAAACAGCTAGCAGGTAGGTTGGATGGCATTTATGGACACCATTACTATGCAAAGTTCATCTTAATAACGGGTGATGTTTTTCAGTCTCAAGCAACTAAAGGTAATCTACTTAACTTTCTGCCTCCTAAGATTGCAGACTAGAATCTCTTGCGTATACCCTTAAGATGGCATTACGCTGATGCCTCTAATAAAGGAGGCATTCCTGATCTTGTAACATGATCAATTGAGATCAATCAAGAGACATTCAAAACATCTAATACTACGTGCCTAAAATCCTTTCATAAGTTGAATAGAGGCTTAATGTCTCCCAGTGAGGGCTCACTGAAGGAACCTTTCAAGACCACTTAGAATGGAGAATGACAGTACTTTTTTGATCCCTATATAGGGAGGACATCTTTGCCATGCAAATCCTCTGAAGGCTTAATCTGATGTCTTTTTGTTATCTCTAGTACCAATACAGCAGTATAATAGCCATAACTTATACTGGCTTGGTGTGTGTTTGGTTATACTCATGCTGACAAATTATAGAAAATTGTTATCTCAGGGAAGCCAGTCTTGTCTCGCCCCATGATATTTTTGCAAATTTATTAAAAAAGAAAAACTGAAATATCACATGGTCATAAGTATTCAGACCCTTTGCTCAGTACTGAGTAGAAGGACCCTTTTGAGCTAGTACAGCCATGAGTCTTCTTGGGAATGATGCAACAAGTTTTTCACATCTGATTTCGGGATCCTCTGCCATTTTTTCTTGCAGATCTTCTCCAGTTCTGTCAGGTTGGATGGTGAACGTTGGTGGACAGCCATTTTCAGGTCTCTCCAGAGATGCTCAATTGGGTTGAGGTCAGGGCTCTGGCTGGGCCAGTCAAGAATGGTCACAGAGTTGTTCCGAGCCACTCCTTTGTTATTTTAGCTGTGTGCTTAGGGTCATTGTCTTGTTGGAAGGTGAACCTTCGGCCCAGTCTGAGGTCCAGAGAACTCTGGAAGAAGTTTTCTTCCAGGATATCTCTGTACTTGGCCGCAATCATCTTTCCTTCAATTGCAACCAGTCGTCCTGTCCCTGCAGCTGAAACCACCCCCATAGCATGATGCTGCCACCACCATGTTTCACTGCTGGGATTGTATTGGGCAGGTGATGAGCAGTGCCCGGTTTTCTCCACACATACCGCTTAGAATTAAAGCCAAAAAGTTCAATCTTCGTCTCATCAGACCAGAGAATCTTATTTCTCATAGTCTGGGAGTCCTTCATGTGTTTTTTGGCAAACTCTATGCGAGCTTTCATATGTCTTGCACTGAGGAGAGGCTTCCTTCGGGCCACTCTGCCATAAAGCCCCGACTGGTGGAGGGCTGCAGTGATAGTTGACTTTGTGGAACTTTCTCCCATCTCCCTACTGCATCTCTGGAGCTCAGCCACAGTGATCTTTGGGTTCTTCTTTACCTCTCTCACCAAGGATCTTCTCCCACAATTGCTCAGTTTGGCTGGACAGCCAGGTCTAGGAAGAGTTCTGGTCATCCCAAACTTCTTCAATTTAAGAATTATGGAGGCCACTGTACTCTTAGGAACCTTGAGTGCTGCAGAAATTCTTTTGTAACCTTGGCAAGATCAGTGCTTTGCCACAATTCTGTCTCTGAGCTCCTTGGGCAGTTCCTTTGACCTCATGATTCTCATTTGCTCTGACATGCACTGTGAGCTGTGAGGTCTTATATAGACAGGTGTGTGCCTTTCCTAATCAAGTCCAATCAGTTTAATTAAACACAGCTGGACTCCAATGAAGGAGTAGAACCATCTCAAGGAGGATCAGAAGGAAATATACAGCATGTGAGTTAAATATGAGTGTCACAGCAAAGGGTCTGAATACTTATGACCATGTGATATTTCAGTTTTTCTTTTTTAATAAATTTGTAAAAATATCTACATTTCTGTTTTTTTTTTCTGTCAAGATGGGGTGCTGAGTGTACATTAATGTACATTTCAAATGGCTGCAATGAAACAAAGAGTGAAAAATTTAAAGGGGTCTGAATACTTTACGTACCCACTGTATATATAATTATTATTTTTTTTAAACAAACATACTGCAAGAACTTCATTTAGTGTCCTACATTAGTGAGAAAACCAGGTCTAACATAACGCCGGTAACAATTGGAATGCCACCGGCCAATACACTTAACCTCCTCCTCTGTTAAACCCATTGCATCCGCCCCTGTGGCTGCCCCAGTGCGGAATGAATGGGTCCTGAACTCAGAGGGGGAAACCCCCACTGCTGACAGGCAATGTTTAAACAAGGTCTCAAACTGAAACCTTTTAACCCCTTAACGACCTTGGACGTACTATTACGTCCTGGGCGCTAGGTACTCGCGCACCAGGGCGTAATACTACGCCCGAGGCCGGCCGCCCGCTCACTATCTGAGCGGGCGGCATCGGAACCGGGTGTTAGCTGTATCTGACATGACTGCGGCATCCAAGGGGTTCCGCCGTCTTGCCGCCCCCCGGCACCCCCCGCGGCAAGATCGGGGGGGTGCAGATATCTCTAATCTGCAGCCCGGGGTCTTCCAAGTGACCCCAGGCTGCCTGGAGCCCCCAGTACCTGGTTGATCCTGCTGAGACCTCAGGAAGTCAGCGCTGTGTTTCCATAGCGCTGACTTCCTGTATAGGCTGCAAGACACGAGTATGCTCATGTCTTGCAGTCTATAGTACTGAGCCAGAGATAAAAGCATCTCTGACTCAGCTGTCCTAATGGGACACAAGAAAAAGTAAAAAAAAAGTGAAAAAAAAAAAAATAAAGTATGTGAAAAAAAATTAATAAAAGAATAAAGCCCCAAAAATTCCCTTTTCCTATATAAAATGAATTGTATAAAAAATAAACCTAAAAATTAATAAAAACAATACATATTTGGTATCGTTGCGCCCGTAACAACCTGTACAATAAAACTGAAACCATATTTAATGTACACGGTGAAAGTCGGGAAAAAAACCCCGAAAAAAACCCGCCAAAAGTAACGATTTTTCGCCATCTCACCTTACAAAATATGCCATAAAAAGTGATCAAAAAGTCATATGTACCCCAAAACAGTACCAATAAAAATCACAGGTTGTCCCGCAAAAAATAAGCCCTAAACCAACTCTCTAAACTGAAAAATAAAAATGCTATGCATCTTAGAAGATGGCGATGCAAAAAAAATAGATTTATGTCCCCAAATGGGTTTTTGTTCTGCAAAATTGGTATTGCATAAAAAAACTGTATAAATGAGGTATCTCCGTAATCGTACTGACCCCCAGAATAAAGGTAAAATGTTACTTACGCTCTATGCTGCATGGTGAAAAATTTAAAAGATAAAACGCAGTGCCAGAATTGATGGGGTTGTTTTTTAATCCACCAAGAAAGAGTTAATAAAATTTATTTAATAAGTTGTAAGCACATAAAAATGATGTCATTAAAAAATACATCTCACCCCGCAAACAACAAGCCCTCATATGGCTACATCACCAGAGAAATAAAGAAAATATAGCTCGTGCAATGTGAAGACAAAAACCCCAAAAATCGCCAAATCATTAGAACATAACTGGCTGCGGCAGGGATGGAATGTATAAGCTATGCAAGCGTATATTAGGGTACAAACCAGATTTAGAGCTTACGAGGGATAATAAACCAGAAGTGACCCCCAGAGTGACCCCCCAATAATAGGAACTACTGGGGAAATAGTAGGGAATTTAGTGTACCCAATGTACTCCGCACAGCTTACATATTCACTTTTCCCCATCCGCTGTGCAGTCACGTCTGGGATACTAATGCTCGCTACACCCCTTGATTCTTTGAGGGGTGCACTTTTCAAAATGGGGTCATTCCCTAGGGGATTCCACTTTACTGGTACTTTAGAGGCTCTGCAAACATGACATGGCATCCAGATCCCAAACATCTGAATCTGCTCTCCAAAAGCCACATAGCGCTCCTTCCCTTCTGCGCCCTACTGTGTGCCCAAGCCGCAATTTATACCCACATGTATGACACTGGTGTACCCAGGATAACGTACTTAACGTCATATGTGGGTATAAACTGTTTGGGCACAGCCGAGCACAGAAGGGAAGGAGCGCTATTTGGTTTTTGGAGCACAGACTTGGACGGTTTGGTTTTTGGACGCCATTGCACTTTTGCAGAGCTGAAATGCCAGTACAGTGGAATCCCCTGACATGTCACCCCATTTTGGAAACTGCACCCCTGAAGGATTTTATTCAGGGGTACAGTGAGCATTTTTAACCCCCAAGTGTTGCTATAATTTATTATCCGTAAATGAATACGCAGCAGATGATGAAAGGTGAAAATGACAATTATTCCAGGAATACATCATTTCAGTGCATAATATGTTGTGCCCGGCTTGTATCAGAGATGAACACTCCAAAAGCTGTTGTGCCCGGGATCCCCACTCACCAGTTTTTGGAGTGTGTGTCTGTGCAGACATAAGCTGGACACAACATATCGGGCACTGAAATGGCGTAGCTATAGAAAAATTTCATTTTTAACTTTTTATTATCAGCTGCGCATTCATTTTTGGAAATTAAAAGAATGCAACACTTAAGGGTTAATAATGCTCACTACCCCACTTGATAAATCCCTTGAAGGGTATAGTTTCCAAAATGGGGTGACATGTCTGCGGATTCCACTTTACTGGCAATTCATGGGCTCTGCAAAAGTGGCATGATGTCCAAAAAGCAAACTGTGCTCCAAAAACCAAAATAGCGCTCTTTCCCTTCTGTGCCTGGTTGTGCCCAAACAGCAGTTTATACCCACATATGGCATTAAGTACGTTATCCTGGGTACACCAGTGTCATACATGTGGGCATAAACTGTCATTTGGGCACACAGCAGGGCGCAGATGTGAAGGAGCGCTATGTGCTTTTGGAGCGCATGTTTAGATTGTTGTTTTTTTGGACGCCGGGTCATATTTGCAGAGACCCTAAAATTGCCCCTACAAAATGGGGGTCACTTCTTGGGGAATTCCAATTTACTGGCACCTCCAGGGCTCTGCAAAAATATCATGGCGACCAGAAAGTCCCTCTAAATCTGTACTCCAAAAGCTAAAAAAAACACAGTGCTCCTTCCCTTCTGAGCCCTGCTGCGTGCCCAAGCAGCAGTTTATACCCACATATATAATTTTTTTGTCCCCGGGATAGCCCACTTAATAGTTTTAGGAGTTCATGTCTCTGATGCCACAAAGTGGCCGCAACGTATTAGGCACTGAAATTGGATATTTCTTTAAAAACTTTAATTTTCACTTTGTACATTAATTTTTGGGAAGCATTTTTAGGCTCAAAATGATAATACCCCTTGATACATTCCTTGAGGGGTGTAGTTTCTAAAATGGGGTCACTTTTGAGAAGTTTCCATTATTTTGGTACTTTAGGGGCTCTGCAAATGCGACATGGCATCCGAAAACTATTCCAGCAAAATCTGCCCTCCAAAAGCTAAATAGCACTCTTTCTATTTTGAGCCCTGCCATGTACCCATACAGCAGATTACAACCACATATGGGGCATTTCTGTGTTCAGGAGAAATTGTGTAACGAACTTTGGGGTGCTTTTTCTCCTTTGTCCTCTTGTGAAAATGAAAAATTTGGGGCTAAATTGACGGTTTATTGGAAAAAAAGTAATTTTTCATTTTAATGTCCCAATGTTAATAAAATCTGTGAAACAGCTGTAGGGTCAAAATGCTCACTATACCCCTTGATATGTTCTGTGAGGGGTATAGTTTCCAAAATGGGGTCACTTTTAGGGGGTTTCCACTGTATTGGTACTTTGGGGGCTCTGCAAATGCGACATGGTACCTGAAAACTATTCCAGCAAAATCTGCTCTCCAAAAGCTAAATAGCGCTCTTTCCATTCTGAGCCCTGCCATGTACCCATACAGCAGATTACGACCACATAATGGGGTATTGCTGTGTTTAGGAGCAATTATTTTGCAAACTGTGGGGTGCTTTTTCTCCTTTAACCCATTGTGAAAATGAAAACCTTGGGGATAAAGTGACATTTTAGTAATGTTTCATTTATACATCCCAGTGTTAGCAAAATCTGTGAAACGACTGTAAGGTCAAAATGCTCACTATACACCTATATGAATTCTGTGAGGGGTGTAGTTTCCAAAATGGGGTCACTTTTTGGGGTTTTCCTTTGTATTGGTACTCTAGGGGCTTTGCAAATGAGACATGGCACCTGAAAACTATTCCAGCAAAATCTGCTTTTCAGACGCCCAGTGTCACTCCTTCCCTTCCGTGCACTGTCATTCGCCCAAACATCAGTTTACACCCACTTGTGGGGTATTTCCGTGCTCGGGAGAAATTGCATAACAAACTGTGAGATGCATTTTTTCTTTTAACCCTTTGTAAATGTGTTAATTTTAGGGCTAAATTAAGGAATTAGTGGGAAAAAATTTAATGTCTAAATTTCACCTCCATATTGTTTTAATTCCAGTGAAATGCTTAAAGGGTTAACAAACTTCCCAAATGTTATTTTGAATTATTTGAGGGGTGCAGTTTTGAAAATGGGGTGATTTATGGGGGTTTCTAATATATAGGCCATTATAATCCTCTTCAGAACTGAAGTGGTCCCTAAAAAATTAATTTGGGAAATTTTCTTGTAAATCTGCAAAATCGCTGTTACACTTGTAAGCCTTCTAACATCCAAAATAAATTACAGGCCGATTAAAAGATGATGCCGATATATAGCAGAGATATGGTAGATAATATGTACTAATGTATTTGGATAGTATGACTATCTATCTGAAAAGCAGAGCATTTCACATTTTGAAAATTGCGATTTTTTTCCAAATTTCCATCAAATTTCCTATTTTTTTATAAATAAATACAAAAATATTCATTAGTGTTTACCACTAACATGAAGTACAATGTGTCACGAAAAAACTATCTCAAAATCACTTGTGTAAGTTAAGACGTCTCAAAGTTATTGCCATATAAAGTGACACATGTCAGTTTTGAAAAACGAGGTCTGGTCCTTAACGCACTTTTGGGCTGGGTCCTTAAGGGGTTAAAAAAGGAGCTGTCACTATGGACCAAGAATTTCCGAGTTTTTGAGACTCTCACTCTACAGTCACAGAATGTGTGTAGGCAGCACACAGGTTGTCTGGAAGTAATGGGTGCACGTTCTGTGAGCGGCTGACCACTTCCCCACTAAATAACGTAGATTTCGTAGAATACAATTTTAATGGTGTACATAAATACAACATTTCAGGCGAAAAGAAGAATGTGCATGGTAGCCCGGTCGGTCAGATCTGTAGATGTGTGTCCACATAAAGGAGACCACACTGAAGCGTCCTCACGGACCCTGCGGTAATACAATTAGAAGGATCACCAGCCCTACTGCTCTGGATTCTACTCCAATGGACCTTATCTCATGACCTGTTGTTTGTAAATGTCTCCACTACGATCTACAGATCTGAGCAACCGGGCGACCATGCACATTCTTCTTTATGCCTTTTATAATTGCCTGACAAAGGGTAATACCCCGAAATGTTGTGTTTATGTACAGCATTAAAACTGTATTAAGAAGCATAACCATTTTTGGAGTACGGTTCTACTTCCTTTATTCTCACACTATACAGTCCCTCATTCTTTTGTCAGTCAGGACCAGTTTGCTACAATAGCCACATCCTGGATTTAGTTTTTCAAGAAGACTCAGTCAGTTTATCAAGAAGTCACAGACCAACCTGTTCCTCTGGCTAATTTCTATTATATGTTGAGTGCAATGCCTCTTCACCTTAAATACTTTTTAGGACCTCTACCTTCTTAAAAATGACCCACCAATTTAGAGCAGAAATCTGTAGGGCTTCTGTTTCCACAGATTAGTAAGGTTCCCTAGGACTGAAGTTTTATCCATAAGAGCTGCAGAATGCTCCCTGTCTCTTTGGAGCAAAATTCTAAGATGGCCCCTTGACCTCTCCTAATACTTTTTCATTACTTAGGATAAGAATTTGTAAAGATCTACAGCAGAGACTTCCTTTGGCAGTCAATTTTGAGATCTCTGCATGAGGTCCCTTTCAGTCCCATCAGCAGCACAAGTCTCCCTCCCTATAATGCTCTTAGTCAGTCTGCTAATGAAAATACACAAAGGGGGTGGAGTTTTCGGCACCTTCTATAGAGTTCAGGTGTTCATTAAATTTTCTACCTGTCCTATCAGTCCGCATAGTGGAGAATCCCCCATATGTTGTGCTACTGACGGGATTAATGGAAAACAGATTGACATTCTAAATCTAACACTTTACAGTGTTCACTTGTGGCAGCAATTCCCAACCAGGGTGCCGTAGAGACCATGGGTGCCGCGGCAATCCGGTGGGGAAATGGCCGCATCCCTCCTTTTAACTACATCGGCATCCAAAGGGAGCTTAGTGATGGCAAAAGGTGAATTTTTGTATGTGCTGGGTGGAAAGTATTGGATGGTGTAGCTTTGATGATGCATTCACATGGTGCAGTTGTGATGCAGTTACAATCAAAACTGCAACAGAAAAATGCATGCAATTTTAATGTGGTTCCAGCTGGAATTTCAAAAACTGCTCTAAAAAACACATTAGTTTTTTTGTCTTTTGATTAAAACAATTCGGTAGGGGTGCCCCGAGTCTGAAAAGGTTGGGAGACACTGACCTACGGGATAAAAAATGCTGTTTTTGGATACACTGCTGTTCATTTCTTATCTATTTTTAACGTGTGCACTGAACAATTTGTGTATGATCAGCAGAAGAAAATGCAGACATAGAAAATCATGAACATATGAACAGGACATGATATCAAATAGCAATGTCAGTTATATAATTTCCATATCAGCATAAACTGGGGTCATACAGTGGAAACAATAAGGTGACACAGCAGAATGAGTGTGGGTGGGACATACTAAGCACCCTATAAATCTTACATCCAAAGCAATGTGTTTTAGAGCCCTCTACTTCTCACCATAGAAGCAGTAGCAACTCACAACTGACAGTCACCATGGTTCACTGGACAGCTGAAGAAAAGGCAGCCATCACCTTTGTGTGGTCCAAGGTTAATGTTGAGCAGGATGGACATGATGCTCTGATCAGGTAATGAACAAAGCCTCAATTTCTAGCTATGTTAAAACATATTTATCTTATACTGCTTCTTTGCCACAGTTCCCTGCTGTATCCATTGTCAGTCTTGGCAATTTTTGTAGACTCTTTAGCCTGTATTTCTATTGCTCGTAGTTGTATATCAGTAAAGATACAAATCATGGTCTGGAATATCAGATGACTTCCAGGCCTGGACTTGGTTCTGTCACTTCCTTTCTAATTTCATAATGAAATATTTAATGCTGAACAATTGTGTATTAGACTAATGACTAAAATGATTTTCAGATATAGCTCCCATAGACATGTGTAAATACAATGCCCCATGATATCAGTCAACATTCCTTTAGCAGATTTGTATAAATGTAACATTTTATTGTTATAGCTTATTGTAGAAACTTCAGTTTTATTGTCTTTTATTTGTAATTCAATAACATGTTCTATCAGCCCCTCATCATCTATCTGCTTTCACCTCCTCTGCCAACACCAACTCTTTGCCTTCTTTAATAGGTGCCGCTCCACTAATTCTGTCATGATTGGAATCTTTTTCTCTAGCCCCTTCTGTTCCCAAGCAATCATTTCTGTTATTTTCAGCACAGTTATGTTGTCTATTGACAGGTGGGTGGTCACTGTCTGTCTGCTTCTGCCTGACACCGCCCACCTGACAGTAGACCGCATGACTGTACTGAGAGTAACAGCACCGATTGCTCTATAGTGGTAGAGGATAGAGAAAAAAATTCCAACTTCTCCATCATCAGTGGATCTGCTCTTATTGAAGGATGCAAAGAATTGGAGTTAGTCGAGGTGGGGAAAGGTCCTCTTTAACATGTTGGTAGGTGCATGCTTTAGATCTCATGCACAGAGCAAAGGCTGTGCATGGAGCTTGGAACCATCGGAATTGTTTGCCTCCATATGTTACATCTATAGTGCACAATATTTTACTCTTGAAGCAAGTATTTGGAGGTGACAATAACTCTGTTATATGTCATGATAGAACATGTGCTTGTATAAATACAGAATGGGTGCACAATAGGTTTGGATGCTATATTACAGTTCCTTACAGTACAGATGCATAATATGGCTGTGTGCATGAGTCCTTGCCCTTTTAATTTAGCATTTTGATATGTGGATATATTATAAAGCAGTTTTTTTCTCTTTCTTTTCTTAGGCTTCTGGTTGTATACCCCTGGACCCAGAGATATTTCAGCAGCTTCGGAAACCTGTCCAACTCCACTGCAATTGCTGGAAATGCCAAAGTCCATGCCCATGGAAAGAAGGTCCTGTCAGCTATTGGTGAGACCATCAGTCATCTGGACAACATGAAGGGTTGTCTCCATGACCTCAGCAAAATCCATGCTACCAAGCTGCATGTGGATCCTGAGAACTTCATGGTATGTAACATATTCTGCTATATTATGGCATTTTTATTTATAGATTAAAAAACCTTTAAAAACACAAAATTGTTAATGCTTTAATTTCAGCAACACTACGGTCTTGGCACATAAAGGTTTATAGCTCTAAATATCTAATAACAAATAAATCTTATGCCCTCTTTACAAGAAATTGGAAATTTCTTGTAGAGAGGGCATATAACATATGATATAATGTAGCATATAACAATGATATAATTTAGTCATATTCACATAGATATGTGATACAACTAAATCAAGCTAAACTAACCAAAATTGTATTATTCTATCTACAGCGCTTCGGAGAGGTTCTGGTGGTCGTCTTGGCTGCCAAGATCGGATCTGCCTTTACTCCCCAAGTTCAACATGCCATGGAGAAATTCTTTGTTGTCTTGGTTGATGCTCTTAGCCAGGGATACCACTAAAGCACCAACAAACAATGCATCCTCAGCTGAGGGAGTGGATTATTGTGTGTAGAATATTGTCAATAAAAAGCATTTGCACATTTTAAAAAAGTATTGTTGTGATGGTTTTGAGATTTGTAAAAGAATATTTGCAATTTGTTTTGAAGGGTTTATGAGGAATGAAAAAATGTCTGTCCTCGTCCTTTGGCAGCCCTATTTATTTAAAAGGAGCTAAGTTGCAATATCAGGCCCATGGAATGTTTGGAAGAAAACACTCATAGTTTTCAATTCTGAAATCACTCCTTAAAAACCAAACTTTTATACATACAATAGTTTATACAACAATATTTTATTGAAGGGGTTTTCCCATCTTAGTAACTTATCCCTTATCCAAAGGATAACATAGAATAAGTTGTAAAATGGTGGGGGTTTGACTTCTGGGGTCACCATGACAAGAATGGAGATGTTTAACTTGCCATTATGAATGCATTGGTGGACCCTCCCCCCATTCATTTCAAAGGGATCATAGTACTTTAGGTATCTCTGGTGGTCCCATTGAAATTAGGGAGTGGGGGAGTGTTTGTTCACCCACTGCTCCATTCAGAATGGGGAGCTAAACACCCTTGTTCTTGTTATTTTTGGGGACTCCAGTGTTCAGACCCACATCAATCTGCAACTTATCCCCATCCTATGGATTTACAATAAAACATGCCAATACACAGCAAAACACTTTACAAATGCAATTCACAGTAAATGCACAGCAACCACACACACACAAAGTGTTATACAAACCAATCCTGAGTAAGGACCTGACGTGAGTCACCCAACTACATCTAAGGGCCGTTCACATCATGTTCTTATCAGTTTAACTGATCGGTTTTACAGATACAAAATAGATGGTAAAAACATATGAAAAAGGAAAAGGATAGAACAGATCAGTTTTTTTTTGTGGGGCACAAAAGTGTGGTGTATCCTACTTTTCTGACCTATAGAAACTGATGACCATCTGTTCACATACAGTTCATTTTCAGCAGATTTTTGTTTCTTTAAAACTGATCAGTTAAACTGATGATCAAAATGTGATGTGAACAGCCCCTAAGTTTGAATAAGGTGGTGGTGTCCAAAGTCATACATGGTTACCATGGACCTGTCTATATTTTATATTAAATGATTTTGTTCTACAGTGTTAACCCTTTCTTTTATATAGTACCCACTTAGTTCTGTAAATATATGGCACAGGATAGCCTGAGGATAACTGTAAGTCCATCAGCAGCCCTACAACATGATGGTAGGATGGCAACTGGAGGCTTTGCAAAGGTGTAACATCAATAGGCATAATACACTGCCAATAACAGGTTTTGTAGTTTATGTAAACGCAAAAAAGGGCTAATAGCTAAGCATGAAAAACTCTGTAGATCATGTAAAACCATAGAACACCAAAATAACATGACCACAAAAAAATAATAATAAAATAATATCATTTTATTAACATAAATAATGAAACAAACATATATGGGGAGATAAATAATGAAGGTACACCATAATAACGATAGGGAGGGAAATGGGGGCCACAATAATAATAAATAGGGGATATATACCGCTGGTACAAATAAATATGTATAAGGATGGTTGAAAACAACCTATATAGCACTATATATGCATAAACATACCATAAACAGTATAATAGCCCAAAGAAATCTAGTAAATACTAGAAAAATGGAAATAGTTATAAACATAGTAAGCCACCATTATAACCTCACCTAGTGGAGTGTGATATTATTTTATTATTATTTTTTTGTGGTCAGTTTATGTAAACGATCAAAGGACCACGGAGTCAGGCCTCCTAGAGGGACAAGATAAGAAGGTAAAAGTTACATAAAGTTTATAAAAACAAAAGATCCTTAATAACAAAGTAAAAAATATTCCCCTCTACAATGAGCTAATATTGAAAACAAACAAACAAAAAAAATATACGTATTTGATATCACTGCAGCTGTAACAACTCTATATTATAACGGTATCATGTTATCCAGTATGGGTAATGGTGAAAAGACAAAAACAAAACTAAAACACAAAGGGACAGAATTATTAAAATGTCTAAAAGCAAGACTGTCTTAGTTCGCCATGGCAACCAATCACAGCACAGCTTCCACTCTTCAAGAGCAGAATATAAAATGAAAGCTGCACTGTGATTGGTTGTTATGGGCAACTAAGACAGTTTTGCTATTAGACTGTTTTAACAAATCTGCCTTCATATAAGCTGCTGTTTCAGTTCATCTTTTCTTCCCCCAAAAAAAGTAATAACTGTTTGTAAAGTCCAAAGTCCAACTAGGGCTAAGGTCCCACGTAGCGGGCGGCAGCAAATAAGCGCTGTGGGAAAAACCGCGGCGGAAATGTATCACGGTTTTTCTTGCAGCACTTTTCACAGAAAGTTTGCAGAGTTTTCTGCTTCAATTATACCTATAGGGAAACCACCGGTGTTGACATGCTGTGTTTTTCAAATATGCAATGGTTTTGGAAATCGCAGTATCTGTTGTGTGTATTTTTCTGCAATGTGTGGATGGGATTCGCTAGAATCCCATCCACTTCGCAGGGACTTTAAAACGCCTTGTTTTTTTCTGCGCTGTATACACTACATGGGACCCCAGCCTAGAAGTGAGCCACAAAACAAAATGTGATGACCCAAAAATATCTTTCCAAAAAAAGTGTATTTATTGTGCAATAGTAGTAAAATGTAAAATATAAGTACATAGCTATATAAATGTGGTATTGTGATAACTATAATGACCAGAATAATATGTCCCGCCTTATAGTGACCGCCACTAAAACAAATTACCCAAAATAATGAAATTTTTTGTAAAGTACATGATATTTACCCTAAAATGGTGGATAACCCATTTAAATATGTGTATTAAAATTACGGAAGAATATTTACTGCTGTGTTGTAAGCACTAAATGCTAGACCCCATTGAAACATATATCAACTAACGTCCCACAGACCATTTAATTGCAATTCATTGCTGAAAATAGGCCACAGTGTTATTATGAGTAATTCACATAGAGTTTGGTAAATGGCTCTTGTCACAAACTTCAACCATAAAATATAACCAAAAAGCAAGTTCAGAATACAGCCTAACTGGAAAAATCAATTTCCAACCAGCCTAAAAAGGCCCCAAAAAGCCCCAAACGGGACATGACAACTAAACATCATGCCCCCCCCCCCACAACACCGTAGACCAAATTCAATCGCATTAGAGAAACATTGATTAAGATTATATCAAGACCTATATTCAATAAGTGAACCACATACTCCATACTAAGTACAGAAGAAAAATGAAATTTAGAAAAAAAAACAATAATTCTTCATGAATTAACAAAACACCACTAGCACTTGGCCCAACTTCTAAGTAACTTGACAAGGTCTTCATTGCATATAGTGGAGTACCATTTCTCAACCATGAACCCCTACCAGATTGGCCAAATCTTAGACCTCTATATCAAGATTATAATATGACCGGAAAAAGAGTTTAATATCCTCAAAAGACAAACCTGACCTGATTGGATGTGCACCCTTTTTTATTTTATTTTTTCCATCAATGGAGTTGAATGAAGGATTGGTATTTTATATATAGTAGCATAGATAACATGCAGAGTATCAATAATATTGTTTCTGTGAACCTTCCCTTTAATGTAAGATGCATAAACAGTTGCACTTTATTTCCGTCCTTCTATGGTGACCTATAAAAGAGGTAAAAAATAATACATGACAATGTGAAGCTGGATGAAGTTGCTCTGGTAATGTAACAGATAATATAGGAATGTGCTGCCTTCCATGAACAGTCTTTAGAAAACAATGTGTTTGTGATGCTGATGATACAAATCCTTATCATGAGCACAAAATGTCACACCCAGCAAAACTTTACACTTTCAAAGGTCTCTGTCTGAAACTGAAAAATTGTATTTATCACAGGCAGATTGTAAACCCGCAGCTTGGTCTTACAACCATAGTAATAGGTCTGTATTATACAGACCGAAATACAGCCACAGATCCAGTCCCTGAAATAGCAACTTAATAGACCCAAACAGGTCCTGCAGCTGTGATATGGTCCGTACAAAACGGACATGTTATGGCTGTGTCAATCCAGCCTTAGCCGTATAGTACCATTGGTATAGTAGAGTCATGGCCAAAAGTTTTGAGAATGATACAAATATAAATTTTTACAAAGTCTACTGCTTCAGTTTTTCTAATGGCAATTTGCATATACTCCAGAATGTTATAAAGAGTGATCAGCTTAACAGCAATTACTTGCAAATTCAATATTTGCCTAGAAAATGAACTTTATCCCCCAAAACACATTTCAACATCATTGCAGCCCTGCCTTAAAAGGACCACCTAACATCGTTTCAGTGATTGCTCCATTAACACAGGTGTGGGTGTTGATGAGGACAGGGCTGGAGATCAATCTCTCATGATTAAGTAAGAATGACACCACTGGACACTTTAAAAGGAGGCTGGTGCTTGCCATCATTGTTTCTCTTCTGTTAACCATGGTTATCTCTAAAGAAACACGTGCAGTCATCATTGCACTGCACAAAAATGGCCTAACTGGGAAGAGTATTGCAGCTAGAAAGATTGCACCTCAGTCAAAAATCTATCACATCATCAAGAACTTCAAGGAGAGAGGTTCCATTGGTGCCAAAAAGGCTCCAGGGTGCCCAAGAAAGACCAGCAAGCGGCAGGACCGTCTCTTAAAAGTGTTTCAGCTGTGGGATCGGGCTACCAGCAGTGCAGAGCTTGCTGAGGAATGGCAGCAGGCAGGTGTGAGTGCATCTGCACGCACTGTGAGGCGGAGACTCTTGGAGCAAGGCCTGGTCTCAAGGAGGGCAGCAAAGAAGCCACTTCTCTCCAGAAAAAACATCAGGGACAGACTGATATTCTGCAAAAGGTACAGGGAGTGGACTGCTGAGGACTGGGGTAAAGTCATTTTCTCTGATGAATCCCCTTTTCGATTGTTTGGAACATCTGGAAAACAGCTTATTCGGAGAAGAAGAGGTGAGCGCTACCACCAGTCTTGTCTCATGCCAACTGTAAAGCATCCTGAAACCATTCATGTGTGGGGTTGCTTCTCAGCCAAGGGAATCGGCTCTCTCACAGTCTTGCCTAAAAACACAGCCATGAATAAAGAATGGTACCAGAATGTCCTCCAAGAGCAACTTCTCCCAACCGTCCAAGAGCAGTTTGGCGCTCAACAATGCCTTTTCCAGCATGATGGAGCACCTTGCCATAAAGCAAAGGTGATAACTAAATGGCTCAGGGAATAAAACATAGAGATTTTGGGTCCATGGCCTGGAAACTCCCCAGATCTTAATCCCATTGAGAACTTGTGGTCAATCATCAAGAGACGGGTGGACAAACAAAAACCAACAAATTCAGACAAAATTAAAGCATTGATTCTGCAAGAATGGACTGCTATCAGTCAGGATTTGGTCCAGAAGTTGATTGAGAGCATGCCAGGGAGAATTGCAGAGGTCCTGAAAAAGAAGGGTCAACACTGCAAATATTGACTTGCTGCATTAACTCATTCTAACTGTCAATATAAGCTTCTGTTACTCATAATATGAATGCAATTATATTTCTGTATGTGATAAAAACATCTGACAAACACACATAAAAACCAGAGGGCAGCAGATCATGTGAAAATATAATATTTGTGTCATACACACACACACACAATTGTAACATGACATGTAGTTTAATCCTAAGGAGGCTTAGAAACCACTAAGGAGGCATTAAACTGTATAGGATACGAAAGGGAAATCATACTGTGTAGTGGCATGATCTGTGGAGGACACTAAGGGGACATTATACAGTGTGTTACACAGGAAAGGTCACTATTACTGCGTGTGGTTACAAACGGACTGGATGGGTCCAAAGGCGACATGGAAAGGATTAGGGGTCCATGAATAAATTTGCCCATGAATACAATATGCAGGCTGTGTGCAGTAGTCCTAAATTATGGAGAAGTACAGCATCAGTAGCCTGTTATTTCACCAGACAAAATAGTACTGCACTATTTTGTTAGAATATTTTACCTGTAAAAGGGGAGATTGGCATGTCAATGGTGGGGGGGATAGCCTTAAAAAATTTGGCCTGCCCACTTCTCCTTGAAAATAGATTCTAAAAGTTTCCCAGTATATTCAACACAGTGTAGGATATAAAACCACCAGTATTATGTGCTGCTTTGAAGCAAATCCAGGAAAAACATATTAAAAGTAAGTAACGCCCATTTTTCACTATTCTTTTACAAAGTGATGTGTAAGGTGCAAATGACCCTAATTTATGGAGAAATGGTTAATAAATATGTCCTCTGGCAGAAATTATTTTGGAACAAAATGCTCGGAAAAAGAAACACAAATTCAGTCATAGGTATGAGGCAATGACTTTGATAGATCGATAGAATGACAGATCAACACCTCTGGATGTGGTCAGGGATGACAGGTTGGTAGATGAGGCACTGTGCTAGACACAAGTTGTACAAACTGTCCACTAAATTGTATTTTCAATGACTTCATCATTTATTTCAGGTTTCAACAATTTTAGTGGCAGATGTGAGAAACTGAGTTCCACATTGACCTACTGTAAGGCAAAAAATATATCTTTGTACCGTATTAACCAGTAAATAGAAAAGATAAAAATTGAGAGTCTTCGGTAGTTGATCCCTTTTAACCCCGCCGGTGACATTTTTAAATTTTCGTTTTTGACTCCCCCCTTTCCAAACCCAATAACTTTTTTATTTTTCCGTTCTCAGAGCCATATGAGGTCTTAATGTTTGCAGGACAATTTTTTTTTTCATGATGCTACCATTTATTATTCTGTACAATGTACTGGGAAGCTGGAAAAAATTCAGAATGGGATGGATTTGAAGAAAATGTGCATTTGTGCGACTTTCTTACGGGCTTCGTTTTTACAGCATTTTTACAGCCAAAATGACATGTCATCTGTATTCTATATTTCGGTACGATTCCAGGGATACCAAATTTATATGGTTTTATTTACATTTTAACCCCTTAACAAAAATCCAAAACTGTGCAAAAATATATATTTTTTTAAAGTCGCCATTTTCTGACACCCGTAACTTTTTTATGCTTCTGTGTACGGGGATGCATAGGGTGTCTTTTTTTGCGGGACCAGGTGTACTTTTTAGTTATACCATTTTGGGGAATTACTATTGCTTTGATCACTTTTTATTCAAATTTTTATCAGACGCAAAACAGTGAAAAAAATTTTGGTTTGGCACTTTTGTATTTTTTTCCTGCTACGGTGTTTACCGTACGGGAAAAATATTTTTATAGATTTGTAGACCGGGCGTTTTTGGACACAGGGATACCTAATGTGTATGTGTTTCACAGTATTTAACTACTTTTATATGTATTCTAGGGAAAGGGGGGTTATTTGAACTTTTAATATATATATTTTTTTATATATATATATTTTTTTACTTTTTTTTTTTTTTTTTTTTTTGCATTTATTAGACCCCCTAGGGGTCTTGAAAAAAAACGGTGCTTCTATTGAAGACTACATAGAGTAGCCTGCAATAGAAGTTAATTAAAGACAGGCCTTCACAAGGCTCCCGGCTGTCATAGAAACGGGACGCCGGCCCTAGAGCTTTTACCACGCGCGCCGGCGGTAAAATGGCGCCTCGGTCTGCTTTGACCGAGGTTCCAAAGGGGTTAATGCCCGGGATTATTGTGGTCACTGATCGTGGGCATTAGCGCCAGGTGTCTGCTGTATAATACAGCAGAGACCCGGCGGCTATGGCGACTGCTTGGGTCCCGAGTGGCCACCATATTTAAAGGAAAAAGGGAAAGGGTTAATGGCTAACTAAAAAGATGATGACAAATAGCCAGCTTTCAGGAAAGGTTTCCATGCCTGATGAAGAGACCTAAGTAGTCTCGAATGCTTACTATTTGTCGTCATCTTTTACCCATTAAAAAGTATCAACTACTGAAGACTCTCAATTTTTATCTTTTATATCTACTGAAAGGGATTATTTCAAGTAAGGCTCCTTTCACATTTGAGTTATGTTATGTTGTATAATGAATTTAGACTAACCTGTATCCTGACTATATATAGGAAGGTATAAGCTATTGTAAGATGGTTTACAGCGCAGGGAACAATTCTTAAAACAGGTTTCTGTCAGGCATTACTTAGTTAAGACGTCCCATCATTAAGAATACTTGAGGGTAACAATGGTCAGAAAAGAGATTTTAGATACAAGTATAATACATCGTAATATTCTGTAGGGGATGTGCCCATGGCAAAAACTGTTTAACATGGGTTCAGCCCTTGTGGCTGAAGTGGTTTTTCAACCTTTGCAAGGTTGTGCAAAACACTTTGCTGCAGACTCACAACATGTGACCCCAGCCTTAGGCAGATTTACTAATACTGTCTGCCATGTAGATAACTTAGAACTAGACTAGATGCACCAAATTTGCCTCAATTCCTGATTGCAACTTTATCAACATCTGCCAGACACAGATAGAGTTGAATATAATGGTAGAACACAGATCTTTCAGCTCCTTGCTCTGCTGGTGTCTGCAGCTGGTCGGCACTATGTATGTATTACACACTTATTACACTATATGTGGGTCACTGAAGGAACCTTATATAGTGTTGGGGGCACTGAGGAGACCTTATATAGGGTGAAAGTCACAGAGAGGACCTTATATAATGTAGGGTCACTAAGAGAATCTTATATAATGGAGAGCCACTGAAGGGACATTATATAATGTGGGGGCCACTGAAGGGACATTATATAATGGGCCACTGAGGGAACATTAAACTGTGGGGAATATTATAATGTGTGACATTATATAATGTGGGAACCACTGAAGGGACATTACACTCTTTGAAGTCAATTAGCAGACATTATACTGTGTGGGAAACATTATAATATGTGGGGTCACTTGGGGACATTATAATGTGTGGTGGTAACTAAGGAGGCAACATTACTGTGTGTTATATTTTAAAGCACACTATTACCATGGGACACAAAGGGACTCAATAGAAATGGGTGGGGTTAAACGGTTGGGTTTTGTCCTCTGAAAGCTGGGAAATACTAAGTCTAAATGGTGGGGATGGGGGCTCACTTATGAAACCTTTGTACTGGGCCCATTAATGTTTAATATTTAAATGGCCCTGGCCATATTGGCCCATACTGGATGAAAGATTTGGCACATCTTTAAATACTTCTCTCTGACTTTAGACCACATTTTGATGACATACTATAGGTCCATTTTTCCACAAGATTATGGCACAGCGTGTATTTCAAGACCTCCTCCATTTCACTAAGCTACACTACTTTCACACTAAGGCTAGGTTCACACCGGCGCCTGATCTCTGCTGGGGGATTCTGTTTCCTATTCAGCTTTAAAAATATGGAGAGAAAAGTCCTGACTTTTCTTTCTGCATTTTTCCTCCCCTTTTGGGCGGAAACTGGGTGGAAACCCGGCAGAACTCATTATAGTTTATGGGGTCCGCGGGTAACCGCTTTTTTAAGCGGATTAAGTTACCATTCGTGGGGTCCTCAAGTGGACCCCACGAATGGAAACACGAACGCAGGTGTGAACCTAGCGTAAGCCATGCAACCTTGTTAAGCTCAGCAAAAAAAAAAAAAATAATAATTCTAAAACACTTTCTAAATATAGCACATATTGAGTAATAGATGTGCCACACTGAGTTATGTAAAGCCACCTACATCTAAAATGTAAGTTTCCAATTTTACTCATGTATTGTAATATTTACTGTCTAAAGTGCCTGTGTGCAAATGACACCTGTTTATTGACAACATGGCAGAAATATAGAAATTTTACAATTAGACATAGAAAGGTTAGTGAATGCTTCTATGGGAGAAGATCTGAACCACATGGAAATACAGTTTGGGACAATAGAGTTTTATTATTTCCATGGATTGATGCAAAACAGATGGCCTTAGTGATGAGAAGTTGTTAATAAAACATAGTATATTGTTGATGGTTTGTTGGATCACTAAATACAATAGTCAATGAAAATGTTTTCTTTTAAGAGACATAAAAGTCCTGCATGTAGGATTTTTTGTCCGCGAAAAAAACGGACATGTTACGGATTGGGTGTATAATGGACATTAACGGTCACTAATGGACACAAGATAAAATCCCATGGAAATGAATGAAAATTTTAACGGATTTGTGATGGTTCAGCTAGTGTCCATTGCTAAAATCTTGTAACGGACAAAAGCAACGGACACTACTGACGGTCACCAGCTGTAGTGTGAATGCCCCCTTAGAACTACACTAGATGCACCAAATGTGTCATGGTGGTGTGCTCTGGATGAGAAATTTGGTGCATCTTTAGATACTTCTAACTTTAGACAACCTCTTTCTTGACTTACTTTAGCTTGACTTTACCATTTGCAGTAAAATTATGACCCCCCATGTCTCTGAGCTGCTATAATTTCTCACTAAGTCATGCAACCTTGTTGAGCAGAACACACAAAAAATTCTAAAATACATACTATATATATATATATATATATATATATATATATATATATAGCACGTGGAGTGTGTAGTGGAATTCTGGTGCATGTGAACAAATAGATGTGAGCCACTAAGCTACACTATGTAGAGCTTTCTATAATGGTATGTGTATGGGTAAGTTTCCATTGTTACTCATGGATTGTAATATATCCAACATCTAAAGCGTCTGTGTGCAAATAAAACCTGTTTATTGATAAGGTAATAGCAATATAGGATTTTTACAATTAAACATAGAAAGGTTAGTGAATGATTCTAGGGAAGAAGACCTCCATAATAAAATATGGGATGAAAACTTCTGTATGCTGGACCTGGTACAACACAGATAAGGCCTAACTAATGAAAAAAAATAGCAACATAACATGGGATATTCTTGATGACTCTAAGAGCAATAGTCAATGTATTGACCATTTTCTGAATGTTATCAGATCATTGTGGTTAGTAGGAGGATGACACAGCAGAAGTGTACATGAGTGGACTGTAGGAAGGTCACTATAAAAAGGACACTCAGTGGCCAAGATGTACAGCACAACACAAGACATTCATCTCTAACAAACTCCAACTCAACAGCAATAATGGTGCAGTGGACTAGTAAAGAGGAACTGCCATTACATTCACCGGGCCAGGGTTCATATGAACGGGAGGCGAGCCCCGACAAGGGAGGAAAAAAAAAAAAACCCCCCCCCAAAAACAACCCACTACCTATCCCGAAGTTTGTTACAATGTAGCAAATATACAACCAGGATACTAGGAACCATGCACATGTGTGATAAGTATGAGAAGGTTTTCAAACTCTGAATGTAAATATTACGGTTTCCATTATAGATAGTAAATAGGAATATTACATCATTCATATGAAGGTGTTGAAATTGGTGAGGAATTTAAAAAAAAAAAAAGAAGTTTTACACCTGTTTTACTATATTCAATAATTAACCTTAATGTCCTCAAAAAACTATTCAAAGACATAAAGTGAAATTCAGTCTGTTACATTTTTACATTATTGAAACTGTATATAAAAATAAATTGATCTCTTTTCATTAGGCTTCTGATTGTGTACCCCTGGACCCAGAGATATTTCAGCAGCTTCGGAAACCTGTCCAATGGCACCGCCATCACTGGCAATGCCAAGGTCCGGGCTCATGGCAAGAAGGTGCTCACAGCTGTTGGCACTTCCATCCAGAACATTGATGATGTGAAACATCACCTGGCTACCCTCAGCAAGTCCCATGCCCAGGATCTCCACGTGGACCCCGAGAACTTCAAGGTAGAGATAACTACTTAATATAAGAAAACATTCATTTTCAGTTTTCCCATACAAACACTTCTTTGTTTTTGATACTAGAGGTATATGAATGTTTTAAAAGTACTGATGAAAAATTGTAGCATAAGTATAGGGCTATTGGGTTACATGTCAACAACTTCGATCACATGCCTATAGATCATTGTGTCATTCTGCCACTCTATTGTAAGTGGATGTAGTCATATTGCGACCTAGTGGATGTTGTGACTACAACTTTTAGTTCCCACAAATATATAAAGCACACTGCTCATTCTTTTTGTGATTAGAAGTAGCAGCACCCTTGAGGTTGCTGTGCAAATCCATTCACTTACATTAGTGAAGAAGTCTTTCGTTGTGCGATGGGATTTGTGGCAGAATTCGCCATGCAGCCCTATTCTAACTGCTTGTTTTGACAGAAGTTCACATAGCTGCCACAAGTGTCCGACTGGTTTGCCTAGGGCCCACAAGCACAATTGATGCTGAAGGACCACTATACAGCCACTCAAAGCATCTAACTATAATAAACTTGGTAGTTTGTGAACTATTCTACCCAGTTCTTGTATGGGCAGATAGGCTGCGTGACATGCTCTATGTTGCCTGTATATAGTCTAGTGAGTGTACTATGCCATGCGCCATTCTTGCAGGTTTTGGGGAGTAAGGGGCCCACTAGCCCCTCTGGGTCAATGGCCTACCAGGGCATTTACCTGTCCCCTGTGTGCCAGGGCGAGCCTGGTTAAAACCTTTAACCAGATTTCTCTTTCAGTGTTACTAAAATGCTTGTGAAAAGTTACATAATGCCCTTTCCTAGTAGTAGTGTAGATCCACCCTGTATAACAGTGCACTTCATCCAAAGTAGTGAGAATATTCCTTACTGTTTTATAAACATGTATTTGATCATCTCATACAATTGTTTATTTTTATATAGAAAAAATGTTTAGCAATGGCACATATGTTAACTACTAAGCTAACCCTAAACTCTTTTTCCATAGCGTTTTGGAGAAGTCCTGGTCATCGTCTTGGCCTCCAAGTTGGGATCTGCATTCACCCCTAAGATCCAGGCTGCCTGGGAGAAGTTCATCAATGTCTTGGTTGCTGCTCTGAGCCACGGCTATTTCTAAATCACCAAGACATTTTTGTGAAAATGTTGTCAAAAACTTGCAAAAAGGAAAATAAAAATAAGTTGTAAAAAGTAGAATTTTTTTTTCCTCCATATTTTGTTTGTTCATCTGTCCTGGTTATGTGTAGATCATGCAGGTGCTCGGTTGTCACAGAATCAGTATTGTATCTCGGGCAGTGAAATTGTGTGCCCAACTCATAACCAGAAAAACGACAATGACAGTTCCGATGTAAAGGCATTTTTCCATCTTGTAAGGTGATGGCATATTGCTAGAATAGGTCATCACTTTATGACAGTGTGGGTCTGACTTTTGAGAATGTAGAGTTTGCACTGCTGGTTCTTCATCTGGTGCCCCAGCCATTACAGTAAATCTGGGCTGGCTGCAGTTCCCTGCACAACCAGGTAGCCAGGAACACCACTGTGTATGGACAACTTAGAAAATCATAAAGTGATGGTATATCCTAGCAATGTCATAATTACTTTATAAGATCATAATCACTAAAACAAAGAATTGATACAGACACTGTAACACCCCCTGTATTCAGGGCTTAAAAGCAGTCTACCACTTCCCCCCAGCGTATGTAACTGCCACCACTGTGTGACAGAACACATTACAGTGATAAACAATATGCCTCTGTTATGTATGTCACTTGGAAGTGATGTGCAAATGAGACAGTTGGTGCAATGGGGACAGGCCTGAAGCCCTAGGAGAACTGCTCTTGCTCTGCTCATATAGAATAGGCGATATCATACCAGCAGGAGGATCAACTCTCACCATGGGGTAGCACAGGTTGGACATGACATGGGTCTGAGTGACAAAGAAGATGAAAGCCTGCCCTCAGTGCCCAACTGCCTAATTTGCATAAACTTCAAATTTGCTTTTCTCAAAATATATAAAAGTGATATATATATATATATATATATATATGATAAAGGTATGATGCTTATCACTGTAATGTGCTTTGTAACAAAGTTGTGGCAATTTAAGGTTAACATTGACATAGGAAAATTACTGTTTAGGTTAACCCTGCTACATCTGATATATATATATATATATATATATATATATATATATATATATATATATATCTTTATACTCCAGACCAGTGGCGTAACTAGGAATGGCTGGGCCCCAAGGCGAACATTTGCCCCCAATCCCCCCCCCCCGGACCACCCCCTCCAACCCCGCCCCCCCAAAAAACGCATTCCTGCGCACACCATTATGTGCCATAGTGGCTCCTGCACACAGTATTATGCCCCATAGTGGCCCCTGCACACAGTATCATGCCCCACAGTGGCCCCTGCACACAGTATCATGTCCCTTAGTGGCCCCTGCACACAGTATCATGTCCCATAGTGGCCCCTGCACACAGTATCATGTCCCATAGTGGCCCCTGCACACAGTATCATGTCCCATAGTGGCCCCTGCACACAGTATCATGTCCCATAGTGGCCCCTGCACACAGTATCATGTCCCATAGTGGCCCCTGCACACAGTATCATGTCTCATAGTGGCCCCTGCACACAGTATCATGCTCCATAGTGGCCCCTGCACAGAGTATCATGCCCCATAGTGGCCCCTGCACACAGTATTATATCCCATAGTGGCCCCTGCACAGAGTATTATGCCCCATAGTGGCCCCTGCACACAGTATTATATCCCATAGTGGCCCCTGCACACACTATTATTCCCCACAGTGGCCCCTGCACTGAGTATTTTGCCCCATAGTGGCCCCTGCACCGAGTATTTTGCCCCATAGTGGCCCCTGCACACACTATTATATGTCCCATTGTGGACCACCCATGAACAATTATTATACTCTGGGGTCTTTTCAGACCCCAGAGTATAATGATCGGAGACCCAGGGGAGGATACAAACAAAAAAAAAACAACGTTGCTTACCTGTTCCTCGCTCCGGTCCACTCCCTGCTACTTCGGCCTTCTTCAATGTTCGACCAGGCCAGTGTCACGTGATGCGGGCCATCGTCGCGACCCAAAATGACGTCCGCTGACGTCTGGGACGTCACCAAACAGGCCCGAAGCCTGGAGAAGCGTAGGAGAGGTAAGTACATTGTTTTTTATGTTCCCTCACCAACTCTGGGCCTCCGATTATTATACTCCGGGGTCTTTTCAAAGACCCCGGAGTATAATGATAGCAGAGATTGTGGTGTTTGGCCCGTGGCCTCACATACCGATCCCCGCTCCTGCTCACAGCCGCCTCCGCAGAATCGGAAGCACAGGTGGCCGTGAGCGGGACCCCGGGGAACGGTAATTATATAGGGCCCGTTACCTGCTGGGGTTACTCCAGCAGGTAACGGCCTATTAAAAAAAAAAAAAAAAGCATCAGGGGCCCGCAGGGGCTACTACCCCGGTAGTTACGCCCCTGCTCCAGACATATGCAACTATATGCTGACGTATCTGCAACTCACTGAAGAAAAACATACTATTGCATGCTATATTTGTTCCACAGAACCACATTTTATAGAAAAGTATAGTTGACTGTATTTTTTAATTTTTTTTTAGAGTTAAAGGGCTTTTTCAAGCCCCTTTAACTCTACTCAAGTAAATGTGGCTTTCTGCAGTTCCCTGCACAGTCAGGTGACCAGGAACACCATGCAGTGCATGGAAAATGTACAAGGGGATATACAAATCAACCCCCTCCAAGATAGGTCATTAGTATCTGATTGGCAGGGGTCAAAAATCCAGAAACAATCGACCCTCTGGGTCTGCAAAGCTATAGAGATGGACAGCGCCAAATGCAACTCTGCTGCTATTCAAATAATGGGAACAGAACTGCAGTACACTGGAGTTACCACTACTCAGTGGACAAGGCTGAAGTTCTGCACCTATTACTTGAATAGAGTTTTGTCTTCCTCTATCCATCTCTTTAGCGTCTAGCGCTTGGAGGCAGCTGGTTGATTAGTTTGGTTCCAGGTATTTTACCTCCACTGATTGGATATTGATAAGTAAAGATGGACGAGCTTCTAATGATTTGTTTGTCCTGTATTAGGATAAAGCTTTTGTTTCGGTCCGAACTTGTTCGAATAGAACCAGAAGTGAAATTATTATACTCTGGGGTCTCTTCAGACCCCAGAATATAATAGGTGGAGGCCCGGGGAAGGTGAGAAAAATAAAAAAAATAATTGTTTCACTAAAAAACAAACAATTTGGAATATTTGGGTTGAATCTGGTTTGTTATGAATTGATTCGCCTATCTCTGTTGGTGAGCTATTCTGTGGATAAAGTCATCAGTATGAAAAATGTTGAGGGGATCTGGAAAACCATGTGTTTGGTTAATGAAAATGTACAAAAAATGGGAGATAGGAGTGTCAGTACCTAATAATGGGACGCTAAAAAGATAACTTTTATTAATACCTATTAAAAGATGCACATATAAATATTCCAAAACTCAAAAAAGTAAACCCCCAAATTTAGGCAACATCCACAACGAACCTGATTCCTTACCAACTGCTTCACCCATCTTGAATTGTGCCAAACTTTTTTTTTTTAAGCTGGTCTACTTGCCATGTTCATCTTGAGATATCTCAAAACAGTAGAAATGAGGGCAGCTCCTCTTGTCCTAGAAGGAGCACAGCTCTGAAATTGATCACCCTTTATTGTTTTAATCGTTTTTAATTTTAAACAAACTATATGTTCCCCGTGTGCCCTTTTTTGCTTTTTGAAAACAGAAGAAAGGTAAGGACAGACACACCTGTATGTGGTCAGTGATGACATATTAGCAAATGAGGCACTGTGCAAGACACAGGGTGTACAAACTATCCATAATTCAATATCAAATTTTCCAGTCATTTTAGTCACACACAATTTTTTTATTCTTTAAAACTGCTCATCTTGCCACATTCATCTTGGGATATCTCAAAAAAGGAAAGATAAGGACAGACACATCTGTATGTGGTCAGGGATGACTTATTAGCAGATGGGTTACTATGCTAAACACAAATTGTATAAACTATCCATAATATATCAAATTTTCAATGACTTTTTATAAATAAGTTGAGATTCCAGCCATTATAATCACAGATGTAAAGCATTTATTAACATGCCCACTATTCATACAAGGAATTACTATCCACATTGACCTATTGTAAGAGATTATCAGAGGTAACCTATATCCTGTCTATGTATCAGAAGTCATAAGCAATTGGAAAATGCTACAGAATATGGAACAGTTTTAAAAACAGGTTTCTGTGAAATATGACTAGCTAGGCCGTTTCATAAGCTATAGGTATAAGGGCGCCAAAGGAGGGAAAATAATAAAATTATAAAGAAAATCTGAGGGTAGCAAAGGCCAGAAAACAGGGTTTAGACAGAGGTATAAATACACTGAGTTAACCTTGAGAATCTAGACCTCTGTCAGCATATATACACTAACTGAAAACACAGAAACATCTATAACTCAGTATCTTCTGTATTTCTGATGGCTATGGTCTGATTTAACCGAAAAACTCTGAGGCAGCTTTACTAATACTGTGATTGGGGTCTCTGTGCTGGAACTGTTCTTCCCCACACAGTGGGGCCCCAGCCATTCAAGTGAATCAGACCTGCACAGCCAGGTGGCTAGGTATACCGCTGTGCATGGAAAACTTAGAAGATCATAAATTGATGGCTTATCCTAGCAATGTCATAATTACTTGATAAGTTCATTATCACTTAAGGAAATGGGAAAAACGCCGTAGAGAACATGAAAAACAAAAGGAATTTTAAAACTTAACACCCCCTGTATTTAGGGCCTAAGGTTGACATGGACATTGGACAATAAGTGCTTGATATATACACGCATATGTTGCGACAGGACAAGGGGGAAAGTGGTAGAAGGAGTATACATTTCTCCCAGGTTCCTGTCATATACATTCTAAAAGCAGCTGGAAAAGCTTGTACCAAGAAAAGCTGTGTTGCTTGCTGTAGGGTTTTACCAAAACCCTGATAAAAGGTCTCGCTGCTTGAGTAGGGAGAGTTGGGTGTCTCTACTCCATTCAGCCACTTCAGGTATTTGGGATGAGTGGGGTTAATTCCTTGCAACCCTGAGGTGTATATAAGGGCGGACAGCACACAGGTAGATGGCTCTCTGCTCCTGGGTAAAGCACTTGTAAGACAAAAACTGCTGTGTATTGTGTAAAAGGGGTTTTTCAGGCCTCCTATCCAAGTAATTGGGGCTGTCTGCAGCTCCCTGCACAACCAGGTGGCCAAGAATAACGCTGTGAGGGAAAATTTAGAAGGGGGCACAGAAGTCAAATCCCTCTGTAAAATGGACTACAGAAAAGGGAACAGTTATAAAAACGGGTTTCTGTGAGGTATGACTAGTTACACTGTCCCATAAGTTACAGGTGCAAGGGCGCCAAGGGAGTGAAAATAATAACTATGAGGAATACCCCAGGGACTTTTTTTGTCTGTTCAAAATAATAGACTAATAACGGACTTATGATGGACATTAAGTGTCTGTTATTTTTTTTACATTAATATCTATGGCTAACGAACATTAACAGGTGGTTGTCCATTATACTGTCTGTTATTATGTCTGCTTGTTTTTTTTTTTTTTTTTTGCGCATGCTCAAAAAGTAAAATAAAAAAGGACAGTATGAAAACAGACAATAACGGACACTAACAGACACTAACTGATGTTAATGTGTCCGTTTTTTTAACTGATCTATTTAATGGATCCATTTTATTTATTTTTTTAACAAACACTAATAGAACAGACATCCAATGGTAGTGTGAACGCCCCCTAATACACTGATCTAACCTTGAGCCTCTGACAGTATATATAATTGAAAACACAGAAATAACTATAAAACTGCAGTCACACTAGCGTTCAGGGACTCTGTCCCCCATTTCGCTTAAAATATGCAAGCAGGACTTTTGTGTGGAAACCGGGAAAACCCCATTATAGTCTATGGGGTCCACGGGTAACCGCTTTTTAAGTGTATAGGGTTTCCATTTTTTGGGTCTCCAGGGGGACCCAACGAACGGAAACCCGAATGCTAGTGTGAACCTAGTGTAACTCAACATACATCTATCTTTCTGTTGGCTAACAGCTATGGTCACACTAGCGTCACCCTATCCGTTGTTCTGGTCCTTCTGAGGATTAGAACAATGGATAGACAGACTGCTACGACAGCATATGGAGCCTGTCTGAGCCCACTTCTTTCAACTGAAACCTCTGGACAAAAAAGTTGGACTTGCAGGACTTTTTCGTCCATCGATTTTGGACACACTCTGTGACTCCAACGCAGATATGAACATAGCCTTAGATTAAAGCCCCATATAGTGAAATGCAGACAAAAATTGCTGCAGAAAAAAACTCATCACAAATGTGTTGTTTTTTATGCAACATTGAGTTTTCTCCGCCTTTTTTTTCCCCCTTTTACCCCTTGAAGGCTCAACCTAAAAATACCTATGGGACACAGCACCATCAAGTTTGACATGTGTCACTTTATATGGTAATACCTTTGGAATGCAGTAACTTAGCTAAGTGACTTTGAGATCATTTTTCATGATACGTTGTACTTCATGTTAATCAATATTTTTGCATGGATTTTTTATTAGTTATTTATAATATTATTATGAAAGAATAGGATATTTGGTGAAAATTTAGGAAAATTAAAAAAACAACTTTCTTTTCAGACAGATAGTCATAACACCCAAATTAGTTAATACAGTGGGGAAAAAAAAGTATTTAGTCAGCCACCAATTGTGCAAGTTCTCCCACTTAAAAAGATGAGGCCGGCCTGTAATTGTCATCATAGGTAGCCCTCAACTATGAGAGACAAAATGAGAAAACATTTCTAGAAAATCACATTGTCTGATTTTTTAAGAATTTATTTGCAAATTATGGTGGAAAATAAGTATTTAGTCACCTACAAACAATCAAGATTTCTGGCTCTTACAGACCTGTAACTTCTTCTTTAAGAGGCTCCTCTGTCCTCCACTCATTACCTGGCACCTGTTTGACATTGTTATCAGTATAAAAGACACCTGTCCACAACCTCAAACAGTCACACTCCAAACTCCACTATGGTGAAGACCAAAGAGCTGTGGAAGGACACCAGAAACAAAATTGTAGACCTGCACCAGGCTGGGAAGACTGAATCTGCAATAGGCAAGCAGCTTGGTGTGAAGAAATCAACTGTGGGAGCAATAATTAGAAAATGGAAGACCTAGAAGACCACTGATAATCTCCCTCCATCAGGGGCTCCACTCAAGATCTCACCCCCGTGGGGTCAAAATGATCACAAGAACGGTGAGCAAAAATCCCAGAACCACACGGGGGGACCTAGTGAATGACCTGCAGAAAGCTGGGACTAACGTAACAAAGGCTACCGTCAGTAACACACTACGCCGCCAGGGACTCAGATCCTGCAGTGCCAGACGTGTCCCGCTGCTTAAGCCAGTACATATCTGGGCCTGTCTGAAGTTTGCTAGAGAGCATTTGGATGTTCCAGAAGAGTATTGGGAGAATGTCATATGGTCAGATGAAACCAAAGTAGAAGTGTTTGGTAGAAACACATCTCGTCGTGTTTGGAGGAGAGTGAATGCTGAGTTGCATCCAAAGAACACCATACCTACTGTGAAGCATGGGGGTGGCAACATCATGCTTTGGGGCTGTTTCAAAGGGACCAGGACGACTGATCTGTGTACATGAAAGAATGGATGGGGCCATGTATCGTGAGATTTTGAGTGCAAACCTCCTTCCATCAGCAAGGGCACTGAAGATAAAACGTGGCTGGGTCTTTCAGCATGACAATGATCCCAAGCACACCGCCAGGGCAACGAAGGAGCGGCTTCGTAAGAAGCATTTCAAGGTCCTGGAGTGGCCTAGCCAGTCTCCAGATCTCAACCCCATAGAAAACCTTTGGAGGGAGTTGAAAGTCCGTGTTGCCCAGCGACAGCCCCAAAACAAAACTGCTCTAGAGGAGATCTGCATGGAGGAATGGGCCAACATACCAGCAACAGTGTGTGCCAACCTTGTGAAGACTTACAGAAAACATTTGACCTCTTTTATTGCCAACAAAGGATATAGAACAAAGTATTGAGATGAGCTTTTGTTATTGACCAAATACTTATTTTCCACCATAATTTGCAAATAAATTCTTTAAAAATCAGACAATGTGATTTTCTAGATTTGTTTTCTCATTTTGTCTCTCATAGTTGAGGTCTACCTATAATGTCAATTACAGGCCGGCGTCATCTTTTTAAGTGGGAGAACTTGCACAATTGGTGGCTGACTAAATACTTTTTTTTCCCCACTGTAAATATTATCTATCACATCTATGCTTTATGTAGGCATCATCTTTTAATCGTCCTTCAATTTACTTTGGACATTAGCAGGCTTAGGGTCCATTCAGAGCACGTTTTTTACCTCAGTTTAACAGATGCAAAAAAATGGATAAAAAAACAGACGCAAAAACAGACGCAAATAGATGGCAATCCATTTCCATAGACAAAAATGTTAAAAAAAAAAACGAATCTGTTGCTGTCCATTTTTTTGAAGGACACAAAAACAAGGTATACCATACTTTTGAGTCCGTCCAAAAACGGCAGCAGCGGATACGTTTTTTTTTACATTGATGTCTATGGAAATGGATGGCCATCTGTTTGTGTCTGTTTTTTAATCTGTTTTTTGCATCCGTTAAACGGATGTAAAAAACGTGATCTGAATGGACCCTTAAAAGTGTATCAACAATTTTCTGAAATCACAACAAAATTTCTCAAAAACAACTCTGTGCTCAATATATATATATATATATATATGTGTGTGTGTTTTATATATATATATATATATATATATATATATACATATTTATTAAAACACATACTTCAGACACATGCAACTAAATGCCAATGTATCTGCAACTAACTTTCACTCCAGAAAAAATTTATTCCATACTACTGCATGCTATAGTTTTTCTGTACCTTTTATTGGAAAGTACAATTGTTCCCCGCACAGCCAGGTGGCCAGGAACGCTGTTGTGCATGGAAAACGTAGAAGGGGGCACAGAAGTCAAATCCCCCCTAAGATAGCTCATCAGTATCTGATAGGTGGGGGTCCGAAATCCAGCTAATGCAATGATCAGCTGATCCCACTGCCTCTAGTGTGCAGGAAGGTATAGAGATGGATGGGCTCTGAACCTATTAGTTCAATAGGAGCAGAACTGCATCCAGCTCCGTCCATCTCTATAACCCCATTGCTCCTGGGGGAACCGGATTAACTGACTGATGTGGGGTCTGGGTTTCGGACCCTCATTGAATGGATACTGATGACCTATCTTGTAGATAAGTCATAAGTCATCAGTATGAAAAATGCTGGGGGGTGTCTGAAAAGACCCTTTAATAATGTATATTGATCTGTTGTGGTCAAATACAAAATTAAATGCTATTGACATGTTTGGTTAGTGAAAATGTATAGGAACGTGGAGGTGTGTTTCTGATGTATACACATGACATTATGTGAACGGAGCCTAAAAATGGGTAAACCAATGAAAATCACCTGAATCTGTTTATTTTGGAGGCACTGGACAATTATCCAAAGAGTATTGTTTTAGATATCAAAGGAAAGCTTATTCCAGCTTATTTCCAGCTTCTATTGAAATAAACCTACATGTGTGTGAGATTGTGAGTTGTAAATACCATATACAATGGGGCAGATTTATGAATACTGGAGTTATTCACGCCAGTCTTCATAGCACCGGAGCCAGCGGATGGTGCGCCTCATATATGACAAGATACACGCCTCCTCATAAATGAAGCACACCCTCCACAGATTTCTGGCGTAAATAATGATAAATTGAATGGCCCTGTCTCCTTTTTAGGGAAAGTCACAATTTTTTTTTTCACAAAATTACAAACAAGGCATGATGAATTTGCCCAATTATACGTAAACATATAAAAATATGAATAGGAATTATATTTAAAAATTTGGTCCCTCACTTTATATATCTATAGAATGGGAACCCAGTGACCCCGGGTTACCAATTTTTAGCAAAAATGATGACGTGACAACGCTTGTCTGCAACTCTTTCCATTGAAGTATATGGAATTACAGAAAGATCTGAGCACAGATGTAAGATCTGCAATTTATTTTAGACACTGTCAATTTCTCTAATTCACGCCCCTTTCCTACTAAGCCATGCAACCTTGTTGAACATAGCACAAAAACACTATAAGGCTAAGGCCCCACTTGGCATCCCGCAGAAAAAAAAAGCGCTGCGGGAGAAACCCTGGCGGGTTCGCATCGCAGTTCTTCCCGCAGCGCTTTAGACAGAAAGTTTGCAGAGTTTTCCTTGGTGGACTTTCAGTTTCAATTATACCTATGAGGAAATCGCCGGCGTTTCCGTAGGTATAACTGACATACAGCGATTTCCAAAACCGCGCTGGTTTTGGAAATCGCTGCGTGTCTGTGAAGCATGGGATTTTCCAAGAAACAATCAGACCTTGATTGAAAAGAAATCCAAAGGAGTTTATTCTAATTATTTCATCAGAACATATCCAAAACATGTACTAAGAAATCCTTGTGTCAACTCCACCAACTACCGAGCTTGCTGGGTAATGGAGTCCTTTTATAGCATAGACATTTCCCATAATCCTATGCAGTTTTCTCCTATAAAAACACTGGAGTTGATGCAGACTTGCCTCTTATAAGGCCAGGGCAGACACACCCTACTACAGCTCCACTACTGCAGGTAAGTAAATGAAAACACTTCTTTATGAAACACAAATTGTGAGTATTTCCTTAGTTTTGGTACATTGTTTCCAGATGGCAAGACCAGAAAGAGTAGAAAATAGAGCATTAGGTGGCCAGCCTAATGAGGAAAGAAAGAAATAAGAAGCAGTAAGAACATTCACACAGAGGCTTTACCAGACCTGGCATCCCATGTACCAAAACTAAGGTTACAAAACAGGAAATCAATTATAAACATAAAACAAAACATTTTACCTCTTCACAGTGTCCGAGCGCGGTTTTTTTCTGCAAAGTTGGCATGGGATTCACTAGAATCTCATCCACTTTGCTCTGACTGTAAAACTCCGTGATTTTTTCTGCGGCGTTTACGCCACATGGGCTTTAGCCTAAGAATGACTAGAGATGGACAAAACACTTTGGCACAAGCTTCCAGTTCGACTTGAATATCCCAAATATACCAAATTGCCTGGATTTTAATGAAACCAAACAATTGGGGATTCGTCTCATACGAACTAAAATGGCCACCACAATATGCATTCTGGGAAATTATTAGACCTCAGAGAATAGGTGGAGGCACAGGAGAGGTGAAAAAAACATTTATACTCGCTTTCCCTCACCTCTTTTGGTCCTCCTCAGGGCGTGCAGTGCTCTCCTGGTGACATCATGCAACAGAGTCACAAATGAGGATAGTGACTGGGCCACAGTGGTGATATAGGCACACAGAGCGTCATGATGCTCAGCATGTGTGTCATGCTGAGACCTAATCACTAGTGACATCACTGAAAAGACTGAGAGAGAGAGAGCTGGATGCCGCAGAGCCTAAGGGAGGTGAGCAAACATAAAAAACAGTGTTACTTGCCTCTTCTGTGCCCTGGCACGACTCCTGTGATTGGGCCTCAGCAGTCACATGGGTCACCCAGCGTTGTGACACTTGTGTCAATGCGTCCAGGGCCGGTTTTAGACAAAGTGGGGCCCTGGGCAAAATTAAAAGCGGGGCCCCAAATGCTGATATGCAAACAACACCATCGTCTTCCAGTGGCAACCCCTATAATAACGCCTCCTTTCTGCCAACAAAAAAGTAATAAGCCCCATTTTACCACACACAATTCAAATGAACACCTTTGTACCACCTAATAGATTTCTGCACCCAGTCATCAGTTATTATAGCGCCTAATTATAAATAATAGTCCCTGCTTATAAATATTACACCTTTATCAGTAATAGCTCCCTTATAAATGATAAATAGTGCTCTGTATCAGTAATATTCCCTCTTATCAGTGACAGTCACCCCGTAAAAATAATACTGCTCCCTTATAAATAATAGCCCCCTCATAAATAATAGTTACCCATATAAATAGTCCCCATTATCACTAATAGCCCCCTTTATAAATAAGCCCACTTAACAATTATACCCCCCTTATAAAAAGTTCCCCTCTTATAAATAATAGCTCCCCCTTATAATGGATGCCTTATATATAATAGTTCCCCCCTTATAAATAATAGCCCATCTTATAAATAATAGTTCCCCCTTATAATAGCCCCCTCATACTTATGTTTCCCAATTATATGTAGTAACCCACCCTTATATATAATAGTTCTCCGTTATACAGTGTCGGACTGAAGGTCATTAGGCCCACCATAGGAATTTGTTCTGGGGCCCACCCAACAGCTTCCTGCTAATAGCCTACACCATGGCTCCTTCACTGAAGTCTTCCATATGTGCTGACTATCAGGCGTTACTGAGTATGTTGCCAGTATAGTCAGCCCCTATAATACTGTGCAGGTCCCAATAACTCCATGGCCAGCTCATGCACAGTACTGTATGGGGAATGACATGGCCATGGAGCACTACACGTATGTGCAAGATTATAGTGAGGGAGCTGTGATTCAGACATAGCACACAGGGCTGCCAGCAGGAATTCTGAGCCTCACCCCCCCCCCCACAGTATAATGCTCCACATGGTATATAATGCTCCATGGTATAAAATGCTCTCCTGAGCCCTCCAGTTTCCCCACATGGTATATAATGCTCCACAGTGACCCGACACAGTATAAAATGCTCCCCTGAGCCCCCCATAGTGGCCCCACATGGTATGTAAGGCTCCACACAGTATAATACTCCACAGTGGCCCACACAGTATACTACCCCTTAGTGGCCCCAGACAGTGCAATATGCTCCCCAGCAGCCCCACATAATATAATATGCTCCATACAGTATAATATGCACCCCACAATGCCCCCCCAGTATAATGCTCCAGTGGCCTAACACAGTATAACATGCTCCATAATGACCTCCACACAGTATAATATACTCCCCAGAGGGGTTCCCCCAGTATAATGCTCCACAGTGGTCCCCCACAGTATAATATGTTCCCCACAGTCCCCCCCAGTATAATGCTCTACAATGGCCCACAGAGTATCATATGCTCCCGAAAAGCCCCACACAATATAATACACTCCACAGTGGCCCCACACAGTATAACAGGCTCCCCACACTGTCCCTTCCCCCAGTATAAAGCTCCACAGTGGCCCATAGTATAATATGCTCCCCAGAGGGCCCCCGCTGGTATAATGCTCCACAGTGCCCCCTCCAGTATTTTGCTCCACAGTGGCCCCACGCAATATATTATACTCCCCAGAGCGTCCCCCCAGTATAATGTTCCACAGTAGGCCCCACGCAGTATAATATGCTCCCCAGAGCGCCCCCTAGTATAATGCTCATTAGTCCCCCCCGAATATTGCCCCACAGTGGCGCCACGCAATATAATATGCTCTGCTGATGGCCCCCCCAGAATAATGCTCCACAGTGACCCCACTCAGTATAACATGTTCCAGAAATGGCCTCCACACAGTATAATATACTGCCCAGAGAGGTTTTCCCAGTATAATACTCCACAGCAGCCCAAAACAGTATAATATGCTCTCCAGAGCCCCCCCAGTATAATGCTCCACAATGGTCCAAAACAGTATAACATGCTCTCCAGAGCCCCCCCCAGTATAATGCTCCACAGTGGCCCCGCACAGTATAATATACTGGGGGGCTCCTCTGGAGAGCATATTATACTGTGTGGGGAAACCGTGGAGCATTATACTGGGGGGGCTCTGGAGAGCATATTATACTGTGTGGGGCCACTGTGGAGCATTGTACTGGGGAGGGGGCCCTCTGGAGAACATGTTATATTCTGTGGGGCCTCTATGGAGTATTATATAGTGGGGGGGCTCTGGAGAGCATGTTATATTCTGTGGGGCCACTTTGGAGCATTATACTGGGGGGGCCCCTCTGGAGAACATATTATACTGTGTGGGGCCACTGTGGAGCATTATACTGGGGGGCCCCTCTGGAGAGCATAATGCTCCAAAGTGGCCACACATAATATAACATTATCTCCAGAGCCCCCCCCCACATTATAATTTTCCACAGAGGCCCCACAGAATATAACATGCTATCCAGAGGGCCCCTTCCCCAGTATAATGCTCCACAGTGGCCCCACACAGTATAATATGCTATCCAGAGGGGCCCCCCAGTATAATGCTCCACAGGGGCCCTACAGTGCTGCTATTATATTATATTCTGGGGTCTATTCAGACCCCCGAGTATAATAATCGAAGGCCCGGGGGAGGTGAGGGAAAATAACAAACAGTTATACTAACCTTGTCTTACCTCTCCTGGGCCTCCTCGCGCTGCTCCGTTATCCCGGCCGGCGCCGGCTTCTTCTTCTCTGCGGCTGACGTCACGCGTTGTGGATGTCACCGCTGAGGCCTGTGATTGGGCCTCAGCGATTACGTGAGGCACGCTGTCAGCACGCCCCACGTGATCGCTAAGGCTGAAGCCTGGCCTCAGCGGTGATGTCCGCAACGCCAGAAGATGACGTCGGACGCCAAGGACAGGTGAGTAAAAATGTTTGTTATTTTTACTCACCACGGAAAGGGGCCCTGTGGTCCCTTTCTGTTATTCATTTGTTCGGGCCTGACTCCGGGATCCGGAATCATCAGGTTCCGGATCCCGGGGGCCCTTTGGGGACGGGGCCCTGGGCAATTGCCCAGTTTGCCCCCCCGTAAAGCCGGCCCTGAATGCGTCACAATGCCATGTGACCAGCTGTGCCCCATCACAGGAGTTAGTGATTCCTGACGTCTGTCAGAAGCACCAAAGACAGCAGGGAGTTGCGTGGGAACCCTGGAGGGGTAAGTAACACTGTTTTAAATGTTTGCTCACCTCTCCTAGGCTCCAATTATTATAATCTCTTCAGATCCCCCAGAGTATAATAGCAGTTCTTATTTGGACATGTTCGGACCGAATAAAACTGCAGGCAGAACCTCACAAATATTGTAATAACTGGACTCAAATAACCGACGTGAACAAAATCACATTAGTTATCCTGGCTGATGTTTGGTTTGGGGTATTTTTCGATTATTTGCCCAGCCCTACCCCTGAATATAATAATTTCACTTCCAGTTCTATCTGAACTTGTTTGACCTGAAAAGAATCAGGGACCTGAGCCACCAGAACCCAGGATGAATCTTGGGAGTTCTCCAATCTCTACTAAGGACCCATGTTGCGGTGTTTATAGTACCAGCAAAGTGAATGAGATTTTGGTTAATCCCACACAGTCACACACTGAGGGGAAAAAAAGCAGCAGAAAAGCTGCATTTTTCAAAATATATTCATTTTAGCGTTTTCCCTATATACTGTATTTAATAGGGGAGGGAAGAAAATTGCAGAGGAAAATGCAGTGCTGAAACTCTGCTGAAAAACTCAGGAAAAACTCTGCAATGCATTTTTCACTGTGTTTTTTCTGTGTTTCTTTTAGATGTGTTTTACTATGTGGGGTCCTTCCACGTATTGTGGAGAAGCTGCATTTTTTGTTGCAGTTTACTGAGCCAAAGCCAAGAGGGGCTTCAAAAGGAATGGGGAATATAAAGGGAGCTCTTATATTCAATTTGGCTTTGGCTCAAAAAACTGCAGCAAAATCTACAAACAATGTTTGGCCTCCTGAGGAAGTCAAATGCGAAACCGCGAATTGGGGCAGTACACATGGGCAATTCCCCTCAGTTTGTAACTTATTTGTAAAGTAAGTACCTCTTGTAAAGTACTCCAATGTGGGAATTTGTTTAAGAATCCATTATCTAGTAAAATAGTTGTATGTCACTGCTATAGATTTGGAAACCTCTATGCATGTTTAATGATGGTAGCCAATGTATACAAGTATATTGTCATACAAGTTTAGCTATGTATAGCTATATTAGGTGGACTTAATTAGAGGTGAAATGGAAACTATTCAAGTAGGAGGAGAAAAAATGTTATTAGATTAGAAATCAATCTTGGAAAGGAATAACTTATGTTTATTTTTAGATCTGATCGCTTTGGAGTGTATCTATTGCTATGAATTATACATTTTATTGTTGTAAAAAATATAATAAAGAAATTGTACAGTTTTATATGAAACTAAGACCTATTGAGGTTTTTGTTTGAATGTTTGACAAGAGAGTTGTTTCAATTGTTATCTTGTGGCTACTATAGTTGGGTATAGGTTTACTTATATATTGTAATATATGCAATGTCTAAAGTGCCTGTGTGCAAATGACACTTTTATTTTTACAATTTTTACAATTAAACATAGCAAAGTTAGTACACGCTTCTAAGAGGGAAGACCTCTATAATAAAACATGGGGTGAAAACTTCAGCATACTGAACCCCACTGAGCTACAATATGGGACAGTAAAGTTTTATTATCTCCATATCATTGATTGCTACAATACAGTGGTCTTAGGGATGAAAAAACAGAATACAACATGGGATATTATTGATGACTCGTTGTATCACTAAGTACCATAGTCAATGTATTGCCCACTTTCTGAATGTTATCAGATTATTGTGGTCAATAGGAGGATGATACAGCAGAAGTGTACATGGGTGGACTGTAGGAAGGTCACTATAAAAAGGACACTCAGTGGCCAAGATGTACAGCACAACACAAGACATTCATCTCAAATAAACTCCAACCCAACAGCAACAATGGTGCAGTGGACTGCTGAGGAGAAAGCTGCCATTACCTCCACCTGGGCCAGGGTTAATATTGAACAGGATGGTCATGATGCCCTGACAAGGTAAGGACATGAACATATATATCCTGTCACTGCTAAATACATCATCACTATTTACCTTATCCTGATGTATCAAATATATCAGCCAGTATACTGGGAACCATTGTAACACACAGCAATGATATGCATGAGAAGGTTTTCAGCCTCTGAATGTTAACATTAATGTTTCCATCCTAGATAATAAATGTTACATTCATTCATAGTATGCAGATGTTGAAATTGGTGAGGAATTCAGACACAAAATAAGGAAGAAAGTTGTACAATTTTTTTTTTACAATACACAATAATTAACTTTAATGTCCTCAAAAAACTATTCAAAAACATATGAACATTTATTTACATTTTTACATGATTGATTTTGTATATAAGAATAACTTGTATTCTTTTCATTAGGCTTCTGGTTGTGTTCCCCTGGACCCAGAGATATTTCGGCAGCTTCGGAAACCTGTCCAATGTCACCGCCATCACTGGCAATGCCAAGGTCCGGGCTCATGGCAAGAAGGTGCTCACAGCTGTTGGCACTTCCATCCAGAACATTGATGATGTGAAACATCACCTGGCTGTCCTCAGCAAGTCCCATGCCCAGGAGCTCCACGTGGACCCCGAGAACTTCAAGGTAGAGATAACTACTTAATATAAGAAAACATTCATTTTCAGTTTCCCTATGCAAATATATCTCTGTCTGTGCTGCTGCAGGGAGATGAATGTCTGACTGTTTGCAAAGTTGAAAAATTGTCTTTACTGCTTTCATTCATTGATCTTTCTCCTTGTGAAAAAGCTACACAATGGCCTTTCCTGTCTCTTAGTGTAGATCCACCCTTTATAACAGTGCACTTCATCCACCATATTATGTATATTGCTTGCTGTTTTATATGAATGTATGTGACCATCTCATACACATGAAATGAATATATACTTTTATATGTAAAACTGTATAGCAATGGGACATATGTTAAATTACTAAACTAACGCTAAGCTTTTTTTTTCCACAGCGTTTTGGAGAAGTCCTGGTTATCGTCTTGGCTTCCAAGTTGGGATCTGCATTCACCCCTAAGATCCAGGCTGCCTGGGAGAAGTTCATCAATGTCTTGGTAGCTGCTCTGAGCCACGGCTATTTCTAAATCACCAAGCCATTTCTTGTGAAAATGTTGTCAAAAATTTGCAAAAAGGAAAATAAAATAATTTATAATATTTAGAATTGTGTTTGTCCTTACAAATTACTACACACAAAACTGTATGAAAACCAGTGAAATACATAAAATAACAAGCCTACAAAGGTGGTCGCACGGCTGGTTTAGCACTTTGTCCTCTCCACTGTCCTCCTTGCACAATGGTTCCCCATTCACCTGATATGCAAAGCACTGTAGCATGACCCCCATTAAGTAAAAGGGTCTGGCTGCAGTTCCTTGTACAGTCACATGGCCAGGAGCACTGCTGTGCATGGAAAACCTAGGAGAGGACCCAGAAGCCAAACCCTCCACCCGCATGATGAGAAAGTGATTTCATATACTAACAATAGCATATTGACTTTATGGGATCATAATCACTTAAAAAGATGGGAAAACCAAAATAAATTGATACAGAAACACTACCTGTATTCAGGGCTTATGGTTGACATGCATATTGAAATTGAATTATCAAAAACATAGGCCAGACATTTGCAAATGTATGCCGATGTATCAGCAACTTACATCACAGAAAACAAAAACATTCCATGCTAGTGCATGCAATACTTGTTCTGCAGGACCACCACAACAATCATCTGACCCAGTTACCTCCGGGAACCTGAAGTTAGAGACAGACAGAGCTACTATACCATGCCTGCAGCTCTTACTTAAATAGAAGCTGAGTTGCTGCCAATATGACTTCCTGTGCCCAGTGGCAGCTAGATCAACTGATCAGTGGGGTCCGGGTGTTATATCGCCACTGATCCAGTACAAATGACTTATCCTGTGGATGGGTTATCAGTATGAAAAATCTTGGAGTGGGCGGCTGATAAACCCCTTTAAAAATGTATATTGATATAGTGTGGCCAAATTTAATAACATTTTTAAAGGGAGTCTATCACTGGGGGAACATGGTTTTAACTGAAGCTATGTTGGAATAGCCTTTATAGAGGCTATTCTACTCCTATCTTTACTTTTCTTCTCCTCGCTCCTCGCACATTTATTAAACTACTTGAACCTTTTTTGGCATGAAGCATTACACTATCTCCCATGTTAAATTGGCATGCTTGACAGCATAATATTTATACTAATATGCTGTACTTTACATATAGAGGCATAACTTGATGTTCCTGGGCCCCCAAATAAAATTTGTAATGGGGCTCCTACCTACCATGTGTGAAATATGATGCCTCATTCACACGTCCACAATCTGCAGACGTGTGAGGTACTGTACATGCTATTCACGGACAGCACCCCAAGGTTGATTCACTTTTCACATCTGTGACAAGCACATTAACTTTTTTTTTGTTTCATTTTCTAAACTTTGTATGTGTCTGAGTCTGTGACCCATATCATTGGTGTGATGCATCAGTGAAAAAAAGACGTGAATCCTATAGTCTGCAAAAACAATTGGATGCCTGAATCTTGGGGGTTATGTATCATCTGCACCTTTTTTAGACTTATTTTTTGCAGGTATTTTTTTTTTTTAGACTAGTTTTACTGTGGTGTCTATTTATGATGTAAGCATACCTCCTTGTGAATTTTGTGCCCGTGTGTTATTTAGTTTAGATGCGCTTTTACAAGTTATGTACACTTTAATTCTTTTTTGCTAAAAAAAAAGCTCAATTGCCCCTTTTAATGCAGTCTGAGCTGACAGATTTTTTTTCTACTGCTATGTACTGGAGGGCATTAGCACCTTTTTTTTGCCCCCTTTTTTAAAAAAAGCACAAATTATAAATACAGTGTGAAAAGGATCTCCATTTAGACCACACAGCCTTTTCCCAACAAAAAGCAAAAGCGGGGAGGGCAGCATAATAAAGGGCAGAAAAAGATGACAAAAAAGAACAATTCAAACAAAAAAAGTCACAAGTAGCTTAATAAATGTGCTCCACTGAAATTACTGTGTACCTATGGTGTCTGCAAAAAAAGCGTCAGGCACACATACATGATATGCGGACATGTTAATATGGCCTAATACTGGTGTTTTCGTGCATTGTCAAAATTATGTTCTATCCGTCTCCATAGCCCAGTAGTGTTTGCTATCTTTGCACTACTTATACCCACGCCCCGTTTACAAAAAATGCTTTATGTTCAAAAGTACATTTTGTAAAGTATACAGAAATGCCGTAAACAAGGGGCCTAACATCATGGTAAAGAAGTACCTATTGTTTTATGGTTTTTATATTTTACTTGCCAGAGATCACAAATGAACTATGGTATATATAGTGCTCTTGTATCCATGTGTTTGTATACAAATTAACTTTTAGGGCCACACTGAGAGGAAACAATCCCATAGATATCCGGTGAGAAGTGGATACCACGGTATCTAGTCTAGGCAATGCCTTGTGAGCTATATATATCAGCATCATATATCTACACATTTCTATGCGACTTTGCTACCATGTATCACTAGGGCATCCAGGCTGTTATGCTTACCAAGTATTGTCTAGATTGGATACAGTTGTATCCACTTCTCAGGTCTCTGTATAATTTAGACTGCCATCACTCGTCTGAAAAGAACTATAGTTGGTTGGTCAACTGTTCCAAACACATGAACAACCACGAACCTTCCAATGAGCGTTTGACTTCCCCAAACACTTGGCAAGTTAATGGATGAAAGTTGTTCAATGCTACGGAAGTGCTAAAAACAGGGAGGACACTTGTAGGTGTGTGTTAGTAGTAGAAACACATGCCCACAATACAAAATTCTACCACAGGTCTGTCAATCTAGCCCATAGTCAACAGATCATGGCAGACAGATGGCAGAAAAAAATCCAACACAACAGATTTAGGCTCTAACCAGAGGCGTAGCTAGCGGGCGGGGGGGGGGGGGGGGGCTGCCATTAATACATCCTTTATTTCTAACTAGATCAGTGTCTGCAGACACCGATCTACTTAAAACGTGTCCTGCAACTTAACAGTATTGTAAACCGCAAGCCAATACAGGCTTGCGGTTTACAAGACGCCGAGACCACAGAAGGATGTCTGCTTCTCAGCACGGGCGGCGCGATGACGTCACAACATCGCGCCGCCTGTGCTCAGACACAGACGTCCTGTGCGTGGACAGGGAGGAAGCGGCGGTTGCATTCATCAGCATGGTACGTAGGTGAGTATGACTTTTTTTTGTGGGTATATCAATAGTATAAGGGGTGGTTAGGAGGGGGAATTATAACTATAAAGGGAGGATTCATTAGGGGGCATTATGACGATGGGGGGTCATTTATATAAGGGTTATTACGGGGTATTATGAATACAAGGGGGGAGGTTATTTATATAAGGGGCCATTAGAGGGCATCATTTATATTACGAGGCATTATGAACATAAGGGGTGGTCATTGATATAAGGGGTCATTAGAGGTGCAGTTTTTATGTCAGGGGGAATCAGGGGCATAATATGAGGGTCAATTAATTTAATTAAAGTGGCACTTGGGCTTTATTAAGACTAAGGTCTCACGTACCAGGCTGCAGCAAAAAAAGCACTGGAGGAGAAACCATGGCGGTAACATTGTGGTTTTTCCCGCAGTGCTTTTCACAGAAGGTCTGCAGAGATTTCCCCTGTGGACTTTCTATTTTCAATACACCTATATGGAAATCGCCAATGTTTCCATGGGCATAATTGACATGCTGCAATTTCCAAAACTGCAACGGTTTTGAAAATCGCAGTGCGTCTGCTGCACATATTTTTCCGCAATGTGTGGATGGGATTTGCTAGAATGCCACGGTTTTTTTCTGTGGGTTTTCACCACATGGGGCCCCCATCCCGACTTTGCAGTAAAATATGCGCAGCGGAAACACTGCGATTTCCAAAACAGTCGCAATTTTGGAAATATGCTACATGTCAATTATACCTACGGAAACGCCAGCGGCTTACCTATAGATATAATTGAAGCAGAAAGTCCGCAGAGGAAACCTCTGTGAACTTTCTGTGCAAAGTGCTGCAGGAAAAATCACGATGCGTTGTCGCCGCAGTTTTTCCCGCAGCTGTTTTTTGCTGTGGGACGCCACGTGGGGCCTTGGTCTTAAGGAGTTTTCCAGCTCATTTTTATTAATTATCTATCCTCAGAATAAAACATCAATAAGAGATAAGTGATTCCCCACTGATCAGCTGTATGAAGGGGAAATGGTATCTGTTTATATCATACGCTGTCTGTTTATAGTGACCGTGTGATGTCATTCCAGCATTATCACATAGACGTGTATAGGACGAGGCTGTAGTTACATTACATGGCCACTATGAAAAGAATGACACTATATAAACAGAGAAGGGGTCACGGCGCTTACACAGGTACCATGGTTCATTCAAACAGCTGATCCTGGGGGTCCCGGATATTGGAACCCCAATAATTTTTTTTTCCATTTTTTTTTCCCTTTTCAATTAGGAAACATCTGGGGCATTATTAATAAGGGGCACTATTTAAAGGGGGTGCACAGGGAAGTCATTAATTTAAAGATGCACTTGGGGGTATTATTCATTATAGGGGGTTATATTATATATTTTATAATTGGGGGTAGCAGCAGGATGGGTGTGCAGGTGAGCACAATGTGGGTCGGGTGCCTGGAAAAGTAAGGAGCCAAAGATGTATGTTCTGCAAACTTTACAGAGACTGGAAGAAATGGTTATGGTGGTCCAGATGGAAGGAAAATGGAATGGAAATATGAATAATTAGTCAGAGATGTCACTGGCAAGTCACTAAATGATACTGCACTGTATTCACCCTGTGTACAGCCGTTATCTACCACTATACGGTCACCGTATAGTGATAATATCGGTATACCTAAGTTGGGGGCCCACTTGAACATGTTCGTCCCCCCTGTGCTCTACCCCTAGCTATGCCTCTGGTTGTACCCAAGTTATTGTTGATTTTTTCCTGGCCTACCCTACCCCTATAATTGGGGGTAGCAGCAGGATGGGGGCTTTGTGTAGGTGAGGATAATGTGGGTCAGGTGCCTGGAAAAGTGAGGAGCCAAAGATGTCTGTGTTGCAAACTTTACAGAGACTGGAAGAAGTGGTCATGGCCGTCCAGATGAAAGAGATGGGGAATGTGAACGATTAGTCAGAGACGTCACCGGTAAGTCACAAAATGTTACTGCACTGTATTCACCTAAATTATCTGCAGAGCCCTGTATAGAGCTGCTATATACCACTATACACTCACCGTATACTCATATTATCGGTATACGAACATGTCCAAGTAGGGGGCCTACTTGGACATGTTCGCCCCCCCTGTGCTGAAACCCTAGCTACGCCTCCGGTTCTAACCAACTTTAGTTGACGGTTGACTGTATGGGACAAACTGTCGTAGGTTTATGTACAAACAACCAACAGCAGACAGCCTAAAATCTGCCACTTCAGCAGTCTAAAAGCTAATGTATATGGCCAGTCTAAGGCTAAGGCCCCACGTAGAGAGCCGCAGCCGAAAAATGCTACGGAAAGACCGTGGCAGAAACGCATTTCGTTTTTTCCATTGCATTTTTTGCATAAAGTCCATAAAAGTTTCCTCTGCAGACTTTCTGCCTCTATTATACCTATATGGAAAACACCAGCGTTTCCGTAGGTATAATTGACATGCTGCAATTTACAAAATTGCTTGTGTTTTCCACTGCAGATTATTTTCTGCAATGTGTGGATGGGATTAGCCAGAATCCCATCCACTTTGCAGGTAATGTAATACGCATCGGTTTTTGATGCGGCTTTTCCATCACGGCCAAAATGCTGCGTAATCGCAACGTGGAGCCCAAGCCTAACACTTTATTCAGATAACCGTGACCCAAAACAACTGTGAAAACTGACATTTTTTGCAGGATCTTTGCATCCAGGGTCACCCATTTTCAAGGATCCATCACAGACTTGAATCTATTATGGGATCTGTGAAAATGGTCCTATTTCAGCAGTTTGTTAAAATGGACCATCAAAAGATGGTCATGTGAGTAGCTGAAATGAAATAATTTTAATACAGCTGTGTAATGGGCATTAGAAAAAAAAAGGCCATAACACTGCCTTTTTTCAAGAATTGAGCAGATATCATAGGCCCTGGATAAATGGAAAAATAAAAATTGGGCTTTTGGAAGGCAAGAAGTAATGAATATGCAAAAATGAGAAATGGCTGCTACAGATAGAGGTTAAAAGGATTGCCCATGGTCATGGTGCACCTGTGTGCTCATCACATGATAAATTCCAAAAAATAAAAATTAATGTAGAAAAATCTTAAATATATTTTATCCAGTATAATGCAAAATCCAATATGATAATCTCAATAATAATGCAATAAATTAATACCCCAGAGTTAGGCTTTTAGGGTGTATCAGACCATTTACACCTGTAGGGTGATTATAGGGATAGTAATGATTTTTGGGTTTCTTACGTTGTATTGGTCTGACATGCACCTTTGAACCCTGGACCATGTTTTGATCCTTCCACCTATCCAGTATTTGTCATAGGTAACGCTGGTTTAATCTGAATCACGGTAAATCCTGGTTCATATATCTTCATTGTTCCAGGCCGCTGTGTTTAGATGATTATTGGTTGTCCTATCATTATTTATATCACTCTTGTGTTGACAGCAGGTTATTTAAGCTCTGGTTGAATAATATTTTTTTCTTGGTTTATTTATTTAATTTTATTGACTTATTATTATTAAAAGTTATGTATTAATTTATTGCATGATTATTGAAATTATCATATTGGATTTTGCTGATCACATGACCATAGACTGTATAGCACATGACCATGGTCAGAGTTTTATCCACTAGAAATAAGCAGAATGAATTACAGCAAGCAGAGATCTAGAAAACTGAGAGGAATTAATACAGAAAGTATATTGGAAAATTGTATATCTTTTTATTATACAAACAATAGTATTTGTCTCTTAATATTGATCTGAAAGTGGCTAATCCATAAAATGTATCATTATAGATTTAAGGAATTTAGTCTGTATAGGAAAAGGACCTACTTCTTTGGATAATAAATGTTGTAAATGTAGCTTTTGTAAATGCTGAATTATTGCACAATATATAGAAATGTTCAGTTATTTCAGAATTTTGGGATGAGATCTATACATTTAAGGCTATGCTAATTGAAGACCCATTTAGAAAAAATAAAAAAAAATATGAATATAGAAAAATGAAATATACTAAAAATTATACATTTGGAACCTTCATGTGCAAATAAGACCATTATAAATTCTTGGTTACAAATAAGCTAACCCATCCAATTCTGGAACATACTGAGATCCCTCTTCACCTTGGACTGGCTGGATGTGCTGTATATAAAAAGATGCCCAAGAAAAGAGTGTGAAGACGAGGAGATGTGTATTTGAGGGTCAAAAGATCTACAGGATGTTTGAGTAAGAAAATATCCATGTGTCCACGGCAGAGTGTGAGGAGAGTGATAAGAGTTGTGGATAGGGGTGTGCCTTTCTTTGTGCATTGTGGACAAGTTCCTTTTTAGCATCTATGGCTAAATTGATTGAAGAGCACAAAGTTAAAAAAAAGCAAAGGTTTCAAAAAAAGCTAAATCTGTATAGCCTGAAGGAAAGATGATGGAAAACTTTAAATATGTGAAAAGGTTAAATAAGGTTTGAAAGTGAAGTATTTTTAACCCCTACACGTACCAGTATGTGTAAATCCTGGTGCATGTGACTATGTATGGAGTCCGCTCAGAAGCAGATCGGGCACTGGCTGCCGGGTCTCTGCTGTTTCACCCCCCTTTCCCTAGATCACATATAAATATAAATAAATAAACGTGTAGATAAACACATTAGGACACCATACATTCCCCAGCATGGTATTAATAAAAACTACATATTGTCCCACAAAAAAGACACCTTACACAGCTCCGTACACTAAAATATGAAAAAGTTACAGGTGTCATAATATGGTGATTAAAATAATTTTTTTTCTTTCAAATTTAGAATTTTTGTAAATTTATTAAAACATGAAAAAAACTAGATAAATTTTGCATCATCGTGATCATAGCAACCCAGAGAATAAAGCCAACATAGCATTTTTACTGCAAAGTGGAAGCCATAAGAACAGAACCCATAAGAAAATGTTTGAAAAAATTTTTTTTTTCAATTCCACCTCATTCTGATTTTTTTTCCCAAGCTTTCCAGTACATTGTATAGAATAATAAATGGTACCATTTTGAAGTACAACTTATCACGCAAAAGTCAAGCCCTCATACGATTACATAAATGGAAAAATAATAAAGCTATGGCTTTAGAAATGCAAGGAGTAAAAAACGAAAACTCAAAAAAAAAACTGAAAAACGTCAGTGTCACGTAAGGGTTAAAAGGAGTCTGTCACCAGGAAACTTCATATCAAACCAGCCACAGTGTATTTGTAAAGGGCATTATGCTGATCACTATTATACCTTTAGATAATTTAATTGATGCACCATTTTCTTGAAAAAGCCATTTTTAGAAATATGAAGATGAGGCTCAGGTGACCCTATTGCACTTGAGCCTCATTTACATATTTCTAAAAACTGATTTTTTTTTTCAAGGAAATGGTGCATCAATTGAATTATCTAAAGGTATAATAGTGATCAGCATAATGTCCCCTGCAATGCACTTTGGCTGTTTCTTGGTGACAGGGAAGGGGCAGATTTGAAGCAATGTCCAGAAAATAGTAGTAATGGTAGAGGCTTGGAAGATACTTTCAGCAGATCTGGTTAGCAAACAGTAAGTGAATTTATACATACCTCAGATAAACACATATCAATCCTAAAATATAAAGGAAATAACATAAGGGCAGACTAGATGGACAGTCTCCTACCAAACTTCTATATTTCTATGCAACATTGGAAAATCATAGAAAATCAACCTATAAACCCACCAAGTTGATCCAATTGATGACAAAAACCCCTGTGAGGAGGTGCCAATTGTCCCATCAGAGGAAAACAATCCTTCCCAACTCCATATGTGGCAATTGGACTAAGTCCCTGGATAAGTGTCCTATACCTATAATTTCTAGTACCCATAAACTGTGATATTCTTACCTTCAAGAAAGGCATCCAGGCCCATCTTGGTATTATGCTGCAGAAATATGACAGCGAGTATTAATTTAATTTCTAATACTTAACTTTGTATAAAATGTATAAGATAATTATTTTGACTTAATTTACTTTTTAACTCAACACAAGTCTATTATTGATGAGTTGATGTATCACAAAGTACATAGTACAATATTCAATGTATCAACCATTTTCTGAAAGTTATCAGATTGTTGTGGTCAGTAGGAGGATGACACAGCAGAAGTGTACATGGGTGGACTGTAGGAAGGTCACTATAAAAAGGACACTCAGTGGCCAAGATGTGCAGCACAACACAAGACATTCATCTCTAACAAACTCCAACTCAACAGCAACAATGGTGCAGTGGACTGCCGAGGAGAAAGCTGCCATTACCTCCACCTGGGCCAGGGTTAATATTGAACAGGATGGTCATGATGCCCTGACAAGGTAAGGACATGAACATATATATCCTGTCACTGCTAAATACATCATCACTATTTACCTTATCCTTATAGTTTGCTACAATGTATAAAATATATCAGCCAGTATACTGGGAACCATTGTAACACACAGCAATGATATGCATGAGAAGGTTTTCAGCCTCTGAATGTTAACATTAATGTTTCCATTCTAGATAATAAATGTTACATTCATTCATAGTATGCAGAGGTTGAAATTGGTGAGGAATTCAGACACAAAATAAGGAAGAAAGTTGTACACTTTTTTTTTTACAATATACAATAATTATCTTTAATGTCCTCAAAAAACTATTCAAAAACATACGAAAATGTATTTACATTTTTACATTATTGATTTTGTATATAAGAATAACTTGTATTCTTTTCATTAGGCTTCTGGTTGTGTTCCCCTGGACCCAGAGATATTTCAGCAGCTTCGGAAACCTGTCCAATGTCACCGCCATCACTGGCAATGCCAAGGTCCGGGCTCATGGCAAGAAGGTGCTCACAGCTGTTGGCACTTCCATCCAGAACATTGATGATGTGAAACATCACCTGGCTGTCCTCAGCAAGTCCCATGCCCAGGAGCTCCACGTGGACCCCGAGAACTTCAAGGTAGAGATAACTACTTAATATAAGAAAACATTCATTTTCAGTTTCCCTATGCAAATATATCTCTGTCTGTGCTGCTGCAGGGAGATGAATGTCTGACTGTTTGCAAAGTTGAAAAATTGTCTTTACTGCTTTCATTCATTGATCTTTCTCCTTGTGAAAAAGCTACACAATGGCCTTTCCTGTCTCTTAGTGTAGATCCACCCTTTTATAACAGTGCACTTCATCCACCATATTATGAATATTGCTTGCTGTTTTATATGAATGTATGTGACCATCTCATACACATGAAATGAATATATACTTTTATATGTAAAAATGTATAGCAATGGGACATATGTTAAATTACTAAACTAACGCTAAGCTTTTTTTTCCACAGCGTTTTGGAGAAGTCCTGGTTATCGTCTTGGCTTCCAAGTTGGGATCTGCATTCACCCCTAAGATCCAGGCTGCCTGGGAGAAGTTCATCAATGTCTTGGTAGCTGCTCTGAGCCACGGCTATTTCTAAATCACCAAGCCATTTCTTGTGAAAATGTTGTCAAAAATTTGCAAAAAGGAAAATAAAAATAATTTATAATATTTAGAATTGTGTTTGTCCTTACAAATTACTACACACAAAACTGTATGAAAACCAGTGAAATACATAAAATAACAAGCCTACAAAGGTGGTCGCACGGCTAGTTTAGCACTTTGTCCTCTCCACTGTCCTCCTTGCACAATGGTTCCCCATTCACCTGCTATGCAAAGCACTGTAGCATGACCCCCATTAAGTAAAAGGGTCTGGCTGCAGTTCCTTGTACAGTCACATGGCCAGGAGCACTGCTGTGCATGGAAAACCTAGGAGAGGACCCAGAAGCCAAACCCTCCACCCGCATGATGAGAAAGTGATTTCATATACTAACAATAGCATATTGACTTTATAGGATCATAATCACTTAAAAAGATGGGAAAACCAAAATAAATTGATACAGAAACACTACCTGTATTCAGGGCTTATGGTTGACATGCATATTGAAATTGAATTATCAAAAACATAGGCCAGACATTTGCAAATGTATGCCGATGTATCAGCAACTTACATCACAGAAAACAAAAAAAAATCCATGCTAGTGCATGCTATACTTGTTCTGCAGGACCACCACAACAATCATCTGACCCAGTTACCTCCGGGAACCTGAAGTTAGAGACAGACAGAGCTGCTATACCATGCCTGCAGCTCTTACTTAAATAGAAGCTGAGTTGCTGCCAATATGACTTCCTGTGCCCAGTGGCAGCTAGATCAACTGATCAGTGGGGTCCGGGTGTTATGTCGCCACTGATCCAGTACAAATGACTTATCCTGTGGATGGGTTATCAGTATGAAAAAGCTTGGGGAGTGGGCGGCTGATAAACCCCTTTAAAAATGTATATTGATATATTGTGGCCAAATTTAATAACATTTTCAAAGGGAGTCTCTCATTGGGGAAACATGGTTTTAACTGAAGCTATGTTGGAATAGCCTTTATAAAGGCTATTCTTCTCCTACCTTTCCTTTTCTTCTCCTCACCGCCGTTTATCAAAAAAACCCATTTTATTCTCATATGCAAATGATGCTCAGGGAGCACAGGAGGTGCTCCGAGCACACCATCGTCATCCCCGCAACCTGTCTCCAGCTCTGCTTTTTCACACCCCCTGCATCTTCTTCTGTTCATCCTGAATCTTCTTCTTGCTCCGTCGGCCATTTTTCTGGAGTATGCTGGTGTAAGAAACAAAAGAAAAATGGCCGAAGGAGCATGAGCAGTCAGCTCTGGATGAGCCCGAAGTGGCAGGGCCAACTGCGCATGTAAGAGACAGCCAATGTTGTCCTACGCTTTATTTGTCTGTATAAACTGTTAATGTTGAATGTATTTCTGTGATTCTGTTCCTTTAAGACAGCAGCCATTGTAATTGTGACATGATGCTGGAGTGACTCCCCCCCCTTTTATGTCAGCTTGCCTGTTCTGCAGACAGAATGTGAGCAGAGAAGCAGGAAGTGACGAGACAGAGAGCAGCAGCCATCTTAGCAAGTGTTGTATTGAACTGGTGTGGAGATTTTTCTGTACAGCTAAGCTGTATCTTGGTCCAGAGACAAACAGAGTGTAAAGAGACAACAGGACTAGTGAGTCCACGTGAAAGGAACTGTGCTCAGTGGCTGATCAGTGAGACTGACATTGTGACTGTGTATATGGATACCACAGATAGAGACTCGCAGTGCTGTTGATGTACTGGACAGCACCTGCTAAACCCCGGCTTACATCCCAGCTCAGTGTATGGATTCGGCAGGACTGTCAGTGTGCTGAGTGGAATCTGCTGTTGGATTACATTGCATTCATTGGGTTTCCCTGTTAAAAAGGACTTCATTTCTCCCAAGATCCTGATAACCGTGAGGAGAGGACGTTTCGCTATAAAAGAAAGGAACGACTTTGGGCCCCACCGCGCGCTTCTACAGACTGTAAGCGGTCCACCTGGACCACTGGGGGAAAGGGGGTGCACCCAAATGTGATGTCAGGGTCAGTTAGGGATAGTTTTGAGTATATTGTTCATTCAGTGTCCATACTGCAGAATTGGACAGAGTAAAAGTAGAAACCATTGCAGAATTTGCCTTGAAATTGTTCATGCTATATTGTATATTTTTTTGCTTGTCTTTATCCCTGTCATTTTACCTTCAAATAGCCTTTATTAACTTATAGTAAATATATATTCTTTTCTTGAACTACCGCGTGTGCGTTCATTTCTGGTTGCGGAGACCAAACCACCTGCCTTGCTCTCGGTTCACAAATTGGCGTAGTCGGCAGGATCCGCTTACCAGAATGGACGGTGACGCACCCGTTCGGGAGAATGGTGCTGGAGGAAGAATGCCAGCAGGGGCTATAATGAGTCAGTTAGCTAAATTTGATGGCAATAATATGTCAGTGAGTATGTGGGTGGAACAGATACGAATGATACAGCGAATGTACCAGACCGCACCAGAAGTACTAGTAGAGCTAGCAATATTGACATTACAAGGGGATGCTAAGACCACGGTGATATTGAGGCCATTTGAACAAAGGCAGACATTTGAGCAAGTAGTCCAGATTCTAGAAACCATTTATGGAGAAACTGCATTGCTGGGGTCTCTGCAGGCTCGGTTCTTCCAGAGGGTACAACAGGAGAATGAAAGCCTTCCCCAATATGCAAATGCCCTACAAGAACTGCTCCGAGATATTCAAGTGAAGGAAAGAGGGGGCTCGCCAGCCTTCTGTAACCCTGATCGGACTCTCCGTGACCAGTTTGTCCTGGGGATACGTGACGGCAGTTTAACTGTGACTATGCAGGATTTTATACGACGAGAGACTGATGCTAAATTCCATGATGTACAGGTAGAGGCCATCTCCCGTGCCAATAGTATGTTCCCGAAGCCCCAGACCGCAGTTGGAGTTACTTTGTCAAAGGGGGCTAGTTCTGGCTCAGAGACAGTAGAAAAGGGGACGGTTAAAGAAATTCTCACAGTAATGCAGAAACTGCAAGAGCAAATGGAACACTTGCACACCCGTTGTGATGAACATTCTATGAAAATTGCAGACTTCCAGAAAACTGGAGGTGAAAGGGTGAGCCGTCCATACCCAGAAAATCAGAATCACCCACCACCCCGCTGGAGGGATGAGGATAGGACCTACCGAAGGGGTCCAAATCAGTTAATGCAGTGCTCAGGAGAAATCGAAGGGGCTTACCGAAGGGGCCCAAACAGATGGCCAGAACGACGGGAGATACGCTGCTGGGAGTGTGGACGGATGGGCCACGTTGCTGCTAGATGTCCAGAGCAGCGACAAACTTATGAGAGACCGCCGTTAAACTGAAGTCCCCTGCTGCTGTAGGGCGTGTAGTAGGGGAGACTGACAAGGAGACTATGTGGGGAGAATGCCCTAATGATGACCTGATCGCTGCAAGTCCTGTTATACAGGTGGAAATGGAGGGTATTCCGGTTACCGGGATGATTGACACGGGTTCCCAAGTAACGACCTTGAGTAGAGACTGTTATGAACGGTACTTCCAGCAACATGTGAAATATGATCCCCATACATTCGTACGAGTGGTCGCAGCTAACCAGTTACCAGTTCCAGTCGTGGGAGTGGCCTGGATGAATGTCCGGGTATGTGGCCAAGATCTGGGTAGGAAAGGCATTGTGGTGGTACAGGAGTCACATGAAGTAAAGGTCCCTGTCATTTTGGGGATGAATGTGTTAAAAGAATTAGATCAGATCCTCTTTGAAAAGAAAGGTCACGGTTATTGGAAAGAAACCACCACCCATCGGCCTACTCAAACAGCTTTCCAGCGGCTGATCCGGACATGTGGCTTACAGAAAAGTTCGGATGCGCAGCGTCCTCTGGCTCGAATTTCAGTTCCTTTGCATACAAAAGTTACACTGCCACCCAGTCGGGAGACAATAGTGTCTATGCCCGTAGGCACCTGTCGGAAACTAGAGGGCATAGCTGTGTTGGTAGAACCACTGCAGGCAGTCGAAGGAGGTGTTGATCCGCTAGTGGCCCGTTCCTTGGCAATAGTTCGCAATGGAAGAGTACCACTTCGATGTGTAAACACTCAGGACCAGAGTGTGGACCTGACCCCAGGGAGGCAGCTGGCTAACATCTATGTGACTCCGGAGGAAGTAAGGAAAGTAACTCCAATGCAGCTGAAGCCGACTGAAAGGGATGAGTGGACCGTAACTGTGTCCATGGGAGAAGATGAGGAACCCACCTCTGAATGGAATGGCCGTGCAATTCGAGAACAGATGAAGATGGATGCAAGTTCATGTTCTCTGGAATGTGTGCAGAAGGTAGATGAACTGTTGTGGGAGAACCGAGCCGCCTTTTCACGGTATGCTGAAGATTTTGGATGTACCACAGGGATCTACCATGAGATTCCCACAGGAGACACCCCTCCAATTAGAGAGCGCTACCGACAAATTCCTCCACAGTTGTATCAGGAAGTAAAAGAACTGTTAGCTAAGATGCTACAGGGTGGGATCATCCAAGAAAGCCAGAGTCCCTGGGCAGCTCCTGTGGTGTTAGTAAGAAAAAAAAGATGGGTCCATCCGATTTTGCGTAGACTATCGGAAGTTAAACGCTTGCACCGTACGAGATTCCTACCCCTTGCCACAGATTGAGGAGTCCCTCTCAGCGCTGGGGAGAGCCCGGTACTTCTCCTCACTAGATCTGGCTAGTGGGTATTGGCAGGTGCCGATGGCCACAAAAGACAAGGAGAAGACGGCATTCATCTTGCCCATGGGACTATACGAATTTAACCGGATGCCCTTCGGGTTGACAAATGCACCCAGAACGTTTCAGCGGTTGATGGAGAAATGTCTCGGTGACTTCAACTTTGAGTTCACTCTCATCTACTTGGATGACATTATAGTGTATTCTGCGACCTTTGAAGACCATCTCCACCAGTTGGGGCAAGTATTTCGAAGATTGCGGGAACATGGGCTCAAATTGAAACCCAGTAAATGTCGGTTGTTCCAATCTGAAATTGATTACTTGGGTCACCGCGTATCAGGAGAAGGGGTGAGACCATCAAGAGACAAGATAGCGGCTGTTCAAGATTGGCCAATACCGACTACCCTGCGAGAAGTGAGGGCGTTCCTTGGAGTAGCCGGTTACTATCGACGGTTTATTAAGGATTTCGCCAAGGTAGCAGCACCACTTAATGCTCTCCTACGAGGCACATTCGGTGGTCCAAAGAACCGGTCCGTGAAGTGGGGACCTGAACAGGAACAAGCCTTCCAGGCATTAAAGGATGCACTGACAACAGCCCCAATCTTGGCATATGCTGATTACCACTTGCCGTTCCAGCTGTATACGGATGCAAGCCTGTATGGTCTTGGAGCAGTGCTTTCCCAGCTTCAGGATGGCCAGGAGAGGGTCATAGCGTACGGCAGCCGGTCTTTGAGAGATTCTGAAAGAAACCCCGAGAATTATAGTTCATTTAAGTTGGAGCTGTTGGCACTGGTATGGGCCATGACCGAGAAATTCTCTGAATATTTGACCGGTGCTGAAGTTTTAGTACTGACTGACAACAACCCACTAGCTCACCTGGAAAATGCCAAGCTCGGGGCGTTAGAGCAGAGGTGGATAGCCCGAATGACTAAGTTCAATTACCGCATTAAGTATCGGTCCAAGACAGAGAACCAGAATGCTGACGGGCTTTCTAGGGTAACCGCCCAGACCCCCACAGTAGACGTGGATCATGAGTTGGAGCATGTGGAGGTGCCCGACTTCAGCAGATTTTCACAGGCCTTGACCGCCACTAATCAGTTTGAGATGGAGGGGACTGAAATGGCTCCTTTCTTTGGTCCCTCACGACAGGAATGGGCACAGATACAACAGACCCATGAGGGGCTGGCACAGATGATCAAGTGTGTTGAGAAAGGCCAGAAGCCCTGTAGAGAGGAAAGAGAACGACTGACACGTGAGATATTATCTGTTCTGAGTCAGTGGGAAAAGTTGGAGATGAAAAATGGAGTGCTATGCCGAAAGGTCTATTTACCTTCTGAGATCGACATTCGATACCAAATTGTGGTGCCTAGTGAACTGGCTCGCTCGTTGGCAGTTGAGGCTCATAATAAGAATGGACATTTTGGTCATGAGAAGACCTTTCGTTGGTTACAGCGACTGATTTACTGCCCTGGTCTTCGTCAAATGGTCGAAGAAGTATGCCGCAGCTGTCGAACTTGTGAGATCCATAAGGCAATAGAACAGAGAGCTCCCCCTGCAAACCATCGTGACCCAGGAACCTTTAGAAATCGTCATGATAGACTATCTAATGGTGGGCCCATCCAATAGCGGACACCAGTATTGCCTCGTAATGGTGGATCACTTCACCAAATTTGCGGTGGTAACCGCCACCAAGGACCAGACAGCTGAGTCAGCAGCTCGTGCTCTGTGCCAAGATTTCATTCGAGTATATGGGTGCCCTAAACGCATCCACTCCGACCAGGGTGCCTGCTTTGAGGGACACGTAATGAAAGAAGTTCAACGTATCTACGGGATAAAGAAGTCGCACACGACTCCATACCACCCTCAGGGAAATGGGGCCTGTGAAAGATTCAACAGAACTCTGCTACAGATGCTGCGGACTCTGGAGGAAGACAAGAAGTTACAGTGGCCTCAGTTCTTGTCTGAAATGGTGTGGGCCTATAACAATCAGGTCCATTCTACAACGGGGTACTCTCCTTATACACTTCTCTTTGGGCGGTCTGGGCGAAGTGTAGGAGAATTACAGTTGGATGATGTGGATGGGTTCCCTCCGAGGGATCCAACCTCTTGGGTGCGGGCGCACCGGCAGAGACTTGAGACGATCCATCGATTGGTGCGGCAGCGCCTGCAAGAACATCCCCATCCTGATAAGACCCCAGTGCAAGAAGCACCATTGCAACCAGGCGACCTGGTGCTAGTTCGTGTCAAGAAACCCCAAGGGAAATTGGAAAGCCGATGGGAGGCTTTGCCGTATCGTGTTGTTGGCCGCAAGTATGCGAATGGGCCAGTGTATCAGGTCCAGAAAGAAGGAACTGATTGTGTTCGAGTACTTCACCGAAATATGTTGCGCCTGTGTCATTCTGAAGGGACAAATCATGATGGGCTTGCCAATGTGAATGAGCTCCCACAGTCAGAGAATGGAGGTGCGGAATGGGCCTCAGACGAGGAGGATGATTGTTGGCCGATCCCTGCTCCTGGGGATGTTCCACCTGTGACTACTGTATCTCCGGCCTGTGCCCCCTCTGGTGCGGAATCCGCTGGTCCTTCTCAGCCCATAGCTGCAGCACCCCATAATATACCACCGGTCCTCAGACGGACCACTAGGCCAAATGCTGGTATTCCCCCTGTTCGGTATGCGCAGGATGAGTTTGTTTGGCCTGCCATACATCGGTATACTACCACCCTGTGCATAAAAGTACAACCCTCTGGATATACAGTCATAGGCAGGGACTGCCAATCTTAAAGTGGGGGGGAATATGTAAGAGACAGCCAATGTTGTCCTACGCTTTATTTGTCTGTATAAACTGTTAATGTTGAATGTATTTCTGTGATTCTGTTCCTTTAAGACAGCAGCCATTGTAATTGTGACATGATGCTGGAGTGAGCCCCCCCCCCTTTTATGTCAGCTTGCCTGTTCTGCAGACAGAATGTGAGCAGAGAAGCAGGAAGTGACGAGACAGAGAGCAGCAGCCATCTTAGCAAGTGTTGTATTGAACTGGTGTGGAGATTTTTCTGTACAGCTAAGCTGTATCTTGGTCCAGAGACAAACAGAGTGTAAAGAGACAACAGGACTAGTGAGTCCACGTGAAAGGAACTGTGCTCAGTGGCTGATCAGTGAGACTGACATTGTGACTGTGTATATGGATACCACAGATAGAGACTCGCAGTGCTGTTGATGTACTGGACAGCACCTGCTAAACCCCGGCTTACATCCCAGCTCAGTGTATGGATTCGGCAGGACTGTCAGTGTGCTGAGTGGAATCTGCTGTTGGATTACATTGCATTCATTGGGTTTCCCTGTTAAAAAGGACTTCATTTCTCCCAAGATCCTGATAACCGTGAGGAGAGGACGTTTCGCTATAAAAGAAAGGAACGACTTTGGGCCCCACCGCGCGCTTCTACAGACTGTAAGCGGTCCACCTGGACCACTGGGGGAAAGGGGGTGCACCCAAATGTGATGTCAGGGTCAGTTAGGGATAGTTTTGAGTATATTGTTCATTCAGTGTCCATACTGCAGAATTGGACAGAGTAAAAGTAGAAACCATTGCAGAATTTGCCTTGAAATTGTTCATGCTATATTGTATATTTTTTTTTTGCCCCGCTTGTCTTTTATCCCGTTGTCATTTTACCTCAAAAGCCTTTATTAACTTATAGTAAATATATATTCTTTTCTTGGACCTCCGGGGGGGGGGTTCTTTTTTGGGTGCGGAGACCAAACCACCTGCCTTGCTCTCGGTTCACACGCATGCTCTGGAGTTGGGTTGTATGGATGACGATGGTGTGCTTGTGCTCCATGAGGATCATTTGCATATGAGAATAAAAAAATTTTTTGGGACAAACGGTGGCGAGGAGAAGAAAAGTAAAGCTAGGAGTAGAATAGCCTTTATAAAGGGTATTCCAGCGTGGCTTCAGTTAAAAACATGTTTTCCCAATGATAGAATCCCTTTAACATTTAGCCTGACATTTTGTGCTACACATACCAGGGCGGGGCACATTTATTAAGCTACTTGAGCCTTTTTGGGCTTGAAGCATTACACTATCCCCCATGTAAAATGGGCGTGTTTGACAACAAAAATTTTTTACAAAAATTCTTTTTTTTATATATAGGCGTAAAAATTTTTTTTTCCGGGCCCCTAAAAAAAATTTTTTTGGGGGGCCCCCCCTATCTTTTTTGTAATATGTTGCCTTTTTTTTTTTTCCTCTATTTGCGGGTTTGTTTTGTTCTTTTTTTTTTCCACACCCCCCCCCCCCCGGTGGTGTGTTGTCCCTCCTTTTTTTTTTTTTTTTTTTTTTTTTGTCTTTTTTTTTTTTTTTTTTTTTTTGTTTTTGTTTCTTATTTTTTTTTTGTTGTGGGTGTGTGTGAGGAAAAAAAGAAGTGAATCCTATAGTCTGCAAAAACAATTGGATGCCTGAATCTTGGGGGTTATGCATCATCTGCCCCTTTTTTAGACTTATTTTTTGCAGGTATTTTTTTTTTTTAGACTAGTTTTACTGTGGTGTCTATTTATGATGTAGGTATACCTCCTTGTGAATTTTGTGCCCGTGTGTTATTTAGTTTAGATGCGCTCTTACAAGTTATGTACACTTTACTTCTTTTTTGTTAAAAAAAAGCTCAATTGCCCCTTTTAATGCAGTCTCATCTGACAGATGTTTTTCTACTGCTATGTACTGAGGGCATTAGCACCTTTTTTGCCCCTTTTTTTTTTTTTTAAAAAAAGCACAAATTATAAATACAATGTGAAAAGGATCTCCATTTAGACCACACACCCTTTTCCCAACAAAAAGCAAAAGCGGGGAGGGCAGCATAATATCTGAAAAAAAAGGTGCAAATGCTTCACAAATAAAGGGCAGAAAAAGATGACAAAAAGGAACAATTCACACAAAAAAAGTCACAAGTAGCTTAATAAATGTGCTCCACTGAAATTAATGTGTACCTATGGTGTCCGCAAAAAAAGCGTCAGGCACACATACATATGCGGACATGTTAATACGGCCTAATACTGGTGATTTCTTGCATTGTAAAAATGATTTTCTATCCCTTCAGTCTCCATAGCCCGGTAGTGTTTGCTATCTCTGCACTACTTATACCCACGCCCCTGTTTACATATATGCTTTTTGGTCAAAAGTACATTTTGTAAAGTATACAGAAATGCAGTATACAAGGGGCCTAACATCATGGTAAATAAGTACTTATTGTTTTATGGTTTTTATATTTTACTTGCCAGTGATCACAAATGAACTATGGTATATATAGTGCTCTTGTATCCATGTGTTTGTATACAAATTAACTTTTAGGGCCACACTCAGAGGAAAAAATCCCATAGATATCCGGTTCTACTCTCATCTGAGAAGTGGATGCCACTGTATCCAGTCTAGGCAATGCCTTGTGAGCTATATATATCAGCATCATATATCTACACATTTCTATGCCACTTTGCTACCATGTATCACTAGGGCATCCAGGCTCTTATGCTTACCAAGTATTGTCTAGATTGGATACAGTTGTATCCACTTCTCAGGTCTCTGTATATTTTAGACTGCCATCACTCATCTGAAAAGAACTATAGTTGGTTGGTCAACTGTTCCAAACAAATGAACAACCACGAACCTTCCAATGAGCGTTTGACTTCCCCAGACACTTGGAAAGTTAATGGATGAAAGTTGTTCAATGCTACAGAAGTGCAGAAGAAAACAGGATGGACACTTGTGGATGTGCGTTAGCAGTAGAAACACATGCCCACAATACAAAAATCTCCCACTGGTCTGTCAGTCTAGCCCATACACAACAGATCATGGCAGACAGATGGTAGAAAAAATCCAACACAACAGATTTTGGTTCTAACCAACTTTAGTTGACGGTTGACTGTATGGGACAAACTGTCGTAGGTTTATGTACAAACAACCAACCAACAGCAGACAGCCTAAAATCTGCCACTTCAGCAGCCTAAAATCTAATGTATATGGTCAGTCTAAGGCTAAGGCCCCACGTAGAGAGCCGCAGCCGAAAAATGCTGTGGGAAAGACCATGGCGGAAACGCATTGCGTTTTTTCCATAGCATTTTTTACATAAAGTCCATAGAGAGTTCCTCTGCAGACTTTCTGCCTCTATTATACCTATATGGAAAACACCAGCGTTTCCGTAGATATAATTGACATGCTGCAATTTACAAAAATGCTTGTGTTTTCCACTGCAGATTATTTTCTGCAATGTGTGGATGAGATTAGCCAGAATCACATCCACTTTGCAGGTAATGTAATATGCATCGGTTTTTGGGGGCTTTATCATCACGGCCAAAACGCTGCGTAATCGCAACGTGGAGACCAAGCCTAACACTCTATTCAGATGACCGTGATCCAAAACAACTGTGAAAACTGACATTTTTTGCAGGATCTTTACATCCAGGGTCACCCATTTTCAAGGATCCCCCACAGACTTGAATCTAATATGGGATCTGTGAAAATGGTCCTATTGCAGCAGCTGTGTAATTGGCTTTAAAAAATGGACATAGGCCCTGGCTAAATGGAAAAATAAAAAAAAATGGGCTTTTGGAAGGCAAGAAGTAATGAATATGCAAAAATGAGAAATGGCTGCTACAGATAGAGGTTACAAGGATTGCCCATGGTCATGGTGCACCTGTGTGCTCATCACATGATAAATTCCAAAAAATTAATTGATGTAGAAAAATCTTAAATATATTTTATCCAGTATAATGCAAAATCCAATATGATAATCTCAATAATAATGCAATAAATTAATACCCCAGAGTTAGGCTTTTAGGGTGTATCAGACCATTTACACCTATAGGGCGATTATAGGGATAGTAATGATTTTTGGGTTTCTTATGTTGTATTGGTCTGACATGCACCTTTGAACCCTGGACCATGTTTTGATCCTTCCACCTATCCAGTATTTGTCATAGGTAACGCTGGTTTAATCTGAATCACGGTAAGTCCTAGTTTATATATCTTCATTGTTCCAGGCCGCTGTGTTTAGATGATTATTGGTTGTCCTATCATTATTTATATCACTCTTGTGTTGACAGCAGGTTATTTAAGCTCTGGTTGAATAATATTTTTTCTTGGTTTATTTATTTAATTTTATTGACTTATTATTATTAAAAGTTATGTATTAATTTATTGCATGATTATTGAGATTACCATATTGGATTTTGCTGATCACATGACCATAGACTGTATAGCACATGACCATGGTCAGAGTTTTATCCACTAGAAATAAGCAGAATGAATGACAGCAAGCAGAGATCTAGAAAACTGAGAGGAATTGATACAGAAAGTATATTGGAAAATTGTATATCTTTTTATTATACAAACAATAGTATTTGTCTCTCAATATTGGTCTGAAAGAGGCCAAACCCATAAAATTTATCATTAAAGATTTAAGGAACTTAGTCTGTATAGGAAAGGGACCTACTTCTTTGGACAATAAATGTTGTAAATGTAGCTTTTGTAAATGCTGGATTATTGTACAATATATAGAATTGTTCAGTTATTTCAGAATTTTGGGATGAGATCTATACATTTAAGGCTATGCTAATTGAAGACCCATTTAGAAAAAAAAAAAAAAAATATATGAATATAGAAAAATGAAATAAACTAAAAATTATACATTTGGAACCTTCATGTGCAAATAAGACCATTATGAATTCTTGGTTACAAATAAGCTAACCCATCCATTTCCTGAATTATGGAACATACTGAGACCCTTCTTCACCTTGGACTGGCTGGATGTGCTGTATATAAAAAGATGCCCAAGAAAAGAGTGTGAAGACGAGGAGATGTTTATTTGAGGGTCATGAGATCTACAGGATGTTTGAGTAAGAAAATATCCATGTGTCCATGGCAGAGTATGAGGAGAGTGATAAGAGTTGTGGATAGGGGTGTGCCTTTCTTTGTGCATTGTGGACAAGTTCCTTTTTAGCATCTATGGCTAAATTGATTGAAGAGCACAAAGTTAAAAAAAGCAAAGGTTTAAAAAAAAAACTAAATCTGTATAGCCTGAAGGAAAGATGATGGAAAACTTTAAATATGTGAAAAGGTTAAATAAGGTTCGAAAGTGAAGTGTTTTTAACCCCTTCACGCACCAGGACATACGTGTAAATCCTGGTGCATGTGACTATGTATGGAGTCCGCTCAGAAGCAGATCGGGCACTGGCTGCCGGGTCTCTGCTGTTTCCACCCCCTTTCCCTAGATCACATATAAATATAAATAAATAAACGTGTAGATAAAAACATTAGGAATCCCTAAGTCTAAAAATGCCCAAACTACTAAAATATAAAAACATTTGTCCCATATGGTAAACGACATCAAAAATCTAAATGTTTTTTTCGCCGATTTGCCTCCCTAAAAAAAAAAGTGAACAAAAAGTGATCAAAACAGCATACATTCCCCAGCATGGTATTAATAAAAACTACATACTGTCCCACAAAAAAGACACCTTACACAGCTCTGTACACTAAAATATGAAAAAGTTACAGGTGTCAGAATATGGTGATTCAAATATTTTTTTTTCTTTCAAATTCAGAATTTTTGTAAAGTTATTAAAACATGAAAAAAACTAGATAAATTTTGTATCACCGTGATCATAGTAATCCATAGAATAAAGCTAACATAGAATTTTTACTGCAAAGTGGAAGCCATAAGAACAAAACCCGTAAGAAAATGTACTACTTTGTTTTTTCAATTCCACCTCATTCTGATTTTTTTCCCAAGCTTCCCAGTACATTGTACAGAATAATAAATAGTACCATTTTGAAGTACAACTTATCACGCAAAAGTCAAGCCCTCATATGATTACATAAATGGAAAAATAATAAAGTTATGGCTTTTGAAATGCAGGGAGTAAAAAACAAAAACTAAAAAAAAATGAAAAATGTCTGCATCACGTAAGGGTTAAAAGGAGTCTGTCACCAGGAAACTTCATATCAAACCAGTCACAGTGTATTTGTAAAGGGCATTATGCTGATCACTATTATACCTTTAGATAATTTAATTGATGCACTATTTTCTTGAAAAAGCCATTTTTAGAAATATGAAGATGAGGCTCAGGTGACCCTATTGCACTTGAGCCTCATTTACATATTTCTAAAAACTGATTTTTTTTTTCAAGGAAATGGTGCATCAATTGAATTATCTAAAGGTATAATAGTGATCAGCATAATGTCCCCTGCAATGCACTTTGGCTGTTTCTTGGTGACAGGGAAGGGGCAGATTTGAAGCAATGTCCAGAAAATAGTAGTAATGGTAGAGGCTTGGAAGATACTTTCAGCAGATCTGGTTAGCAAACAGTAAGTGAATTTATACATACCTCAGATAAACACATATCAATCCTAAAATATAAAGGAAATAACATAAGGGCAGACTAGATGGACAGTCTCCTACCAAACTTCTATATTTCTATGCAACATTGGAAAATCATAGAAAATCAACCTATAAACCCACCAAGTTGATCCAATTGATGACAAAAACCCCTGTGAGGAGGTGCCAATTGTCCCATCAGAGGAAAACAATCCTTCCCAACTCCATATGTGGCAATTGGACTAAGTCCCTGCATTAGGGTCCTATAGCTATAATTTCTAGTACCCATAAACTGTGATATTCTTACCTTCAAGAAAGGCATCCAGGCCCATCTTGGTATTATGATGCAGAAATATGACAGCGAGTATTAATTTCATTTCTAATATTTAACTTTGTATAAAATGTATAAGATAATTATTTTGACTTAATTTACTTTTCAATTCAACACAAGTCTATTATTGATGAGTTGATAATATCACAAAGTACATAGTACAATATTCAATGTATCAACCATTTTCTGAAAGTTATCAGATTGTTGTGGTCAGTAGGAGGATGCCACAGCAGAAGTGTACATGGGTGGACTGTAGGAAGGTCACTATAAAAAGGACACTCAGTGGCCAAGATGTACAGCACAACACAAGACATTCATCTCAAACTCCAACTCAACAGCAACAATGGTGCAGTGGACTGCTGAGGAGAAAGCTGCCATTACCTCCACCTGGGCCAGGGTTAATATTGAACAGGATGGTCATGATGCCCTGACAAGGTAAGGACATGAACATATATATCCTGTCACTGCTAAATACATCTTCACTATTTACCTTATCCTGATAATTTGTTATAATGTATCAAATATCAAATATATAAGCCAAGATACTGGGAACAGCACACAGCAGTGATAATTCTATCAAGGTATAAACAGGTTTTCAGCCTCTGAATGAATATTTCTATTCACAGATAGTAAACAGGAATATTTCCATTCACAAGCCGTAAATAGAACTGTTTCCAATCATATATAGTAAGCAGATGCTGAAATTGGTGAGGAATTGAGATATTCAATAACTAACCTTAATGTCCTCAATAAACTATTGTAATACATAAAGTTAAATTCCTTCTGTTACACTTTATTGATCTGTATATAAGAATAAATTGATTTCTTCTCTTTAGGCTTCTGGTTGTGTACCCCTGGACCCAGAGATATTTCAGCAGCTTTGGAAACCTGTCCAATGTCACCGCCATCACTGGCAATGCCAAGGTCCTTGCCCATGGCAAGAGGGTGCTCTCCGCTGTTGGCACTTCCATCCAGCACATTGATGATGTGAAACATCACCTGGCTGCCCTCAGCAAGTCCCATGCCCAGAAACTCCATGTGGACCCCGAGAACTTCAAGGTAGAGAGAACTACTTAGTATAAGAAGACATTCATTTTCAGTTTTCCCATGCAAATTCTTCTTTCTCTATGATACTACAGGGACATGAATAACTGCACTGTTAAAATATTGTAGTTTTACTGCTTTTTTTGACATCAGATCACATTAACCAGCTAGATTATCACTTGTCAAATAGCTGACCAATGTCCTTTCCTGTCTCTTAGTGTAGATGGACCCTAACAGTGCACTTCATCCACTGTAGTGTGAATATTGCTCACTGTTTTATATGAATATATTGAATGTATGTGATTGTCTCATACACATGAAATGGATGCATACTTTTATATGGCAAAGTGTATAACAATCTCACATATGTTGTTACCAAGCTAACTCTAAGCTCTTTTTCACAGCGTCTTGGAGAAGTTCTGGTCATTGTCTTGGCCGCCAAGTTGGGATCTGCATTCACCCCTAAGATCCAGGCTGCCTGGGAGAAGTTCATCAATGTCCTGGTGGCTGCTCTAAGCCACGGCTATTTCTAAATCATCAATGTGTTTTTTTGTGAAAACATTATTACAGACTTGTAATAAAAATTATTTTCTGAACAAGAACAGTGTTATATTTGTGGTCTTTCCTATCATGACAGCTTGTAGCAACATTTACAAGCACAAATTAAGCACATGACGCTCATAGGTGAGAGTATCTGCAGCATTTTACATAGCTTGTACACACTTACAATTTAAAGGAAACTTGTGTACAGAGTGGGTTTCTTGTATATATGGAATTGGTCAAACATTTTTATAGTATTATGTAGTACAAAACTGGGTAACTTATCTCTAAGTCAGTCTCTTCCATATGCCCCTGGGCTGTGTGTCCAGTATGTTACTATGATGTTAAAATCTAAGTTGTGCCATTACATATTAAATACAGTACATATCACAATACTGTATATTTTATATAAGTTCTGAAGCATATACACATCATATTTCTTAGGATTTGAAAATCCTGTCCAAGGTTCTGGCAGAGCATTTAGCAGTGAATGCAGGCAAATGCCTTCTCTGCATCAAGAGTGACTAGGGCACCTGATACAGCCTTTCTAAGTGGGATTTGTGAAGGGCTGTTCGGTGGTAGCAAATCTTAGGGGGTTAATCTTGATGCTGGACGATACAGCTGTCCATGGGGAGGGAAGTCTGGTGCCTGCCCTAATCGCTCTTGATGCAGAGAAGGCATTTGCCTGCATTCATTGGGAGTGGCTGGAGCAGGTTCTGGATAGGATCAGTATAAGGGGCCCCTTCTGTACTTATCTTGATAACGTATATGACAGCCCAAGGGCGTGAGTGTACACACCAGAGTTTCTGTTGAGGTCCTTCCCGCTGTTCAGGGAAACAAGACTGGGGTGCCCCCTTGTCTCTGCTATTATTCAATTTGGCCCTGTAGCCCCTGGCCCGTTTACTGGACTCACAGGGGAATTTTTCGGGCTTTTTTTATAGGGAAAAGTTATATTCATTTGACACTTTTTGCCAATCACATATTGTTGTTTATGGACAAGCAGTGAGAAGATCTTAGTCTGGTGCTTTCCACCATAGAGGCCTTCATTGATTTCTTGGGCTTCAAATTGAATCTTTCTAAGTGTGAGCTGTTATTCTTAGGAAGGGAAAGGGAGCGTCAGAGTCCCAGATCTGAGGATTTCATGGGATCCCATGGTCAAACATGACATTAAATGTTTGAGAATTAAATTGGATTGCAGTCAAGAGTCAGTAAATTGGTTGAACTATTCCCTGCTGATAGATAAATTACTTGGGAGCTGAGGATCTGGAGGGCACTCCCGCTGTTAATATTGGCAAGGAATCACTTATTAAAAATGATAAGCATGCCCAGACTTCTCTATCCACTAAAACTCTACCCCTCCTTTTGCAACACACCAACATTAATCGATTGAACAGAGCTATCTCTGAGTTTTTGTGGCATAATAAGAAGCTCAGGATTAACTTGTAAAAAACTGATGGCGTCCAGGGAAAGGGGAGGAATGGGAACCCCTAATATAAGGCTTTATAAACTGGTCTGTCTCTCCCGCTATGTTTATAATTGGGAACATGTTGTGGGGGGTAATGTATTACAAAGAATATTCGCGGTCATCAGCTGATGACTGCGAGTAACTCATCCTAGAAAGGAGACTTCAGCGTCCCCTTGTTAGGTAACCAGGGCCAAGTGATATAAATCACATGTTCCTGGTTACAGAAAAACAATTAGTTTAGTGAAGGGGTACATAATAGCCCTCTCCTCTCTCTCCTAATTAAAAAGCCGGCCCAGCGAGGAGGAGGGAGAAGGAACAAGTTGGCAAGGGGCACTGGTAGCGCAGCAGAGCACCTCATATGAACGCGGGATGAAACAAATTTTCAGAGGTTTGTCCATCTCTAAATGCAACCCTTTTGTTTTACATTTATCTAAATATTAAAAAAAAAATGAAAAAACATGCAAAAATGAAAATGACATACAAATAAAGTCCTATGCATCACAGAAAAAAGACACAAAAATAATTTGACCACGCAAAAAAAAAAAAAAGTTATAGCCTTCAAGCCCCATATTCCCAAAAAAATATATGTTTATTCATGAAGTGGTTATCCTCTACTTTTGTTTAAAAGTTCCAAACTATGACGAAAATAGATAGATAATATATGATATAACTAGATGTGTAACAACCAAAGTGTCTGAGGCCTGGCTATGGTAAGCAATTCATAATGGTGTATTTACAAGATTTCACAGTTGTATCTCAACTTTATTGAATAAAACTATATGAAAATGATGGAAAAACATGACAAGACAACAAAAAAGTTCCATATAAATATATTGAATTATTCATTTCCTTTTTATTTTCAAGCACAAGGGTCTTTGTGCAGCTGACAAACCATACCCCTAGGGCCCCTTATAGCTAGGCCCTTGAATACAGCTGAAGTCATCAGCCATGTTAGTAAAGTAATTGGGAAACATATCTGACCTTGGAAATGCAGTTAATGCAGTTTTGTGCCATTTTGTTGAGTGAGCGCATAACTTTAAGATTTACATAGATGATAAAGAAATGCTTTTTAGAAGGACTTAACTAGACATCTGCATTTTTTTTTATTGCAAAGAATAAGGACATACTCTTACATGTGCACTTTTTATAAATAATCCTTTGTTATTTTTCTATGACATACAGTACTTTATGTGAAACAGTTTCTACTAGGACTGCATTTAGAAATATTACACCTATATTACAGTCTGTGTTATTTATAGCTGACATCAGGCCCAAACGCAGGTCACTTTGGCATGTCATTTTGTATCAGTGGGCCCTTTTCTTGCTGTGTGGATTTATGTAGAACACTATACTTTTTCATAGAGGTCTATAGTAAAAAATGTACATGATATAAAAAAGCAAAAGTATACATTGGCTTGCTCTGGGCAATATATCCTAATCTATGCCTATACTGTTTGGAAAAGTTTGATAAACCTTCAGCAGAACTTACTTGTAAATGTAATATGATTGACAGGTATACTTAAAGGGGTTCTCCGAACTTATTTACTTGTTATTGACTTTACTCCTACCAATCATCTATTTGAAAAGCCAACATTTGGGTGAACATTATGGCTTCTTCACTGAAAGCCAAGCACTGAGCGCTGAACAGGCTAAGAGACGGATGAATGTCATGTCACATGGCCTGTGAACCAGAAATAGTGCTCAGGGTGTTGGACAAAAAAGGGTAGGATAAAAAAAAGGGTAAATGCTGCATGTTGTCCTGCATTTCCACTGGATAGTAACGGAACACAGAATTCCTACAGCTATGTACTACAAAGATGTAAGTATTCTGTGGAGACCACATGTGCAGCTGTGGAGCTTCTATGAATATGATGCCTTAAGGCATAAACACACCTTTAGGCTGGGGCCCCAAATTGTAGCGAAGCTCATCTACACATTACGGAAAAATACGCACAGCAGACACACTGCGATTTCCATAACTGTTCTGGTTTTGGAAATCGCAGCATGTCAATTATACCTATGGAAATACTGGCAGTTTTCCTATAGGTACGGTATAATGGAAACAGAAAGTCCACAGAGGAAACCTCTAGGGACTTTCTGTGAAAAGCGCTGCAGGAAAAATCACAATGCGTTGCCCCCGCAGTTTTTCCTGCAGCGCTTTTTTGCTGTGGCCCACTACCTGAGGCCTTAGCCTTAAATTGAAATATTTTTATTGTTTGGTACTTGCTTCAGTGAAAAATTTTGCAACTTTTTAAATAGAGTTTATTACAAGTTTCTTACTATTTTGCTGCTATAGAGTCTGTGTAACTCCTTCACATATATGGATGTCCTGCAGCTTCTTACATACAGCGCCTTGCGAAAGTATTCGGCCCCCTTGAACTTTTCAACCTTTTGCCACATTTCAGGCTTCAAACATAAGGATATAAAATTTAAATTTTTTTGGTGAAGAATCAACAAGTGGGACACAATCGTGAAGTGGAACAAAATTTATTGGATATTTTAAACTTTTGCAAAAAATAAAAAACTGAAAAGTGGGGCGTGCCAAATTATTCATCCCCCTTAAGTGAATACTTTGTAGCGCCACCTTTTGCTGCGATTACAGCTGCAAGTCGCTTGGGGTGTCTCTATCAGTTTTGCACATCAAGAGACTGAAATTCTTGTCCATTCTTCCTTGGAAAACAGCTGGAGCTCAGTGAGGTTGGATGGAGAGCGTTTGTGAACAGCAGTTTTCAGCTCTTTCCACAGATTCTCGATTGGATTCAGGTCTGGACTTTGACTTGGCCATTCTAACACCTGGATACGTTTATTTGTGAACCATTCCATTGTAGATTTTGCTTTATGTTTGGGATCATTGTCTTGTTGGAAGATAAATCTCCGTCCCAGTCTCAGGTCTTTTGCAGACTCCAACAGGTTTTCTTCCAGAATGGTCCTGTATTTGGCTCCATCCATCTTACCATCAATTTTAACCATCTTCCCTGTCCCTGCTGAAGAACAGCAGGCCCAAACCATGATGCTGCCACCACCATGTTTGATAGTGGGGATGGTGTGTTCAGGGTGATGAGCTGTGTTGCTTTTAAGCCAAACATATCGTTTTGCATTGTGGCCAAAAAGTTCGATTTTGGTTTTATCTGACCAGAGCACCTTCTTCCACATGTTTGGTGTGTCTCCCAGGTGGCTTGTGGCAAACTTTAAACGAGACTTTTTATGGATATCTTTGAGAAATGGCTTTCTTCTTGTCACTCTTCCATAAAGGCCAGATTTGTGCAGTGTACGACTGATTGTTGTCCTATGGACAGACTCTCCTACCTCAGCTGTAGATCTCTGCAGTTCATCCAGAGTGATCATGGGCCTCTTGGCTGCATCTCTGATCAATCTTCTCCTTGTTTGAGATGAAAGTTTAGAGGGACGGCCGGGTCTTGGTAGATTTGAAGTGGTCTGATACTCCTTCCATTTCAATATGATCGCTTGCACAGTGCTCCTTGGGATGTTTAAAGTTTGGGAAATCTTTTTGTATCCAAATCCGGCTTTAAACTTCTCCACAACAGTATCACAGACCTGCCTGGTGTGTTCCTTGGTCTTCATGATGCTCTCTGCGCTTTAAACAGAACTCTCAGACTATCACAGAGCAGGTGCATTTATACGGAGACTTGATTACACACAGGTGGATTATATTTATCATCATCAGTCATTTAGGACAACATTTTCTGGTATCTGCCGTCAGCTCAATATTATGCAGCCCTTTTGTTTGCTTGCATTGTTTAGATATGGGCTTCTCTATTGCTATCTGGCAGTGATGTCAATGGGGCACATTTATTAAGCTACTTTTTTTGGTGTAAATTGCACCTTTTTGAGGTGTTTTTCTGCCCTGCGCTTCATTTATGAAGCATTTGTGCCTTTTTTTCATGCTGTAATGCTGCTCTCGCCACTTTTGCTTTTTGGCAAGAAAAGGGGACGTGGCCTAAATAGAAATCCTTTTTACGCTGTATTTATGACTTGCACCTTTTTTAAGAAGGTGCAAAATAGGTGCAAATACCCTCCAGTCCATGGGCACCATAAAAGAGCCTGTCAGGTTAGAATGCTTTAAAAAGGTGCATTTGCACTTTTTTTGCGCCTTTTTGAACAAAAAAGGGGCAAAGCGCACATGGCCTGAAAAGGCACATCTACACTAACTAATATGTGCACAACATTTAACAAGGAGATTCGCCGGCATCATAAATAAGCACCAAAGTAAAACTAGTCTAAAAAAAAGGCGCTCCTGTGAAAAGTATGGCCAAAAAAAGGGGCAGATGATAAATAACCCCCAATGTCTGTAAAACACTGCAGAATATGTTGGCGCTACATAAGTAAGTAAAATAAATATAATAAAATCTGCTAGTAATTCTTCAAAGGGGCCTACACACATAGGAGTTTGACGCTGATTTGGTGGCGGATTGTTTTCAGAGATAGTAGCAGGACGCTAAAAAAATAAGCGTCCTGCTCGATCTTGCTGCGGTTGCCGTGGCTGATTTTGACGTTAAGTCCACAGCACGACACTCCCTGATGATTAGTCTCATTCATCTGGGCCTAATCAGTAGCGGAAAGCTGCAACAGAATGCTGTTGCTCTGCATCGGCACCCTGTTGCGGGTAGCCAGCGTCTGGAAAACAGCGGCGGAAAAGTAAGAGGAATTCCTCTTCATTTTCAGCCATGTGAAGGGCCCCTAATACTGCACACAGAGGTTTAAATGCAAGGCATCCTCTTTGTCTTGGTTTACACTGCCATTTTTACCAAAGTACTGCATGCAGTTTTTAATTGCAGTTATGATTAGCACATTTCTACTATGCCAGTACGCCAGAGGTTTAATGGCTGTTAGCTTACAGGTGCACTGCATAGTAACATGTGTTACGCATCACTGCGATTAAAAACTGCATGCAGTTCTTCAGCAAAAAAGACACTGTGTAAACCCAGCCATTCTGTAGTCTGATTTTTCACCTGTGTCTATGAAGCTGTTTCCTGTAAGGCTAAGGCCCCACGTGGCGTCCCACAGCAAAAAAGCGCTGCGGGAAAAACTGCGGCGGCAACGCATCGCACTTTAGGCAGAAAGTTCAGGTTTCCTCTGCGGACTTTCTGTTTCAATTATACCTATGGGGAAACCACCGGCGTTTCCGTAGGTATAATTGACATGCTGCGATTTCCACAATTTTTTCTGCGACGTTTCCACCGTGGGCAAATTGCAGCATTTACGCGACATGGGGCCCTGGCCTAAAATTGGTTTTAAACAAACTCACTGTGTGAAATAAAGTATGTCATGAGCAAGGACCATAATACTGTCCAACAGGATGCTAATTTTGTTCCACGTCTTGCTGCGATCTCTGTCTCCCATTGAAAACAATGGGAGGCAGATTTGTGGCAGAATCTGAGCGGATTCGGGGGGTGTAATCTGCCCTCAAATCCATGGCAGATTCCTATGTGTGAATGTACCCTTACTGTCTTGAAAAAAGAAGATAGATGTAAATGTGATAAATGTGATAAAAGTAAATGGGTTGTTGGATAATGTGAGTCCCAATAACTTACATTTTGGCCACTTGTTGCTACTGATTTTGAAAAGCAGACAATGACGCAGTTGTGAATCTGGCCTTACTAGAGAATAGTGTTGTATTATCCAAATCTGTCACTTTGCACATTGACCTAATAACTAAAGCTGTATTAAAAACAGAACTTTTATTTCACAAGCTTGCTTTGCATCATATTTGCCTGTTTTTGTGACATTATTAGAAACTGTTTTGAGTGCAAGTTCAGTACTTGTGCTGGGAATACTGCTGGTGCAAACACTTAATAAAGCCAAAGGAGACCATACGAAAAATGTCCTTTTATTGGCCCAATACACCGTGTTCCAAATTATTATGCAAATAATATTTTCTCATATTTTACAAAATTACCTATATGAATTGCAGTCATTGTAATTTTCCAGTCATCAACTATTCGAGTATAATTGAAAGGTTTTTGAACAAACTGCCTATGATAACAGTATATTTAAAAAAAAAATAAACACTCAAAATGCATGTTTTAAATTATTATGCACAGCAGAATTTGCAACCTTTTCATTTTTATTAAGAACAAAAAAATGGTCATTGTGAAATTATAAGCATTAGCAGGTTATTACAAACTGAAATCAAACAGTTTTCAAGCCAAAACTTTATTGGAGGTTATGTTGCATTTGCACATAGGACCCCTTGTTCGAAAGAAGCTTCTGAACTCTCTCGTCCATTGAATTTGTCAGTTTTTGGATGGTTTCTGCTTCAATTGTTTTGCATGAGGACAGAATACCCTCCCAGAGCTGTTGCTTAGATGTGAACTGCCTCCCGCCATCATAGACACTCCTTTTGATGATGCTCCAGAGGTTCTCAATGGGGTTGAGGTCAGGGGAGCATGGGGGCCACACCATAAGTTTGTCCCCTTTTATGCCCATAGCAGCCAGAGATGCAGATGTGTTATTTGCAGCATGAGACGGTGCATTATCATGCATGAAAATGATCTTTTCTGCGGAATGCATGGTTCTTCTTGAACCATGGCAGGAAGTGCTGTTTGAGAAACTCCACATACATTATGGAGTTCATCTTTACCCTTTCAGGGATCCTAAAGGGACCGACAATCTCTCTCCCCATGATTCCAGCCCAAAACATTACTCCACCTCCTCCTTGTTGGCGCCGTAGCTGTGTTTGCATGGGGTGTCCATCAACAAGCCATCCTCCACTCCATCCATCTGGACCGAGTGCTGCACGGCACTCATCGGTGAACAAAACAGTTTTGAAGTCAGTCTTCATGTATTGTTTGGCCCACTGGAGCCGTTTCTGCTTGTGTGCAGTGGATAGAGAAGGTCGACAGGATGGCTTACGCACAGCTGCAAACCTCTGAAGGACCCTGCATCTTGTTGTTCGGGGGACATTGGAGGCACCAGCAGCTTCAAAAACTTGTCTGCTGCTATGACAAGGCATTTTTGAAGCTGCTCTTTTAACCTGACGTAATTGCCTGTTGGAAAGAGTCCTCAATTTTCCCTTATCAGCACGCATACGTGTGTGCTGTGAATCAGCTACATACTTCTTGATTGTGCAATGATCACGATGAAGTGTCTTGGCAATGTTGATTGTAGTCATGCCTTGACCTAAACACTCCACAATTTGTTGCTTCTCAGCAGCCGACACATCCTTTTTCTTTCCCATTTTGGCTGAAAATGTAGGCTGCTTAATAATGTGGGACAGCCTTCTTAAGTAGTCTTGCCTTTAATTGGACACACCTGCCAAACTAATTAGCACAGGTCTCTGCAATTGCTTTCAGTAATATAAAGAGCTCTGACACACATCACCATTAATGAGTTTAACTGACAAACAAAAAAATTCTTACCTTATCACTCCTAAACACTTTTTGCATATTAATTTGGAACACAGTGTACATGTAATTTTTCATGCATTATTTTTTACTTTCCTATCCAGAGGTATCCAGTGAGAAAACATATGTTGTACCACAGTATACTTTTTCTTACATGGAAATTCATAAGCAATGTAACCCAGCTTATGTCTATATCCAATGCACGCCTATATCTTCCATTGGAGTAGATTCAGACTGGCCCAAAGGGGAGCAGGTAAATCCCCCAGGGGGCCCCTGGCCTTCCAATCCCTGCAAAAGTACACTCATTACATTACATACAATGTACAGCATCTCACGCGGCCTATTCCCCATATAATAAACTGGGGATAATATTCAACAAACTACCCAGTTTATTATATACAGGTGCATCTCAATAAATTAGAATAGCTTTGAAATGTTTATTTCTTTCAGTAATTGAATTAAAAAAGTGACCTCCTATATTTTCTAGATTCTTTATACACAGAGTGTTCTATTTCAAGTGTTTTATTTCTGTAAATGTTGATTATGGATTACAGGTAATGAAAACCAAAATCTAAGAAAATTTTAATATTGTAAAAAAGTTCAGTATTGTAAATTCAGTGTGTCACCTGCCAAGGTTTCTTAAGCCTTTAAATGGTCCCTCAGTCTGGTTCAGTAGGACACACAATCATGGAAGACGCTGATTATGAATTGTATTACTGAATTACTGAAATGAATGAACGCTTCAAAAATATTCTAATTTATTGAGATGCACCTGTATAAAGGCATTGGGTGGCTGAGATGACATTAAGGTACAGAGATAGGTCAACCACTGTCCTCCCTCCTGGGCTCCATCTCCTTATTGTCACTGCGAGGCCTCCATCACCTTGCTTGCAGCGCTAAGGGGGCCCTAGTTCAAGACAGTGGTTAGGTAACAAGCTCATACTAGAAAAAAATGGGAGTTAATATTTTCATATAGCTGTATAGTGGGCCCCCAGAATGAATTCCAATGGTGAGCCCTAGGTACCCCAGTCCGACACTGCTTTGGAGGTATACATTGGAAAATCCTCATGACATACAGTACAGACCAAAAGTTTGGACACACCACCCCATTCCAAGAGTATTCTGTATTTTCATGACTATAAAAATTGTAGATTCACACTGAAGGCATCAAAACTATGAATTAACACATGTGGAATTATATACTTAACAAAAAAGTGTGAAACAACTGAAAATATGACTTATATTTTAGGTTCTTCAAAGTAGCCACCTTTTGCTTTGATTACTGCTTTGCACACTCTTGGCATTCTCTTGATGAGCTTCAAGAGGTAGTCACCTGAAATGGTTTTCACTTCACAGGTGTGCCCTGTCAGGTTTAATAAGTGGGATTTCTTGCCTTATAAATGGGGTTGGGACCATCAGTTGTGTTGTTCAGAAGTCAGGTGGATACACAGCTGATAGTCCTACTGAATGGAGTGTTAGAATTTGTATTATGGCAAGAAAAAAACAGCTAAGTAAAGAAAAACGAGTGGCCATCATTACTTTAAGAAATGAAGGTCAGTCAGTCCAAAAAATTGGGAAAACTTTGAAAGTGTCCCCAAGTGCAGTGGCCAAAACCATCAAGTGCTACAAAAGAAACTGGCTCACATGAGGACTGCCCCAGGAAAGTTAGACCAAGAGTCACCTCTGCTGCGGAGGATAAGTTCATCCGAGTCACCAGCCTCAGAAATCGCAGGTTAACAGCAGCTCAGATTAGAGACCAGGTCAGTGCCACACAGAGTTCTAGCAGCAAACACATCTCTACAACAACTGTTAAGAGGAGACTGTGTGCAGTAGGCCTTCATGGTAAAATAGCTGCTAGGAAACCACTGCTAAGGACAGGCAACAAGCAGAAGAGACTTGTTTGGGCTAAAGAACACAAGGAATGGACATTAGACCTGTGGAAATCTGTGCTTTGGTCTGATGAGTCCAAATTTGAGATCTTTGATTCCAACCACCGTGTCTTTGTGCAACGCAGAAAAGGTGAACGAATGGACTCTACATGCCTGGTTCCCACCGTGAAGCATGGAGGAGGAGGTGTGATGGTGTGGGGGTGCTTTGCTGGTGACACTGTTGGGGATTTATTCAAAATTGAAGGAATACTGAACCAGCATGGTTACCACAGCATCTTGCAGCGGCATGCTATTCCATCCGGTTTGCGTTTAGTTGGACCATCATTTATTTTTCAACAGGACAATGACCCCAAACACACCTCCAGACTGTGTAAGGGCTATTTGACCAAGAAGGAGAGTGATGGGGTGCTACGCCAGATGACCTGGCCTCCACAGTCACCAGACCTGAACCCAATCGAGATGGTTTGGGGTGAGCTGGACTGCAGAGTGAAGGCAAAAGGGCCAACAAGTGCTAAGCATCTCTGGGAACTCCTTCAAGACTGTTGGAAGACCATTTCAGGTGACTATCTCTTGAAGCTAATCAAGAGAATGCCAAGAGTGTGCAAAGCAGTAATCAAAGCAAAAGGTGGCTACTTTGAAGAACCTAGAATATAAGACATATTTTCAGTTGTTTCACACTTTTTTGTTAAGTATATAATTCCACATGTGTTAATTCATAGTTTTGATGCCTTCAGTGTGACTCTACCATTTTTATAGTCATGAAAATACAGAAAACTCATGGAATGAGACGGTGTGTCCAAACTTTTAGTCTGTACTGTATGCATAGAAGGCTGTAATGTAGTCTGAACAGAGTCATAGCTCTCCTTTCATAAACACTCCTGTCAAATATAATGAATGACATGAACTGTTATCAGTTTACAATATCTCTTTCTATAGTGACTATAGATACATTAACAAAGAATTGTAGAGCATTCAAAATTAATGCATTTAAAGGGCAACACTCTACGCATGTAATATTTTTACTGTAAACACCTCTATGGATATTATTTAAATATTGCTATATAGGCTGCTTTATATACAGTAAATGACTAATACAAGAGTTAGAATAGAGCTAAACAACTCAAAAAAACATTACTGCAGAAAAAACTGACTCAGGACTTTTATCAGTAAAAACAGATCAGATAGGAAAAAAGAGTTAGAATGAAGGCAAGGAAAAGTTTTGAAAAATGTTACCCAAATTCATGAGTCATCTGGACCAGCCCAATATTGTCAGCAAGATAATGTACATTAATAGGAATACACTGACTTGCAACTTTGATGCATATTTCAGCGCAGAAGTAAATAACAATTGTAAGGATAGATTTACCTCCAATGAACAAACAGCTATGGCCCCACATAGTGAAATGCAGGCAAAAAATCGCTGCGGAAAAAAACGCAGTGGAAACGCATTGTGTTTTTTTCCGCAGATTTTTCATTGCGTTTTTCCTGAGTTTTTCTCTGCGGACTTCCTGCCCTTAGTATACCTATAGGGAAAACGCCAACATTTCTGCAGGTATAATTGACAGGCTGCGATTTTCAAAAATGCAACGGTGTGTATGGGATTAACCAGAATCCCATTCACTTTGCAGGTAATGGAAACAGTGTTAACGCAGCAGAAAAAAAACTCTGCGTCTTACAGTAACAGCAAAATGAATGAGATTTTGGCTAATCCCATCCACATATTGCATGGAAAAGCTGCATATTCAAAAACGCAGCCTGTAAATCTTACCTACAGAAAAGCTTGCGTTTTCCCTATAGATTTAATAAGGCAAGAAAAATCGAAGAGAAAAATGCAGCAAAAAGGCAATGAAAAACACTGCGGAAATAAATGCAATGCATTTCTGCTGTGTTTTATTCTTCAGCGTTTTTCCACAGCGTACCACAACATGGGGCCTTATTCTTATACAAGGATCACTTCATTTTTTTCCCAGATAAAGTGGTCGTGGTTTATCTGTAGTAACATTTTACAATGGTTTTATGAAATGCACCTTTTTTTAATAAAACATGTAAAAAAGGAGGCATTTCATAAACTGCACTTTAGTACCAGTAGCTTAAAAAATGGACATATTTGATAACATTTGAATCACAATTTCCACAAAGTGAATATTGCGCAAATTTTTTGATGCATTTACAGCTTTTTAGTAAATTAGGCGCAAAGTTCCAATGCAAAAAAAAGGTGCAAATAAAATGGAAAAATTATAAATGACCCCAAATGATCGCTTGAGGGGCACCACAATGCAAACTGTGAAGTCAGCCTTGAGCAAAAAGCACTGCAAATGTGGAAAACTGCTATAATAATCACTTGCAGTTTTGCAACAGATATTTGCAGCGCTCTGCCACACCACGTAGTGGTGAACGAGATCTTATGGTCTATTGTGTGAAGTAATAGTATAAAAATAATATTTTTATTTTTGCTTATGAGTTTTCAGATGTATAACTCTAAAAACTTTAAGTCTAAGGCCTTACATAGTGAATCGCTGCAAAAAGAGTCCATGGCGGAAACACATCACATTTTTTTCCACAGCGTTTTTCACAGAAAGTCTGCAGTTTTCCTCTGTGGATTTTCTGCTTCTAGTATACTTATAGTGAAACCGCCAGCATTTCCGTAGGTATAATTGGCAAGCTGCGATTTGCAAAAATGCTGCGGATTTTCTTCTGCAATGTCTGGATGGGATTAGCCAGAATCCCATCCACTTCGCAGGTAATGTAAAACGCAGTGTTTTCGTAAAGTGGGGCCCTGGCCTAAAGCTAGGTCTACATCTGTGTTGGAGGAGACTCCATCACAGAGGCCACCGAAAATCGGCTAAGGAAAAGGTCTTTTTCCTGTGCCGCTTACAGTTTAACCCCTTCCCATCGGAGGAATTTTTAAATTTTTGTTTTTGCCTCCCCGCCTTCCAAACCCCATAACTTTGTTAATTTTCCATTAACAGAGCCATATGAGAGCTTAATGTTTGTGGGGAAAATTGTTCTTCATAATGGTACCATTTATTATTCTAGGAAGCTAGAAAAAAATTCTGAATGGGGTGGAATTGGAGAATAAGTGCTTTTGTGAGACTTTCTTATGGACTTCACTTTTACGATGATCACCGTGCAGCATGTCAGCAGTGTGCAAAATGACATGTCACCTGTATTCTATGTTTTGGTACGATTCCAGGCATACCAAATTTATATAGTTTTATTTAAGTTTTAACCCCTTAACAAAAATCTAAAACTTTGCAAAAAATTTTTTTTTCTAAAAGTTGCTATATTCTGACACCCGTAACTTTTTTCGTTGCATAGGGCGTCTTATTTTTGCGGGCTCAGGTGGCAATTTTGATTTTTTTTTTTCCTGCTATGGTGTATGGGAAAAATATTTTTATAAGTTTGTAGACCAGTTGTTTTCAGACACAGGGATACCTAATGTGTATGTGTTTCACAGTAATATTTTACTTTTATATGTATTTTAGGGAACGGGAGGGGTGATTTGAACTTTTAATATATATATTATTTTTACATTTTTTCTTTTATTGCATCTATTTATTTATTATTCTTGAACCCCAGGGGGTCTGATCACTGATGCAATGCAAAATATCAGCATTTGCAAATCAATGGCAGAAAAGCCTGGGAGCCTTCAATAAGCTCTCGGCTGTCATGACAACGGGATGTGGATTCTGGATCTTGTTTTGGGTGCCGGTGAGCCTTGGCAAAATGGCTGACCGAGGCGCTGGGGGCCTTAATGCCCGCGATCAGGTATTAGTGCCAGGTATGGCAGCTATGGAGGCTGCTCAGCTCCTGAACGGCTGTCATATTTCAATACCTGACATCAGCCATACTATTAGGGTAGATGTAGGGAAGAGGTTAAAACAACGACAGACACCCAATGGACCCCATTATAGTTAGTGGGGTTTGCTGGGCTCTGTGTGACCCCACACAGTTGTTTGATTCCCCTGACGGACCTGAACGATGGAGAGCCTGCACTAGTGTGAACTACTGTAAACTATTTCATTATTTATTTCTTAAACCACCACTAATTTGAAGCAATGTGTGAACAGACCTTAAGAAATTTATCAGTGCTAAAAAGAATCGTACATGTAAAAAAAAACAAAAGCAGTAAAATGACTTGGCATAGTCTTTTAGCAAGAACGCTGCAAAATGTGACTGCTCAGAGAGATGAAAAGGTTCCAGTAATTGCTGGGTTAAACAGTAAGCATTAAAAATTTGGAATGGTAATGTAAACTCAGATAGGATTATTGCATTAAAGAGGTCGCTTCATGAAGACAATTCCTGTCTCTATGTCCATATTATGACAAATTCACACTAATACGCAGTATAACAGTTACTGTATATTTAATATTAAACCTTAACATTGTTATGGAGTTGTAACCCTGTTTGTTCAGCAGGTTTTGGACTGCTTTAATTCTACTTTTTACTCAGACCAATCAGATTTTCAGGGACTGAGGCACAAGAATGACACAGCAGTATTTGAGAATGGGTGGATCTTGAGAAATACTGTTATAAAAAGGGAGACCTACTGCATGGCTTCACTGTCATTCCCAGTGTACAACTGCACTAGACAGCCATCATGGTTCATTGGACTGCTGAAGAGAAAACCGCCATCACCTCCTCATGGAGCAAGGTCAGTGTGGAACAGGACGGCCATGAAGCTCTGAGCAGGTAATACTCAGACCTAAATGTAACATATTACAATATATATTCAGCAGTATAATTCTATATTTTTTTATTTAATATATTTTATAGAATATTACGTTGGGTTGTTTAAGCTATAGTGTTATTATTTTGCCTTGTATGTTTCATGTAGTCTGTAAGCTATACTGCTGTACATAACAAGATTGATGGCTCTATAACAAATTAACCTTTTACTGTTAATATTCCCTTGTTATTGTATTATATTACTATTACACGCTAACCACCATACACTGAAATTGCAGTACAATATGCAGGTGGCATGTTATAGAGCAAACGCAGAGTGATATACAGTTTTATGGGAAAGGATTAAGCATATCTTGCCATTTATTCATTTATATCTCTGCTCATTCCGGGCATAACTGTCAAGGGGGTGGTCCTATCAGAGATTGACTGTCAATCACTAATTAGAACAGACAACTTGACAACTGAAGCCAGAATGAGCAAAGATAGAAATGAATAAATGACAAGTTATACTAAAACTTTTGGTGCTAAACTATATAGCAATCTGCTTAGTTCCTCCTGCTCTGTAACCTGCTGCCTGCAGACTGGACTAAATTGTCAACAGTTTCTCTTTAAATGAAGAAGATGATCAACATAGTACAATGTGGAAAATGAGCCTTATATTAAGTGTGTTTTATTCTGCTTTTAAACTTTAGGCTTATGGTTGTGTACCCCTGGACCCAGAGATACTTCAGCTCCTTCGGAAACCTGTCCAATGTCACCGCCATCTCCGGCAATCCCAAGGTCAGGGCCCATGGCAAGAAGGTGCTCACCGCTGTTGGCACTTCCATCCAGAACATTGATGATGTGAAACATCACCTGGCTGCCCTCAGCAAGTCCCATGCCCAAGAGCTCCATGTGGACCCCGAGAACTTCAAGGTACAGCTTATATTACAACTTTACATACACTTTAAATTTGTATCTGTACATTTTTGGGCTATAAAGATATTACTTACTAATTTTAAAACAACAAATCACTTTAAGAAAAGTTAATATAATAAAATAGTATCTTAGTGTGGCATTAACTTCACCTATATACTCTTATTTAAAAGTGTTATACTTACATTCATTTATTTATTTTTGGAAACATCAATTTGAAAACAAAATTTCTTTTCCCATCCACAGCGTTTTGGAGAAGTCCTGATCATCGTCTTGGCCTACAAGTTGGGATCTGCATTCACCCCTAAGATCCAGGCTGCCTGGGAGAAGTTCATCAATGTCCTGGTGGCTGGTCTGAGCCACGGCTATTTCTAAATCACTGTGACTTTTTTTGAGCATTGTTCTATCTATGTTCTTAGTGACTTGGAAATGTCAGTGAAATAAAAGTTCATTTTGAAATTTGTTAAACAACAGCTCATATTGTCTTTTTATGGCTCACAACATGTTAAATTAGAAAGCTGAACAGTAATATATTACCTTCCTATATCAGTATAAGCATTGCCTTAGTAATCTGTAACTCACATACAATGGTTACAACTAGAGCATCTTCCATTTTGCCAACAGAAAGTGTAACACAAACATTCCCAAATTGATAGGACAGCTGTATGTGTATGGCCAGCTGCTCATAACACATTACATATGTATATGTTATTAATTATGGATATTTTGCATAGTTTTAATATGGTTTACTCATAAACTCAATCCACAAAAAGGGGTTTCTCGGATAGAAAATTGATGTGTGATCATTGGGGTTCCAACCCCCTTACCACCAATGATCTGTGACCACTGTGGACCTATCACTGTGGTAACTGGCACAGCTCCATCCATGTGCCCACTGCTGTGTCCAGTACTGTGGCTTTGCTCCATCCAACTGAATGGTCACAACCATTTTTCTTTCTCGGCTACCGGGTGTCCTAAGGATAGGCTTTTACTATTATATCCTAAAAATACCATCAAAGTACTTAGGTATGCACATATGTAAAATACAAGCCGAAAAATATATTCACAAATATATTTACTGTTAGTATGAAATTATAAGGCATTAAAAGTGTAGAAAATTTGGTGGTGTTCTCAGTGGGTTGTAATGGCCATTTTGAGTTTTGCTATGGAATCTATGCCAGTCTTCATATCTCCTGTGCAATGGCAGATGGTGTGCCTCATTTATGATAAGGTGTAAGCCTCCTCATAAATCTGGAGCACCCTCTGCAGGACCATGCACCAGCATTGAAATCTATGTCAGCCCAAAGCATAATACATCTCATCCCGAGTGTCTTTGGCCTTCTTTGTATGTAACTGGCTTCCAGACAAGAAACAATTCATTTGAGAGGAGAATTCTACCCAATGGTGGGAACTTCCAGAATATACTGACTCTCTAACTCTCTACATGTATACTGTAACTACTAAAACCCTAATTTATGTCTGCAGTGCTCCTCTCTGTCCCACTACTGAAACCCCTTTTCCCTTCAATGCACTGGCTATTAGTGCCCCTCACACAGTATATTACCCCATTAGTGCCCAACACACAGTATAATTCCTCATTGGTTCCCGACACAAAGTATAGTGCTCCATTTTGCCCCTCACATAGTTTAATGCTTCATTAGTGCCCCCATACAGTATAATGTCCCATTAATGCCTGCCACGCTGTATAATGCTCTTTATTGCCCCCACCCACAGACAGTATAATGCTCCATTATCCTGTGTGAAGGCACCAACAGGACATTAAAATATATGGAGGCCACTACTGGGGCTTTCTGTATATGTGCAGCTTGTGAGCACTAGAGGTAGACTGTTTACTGCTAATACCTTCCCTAGTATACCAGTTAGTGACATTGACAAATCTTCATCATTTCTCCACCAGGGAAGGTTAAATTAATAGTAAAATTATTTCTTTGCCATTCTTGCCTAAACCTTAGGTGCACCTTATAGTCAGACATGTCTTATAGTTAGAAAGATAAGTAATTCTGAGCATGGTTAGGCTAAGTTCACACTTGCACTGGGCTCTCCGTCGTTCAGGTCCGCCACAATGGAGAGCCCGTCTGCTAAAATAGCAGTTACCTAGACTATAATGGGGTCCGCCAAGTGATTTATAATGAAACCGGCGGAGAGAAAAGTCCTCTGTGCAGGACTTTTCTTTCAAACGGTTTCCGAGCCCCCCCAGTGGAAATTCCAGCACAGATGTGAACCTAGCCTTAGCAGCATTTTATATGTACAAGCGGGGTTCGTTTTTGGAAACCCCAGAGTATAATGGGGAAACTTAAACAATTATACTCACTTTTCCTTAAAGCTGTATGATGTCGGCACACCCCATGTTACCGCTATGTTACTATAATGTTGGTCTGGGCTACAAGAAGAAATATGGGGAAATAATTGACTACAAAAGTCACCTGCAAGTTACTGGATATCTATATTTTGTATATTGGCCTCCTATATAAAACTGGTGGGACACATGGCAAAATTTTGCACAGTGCTACATGCACCACCTCTCCATCTTCAGAGTCTCCCATTTATTCTGTCTCATAAAATAAAGTGTTTGGAATGGAAATACATATATACAATACAAGCAATATAATGGTTATACTCTTTAATCAGTTCAGGGGTATACACAGATAGCACATGGTTCTATAGCAAAACCGTTTTACCCCCCCCCCCCCCTTTCCCTATTTATTTTTTTTTGCTCAATAAATATGGCGTCTTGTTCTCGTTATACATACCATATTGCTCAATGTCTTTACACCAAGAAACTGGCATAAATACATTGTACATAGTAATTGATAAAACTTGCTGCCTACAGTCACCTCTAGGGGGAGTTCAGAACATATGAATTAATACAGCTACCATTGAACTCTATGGAAGCTGTAAAAATCTCTTTGCCCTGAGTTCCTCCTAGTTGTAAGTAAACACCATGGATATATGTCGGGCAGTGGAAGGAGGAGTTCAGAGCCAGGCCCCCCACATCCCCCTTGGTCCCAAAGGCAGCTGCATGGGCTGTCTAAATGGTAGGTACACCACTGCATTATTTTTATTTGCACAAAAAACCACGTTGATACATGAGATTATATGATATACCTTTTATACCTTATCTAAACACTTATCACTTTATAAACATGCCATGACAACTTATCTGGTGGTGAAACTTAACTTTGGCCATGGCCTTTATTAAAGGTATAAATAACCATATAAAAAAATATAAAACCAGAATTACAGCTGAGCCATAAGCTCAAGCCTTATATACACATCAAATAATCCATCCACTCATTTAATGAGCGACTAACCTCTTGCTAATGAGGCCGATAACTAATGACTAGAGATAAGATAACCAATTGGTTTTCAGCTGTGTTCGACTAGAATATTCCAAATTGTTAGGTTTTTAACTAAACCAAATACTTTGCGATTCGTCTCAGATGACCTTAAATGGCCAACACAACATGCATTGAAAATACAGAAGATGCACAGGTGTGTGACATCCTGGCATTGCCTGACATCCTTTCAGCCAATATTCAGTGGACACCTTACAGTGCTGATGTCACATACGGTATATAAGATATAACATGAGGCATTTCAATGATAGTCAAGGTAGGGATAGATGTGTTAGTCATCACTGCATGATCCAAAGCAATTACTCCATTTTTTTCTCTAATACACAGCAGAAAAACTCACAAATAGAGAATCATAGGAGTAGGAGAAGTATAACAAAGTTTTGTCAGATTTAGTCAATTACAGGCAGATAGTGATAGAAATCATAGATAGGAGTGAGGGAGAATATCTGCACTGTATGTGAGACAGACTGCTGCAGCAATACAGACACAGGCACAGTCAACCCTTTCATTTAGAATAATCTAATTTTGCCTAAGTCTGTTTTGCAAAAGAGCAGTTTGATCTGTGACTGTCCACTGTCTAACAAGAGTTTCCTTATTTTTCATTAAGTACATACAAACTGCCGTTCTAATAGCAAAACACAGACTTTGTCTGACACAGCTGGCTTATCTCTAAAATCTTCATTTGCTACCCAATAAACAGTGATTGCCACCTGTGCTAAAAAAAATCTGAAAAAAAATTAAAAAAAAGAATGTTATATTGGAAAAGGTCCCCAAGCCAAAAACACCTGTGCCATTGCATCTTTGAAAGCCAATTCCATTTTGATTTCACATCTGCTACCATGAAGAGAAAATTTTTGATGGCTCTTTGTTTTGGAATGCCCCTTCTTCTTCATCATTTTTCAACTAGGCACACAGACACAAATTTGTCTCCCATATAACAAGCCCGTAGCACTTACAAGTTATCAAAACCATGGGCAAGCACCGCTTCCCCAAAGGGTAATTTGTGCAGTGTTTTAAATAATAAAATGTGTAAAAGTGAGTGTCATTCATATATATTTATTTTCTAATTATACAATTCTGTTTGGATCAAGCAGTATAATCAAAGATTCTTACATATCTGCTCTCTATCTCAACCAATTCTTGTCTACAAGCATCCTTATATAACATTTATTTGAATTCCCATCTCCATATATATCACAGTGATGTAACATATCGGCTGGTTTGCGCTACCGCGTAAAACTACTTCACCATGGGGATATTTGTATATATTTATACTCGCGCTTGTATTTAATATGTCCCGAAATGTAGACGTTTATATAAATTTATATGTGTATTTTTGAATTAGCACTACTCATATACACCATTCTTAACTTGTTAACACATTTTCATATACAGTGGGTATGGAAAGTATTCAGACCCCTTTAAATTTTTCACTCTTTGTTTCATTGCAGCCATTTGCTAAAAGCAAAAAAGTTCATTTTATTTCTCATTAATGTACACTCAGCACCCCATCTTGACAGAAAAAAAACTGAAATGTAGATATTTTCGCAAATTTATTAAAAAAGAAAAACTGAAATATCACATGGTCATAAGTATTCAGACCCTTTGCTGTGACACTCATATTTAACTCACATGCTGTACATTTCCTTCTGATCCTCCTTGAGACGGTTCTGCTCCTTCATTGGAGTCCAGCTGTGTTTAATTAAACTGATTGGACTTGATTAGGAAAGGCACACACCTGTCTATATAAGACCTCAAGGCTCACAGTGCATGTCAGAGCAAATGAGAATAATGAGGTCAAAGAAACTGCCCAAGGAGCTCAGAGACAGAATTGTGGCAAGGCATAGATCTGGCCAAGGTTACAAAAGAATTTCTGCAGCACTCAAGGTTCCTAAGAGCACAATGACCTCAATAATCCTTAAATGGAAGAAGTTTGGGATGACCAAACTCTTCCTAGACCTGGCCGTCCAGCCAAACTGAGCAATCGTGGGAGAAGTAAAGAAGAACCCAAAGATCACTGTGGCTGAGTTCCAGTAGGGAGATGGGAGACAATTCCACAAAGTCAACTATCACTGCAGCCCTTCACCAGTTGGGGCTTTACGGCAGAGTGGCCGAAGGAAGCCTCTCCTCAGTGCAAGATATATGAAAGCCCCCACAGAGTTTGCCAAAAAACACATGAAGGACTCCCAGACTATGAGAAATAAGATTCTCTGGTCTGATGAGACGAAGATTGAACTTTTTGGCTTTAATTCTAAGTGTTATGTGTGGAGAAAACCGGGCACTGCTCATCACCTGCCCAATACAATCCCAACAGTGAGACATGGTGGTGGCAGCATCATGCTATGGGGGTGGTTTCAGCTGCAGGAACAGGACGACTGGTTGCAATTGAAGGAAAGATGAATGTAGCCAAGTACAGAGATATCCTGAAAGAAAACCTCTTCCAGAGTGCTCTGGACCTCAGACTGGGCCGAAGGTTCACCTTCCAACAAGACAATGACCCTAAGCACACAGCTAAAATAACAAAGGAGTGGCTTCGGAACAACTCTGTGACCATTCTTGACTGGCCCAGCCAGAGCCTTGACCTCAACCCAATTGAGCATCTCTGGAGAGACCTGAAAATGGCTGTCCACCAACGTTCACATCCAACCTGACGGAACTGGAGAGGATCTGCAAGGAAGAATGGCAGAGGATCCTCAAATCCAGATGTGATAAACTTGTTGCATCATTCCCAAGAAGACTCATGGCTGTACTAGCTCAAAAGGAAGGGGACTTCTACTCAATACTGAGCAAAGGGTCTGAATACTTATGACCATGTGATATTTCAGTTTTTCTTTTTTAATAAATTTGCAAAAATATCTACATTTGTTTTTTTTTTTCTGTCAAGATGGGGCTGTGTACATTAATGAGAAATAAAATGAACTTTTTTGCTTTTAGCAAATGGTGCAATGAAACAAAGAGTGAAAAATTTAAAGGGGTCTGAATACTTTCCGTACCCACTGTATTCTAGATTTATTGGCAGTGCTACATTCACCTTGCTCTTGCGTTGTATGTTCGGCGATGCCCACTACCACTGGGAGCAGTGTTGTGCATGCACATATTTTTGTGTATATTTCGATGCTCTGTTTTGTTTGTGCATGCATAGTTGAATCTTTACCCTGGCGTCTGTTTAGGTGTGAACAGTCGCTGTACAGCAGTCCCTCCCCAGGTAATTAATTTTTTGTTATATATATATCTGATCGTATTTGGCATTATGTTACCCTGCTGAAGCCCTTCCTAAGGTGATACGCATTGAGTATTGGTACTACATAGTACGACCTTATTCTTGGGACCTGTAGCTCCTGGTAAATATACCTCGTTTATATCATGTGTATAACCTGTCAGCTTATTTATGTATTATGTATTATGTATTTTGTAGCTTTGCTTGCTAAATCTCTCATATATTTTTGCCTTATAGGCTACTCTGCCTTATAACCTTACATTTCTTGCACTTTATACTTGCACACAGTATATTATTGCACATATTGACAATTTGACTTTTTGCTAACACATTCGCTTTTGCACTATTAGCTGCCAGGCTTTATTTTAGATTGTTATTGCACAGGACCTACCTAATAATGTTTTCATTTTAGTGGATATTTATATAATATAATGTCCAAGAGGTTCATCCTATCATGTTTTTTTATGTTTTTAAATGTTTTTTTACTTTGTCTGATTTTGCAAATAAAAAATATTAAATGTTTATTTTTTTCATTTTAATTTTGGGTCGAGCATCTCTGTCTTTATCTGGTGGCTGGGTGGTCATCTTCCTGAAGAAAGCGCTGTTATTTGACCAAGATCCCAGTGCTGTCTGTACATTTATTCGCCAGCTGTAGCTAACCCCTGGCCAATCACAGAGCGTTGCCAGGGTACTGGGAAATTTCCCTGTGACCGCGGCATCCAATTTTGACCTGTCACTAGATCAAAGGGAAAACCACCTATAGAGGGCAAAAATTTATGTTAATCCAGATGCCCACAGTGTTTTCTGAGATTGTACCCCAATTGTTATGGGTCAGGGCTATAGATTTAAAATTTAGTGAGAAGGTCAGGTAGAGACCTGACCTTCTCACAAAATTTTAAATCTATAGCCCTGACCCATAACAATTGGGTTACAATGTCAGAAAACACTGTGGGCATCTGGAAAGAAACGACGGACACGCAGCAAGCTATTCCTCATCCAAAATATAAGGTTCATGGTATTCATATTTCCAATATCATTGCCGCCAAGATGAACAATGATCACATCTGGATCTTGAAGTCGATCAGTCATCAACTAAACTTAGTCCAGCAATCCATCCCAACCTCTAATACCATTCCAGTGGACTTGAACTTGCTCAGTTGGCAATGATGAATTTCACCCACAGTAACCCTCTGCTGCACTTTTGCTCAATGAATAAGCAAGTGACCCACAATCCAAACTGAATAACCTGTAAAGACTACAGAAGCAGTTAGACAAACATATAAATAAATTCAATGAACATATAACTGAAAGCATCTAGATTGCCATCTACCAAAATGCTTAATGGCATCCTCACCAAGGCCATGATGTGCTGCTTCAGTAACATGTGACAACTAGAAATGTGCGAATTGGATCATAACGAGCCTGGTTCATCCCGAATATCCAAATTGTTTGGATTTTAACTAAACTGCACAAATAGTGATTCGCTTCTGACGAACAAAAATGGCAGCGATACAAGAAAATGGTCGCAGCCACGTGTTAGACCAGGAAATACAGAGCAGACAATGTCATGTGTGCAGTGATTTACATATCATGTGATAGCAACATATGACAGCTTCTCAGCCAGTAGACAGTGGTAGGTGGACCTTACAGTGCTGATATCATATACACTATATAAATTTGTGCTCGTGAACTTAGCCTTTATTTAATGTAATGGTGGAAATGCACACACATCTATCTCACTGCAGTGTAGTAGTGAAGTGCTACAATAGAATTGAATAAACAGACATAGATAGGCATAGGACAGATTCAGTCAGTGAGCCTGCAGAGCAGACAGTTAACCCTTTCATTGCCAGGCAATAATCTATATTGTCTGATAGTACTTGTAATATAAATATTTAATCTCTTCTCTATACACATAACACATTCTTTCTAGCATTGTAAATATAAAAAAATATTTGTATTCTTTCTCTGCAAGTGCACTGCGTGCGCATATGCAGTTCTAGATATATATCTCCACACACAAGCTCAGGAAAAACTGACAATTAAAGATTAAGCATGGAGTGGGGAAAATTGTTCACCTGAAACAATGGTTACACGTCTCCCTTTCATTTGTTCCCGTACAACATAACAAAAATATGCAAGCAACAAGAAATAGTAGTAGAAGTAGTTCCCAATAATAATAATAATAATAATAATAATAATAATAATAATAGTCCTTTAATAGTCCCACAGTGGGGAAATTCAGTGTGTTACAGCAGCAAAGATAAGCAGATACAAATACAAATACAACATGTACAGGAATGTTCCAAGGTGAGAGGCATTACATTAATAGCAGACAGACAGATAGGACGTAGCAGAGGAGGGGGGGGGGGGGATATAACAGGCAGAGAGATATTTCAGTTCTCTGTATGTAATGATCTCCGCTTAGGTCGGTGTTGGTTGTACAGCCTAACCGCGGTGGGGAGGAAAGACTTCCGATAGCGCTCCTTCTCACACCTAGGGTGGAGCAGTCGGTCACTGACAGTACTACCCAGCGCTATCACAGTCTCATGCATGGGATGGGACTTCTTCTTCTGCATGGAGCTCACCACGGACAGTATCCTTCTGTCACCCACCACCTGCACTGGGTCCAGTGGGCTCCCCAGGACAGAGCTGGCCCTTCTAATCAGCTTGTCAAGTTTATTTCTGTCCCTGGTTGATATACTGCTCCCCCAGCAGGCCACTCCAAAGAAGATGACTGATGCCACTACTGAGTTGAAGAAAGTCCTAAGAAGTGCCCCCCGGATTCCAAAGGCTCTCAGCTTCCTAAGCAGGTAGAGCCTGCTGTGGCCCTTCCTGTACAGGGCCTCCATATGATCTGCCCAGTCCAGCTTATTATTAAGGAGCAGACCCAGGTACTTATAGGTGTTCACAATCTCGATGCCCGTCCCCAGGATGTCCACTGGTTTTGGAGGGCATCTGCCTTTACGGAAGTCCACCACCATCTCCTTGGTCTTCCCCGCGTTAATCTTCAGGTGGTTCTGGTGGCACCAGTCCACAAAAAACCAGTTCAGTTCTCTGTACTCCTTGTCATCATCGTCTGTGATGAGGCCTACTATTGCAGAGTCGTCAGAATACTTCTGTAGGTAGCAGCTGGATGAGTTGCACCTAAAATCAGCAGTGTACAGTGTGAAGAGGAAAGGGGCGAGAACCGTACCCTGAGGTGCCCCCGTATTACAGATCACGGTACCTGACACACAGTCTTGGGCTCTGACGTATTGAGGTCGATTTGTGAGGTAGTCTAGGATCCAGTTGGAGAGGTGGTGGTCCACTCCAGCAAGGCCCAGCTTGTCTCTCAATAACCTGGGCTGTATGGTGTTAAAAGCACTGGAGAAATCAAAGAACATTATTCTCACCGTGTTCCCTGGTTTTTCCAGGTGAGACAGAGCCCTGTGCAGAAGGTGGATGATGGCATCATCTACCCCAATGCCCGGTCGATAAGCAAACTGGAGAGGGTCCATAGCGGGGCTCACTAGAGGGCGAAGATGTGTGAGAACCAATCTCTCTAAGATCTTCATCAAGTGGGATGTCAGTGCTACAGGTCTGTAGTCGTTGAGGTCCATAGGGTGAGGTTTCTTTGGAACTGGTACCACACAAGAAGATTTCCATAATTCAGGGACTATTTCCTGCCTCAGGCTCATATTATACATATATGTAATTATACCACACAGCTGGTCCCCACAAGTCTTAATTAGCCTTGCACTGATGTCATCTGGCCCTGCGGCTTTCCTCGCCTTGATCTTTTTCATCTCCTTCCTCACCTGGGCCCGTGTGAAGGTTAGACTGTGGTCAGATAAAGACAGATTTCTGGATTTACTGGCCAATGTTCTGGCCAGGATTTTCACCATTGTAACCATCTTCTATAGGTCATTCTAGCCATTGTGGAATCTTAAAAGTTTTCTAATGAGCAATTTCAGTGTATAAAAAATTGTCTGCATTGATGAGGATAATGTGGTGCACGAGGTTCTAGTGGTAGTATTCCTATAGTAAAGGGCAAGATTTATGTAATGAAGTGCTGCAAATAATCGTAGAATTGAGACTAGCCCTCTACCCTTTAAAGAGACTGACAATGCAACTGTAATAGGACCCATAGAGGTAGAGTGCCTGGCACAACTGCTTTGCCTGCTTTTTGACACACAGTCAGTGGTATTCATACAGCCACCAGTAGGAGTAGCTCACTGCAAGGAGACAGTTTTACTGCTTCCATCGAGTTCAATAGTAGCTTTATAAATCTATATGCACTGAGCTCCTCCCAGTGTGACTGCAAACAGCAAGAGTTTTATCATTTAGCTCAGCGATTGTGTATAGCCAGCCCCTGAAAATTTATGTTGCTAAATAACAGTGGAATTGTAACAAAAAATAAGTACAATAGTCAGAGCTCTGGGCACGGTGAGGCTTATCCAAGGCTATGCTATAGTCCCCATGGTTTCTGTGTATGCCCCGATTGCTGCAACATTTATCTGTGCAATTCCAAAACAGTTGTAGGGGTCTTGTTCCCATGGCCAGGGTCAGCACCCAGTAAAGCCAGGCCAGGATCCACTGCACTTAAAGGGAGGGAATTACTTCACCCTGCACATGATGGGACCAGTCAATGGTGGAAAAAATGCCTGCCCTGATACACACTGAATATTTCAAGCTCTATTCCTACAGGTTTACCATCTCATTGCTGTGTTCCAAAGCTTCCCTGTGCATTGGTCCATGGCTTCCACCCTCCTCTACATATTAGGGCATTGACACCATGGTGCCCTACCCCCAGCCAATTTGAAAGTTGCTCTCCACTGCTGCATCCCCAGCCACTTTTATCTATCTTTTTGGCAGCACTGACAACAGTCACAGACTTAGCACGGAGGGACAAGTAACAGTATGGTGTGAGCACAGGACAAACAAATAGACTAACAGGGACAGGACCTCACCACAGGTACATGTGAGAAACACATGGACAGACATAGAAGGAGGGGCAAATGGCGAAATACAGCTATAATGTCTCTGCCTGTTCGGGTCTTTGCGCCACCCTCCACTTGCATGCTGCAGCACAGGAGGCGTGTTCAGTTTGATTCCTTGCTTAGCGTTCTTGTTGCTGTGTCTGAACACTGCTCTATTACCTCTTCTCTGTAATTGAATTTCCGCCACACCCATCTCCTGCACCTTTGTTACTCTCCGCTCCTCAAACAGTTAATCTTAGCCTTACCTTTGTGATTGACAGGCTATCTACCAATCAAGTCTGGGACAGATTCTGGACTTCCTATAAACAGGTCATCTGCTCACAAATGTTTGCTGGCTATTGAGACTTTGTCCTTGCTAAGCGCTTCTCTTGCTATATTGTATTACTGACTTCTGACCTCTGCTTACCCTTTGCCCTTTGACTATTCTCTCGGATTTCGATTTGGTACTGTTTGTCTATCTGGTTGGACCTCAGCTTGCTTACTCTGCTTCTGTGTTGTTTGTCTTGTCTTGTTCTCCGTACATTTATTCAGAGAAGGAACTGCAGCCCAGTTGTCCCTGTCATTAGGACAGTTGTGGCAATTAGGTCTCTGTCCTTCCCTCATTCCCTTGTTTCAGCAGCAGGACTAGGGAATTGCACAACTAGCAATTTCCTTACAACAGCACTATTTAAAGAGGACCTTTCACCAACTCCACCACTTTCAATTCTTTGCATCATTTAATAGACTCCACTCATTCTGTTACCATTGGAATTTTTTCTCGAGCTCACACTGTTCTTGAGTAGTAATTTCTGTTTGCTTCAGCACTCAGTATGCTAATTATACTTTCAGGTGGGCGGTCCCAGGCTGTCCAGCACAGAACCGCCCACCTGACAGCAGAGAGCTGAAGTAACATATTGGATGCTGAAACTGACAGCACCAATTGCTCAGGAATGGTGGGGGCTAAAGAAAAAAAAATTTCAACTGTAACAAAATGAATGGATCAGAGTCTATTAAATGATGCAAAGAATAGGAATTGGTGGAGTTGGTGAAAGGTTCCCTTTAAATTGTGATGAATTTCCCCATTTGCGTCAGAATTAGTGGAGCAGTGCCTAATAGATACAAAAAAACAGGAGTTGGTGGAGTCAGTGAAAGGTCCTCTTCAAAGGGCCAGTACAATCCCCTTAGATCGAATGTGACATGCAAAAGTCTGTTGCCCAAAAGCCCACACAGACCTGGAACTGGCCTTGTTTGTTCTCCAAAGTCCTAATTGTCGGATCCCCACCAGCCAGACATACTATATCACCATGTAACAATTTTCAAAAAAAAATTTGTTCCCAGTTGTTAAGTGTGTTTTCCTGATTGTTTGTACCTTAAATGAATAGAAAAAAGTTATTATTCCCTGTAAACTTTGCGTTTGTGGTCAGCACAATGATATTTTGAAATTGATCTATTTTTAAGGATATTCGCAATATTTCAAGATACTTAAGAAGCTTCTGGAATTGTGAGAACTATCAAGAAGTTTCTAGAACTGCCCAGAATTATCTAGAACTTTCTGGGACTGTACAGAATTGTAGGTAGCTGTATAACTACAGTTATATAGGGCCACTATAGCCCTTTCTGAGAGATGGAGAGACAGGATCTAATTGATTGGGATTGCATAGTAAGTGGGCAATGGCCATCACAGACAAAGGGGAATTGACCTAGACAGACAGGTGTGAATTCAATATCTATTCAGATTCTGATAAGGACAGTATTCACACTTCACCCCACACCCATTACAGGAGGAGCTTAGGAATGTAAATGCATATATTGTGTGTTACTCTGGTACCGGGTGATCAATCTTGCTCTGCTGAATCCTCAGTACACTCTTGAACTTTAATACTGCATGGAATAAAGACCATTTTTATCAAGTTTGGAGAGACCTCCTTTTTCCTTACAGTACACATCAACTTAGTCAATTTAGATGGCATCAAGAGGTTACATACATCCAGCAGACGCATTTTGCTACGTATGTGGCCAGTTTATAAAGACAAGAGCGAAAAAGTACTCTGTGGAAGCATCTGCTAAGATGTGTGAGGCCTACAAAGAATACTTCGGCATGCCTGTTGGTGACCAAGACAAACCATGGGCTCCTCATTTCACATGTGAGCACTGCAAGAAAACTCTTGAAGGTAAGTGGATAAATGCTACTCTCTTAAATAGCAGATTAACTGTGTTAATATTGTAAATATCACTAGTCATTAGTGTGAAATAGGCCTAAATCAAATTCTCAATCCAAATATTATTTTCTTTGCTTATAGGTTGGTACAGGGGAGAGAAGAGAGCCATGCATTTTGCTATCCCAAGAATTTGGCGTGAACCGACTGATCACTCAACAAATTGCTACTTCTGCATGGTGGACCCTTCCAAACGTCGCACTGGCAAAAATGCACCGCCTGTAACGTATCCTGACATTCCGTCATCTATTGCCCCAGTACCACACTGCCCTGAACTTCCTGTACCAACACCTCCAGACAGAGCTACACCACCTTCAAAAGAAAGCAGCAGGTCAGACATCGAGGAAGACGTTGAAGATCACGATTTCTCTTCATATGCAGATGAGGAGTGGAAGCCATACTACCCTAACCAAAAAGACCTCAACGATCTGATCAGAGACCTTGATCTCACCAAGTCCAATGCTGAGCTTCTGACATCAAGGCTCAAGCAATGGAACTTATTAGATGAAAGCGTCCAAGTCACAGATCAGAGGAAGCGTCACCAAGTTTTTTCCATCTTCTTCAGTCATCAAGATGGACTGTGCTTCTGCAACAATGTGGCTGGTCTATTTGAGGCTATAGGTATCACCTGTAACCCGACTGAGTGGCGCCTCTTCATAGACAGCTCATGCAAGAGCCTCAAAGCCGTGCTGCCTCACAATGGCAACAAGTATCTGTCTCTTCCTGTAGCTCACTCGGTGCACCTGAAAGAGGAATACACCAGTGTCAAGATGTTGCTAGGTGCCTTGAAGTATGATGAGTACGGCTGGGAAGTTATCAGAGATTTCAAAATGGTGTCATTCCTGATGGGCCTCCAAGGTGGTTTTACTAAGTATCCTTGCTTTATTTGCCTTTGGGACAGCCGGGATACTGAAGCGCACTACCACAGGCGGGACTGGCCTCAGCGGACAGAGTTCACTGTGAGGAAGAACAATGTAAAGTGGGAGCCACTGGTGGACCCACGCAAGGTGCTGATGCCACCACTACACATCAAGTTGGGGCTCATAAAACAATTTGTCAGGGCTCTAGATAAGGAGTTGAGAGCTTTCAATTACCTCCAAGATCTTTTACCTAAGCTGTCTGAAGCAAAGATCAAAGCTGGTGTCTTCGTCGGACCACAAATCAAGAAGATCATAGAGTGCAGTGAATTTCCCAAGAAGCTGAATAGGAAGGAGAGAGCAGCTTGGAACAGTTTTGTCGCAGTGGTTCACGGCTTCCTAGGCAATCATAAAGATGAAAACTATGTACAACTGGTTCAGACTCTGATAAAGAACTATGCTGCAATGGGCTGCAGGATGTCACTCAAAATCCATATCCTTGATGCTCATCTTGATAAGTTCAAAGAGAACATGGGAGCTTATTCAGAGGAGCAAGGCGAGCGCTTTCACCAGGACATTATGAACTTTGAACGCCGTTACCAAGGACAATATAACGAAAACATGATGGGCGACTATATTTGGGGATTGATTCGTGAAACTGATTTGCAGTATAGTCGTAAATCTCGGAAAACCGCACACTTCTGAACAGTTTTTGGTAATCTGTGTAAATTTGCAATGCATATAGTGTTCATAGTCTGACAGTATAAATGAGAAGATGCAAAATCGTCTGTTTCTATAGTAAAAATGCATAATTTTCGTTGCCGTGGTCACAAAAGCGAAGTTTATGATGAATGTAAGCAATTTTTAATTTGTTTTAGACATAAGCAATTGGAATATAACATTTAAAAGCTGGGAACAAAATTTGTGTTACATTAATCAATGTCATCCATGCTTATGGTAGAGAAAGCCCTTTAAGGTGAGCAGTCCCATGATGATATTGACCACATCATGTTTCATTTTTCCAAGTTTTGCTTGGGATTGCTTATCGTTTGAGGGTTATTGGTATAACATCCCTGATTTTAACGATTTTGTTTTTCTCTCCATACTCTACTTGCAGGAAAGTGGTTGACACCCATAATAAGGAGACTTATGTTTCTAATGACACCTACTGGGAACTGCGCAAGGACCCTGGTTTTAGCAAAGCTGAACTACCCACTCCTTGGTGATGTTAGAACATGGATTTGTTAACCCTATCATTCTATCAACAAATCAATTTCTATGCACAGTTCAATTTCATTTTGCTACAAGATTATTTTTTGTGATGCATCATGCCATTTGCTTTTATATTTATTTTAGGAAGCTATTTGCTTGTATATGGATGGGTTCACACTACCGTTGGATATCCGTTATGATAGTGTCTGTTAAAAAACAAAAAAAACGGACACCTATCATAATAATCATTAACGGACACTAATTGATGTTAATTTGTCCGTCTTTTTAACTGATCCTTTTAATGGACACATTAGCATCAGTTAGTGTCTGTTTCTATACTGTCCGTTTTTTTGGGGTTTTTTTGTTTCTGCTTTCTGAGCATGTGCAGAAAAAAAAACGTTGCCCATAGACTTTATTGTTAAAAAAAAACAGACGCTTGACGTCCATCATGAAACCATTTTTTTAATGGACACAAAAGTCCTGCATGTAGAATTTTTTGTCCGCGAAAAAAAAACGAACATGTGACAGATTTGGTGTATAATGGACACAAGATAAAATCCCATTGAAATGAATGGAAATTTTAATGGATTTGTGATGGTTCTGAAAGTGTCCATTGCTAAAATCTTGTAACGGACAATAGCAATGGACACTACTGACGGTCACCAGCGGCAGTGTGAACGCCCCCTAACATGTAAAATATACAGAGAGTATTTTCTAAATTTGTAGAAAGACAGTCAAGTATAGAAGCTATGGACCTCTTACTTCTGTATTGAACCTGCTGTAGGAATAGATGCACTGATTTGCCCCATCCCAATGAATGCTCCTATACTTTTTCATTGCCAAACATATGCTATTAAAGAACATGCTTGCCCAGATATTTTGCTGTTATTGGAATAATTTTCTCATGGGAAAAATATTCAGATTATAGCAAAAAATCAATGCTTACTGGTATCGCCTGCATAGGTAATTCTTGTGTAGAGTACCTTATCGAATACAAATGCCTGGTCTAGTGATTATCTGCCAAGAACAATTTTTTACCATAGAAAAAAAAGATTATTAGCATAATTTCTTGATTTTATATTATTAACCCATGTGAAGCTGAATTCTATGAAAATCTTGTATCCAGATTAAGTACCATCTTTGCTTTAGGGCTCATGTACATAACTATAGTACAGCACCATCACAGCACTTACAGCAGTCTACAGGCCCTACTATATCTGCGTGTGACTTCATATGTAAGCTGACAGAGGTTCGTTCTGCAGGATTCAGGTTACATCTGGCATATTGGTAGAGTTCTGACCTCTGATACCCCCACTAATTCTGTCCAATGAACTACAGTTTACTTCATTCACATGAATGAGGCTATGCTGCATCTCTCAGCACAGTGGCTTGACAAGAGTCACTGTGCAGGGGAACAACAGAAGAGGAAGAAAAATCTAACCGAAAAATATATGGAAGTACAATAAGATACTATAAACTAAAGGCACAGGATTATAGCTCCATACTTCACAGAGGATTGTGGGACACTAAACCTTAAAGGGGTATTCCCATGAACATAATCAGATTTATATTTGTAGATAATGCAAAATTAAAGATTTTTGAAAATATAAGTAGCTAAAAATTCTACATAGTTTTAAAGATTTTCTCTAACTATGTTAGTGGTGACAGCCTGTTGTCTTGATTGGTTGCCAATGGATACGACTGCGTATGCAGAAATTTTCTATGGTCTGGAACTTGTCAGGAACTCAGCCATGATTTTCTTATTATAGCTAGTTTATCAGGCAGGAGCACTACATGTATCAGAGACTATCCCAGCCACAATAAGGCAGATCATGGCTGATTTTCTGACCTTAGAAAGATTCTGCATTCATGGTCGTATCCACTGGCAACCGATCAAGACAACAACTCATGACCACAAGCTATTTAGAGAAAATATTTAAAAATCTGCAAAATGTTTAATTACTTATATTTGCAAAAATGTTTAACTTTTAATTATCTACAAATTTAAAAATGGTTATGTTCATGGGAATACCCCTTTAACTACAGTGCCTTGCAGGGGCGTAACTACCGGGGTAGCAGCGGTAGCAGCTGCCACAGGGCCCGGGACATTACGGGGCCCCGCGGGCCCCGATGCGTTTTTTTTTTTTTTTTTTTTTATAGTCCGTTATCTGCTGGAGTAACCCCAGCAGGTAACGGGCCCTATATACTTACCGTTCCCCGAGGTCCCGCTCACGGCCGCCTGCGCTTCCGATTCTGCGGAGGCGGCTGTGAGCAGGAGCGGGGATCGGTATGTGAGGCCGCGGCCGAACACCACAATCTCTGCTATCATTATACTTCGGGGTCTTTTCAGACCCCAGAGTATAATAATCGGAGGCCCAGAGTTGGTGAGGGAACATAAAAAACAATGTACTTACCTGTCCTACGCTTCTCCATGCTTCGGGCCTGTTTGGTGACGTCCCAGACGTCAGCCGACGTCATTTTGCGTCGTGACGCAGGCCCGCGTCACGTGACACCGGCCTGGTCCAACATTGAAGAAGGCCGGAGTAGCGCACGGGCATGCACCGGAGTGAGGAACAGGTAAGAAACGTTGTTTTTTTATGTTTCTATCCTCCCCTGGGTCTCCGATCATTATATTCTGGGGTCTGAAAAGACCCCATAGTATAATAATTGTTCATGGGTGGTCCACAATGGGACATATAATAGTGTGTGCAGGGGTCACTATGGGGCAAAATACTCAGTGCAGGGGCCACTATGGGGAATAATAGTGTGTGCAGGGGCCACTATGGGGCAAAATACTGTGTGCAGGGGCCCCTATGGGACATGATACTGTGTGCAGGGGCCCCTATGGGACATGATACTGTGTGCAGGGGCCACTATGTGGCATGATACTGTGTGCAGGGGCCACTATGGGGCATGATACTGTGTGCAGGGGCCACTATGGGACATGATACTGTGTGCAGGGGCCCCTATGGGACATGATACTGTGTGCAGGGGCCACTATGGGGCATGATACTGTGTGCAGGGGCCACAATGGGACATGATACTGTGTGCAGGGGCCACTATGGGGCATGATACTGTGTGCAGGGGCCACTATGGGGCATGATACTGTGTGCAGGGGCCACTATGGGGCATGATACTGTGTGCAGGGGCCACTATGGGGCATGATACTGTGTGCAGGGGCCACTATGGGACATGATACTGTGTGCAGGGGCCACTATGGGGCATGATACTGTGTGCAGGGGCCACTATGGGACATGATACTGTGTGCAGGGGCCACTATGGGGCAGGATTCTGTGTGCAGGGGCCCCTATGGGACATGATACTGTGTGCAGGGGCCCCTATGGGACATGATACTGTGTGCAGGGGCCACTATGGGGCATGATACTGTGTGCAGGGGCCACTATGGCACATAATAGTGTGCGCAGGAATGCGTTTTTTTTTGGGGGGGGGGGGGGTTGGAGGGGGCGGTCCGGGGGGAGGGGTCGGGGGGGGGTTTGGAGGGGGGGGTCCGGGGGGAGGGGGTCCGGGGGGGAGGGGTCGGGGGCGGCGGTTCGGGGGGGGTCCCCATGTCAAATGTTCGCCTTGGGGCCCAGCCATTCCTAGTTACGCCACTGGTGCCTTGCGAAAGTATTCGGCCCCCTTGAACTTTTCAACCTTTTGCCACATTTCAGGCTTCAAACATAAAGATATAAAATTTAAATTTTTTGGTGCAGAATCAACAACAAGTGGGACACAATTGTGAAGTGGAACAAAATTTATTGCTTATTTTAAACTTTTGTAAAAAATAAAAAACTGAAAAGTGGGGCGTGCAATATTATTTGGCCCCTTTACTTTCAGTGCAGCAAACTCACTCCAGAAATTCAGTGAGGATCTCTGAATGATCCAATGTTGTCCTAAATGACTGATGATGATAAATATAATCCACCTGTGTGTAATCAAGTCTCCGTATAAATGCACCTGCTCTGTGATAGTCTGAGGGTTCTGTTTAAAGCGCAGAGAGCATCATGAAGACCAGGGAACACACCAGGCAGGTCCGTGATACTGTTGTGGAGAAGTTTAAAGCCGGATTTGGATACAAAAAGATTTCCCAAACTTTAAACATCCCAAGGAGCACTGTGCAAGCGATCATATTGAAATGGAAGGAGTATCAGACCACTGCAAATCTACCAAGACCCGGCCATCCCTCTAAACTTTCATCTCAAACAAGGAGAAGACTGATCAGAGATGCAGGCAAGAGGCCCATGATCACTCTGGATGAACTGCAGAGATCTACAGCTGAGTTGGGAGAGTATGTCCATAGGACAACAATCAGTCGTACACTGCACAAATCTGGCCTTTATGGAAGAGTGGCAAGAAGAAAGCCTTTTTTCAAAGATATCCATAAAAAGTCTTGTTTAAAGTTTGCCACAAGCCACCTGGGAGACACACCAAACATGTGGAAGAAGGTGCTCTGGTCAGATGAAACCAAAATACAACTTTTTGGCCACAATGCAAAACGATATGTTTGGCGTGAAAGCAACACAGCTCATCACCTTGAACACACCATCCCCACTGTCAAACATGGTGGTGGCAGCATCATGGTTTGGGCCTGCTTTACTTCAGCAGGGACAGGGAAGATGGTTAAAATTGATGGTAAGATGGATGGAGCCAAATACAGGACCATTCTGGAAGAAAACCTGTTGGAGTCTGCAAAAGACCTGAGACTGGGACGGAGATTTATCTTCCAACAAGACAATGATCCCAAACATAAAGCAAAATCTACAATGGAATGGTTCACAAATAAACATATCCAGGTGTTAGAATGGCCAAGTCAAAGTCCAGGCCTGAATCCAATCGAGAATCTGCGGAAAGAGCTGAAAACTGCTGTTCACAAACGCACTCCATCCAACCTCACTGAGCTCCAGCTGTTTTCCAAGGAAGAATGGGCAAGAATTTCAGTCTCTCGATGTGCAAAACTGATAGACACATACCCCAAGCGACTTGCAGCTGTAATCACAGCAAAAGGTGGCGCTACAAAGTATTAACTTAAGGGGGCTGAATAATTTGGCACGCCCCACTTTTCAGTTTTTTATTTTTTTACAAAAGTTTAAAATAACCAATAAATTTCGTTCCACTTCACGATTGTGTCCCACTTGTTGTTGATTCTTCACCAAAAAATTAAAATTTTATATCCTTATGTTTGAAGGCTGAAATGTGGCAAAAGGTTGAAAAGTTCAAGAGGGCCCAATACTTTCGCAAGGTACTGTATATATTGCCCATACTTGCTGTTCAGTTGAATGTAGTCAGTATTCCCCGTTATCAGCCATTCAGAAATCTGCCATGATTTACATTGGTTTATTGGCAGAAAGTCCACTAAATGTCTCCCCCCACTCCTTCTCTGCTTCTAGATTTGGATGTGGAGAAAGTGTTCAACAGGGTCCATTGGGAATACCTGGCTGGGGTACTGTCTAAATTTGACACTATCTGCTATACTGGCATTGTATTAGTGCCCTTCTGCGAAAGTTTTAGCTTCAAGTTTTCTCTCAGATGCCTTTAAAATTTGCAATGGAACCATACAAGGTTGTCCACTCTCCCCTATAATTTTCGCACTAGTGATGGAACCTTTGGCTGCTTCGTTACGGGCCAATCCCAATATTCATGGTATTCAATTTGGCAGCACTTCCCATAAGATAGGGTTAGACGATATTCTACTATCCATCTCCAAGCATAAGTCCTCGCTCTCTGTGATACAAGTTCTAAGAAACTCTGGGAACGTCTCCTATTACAAAGTTAACCCTTCTAAATCTCAGATGTGGAACATGGGCATAGAATCATATACTCGTAGATCTCTCAAATCTCTATTTCCTTATAAATGGAATAAGGATCACGTTAAAAATTTTGGTATCGCCCTGTTTTACCCTAGCTCTCAATTACTCCACTAGGCTCTCTAAAGTTTCTCAATTGTTAGAAAATTTTTCCAAGCCCTTTTTCTCATGGGTGGGTAGAATAGCAATTGTTAAAATGATGGTACTTCCGATTGTACTGTATATGTTTTGAACCATGTGTTCCCATGTAATTTTTTGCTAAACTCCAGTCATTGATATTATCCTTTATATGGTGAGGTAATAGGCCTAGAGTTCGAAAATCCATAATGGTTCACTCTTGGTCAACAGGGGCATTGGGAGTCTATAAATATTACTTGAGTGTCCTCTTGGAAGCAAAGTTTGGTGGGTTCCCACTTCTGACAAAACATGGGTGGACAATGAACATTCAGCTCTGGGGCGTCCCCTGATCTCTCTCTTAAAATTTGTCGCTCAATCTCCAGACACTAAGTGCCCTCTATTATCGTGTATGTTAGGAACAGTTGAAGAGTGGAAATATTATGCCCAAGAGGCATGATTTCGTCTCCGTTTTCACGGTTCCTCTTTGCTGTCTGTATTCCTTATAGGATAATATTAATGTTGACAATTGAGATAGAGCTGGATGTAGCACAATTGTTTCTCTTGTCTCAGGTGCTGCTTTCAGACCCTTCTCTAGTCTCACGCAAAGATTCAGGCTGCCCAACGCTGGCTTCTATAAATATCTCTGGATCAGACATGCCTTGAATAGCATTGAGATGTCCCCCTCCTGTATAGCTAAACATACTTTAACACACTTCCTAAAACTAAGGGGATATCCTTGTTTTATAATCTCTTTACTGCATACACTCCCCTTACTAAATTTACTTATATGACTAAATATATGACTAAACCATCCAACAATGGTTTTTGGCGCTGTCATGGCCCAAAAAAATCTTGAGAAGTACAATATATATGTCTAGGAAAATGTTTTTCCGTTGGTATTTGTCCCCTGTCCGAATTGCTATGATGAATCCTAATACTACTGACTTGTGCTGGAGAGGCTGTGGTCACAGGGGATCCTACAGCTATGCATGGTGGGATTGTCCAGTCCTACCCTTTTTGGAAAATTGCTTTTCAATTAGCAGAAAAGGACACTAACTTTCTTGTGCCTTTCCTAACTAATAGTGGAAGAGTGAAGAAATCAGGCGATACCTTTTAGAGGCTAACTGAGTATATTTGATAAGTAAGCTTTCAAGAGTCTAGCTCTCTTCTTCAGACATGGTGTTATACAAGAACTGAAAATTCACAGATTATTTATACTCTATACACATGATATATGTGTATAGAGTATAAATGTGAATTTTCAGTTCTTGTATAACACCATGTCTGAAGAAGAGAGCTAGACTCTTGAAAGCTTACTTATCAAATATACTCAGTTAGCCTCTAAAAGGTATCGCCTGATTTCTTCACTCTTCCACTACTTTCAATGGCTAACACGGTACAACATTATACTACTCCTAACTAATAGAGCACTATGTTTTTTGGGTTTGGATTATGTTCCTTACACTTGTAGATTAACTCTATCTCAAATCATTAGGACTGCCAGACTTCTAGTTGCGTGCCACTGGAAATCTTCCATATCTCACCAAGGCGGAATTGGTCAATCAGATTAACTATTCCTTTTTTATGGCATAAGCTGCCTCAACTAGATCCCACTCTGAAGAAATTCCAGGACCACTGGAAATTCCAGGACTTGTGGTCTATTCACGCAGGGGTTAATGAAATTCTTTTCCATACAATATGATGTTAGTTTTACTGAGCTTTCCTGTGGTTTGGCCCTTTCCTTACCCAGTGATTCGCTCCAGTGCTTGAAAAATTAGGCCTACCCCGAAAATAAGCCCTAGCCCTTTTTTTGGAGAAATAAATAATATAAGGCCCTGTCTTATTTTTGGAGAAACACGGTAATACTGCTTGTTCTTCTAATAAATAATAAACCTATATGTGCTCAGTGTAACTCATTTTGTGTTGTGATTTATAGAATGGAAATATGAGAGACTGAATGCTGGAATAACATTTCTTATGTGTGTGTGTATATGTGTATATCTATGTGTTTGATATGGCAAGCCATAGAGGTATAATCTGGCATTGTACGTTCCGTGGGGCCTTATCGCATAATCAGGAATGGGGACACTGGAGATGACATCACTTAGCGTATTGTATCACATGCTGTAGGCACTATGTGTAATAGTATGGCATCTCTGCGAGGAACTATATTGTTTCACAGGCCCTGAATAAGGCAGTATGCATGTAAGACTAAACCTACACAAATGTTCCATACGAAGGTCGATGCCAAATGTCAGAACAAAGTGCCATTGATATCTACTGTATATTGTGCTTAACTTCCTCTTAGGGGCTCTTAAAAAAAAACAAAAAACCTTTCTGTTACCTTTACATCTGTGACATAAAGTCCATTTTCCTGGTCCGTTGGAGAATCAGAAGAACGGAAAAATAGACTGTAAAAATAGCGGACACAAACAGAGCCCAAGGGACCCCCTTGACTATAACGGGATCTGTCGGATGTCCTATTTTTATTAAGTGAAGTTGCTGAATGAAAAAGTCGGATTTGCAGCACTTTCTCATCTGGTGATTTCTGACAGACACTACACAGAAGTGATTGTAGCACCAATATAATTTACTGATGTTTATTTGTCATATGGATATGATAGAGGGGGCATCTTGTTCATGTGTCTAATCCAGTGGCTGGCTTGCCATGGCAATATCAACTGATAGAAGGTTTCAGGAGTGGCTTCCAAACAAAAGACAACGGCCCTGATATATTAATTGTCTATAATAGAGTTTTAAGAGGCATGTGTCTTAATAACTTCAGCACATCTCAGAACGTCCATGCATCTCAAATATATGCCAGCTTTCTGCCATATATTATAATAAACTTGTCAGGATGCAGTGACCCCACCCCCATTGCACTTGAGCCTCATTTGCATTTATAGGAACATCTTTTTCAAGGAAGTGTTGCTTCTATTGGACTATTGGAATAATGTCCCCTACGAAGCACTGTGGCTGGATTCATACTGAGTTTCCCAGGGACAGATTCCATTTACTTTCAACATTTCTTCAAGATAAGGGGGGTCAGAAGAAGTAGCTATCTGTATAAGGTGCATGTCCACTTTTTACCACTAAAATAAAGCACATGTATATTCTTTGTGTTATTTGCAGAAAATACTTAAACAATTTGTGATATAGAACATTCCTTTAAAACAAGCTGATTATCTGTTAGAACATCATGTGATCAGACCCTTTTACGGCCTCCTCACATGTGGTGTTTTCTACTGGAGGATTCTGACGGATCACATGATCTTCCATCAGTCGCCATTACAAGACTGGGGCTCCATTTAATCTGAGACAGGAGAGGACAATGTTTTTGATTGAGACCTCAGCACAAAACCTTTAATAAAATTATAGTAGTAAATTGCAATGTTTGTCACGTGGCCCATTGATTTAAATGTGTCTATTCACATGTTTGTTTTTAACGGCGGCCATAAAAAACGACATGCTCTTTGTCTGTTTTCATGGACATTTGGAATCAATAGAAATCAATGGATCCATTTTTTTACTGATGTTGTTTTATGTCCATTAAAGAAAGATCAGTGGGTCGGGCCAAAAAAGAAAGACCAATGAAATTCACCTGTTTTATTTTTCATGCAAAACGGATGACACTTGGCCATCAAAAATGGAATGGAACGGATGCAAAAAAGCGGGCAAAAAATGTTCATGTATGTCCGTGTTTTACAGATGATAGGTCCATGAAAAATGTCACTGTCGTGTACATAAGGCACCAGGGGGTCTTTCATTCTAGTATTTAATGGAGGTCCATGAGAACCGGCATCAGGAAATGTAAGGTGATTCGTCACTTTAGGATAGATTTTTCGGTTTTCATTCATCCAAGATTGGTGTCATTACAGGCTAATCCGTCTTGCTCAGTTGGTATATTTCTGTCTTTTACGGTCTCTGAATGACACCAATGCAGCAGCTGCACTGTATCAAATCATGGATAACTATATTTAGTAATCCATGTGGCTGAAAGATTACACTGGATGTAGGGAACAAGTACATGCTGCAGATTGTCTCTAACATCCGCGTCACAGCAACATAACATTGTGTCCTCGGCTGCATGCCAAGTACATGGAAGAGACTTAAGATCTACTGTATTTACTACAGGGCGTACCATGGATATGAACTAGTCCGTGATTCATATAGAAAGGTCACTATCTGTGCGAAGAATACACAATATAATCCTGCTCTTACTTATAGTCTCAAGTGTCATGTAGATGTATTCTTGGGAAGGGATCAGGCAATATCCTACAAGGTACTTCAAGTACCTGGACTGGAACAGGATATAAGACTTTGAAAACCACTTCACGGTTTACCGGTGTATAATATAATATAATATAAGTGTGTATATATATATATTTTTTTTTTCTTATTTTATTTATAGACATACATTTAACTCCTCTAAAAAATGATGTGATGTCATAGGATCACATTTCAAGTGTATATATGCACACCACCAGTGATTTTGAGAATGAAAGGGATAGGGGCTCTAAGTGACAGCAAAAGCATAAAACACGGCATACCTGAATTGTGTAAGCTCAGAAATTCAGTCATCGCCTCATTCATTTGGTATTTTTAAAAAGAGCACCAAAATGATGGAGTATTGTTAGGATATAACTTTGGTTTCTAATGGTGGAGTTCACAGGCTGGAAGTATACTTGCAAGGTCTGCATCTGTCTTTCCATATAGTACATTCAAGGTCTGTGCCTGCCAGCACATGCAGGTTTGCGTCTGTCTTCCTGCCCATACAGGTCTGCGTCTGTCTTCCTGCCCATACAGCCCTTGCAGGTCTGCGTCTGTCTTCCTGCAAATACAGCACATGCAGGTCTGCGTCTGTCTTCCTGCCCATACAGCACATGCAGGTCTGCATCTGTCTTCCTGCCCATACAGGTCTGCGTCTGTCTTCCTGCCCATACAGCCCTTGCAGGTCTGCGTCTGTCTTCCTGCAAATACAGCACATGCAGGTCTGCATGTGTCTGCCTGCCAATACAGCACATCCACATCTGCCTGCCCAGACATCACATGCAAGCCTACGTCTGCCTGCCCATAGAGCGTATATAGGTCTGCGTCTGTTTGCCTGCCCATACAGCACATGCAGATCTGCGTCTGTCTGTCCATACTGTACATTCAGGTCTGTGTCACATTTATAACACAGCACTAGACATTAGCAGTCAGTCATACATAATTGGTGAGGCTTAGTGGCCAGTGTGAAAATTGCCGGGTATAGTACTTTTTTTTTTTTTTTTTAAAAAGAGATAGTGACATGGAGAATTAAAAATCAATTCATCAAACATTCTTAAAAAATATGTTTAACATAAAAACCTGGTTTAATAAAATAGGCCATTTGTGTGACACATTGCCTTTAAGCAGAGCAGTATATTATAATCACAGTTCATTTTTAGCAAACATCTGTAAAAAAACGTACAGAATCATGGACATGACCAGCAGTCACACCCCACTCTGGTCAAAAAGTGAGGCCATTACTTTCTGTGATGGGAAATCTCCTTCAAAGTGGTTGTCCAGTTCACTTTTTTTATTTAATTCTGTTACTACTAGGAATATAAACATAACAAATGTGTACTTACTCACCTCTCTGTTTCCAACAGCAGGCAGCCCTGTTGGTTTTTATACAAGCCCCCAGGCTGAGGTCACTGTCCTGATTGTGTGAAGGGACCGCTGCGGCAAAATCACAGGCACCAGCGGTGACTTCTTCACAAACAGCACGTGAGTGAAGAGGTCACTGCTGAGGTGGCTGATGACTGGCTGCAGCGGTCACCTGGCACAAACAGGGGTACCTGTATACAGACCAATGTAGCTGACGCTTCTGGAAACTGAGGCCCATGGAGAGGTAAGTACCAGTTTGTTATGTTTATTGCACCTATAAGCAGCACTATCAAATACTACACATATGACCTGGACAACCCCTTTAAATCATCCCCTAAAACCAATGAATTTCCTTTTGCCAAGAAACAACAAAATACCAAAGACCACACTGGTTTCTCCAATTTAATGACATCGAAACAAATCCAAAATTCATACCACATATTTTGGGTTTTCAAACTGAAAGCATAACATGACATTTAATACGTGGGATGGAGAGATCCAGAACGGTGACAATTATTCTTCATTTTAAGTATGACAATTTCTTTTGTCACGGGATAAAGATGGTTAAGGAGAGGTAGTCTTAATTTTTTTTTGTCCTCTATTTTATTTTCTTCCCGCCATGATCTTTAAGTACTGCAGTGCGTTGTGTGCAGCATCATTGTGAGCGTTGCCACAGGACAGCCCAGTGCCGTGACACACTGTGACTGGGTTGGTGGACAATTCAGCCAGACACTGGTACTGCCCATTGACGCTCAATTCCTCTGCAATAAAACCAAAATGACAGTGTTACAATGTATATCCTATAGCAGGGAACAATAATAATATTTGACATCTGAGGAGATCAGAAGAATCTGCACAGTTGTGCAGTCATACAACCCTATAGTAAAGTACTCATTAAACTGAAATCCCCAGTAGAGAAATAGTTAAATCAGGTGTCCAGGATTTAGGGCACACTCAGGGGCGGCTGGGGTGGGTGTAAAACAAAAACAAAAAGACACTCTCGCCTATACCAAGTGCTCTGTTGTCCAGTCCAGAACCCATTTCCCTCTCATGCCGGAACTTGCCATGCCAAAAGTAAAGAGGCTTGCATGAGAGCTGAGACCAATCACTGTCCTCGGTAGTCACTGGCAAGGAGCCTGTGACTTATGTGAGTGATGTCACTGGTCCCTCTCTAGTGACCACTGATTGGTCTCTATAGTCATGAGAGTCTCCCCGATTTCGTCATTGTGAGTTCCTGCACAGGAGGGAAATGGGACTCGACAACGGAGTGCCAGAGAATTTTTTTTTTTTTTTCATCCAACCCCATCCTCCCGAGATTGCCGTAAACTCTCTAAAACCCATTTAAACATTATTCCTGATGAAAATAACTTCTTCCAAGGGCACAAAACCTGAATTTAGGATTTGCGCCAATCTGTATGCACTTTACAACCCCCCCCCACCGATTAGGACAACCTGTGCTCGTCCATGTAGATAAAGTCAATACTGTTTAGCAGCTTATTAGTTTTGCTGTATCCCTCTGAAACTTCTCCTGTCAGCTCAGACTGACAGGAGACAACTAAATGAAAGCTTGGACAAGGTACTCCTGGGGAATACTCAGGTCAGGTGCCCTCTGACCTCCATGCTCTTCAATTACATCAAAAACCTTCTTCAGTCCACATATTTGGATATGTTCACAGAGTTTATTGCAGGCATATTTTGTAGCAGAATTTGTCTCAAAAAACACTTGCTATGTTACATTCACCATAGCTGCTGGAGATGGCAGGAGGGGCGCAGACTAGGATGAGAGCTACAGATGCATTGCCTGGCCTACAAACCTGAGTGGTAACCACTGCACAGAAGCACTAAAGTGACAATAAAGTTAGAACTATACATATGTATTAATGTTGAGTGTTACGACTGCAGCCTCACCTATATCCATATAAGAAATTCGGAAATCCTGCTCTTCTGCCACCTCTGTTAGCATTTTCACATAGTCTGTGTTGGGAATACTTAGTGCACTTCTTTTCAGCAGGTTTATTTTCTCACCAGATGAGTTTTTCAGGGAGTCCCAGGTACAGCCAGGATTATTGCCAATAGGTTTTTTCTGAAATCATCAAGAAAACCGTCACAACAGCCAAAAAATGTTCTTAGCATACAAACTCCCAATCTATATGGTAAAAACATAACATATAGATATGAAGTATGACAAGAGTGGCCTTTTGGCAGCTGGTCTAACAAAGCGGAATGACAGCATCGCAGATCACCATGATATTGACATTCTGGGTCATTAGACCTTATGGCCATAATATTCAACTGAAAATGGCCTCAGGCATGTCTGTGTCCTTTTTCTTAGCTGACTACACTTTCCAAGACAAACATAAGCAAGGTTGTAGGATAAAGTATTTCTATAGTCATCACCAATATGCCACTTCATTTGGGTGAATGGGGGGGGGGGGCAGGGGTGTTGGATCACAGTGTATGTACATTGGTGAAATATCCGAGTAACATATACAGATTTGCCTCTAAGACAAAGAGGAATAAAGCAAGACCTGAAGATTAAGGTTTAAGGCAGCCATACACGACCTTAAGGTAGGTTCACACTAATGTTATCTAATGTCTGTCAAAGGATGATAGCAATGGACATTAAATGACAGATACAGATGGGGCCCCCTCTGTCTGGAGTCCGCCTGCATGCAATGTAAAAAAACATGATGGAAGCTTTCTACCATCATGTTTTTTACTTTTCAGACGGAAGAAAAAGTCATGCATGCACTTTTTCTTCTGTTAAACTAGTCAAACATGCTGAAAAAGAGCAGATTTGATGTTGTTTTCATTACAGTCAATGGGAACAGACACAGATGGAGGGGGCTCTGGCAGCTGAACACGTATTTGTCAACAGTTTTGACCCTATATGTGTGCACAACCGGCCAAGGGTGCATGTGTTCTCCATAGGGAGAGGGGAGTAAGCCAATGTCGGACACCTTAGGAATCATCTTATCTACCTTGAGAACAAAGGACTCATCTAAGGCTAGGTTCATATCTGCATAGGAGACTCCAGAGCAGATTCTGCGGAAAACGGTGGAGAGAAAATTCCTACATGGAGGACTTTTCTTTCCGCCAATTTTATACTGGGACCCGGCGGACCCCATTATTTTAGTGGACTGGCGTCGTTTGGGCCCCCCAGCCGACCCAAACGATGGAGAGACCAACGCTAGTGAGAACGTAGCCTAATGTGTATGTCCACAATTAAGGAGGAGTCCATCTGTCACTTCACACTGATAAGAATGAATAGACAAGTACAAGCCTCTTCTCTGAGGAAAAAGTGAGAAAGTGCTGCTAGTGTAGTGTAACTCTTTCAGGCAATGCAACTTGAGTAAATACCCCCTCTGTACACTCACTAAAGAGATATTGATATTATCAGCTGGAATGCTTTTTAGTTTGGCAAGTAATTTCTCCGCTGCGATCTTCTTTGCCACCTTTTTCGATGTGCCGGAACCTAGAGAGAAAAAAAAAATTACATGCAAAATTATATATCTAAAATATAAAATGAACCCAACCTTAAAAAGCTGTACAATAATAGTAAGTAAAATGAAATAAAGGAAGGCAAATTTCCCCCTTGTCTGGATGTATTTCTGTACAAGCCTCCAGTCACAACACTGTTCCTATTTTTAGACCACAGGCAGTCATGGCGGTAAAATTATATAGAGGCCATGACAAGGCACTACCAGGTTAGTGAAATGTTCTCAACTTCCCTGAGAAACTGGAAAACTCTATGATGTTAAATCCCAAAAAAGAAAATGAGCGCCAGATATAAATAGTGTATGATACAAGGCATCGCCATATCATTCTAAAACCCCATAAATATTAAATAATAGCCTTACCGGTTTCTACAAAGCTTTCTACACGGCAGGACATGGTGAACTCTCTCTTATGAGGTGGTCCTGCTTCTTGGGATACAAAATACTCAGGTAGTCGCCATCCTTTCTGTACAGCAAGCTCCTGGAATGGAAGGAGAGTAGGATCTTACATCAGACAACTAGAAGTAAAGCTCATAGACTGGACAGAAAAAGAAACAGAATAAAAATGTGACAGAATGATAAGGCCCCCATTCACCCACTGGAGATAAAAAGAGCATTGTTTTGTCCTCCATATTGAGCTGAATAACTTCTATATATGTTTGCATGGTATAATTTACCCGGAGAGCCTACGGGCGGAGGATGCCACTTTATCCCTACACGATGGAATCTGAAGGAAATCCTCTTGCTGTATACAGGGATGTGGAGTCGGAGTCGGGACCTATTCTGGATGGAGTTGGAAAAAGGTTACCAACTCTGACTTCAAAATAAAATGATGAATTATTTTTAACTATTTTATCCAATTTTTAATACTGTATAATTATATTCATTGCCTAGTTTGTGAATTAGAGGATCTTTACTGCTTCTAAATGGCCATGGTTGTAAGCCATTTACGAAGGAGTTAAAGTCGGACTGTGGAAAAATAGGTGATTTTACCTACGGACTTTACAGGTTTATACCTACATCAGACACTACTAAACAAAATGTGAAACCGTCCTTACCAGCAACAGTCCTGATGAATCTACCCCCATGTATTGCCACTGCCTTGTGATGTCTTACATTGACTACTGCCATAGCCTCTTATCTGGCCTTGCAGAATCCATTGTGAATTACTTTATAGCTTATGTCAGACTTCATGCACAAATACACCTCCTAACCTTCCCCTGTCCTCTTACTAATCCTTTACAATAGCTGGCCCCTATTTTCTGCCCCTCTTTCCTTATCCTATCACATCCCTTAGATCAGTGTTTCTCAATCTATTCAAGCAAAGTACCCTCTTGGTGAGAATAGGTCCCAACCAAGTACCCCTAAAGTAGTGATCACTTATAAACGTTAATAAAATAAGGCTTCGTTTGGAGCGTTCCTTAACAATTATGTAATGGCCCCCTCAGCGCCCCCACACTCAGTAGAATGTCCCAGTCTGTGCCCCCACATGTGGTATAATGGATCTCACACTCAGTAGAATGTCCCACATGTAATATAAAGGCCCCCACATTATCCCCACACCCAGTCACAAGCCTCAGCAGTCCCTGACATCACAGAGAGGCCTATATAACGGGGACCAGGATTTCAGGGACTGTGCGGGATCAGTATAATTAGGACAAATCTTTTTATTCCATAGAAATACACGACGCGTTTCGGGGTCTTTCGTACCCCTTTTTCAAGTGTGTACTACAAAAAACAACAGTAACAACAAAATCGATACCTATAAAACACGAATTATATATGATATAATCTATTAAAAATCATTGTTTGATGATAAGAAAGGAAAGTTGAACAGAATAAATAAATACATAATGTCTATACATACGCAATAAAAAGAGAGGAATAAGAATGATGTGTATAAGGATAATTCTGTGGATATTGTCGATAGAAACGCAGAAATATGGACAATGTCAATGATATTGAATAAAGTGCTAGAATACACAACTGATCACATCGTGGATAAACCTTGCACTGAAATCCACATGAATAAATCCATAAGAGTGAATAAAAGCTCATAAGGTTCATATGCAAATGTTTGAGGATGTAATTTAAATCACAAAAGGAAAAAAAAAAAAAAAGTTCAAGGACATATGTAAACGTATGTTTGAAGTAATAAACCTTAAGGTCCCACAATAAACACCGAAGTCTTTCTTGTAAAACATACAAAAAACAAAAGGGATTAAACAGTTCTCAAAAAAAATCACCAATAGATGGAAAAACTGTAGTGAAAAATATAGTAAAGGGAACTAAATACTGTGATAATGATAGAAGGGGTTAAACCAGAATAGATAGCCACCTAAAAGTTGTATAGTATCAGCAATATTGTAAAGGGAATGTTTTTACCTTAATTGGAGATCCACCAGGGATGCGAGACGTATCTAGGAAGTGTCAGTGCTCTGACAAATTTAAATAGCGTGTGATAGCGCTACTGCGCACACAGAGGCCGGAAGAGGCCAAAGAGGACTGACACACTGCACTGGAGCCCTGGGGGAGGTGAGCAACACTGTCCGTTATGCTTGCTCACCTTCCCCAGGCCTCCACTAATTATACTCTAGGGTCTGAAGCCACTGAAAGCCATGTACTGGGTATACAGCCAGAAGCAGCCCTGCTCCTACTCAAGTGAATGGGAACACTGTACAAACCGGAAGCTGTATACAGTGTACAGAGGTCTGTACAGTACAGTGTAGTGGAGGCGCCAGGAAACCGCAGCCCTATTCCCATTCACTAGAATAGGAATTTGACTGCTTTCGGCTGTATACCTTAAATACACAGTTTGTGTGTGAGAGGCAGGAACAGCTCTCAATAGAGAAGCAAGGGAAAGAATAAATGCAGGATTTCACAGAAAGGAGACAACATGTGTAAATAAAGTATAGTACAAAATTTATTAATGACACAAATACTGCCAGAAAATCAAAAGCTGTCCAAAAGTTTAGTTACGCTTTAAGGCCTCCTCAATGTTCAGGGCCAGGAAGCGACTGCTACCACTGCACCATATATAGAGCTGGGGACAGAAGAGTGTACTTTTTTATATTATTATATATTACAGCTCCCCCAACCGCTCCACGGGTTGCTTCAGTTCCAGGACATCCCCTTTAAAAAGTGACTTTGCCATGTCATAAACAATGTTATTCATGTCACATATTTTGGCAGATCTGCAATTTTTTTTATAAACGTTGGTTTATTTTCAAATTTACATATAAAAAAACAGGGGCATGAATAAGAACAATTGCACATCCAAGGCATTTCCATCTATGAAAATATCCCCTTCAGTGCCCCACATGTAATATAAAGGCCCCCACATTATCCCCACGTCCAGTCACAGGCCTCAGCAGTCCCTGACATCACACAGAGGCCGGAAGAGGCCAAAGAGGACTAACATCCTGCACTGGAGCCCTGGGGAGGTGAGCAACACTGTCCGTTATGCTTGCTCACCTTCCCTGGTACAGGTTGGTTTATTTTCAGATTTACATATAAAAAAAAACAGGGGCATGAACAAGAACAATTGCACATCTAAGACATTTCAACCTATGGGATATAAAAAAGAAATTGCAGACATAGCAAATATTTAACACCATGAGGAGGTCGCAGTACATCATTAGAATCGTAAAGGTAATCGTGACTATCGCAAAAAGAACATCAGAGGGTTTTGAGACCAGAGGTGAAAGGGGCAGAGACTCCCCTGGTAGACATCCATTCATTGGCTCAGAGTTCAAGGTATCATGGTAGACAACCCATCCACATCTCATTTACTAGTCTCACCCAGTGGGATAGAGTAGGGGTTGAGGGCACCGTTCTCCGCAAGGCAATAAATAGAGATCCTCTAATAAAGATGCAATGGAAGAAAGACCTAATCCAGTCAGGTTCCAAGGGGCCAAACAGGGAGACTCTAGGATCTGCAGGTAGTGGGACCTCTATAAGGGAGTTGACAACACAAACAACCTCAGCCCAGAATAAGCATATAGAGGGGCAAGACAAAATTAGATTCCAGAAATCATCTCACGCCTCTGCACATCTATGGCATCTGGGGGAATGTATTACACCAGCAGGGTGTAGCTGGAGTGAAGTAAGGCCTGATGTGTAATGTATAACGGGTATGGTCGCACTAGCGTTGTGTTACTGTTCGGGGGACTCCTTCCCACCATTCCACTTCAAAAATGCCAATTTCGGGTGGAAAACAGGCGGTCTGTGGGATCCACGTGTAACCGCTTTTTAAGCAAGCGGACCCGAAGAACAGAAACCCGAACGCTAGTGTGAACCTAGCATCAGCAGAAAGTAGAGGGATAGCCATCAATGGCAATCACTGTGTAGTTAGGAAATTGGGTCAGCAAAGCATGTTTTAACTGGAGGAGTCTGGCATTGAGCGATAGAGAGCCAGCATGTAAATGCTACAAACAATAGATACCTCTGTCCCTCCAAAACTCCCCAACCGGAGGTTCTACAACTTGTCTAGAGCAGCAAATATCACTATGACAGAAAAAGTTAATAGGATCCTTACACCTGCACTAAAGACCTAAATTAGGAACCTAAGCAAAAGCATTAGGAATAATCTTCAAGGACATATAGAGTACTAAGGAGATATATATAGGACACACTAGGAATAAAATACGTAAAGCAAAGTTGAGCAGAGCAGAAGACAAGCGGTTTAGCTCGAGCACCCTGGAGCTTTACATGCCAAGGTGAATAGCAGCTGGGCTTAGACCCTTCTCATATTCCACATTAAGAGGACCTGCTGTTGCAGGACGTTAAAACTATGGATTTTGACCAAGTCACAGGGCTGCTGCCAAAGGCTGTCTGGATAAATAAGTAGGTCTCTGGCATTCTGCCACCTTCTCTCCAAGTATATCAGTTTAGTAATACATACGCTCTGGCAGTAGTGGCTGCGTTGAGAACATATTCTCACAGTGCAACACAGCTATTTCTTACTGCTGCAATTAAGATCTTAAAGGGGCATTCTAGGACTATATATTAATGTCCTATCCTTAGAATAGGTCACCGATATCAGATTCCTGGGGGTTCGACACCCTGCACGCCCACTGATCAACTACTTGAAACGGGCCAATTTTGGCACTCAATCACTAGGGCTTTTCACTCCAATAACCATAAGACTACATAAACATTAAGCTTTCTGTCTGGTGTATAGATTCTCGATATATGTTCATCTGAGAAAGTGATACTAAAGCTACATGTTCATCAGTTTGCCTTAAAGGGATTTTACAACAAAAACAGGCTAAGGCCCCAAGCTGCGGAAAAAAACACAGCAGAAACATGTCGCATTTTTTCCCGCATTGCATTTTTTGCTGTGTTTTTTTTTTTGCATTTTTCTTCCCTTATTATATCTATAGGGAATACGCGTATTTTCTGCAGCAGGTATTTTTCTCGCAATGTGTGGATAGGATGACCCAGAATATCACTCACTTGGATGGTACTGTAAAACGCAACAATTTTTTCTGCTGTTTTTCCACAGCAGGAAACACGCTGCATTTCCGCAATGTGGGGCCTTAGTCTTAAAGGGGTTTTCCAGGATAACTGAAACTCAAGTGATCACTGCTGATACCTCCCCAGTACCCAACATGTGACCACTGAGGGCAGTGATTGGCTGCAGTAGTCACGTGAGCCTCTGCACTTCCAGCCTGGCCAGTACCGGCACAGGAAGGAATGGGGGACAAGCTTGAGGAACAAAGGATCAGGGGTAGGTGAGTATCACTTCTTTTTTTCTGTTTTACACCACTTCTGTCCCCCCAGGATTTCTCAGTTATCCTAGAAAACCCCTTTAAGTGTCAAACTGCTGGGTCTCCACTGAACACAAGAACAGGGTACTGAGTCTTCCAGGGTATATGGCCCAGCATTTGCGCATCACTGCTGCTGCTCTATTTTATGGGACTGCCCAAGATATTAGAGAACTGTCAAAGCTCTGTACTCTGCTTCTCTTTGGCAGTCCCATAGAGATTAATGGATTGACAACAGGCATGCATGGCCACCGCTCCATTCAAATGCTGTGGGAGGACTTGCAACCCCTGTTTTCATGATCCCAACAGTCCAGTGGATAAGCATTCTATGATTTATGTGTACATCACTTAAAGGGATGCTCCAGGAACATCAATTTTCCCATTCAGACTTACAACTGCTGATCAGATGCCGCTATGATTCTTGCGAGAAAGGAACACCACCCCCCTTCCCCCCACAAAAATCTGAACAACAAGGTACCTGTAATGAGCCTATAGGGTTGCCTTGAATCTGATTGGTTGGTTGTTTAGGTACATCCTTTGCGATGGGTTCTGTAACAGGCAAACTGTAAATGGAGATAACAAGTGACATGTAAAAGCTGAACAGGCTCGAAGGGCAGAAATAGACAAAAGTATATAAACACTATAAAGAGGACCTTTCATATCCTCATGAAAGTGCGGTTTTATATACCACTAGAAAGCCGACATTGCACTGAATTCAGCGCACTGTTGGCTTTCCTGGTGTGTGCCCCGGTGGAGGAGATATCGGTGTCGATAGTTTGGGCACCAATAACTCCCCACTGTCAGAAGGGCGTTCCTCATAGCTCAGCATCATCACTGGGCTGTAAGGAACATCCCCCCCCCCACTGACAGTACTGTAACATAGCACTGTACTGTCAGAGGGGATGTTCCTTACCGCCCTGTGATGACGCTGAGCTATGAGGAATGCCCTTCTGACAGTGGGGGAGAGTTTGGTGCCAAAACTAACAGCACCGATATCTCCTCCACAGGGGCACATACTGGGAAAGCCAACAGTGCGCTGAATTCAGTACACTGTCAGCTTTCTAGCGGTATATAAAACTGCACTTTCATGAGGACATGAAAGGTCCTCTTTAAGGGCCCATTCACACAGTGGAGTTTTGTGCCGATTTTGACGTGGATTCCGTCTGCAAATCAACACCAAATTCCGCCCTGATTCTGCCTACTGTCTGCCTTAAATTCCTCTTCCATACATACCCTAAATGTAACATGACCCCTTAAAGCAAATCTGATACAATATATAGAATAAAGAGTCTAAAAATATTCAAGAAAGATAAAAATTCTTACTTCACGTTGGCATCTCCTCTTATTACGTTCAAAGCAGAGTCTGCAGCCTTATGTTTTGCAACTTTCTTGCTCGGGCCCTCGCCTAGACATAAGAAAAGGAACAGGAATTATTCTTGAACAGAAAGATATATTTCAGTATGTTCTGTATAAGATAGCATAAGAACATTTTCTACCTTTAAGAGGCATTCCAGAACTTTATTATTCACTACCTATCCTATTAACCCCAAAGAAAAGCAGTGTAAAGAAGCTGCAATGCATCAGAACTAGCACAGCTCCAAACAATATGTTGTGGCCAGAAAAGGTAGTGCAAGCTCAGTCCCATTCGACATCAAAGTTTTTCAGGAGTTTGACATTGATGACCTATCTTCAGGCTTAATATCAGATTGGTGGGGATCCAATTATTGGGCTGTAATCCCATACTCGCTACCAATTTTAAGCCATTGCACTTGGTAAACAATGAAGGGTACTGGCCACAGTTTTGGCACCCCATCAGCCAGCTGATCAATGAAGTTAATGGTGGACCCCACTGATCTGATATTGATAGCCTATCCTTAGAATAGGTTAATATCAAAGTCCTGGGAAAGCCCCTATAATGATGAGGTGATCAATGAGGGACTAGTTGTCTGGATTCCCCTAAAAATCACCTGTCTGGACCCTGACAAGTCCATTTTAAAGGAAGTCTATACGGTCCAAAATTCCTTCCAAACTAAAAATTCTGCTGCTGGGGTCTTTAATAGGATCAGAAAAATACCTCTGTGGCTAACCAATGATGGGCCTGATTTAACTACAGACAAGCTCAGGAGGCTTCGGCTCTCCTCTGCCACTTTTACCCAAATTGACTTTCAGCCTCTGCCTATATCATGGCTGTCAAAGTTATGTTCTGCTCCTATTAAAGATCCATACACAGCACTGTTATTGGTTTGGAAGCCATTTTGGACCAGACAGGCTCCCTTTAAAGAGGACCTATCACCACCTCTTCTTAGCATCTGTTAATAGTTGCTGCTCCACTGATTCTAGCACCATTGGAATTTTGTCTCTAGACCTCACCGTTCCCAAATAACAAATGGTGTTATATTTGCTCCCTGATATACTAGTTAGGCTCTGTACTGTCAGGAGGGCGGTGTCAGGCAGGAGCAGACAAGGTATGTGATTCTGAGCTCTGACACTGGCTGCCTCTGATTGGAGCTTTGAATCACGCCCCCTGCCTGACACCGCCCTTCTGATATTACAGAGCTTAGATAGTACATCAGACACCAAAACTAACTGCACTTGTTGCTCGGGGACGGTGGGGGCTAGAGAGGAAATCCCACATACGCTGAAATCAGTGTAACGGCGCCTATTAAAGGATAAGAACATGAATTGGTGGAGGTGGTGAAAGGTCCTCTTTAAACCAGATTTCTCAGCTCCTGACTGTATTTAACAGAAAAAACCACATGGCCTGAGGCCACTCTGTTCACAAAGGGCAGAGCAGTTCCTCAGTTCAGCATGTGCCCCCTCTGAGGCAGCTGCTTTCTTCGTCATTGTATACACAGAGCAGGAACCTGTCCTGAATGCAGCTTTCTATTAATCAGCTTCAGGCCATCATATTGGGGGGAAGTTTGGCACCATTACAGGTATCCAGTCCCAGGCTGATCCTTAACTGCCAGTCACTGAAGCAAGAAATACCGTTCTGCCTCCTACCAGAGAGGATGAATGGGGCTCCCCTATAACGTCATCTTTTTTATTATACAATGTATTGGGCACTATATAGAGTAGAGCTAATATTACATTGCCTGATGAGCTCCTCTGAGTACTAGAAGTATAGTATCTCAGGACTTGGTAGGTTTTAGATTTATCTGCAGAGATGCCAGAAAATACATACATAGCTGCCTGCGTCGATGAAACCAACCCGAGGTGTGAGATATATTTAGCACATTCGCCCATCTGAAAGGAACAATCTAATCCTTGGAACTTGCAGATGACAGAGCAAGAACCCAAGGTCCCCAAAATAGAAACATACAGACTTACAACCCAACCTCTCGATTGAGGAAATGCAATTCATTGTATAGGATAGGACTAATCCATTGGAAAGATAGTCCAAATACTCTAAGTTAAACCATCACTGGCAACTGGACTGTTTCTAAATGTAGACAATCCACCACAAGAGTCGCATCCTGTTAATGTGAGATACTTCCATAATGCGTAAAACCCTCCTACCCTCCGTCATCACAGGTAGGAGTTCTTAGGACATCCAATGTGGCAGGACAATATTTTAGTTACATCACCGACACCCTTTCATTGACAGATTCAGAGCCAGGACTAGATTAACTACTATATAGTACGTCAAGCAAGTTAAAGGAAAGGTCTACCCCTTTTGTAACCACTTTTATATTGCTCTAGTGTTATAAAAAACACAAAAAGCTACAGTTTCTATGCAGGTTGGTCTCCATGGTGACAGACTACAAACGCTATGTAGTCTGATCCTGAAGTCACAATCCTTTCTGTCTCCTACGTCTTACTAACATACATTCAATAGGGTAAACAAAAAGTAGGGAACAGATGGGAGTCTGACTGCAGGATGGCTGTAAGTATAGAGACACACTACTGAAATATAGGTCACATACAGAATACAGTGCTATATAGTCTCCACTAAAATGTAATATGCAACCTATCTTCCCCCCAAAACATGTAGATGCTTAATTTCAGGAGACAAAAAGTCAGCTGTTGAGTTAAAAAAAAAATTTGCAGCAGACACCCACAACTATGCCTCCAATTTCTGGCATGGATTTGCACTTCGCACTGTGGCAAGTCCGCACACCGATAATCCCCATAAAATTGTATGTCATGGTTTAATGGCAGTAGCAGGGGACCTCGGGGCTGCGATAGGCTGTGTATAAATCATGCTGGTATAGTCACATACAGTAATAATTTACACTTCATCTTTACAGCCTTACCAAAGAACATTAATATTAGATAATGTATATGTACCAGTTGCCGAGTATAATGCTATTATTAGGAACATTCCCTTTTATAAGCTCGGGTTTCAATATCAATTTTCAAGGTTACAGAAGGGGAAAAAGAATTTAAATACGCTGTAAAATGGCATCAATGGGGAAAGAAATGTCCATGGGGCAGAGTTACCACTGCTGATTTAGCTGCCACATTCTAGCTTTTTGTAACGCAGGTTTTCATTATTTGGGGCAGTTCAGTAGTGAGTAAATGCTCAGTCTAAATTTAGTGCAAGTATGTGTTGGTTTGCAATGCGTTATTTGCAAGAAAACTCTTACATGTCACTTTATAACTGTATCTATTAGGCAATAAGTGATCTAACCATGCCCATTACAGATCTTCTAAGAGTCAGCTACATCACATGCTCCTCACTCAGACTCCTGCTCTGACTCCTTCATAAATGACAGCCCTGGTCAGGCAGAAGTAATAAAGCTCCTCCAATTCATTAAAATTCTCGTGATTGTATTCGTATGGCAGTAAATATATAATAAACTATGTATCCAATTAAATAACTATAAGAAAAAAAATAAAAATAAAGTAAATAATTCCACTTTAATTTTAAGCCGAAGTCCAAAACATTTTTCCTTCACTCCACTCAAAATTGTTCACGACTTCACAGCCCTGGTGTGAATGAAGCCTACAGGAATCACAGGGTGTAATAATGGGGGCCTCTATGATTTTTCTTCAGAATTATTAAAGAAACCCTTACTGCCCAGAGACCTGTCTGCCCATCTCATGGCACCCATACGAGGAATAAGCAGATCTCACCTCCTTGTTTCTTGGCCGGTTGACTGGCTTTCTCAGACATCACAACTGCTAGTGCGGCTCCAGTTCCTAACCCAGACTGAGTGAGGGAGGACAGCAAATATCAAAGTCATCTACCACTCCCATCACTTGATCCATGAGCTACAGCTGTTCACACGTACAGGGCTTATTATAACATACTGTGTTCAGCAACCAAGTCAACTCTGCTGCTATTGCTAAAGCAGTTATGTCTCCTCTGTGTGCATGCATTAAATGAGCAAGATCCAGTCAGTTCCCCCAAAAACACATTGGGATAAAAGTCGTAAAAGGCACCTGTTCTCTGAACAGCAACTCTATGCCGATAACTTATAATAAGACCTTCTAACAGCTACACATTTGATAGGCTTGCCCAGCATAAAAGGATATTCCAGTAATATTAAGTAGCTAACACAAGAATGGTGATGTCCAACCACTAGGACTCCCACCAATCCCCAAAACAATCCTGTTTTCCCCCTTCTACCATCATGAGAGATGCGGCTCCATTACACTCTAGACCTAAATTCATAGAGCTGAATGGAGTAATAGCACAAATGCAGCTCTATTTAAATCAGGGATAGGCAACTCTCCAGATCTTGTGAAACTACAGCTCCCAGCATGCATACTTGCTCTGCTGTTCTTTGAACTCCCATAGAAGTGAATGGAGCATGCTGGGAGTTGTAGTTTCACAGCAGCAGGAGTACCAAAGGTTGCCTACCCCAGCTTGAAATGGTCATATTTTTGCTGATGTTGACTGGACCCCCTTTTCTAGGAATCGGTGAGGGTCTCAGCAGTGAGTCCTCCACAGATCTAGAAATGTACACCTCTCCTGTGGATATACACTGCCGTTCAAAAGTTTAAGGTCACTGAGAAATTTCCTTATTTTTGAAAGAAAAGCACAGTTTTTTTCAATGAAGATAACATTAAATGAATCAGGAATACACTCTATACATTGTTAATGTGGTAAATGACTATTCTAGCTGCAAACGTCTGGTTTTTAATGCAATATCTACATAGGTGTATAGAGGCCCATTTCCAGCAACCATCACTCCAGCGTTCTAATGGTACATTGTGTTTGCTAACTGTGTAAGAAGGCTAATGGATGTTTAGAAAACCCTTGTGCAAGTATGTTAGCATAGCTGAAAACAGTTTTGCTGGTTAGAGAAGCTATAAAACTGACCTTTCTTTGAGCTAGTTGAGAATTTGGAGTATTACATTTGTTGGTTCGATTAAACTCTCAAAATGGCCAGAAAAAGAGAACTTTCATGTGAAAATCGACAGTCTATTCTTGTTCTTAGAAATGAAGGCTATTCCATGCGAGAAATTGCCAAGAAACTGAAGATTTCCTACAGCGGTGTGTACTACTCCCTTCAGAGGACAGCACAAACAGGCTCTAACCAGAGTAGAAAGAGAAGTGGGAGGCCCCGCTGCACAACTGAGCAACAAGACAAGTACATTAGAGTCTCTAGCTTGAGAAATCGACGCCTCACAGGTCCTCAACTGGCAGCTTCATTAAATAGTACCCGCAAAACGCCAGTGTCAACATCTACAGTGAAGAGGCGACTCAGGGATGCTGGCCTTCAGGGCAGAGTGGCCAAGAAAAAGCCATATCTGAGACTGGCTAATAAAAGGAAAAGATTAATATGGGCAAAAGAACACAGACATCGGACAGAGGAAGATTGGAAAAAAGTGTTATGGACAGACGAATCGAAGTTTGAGGTGTTTGGATCACACAGAAGAACATTTGTGAGACGCAGAACAACTGAAAAGATGCTGGAAGAGTGCCTGACGCCATCTGTCAAGCATGGTGGAGGTAATGTGATGGTCTGGGGTTGTTTTGGTGCTGGTAAAGTGGGAGATTTGTACAAGGTAAAAGGGATTTTGAATAAGGAAGGCTATCACTCCATTTTGCAATGCCATGCCATACCCTGTGGACAGCGCTTGATTGGAGCCAAATTCATCCTACAACAGGACAATGACCCAAAGCACACCTCCAAATTATGCAAGAACTATTTAGGGAAGAAGCAGGCCGCTGGTATTCTATCTGTAATGGAGTGGCCAGCGCAGTCACCAGATCTCAACCCCATTGAGCTGTTGTGGGAGCAGCTTGACCGTATGGTACGCAAAAAGTGCCCATCAAGCCAATCCAACTTGTGGGAGGGGCTTCTGGAAGCATGGCGGGAAATTTCTCCAGATTACCTCAGCAAATTAACATCTAGAATGACAAAGGTCTGCAATGCTGTAATTGCTTCAAATGGAGCATTCTTTGACGAAAGCAAAGTTTGAAGGAGAAAATTATTATTTCAAATAAAAATCATTATTTCTAACCTTGTCAATGTCTTGACTATATTTTCTATTCATTTTGCAACTCATTTGATAAATAAAAAGTGTGAGCTTTCATGGAAAACACAAAATTGTCTGGGTGACCCCAAACTTTTGAACAGCATTGTATAATAACCTGGTATTACCAGAAAACCGATTTAAAGGGGTTGTCTTGCCAATTTTTAATCTTCTTTTTAAGACATGTTCAGAATGCTGTACTGATCCCACACTGTACCCATTTCGATGAGGTCAAAGGTCTGCGTTAACACACAAGAAACGCTGCTCATCGAAACAGTGGTCGAAACAATGAATGAATGAGTTTCAACTCCCATTGGTTGAGATGGAGCAGGAAGCAGAGAGTGTAATAGTACAGTATTTAGAAGTTTATAGTCAAGCACTATGGCTCCCTTTTATTTTACCATTAAGATCAGTACTATTCTGGAGAGTTATGGGCATACAGTGCGTACCGTGTAATGCGTCACAATGAGCAATCGTTTCCTGCATCCTAATAACAGGTAGTCATATAGATATCAGCTATTCATTTCTGAGAGGTGAACTTTGGGGTAGTGAAGCTCATACAGACGCACTTCAAAGGGAGTCTGTCACCAGAAGGCAGCATATCAACCCAGCCCTGCAGATAGATAATTTTGGGTCAACTGAATCACTGCGTCCATTGCTGAGATATTAGCGTTTTTACTTAATATGCAAATAATCTCTTTGGAGCAAAGACAGTGGTCCCACTTACCTCCTTGGAGCAACGGCTACACATTCGATGTTCACTTGCATACTATCAAAAAAGGCAATCTCTTAACTGAGACACTGATCCAGATTGAAAAAGCACAGCTTGATTCAGATTATCTTAACCTATATATCTGCAGGATGGATTTAATATGGTCCGTTCTAAGACAGACTCCTTTTAATGGAGCTGAACTGCAATAAAATATAGACTGGTGCAGCACTGTTTATGGAAGACAGCAGCCATGATTTTCTAACTTCTTTAAACACTTGCTACAAATTGAATATAAGAACTTGATCTTGGTATCAGTTGTGCAGCAGTCATTTGCAGTCAGTGTGCAGGAGAAAAAGTTTTACTTCCTGACATTGTCTCTCTGCAATAGAGAGGTGAGCTACAAGTGACATCAGCAGGGAAGAGTGCAGCCTGTTACAGCCATCTCTATACAAACTCTAGTGACCCAAGGGCTGGGGAGATACAGGAACTTTCTATCATGTTACCACCCCAATACCAACACGAGGATATGTGTTAGGCCTCGTGCACATGACTGTAGTGGATTTACCGTATGCAAATACTGATCTGCATTCCGCAAAAAAACATGTCCACATTGCATCAGTATGTTATCCACAATCATGGATCTTGTATGATTCCCTACAGTGGTCTGTGCCTCAAAGGCAGCCAAAAATAGGACATGCTTCATAATTTGTGATCCTTGAATTCAGCACAGACACGCGGCTGCAAAAATTGCGGTCGCGTACATGAGGCCTTATATGGTTATGATTTGGAAGAGAGGGCTTTTATTTTCATACAAGAGAGGTGAAAAGATGATCGGTCCGACTCATAAATGACTGACAGCCATGGTCAGTCAGACATAGCAAAGATCCTTTAATTCATTAAAACAACAGTGAATTAATTCATATGAAAGGAAATATGAAACAAACTATACATCGAATTAATTATACATTATTAATGTAATGTAACATAATGAATCATTTTATTTTGAAGCTGAAGTTGGTAACTTTTTTCGGGTGACTCCAAGTCCACCCAAAATTGGTCCCAACTCCACAGCTCTGCTTTCTAAGATGTGAGGTGTATTCATGGCTCTGCTTAGGTTGGACACACAACATTATACTTTGATGCAAAATTGGTAATGCGCATTTAAAAAAGTCTAGGAAGAATAACAGGAAGGACACAACAGCGTTACAAGAAAAAGTACTTAGAGCTGTTATTTTATGGGCAATACATGTAGTAACCCCACTTATCAGTCATGATACTGCCAAGAGCCTCCAAAATAGCACCGCCTATGTGCAGCATCACCTTCAAACACTCCAATATGGCAAACTGCAGCAGTGTGAACAGGGTAACATCAAGAGGAAAACATTTGGTTTGCAAGAGATGCTGCTTTACTTGTTTACTTGCATTCCCTATTGGTAGTCATTGGGCGCCATATTAGTCACATTGACTTTAATTAGGGAAACCATCATGAATCATGGTTTTCCATAGAAAATGTTTTCACTAAAACCACAACCATCCCTCAGTATAGTGAAAGTCTGGCTGGCCCCATACAACCACACACACTCGTATTCTCACTTTCCTTACTTCTCCCTACTGGTTTCCAATGGTAAATGCACATGGCACTGCAGTGTGCATAGACCCTGTGCAGTGGCGTATGTAACAACAGATCCATACCATAGACCAGTGTTTCTCAACCTTTTCAAGCTAAGTACCCCCTAGTGAGAAAACGTCCCAAATGAATACCCCCAAAGTAGTGATCAATTATAAATGTTAATAAAATAAGGCTTCAGGTTACTGGTCGTTCTACTCTTCCCCCTGTTGCCCCCCCTTCTCCCATATGTGTCCTCCTGATTGCTGTTTCCATTGTATGTTCCCATTGTCTGTTTGTTCGTCTCCCATTTATTTGAAGACGTTGTTTTTTGGTCCCATATATCTGGGCCTTCCGTCCCTTTGTTAACGTATTGTGTCCCAAAGCGTTGGGCGGGGTTCCCCCCTAGCCTCTTGTATATAGGCGAGGCCTGCGTGTCTTTGCGCCATTTGTTCATTCACATTGCTCTTGTCCCTTTCCTATTGTATTTAAAAATCTTTAATAAACATTGATTAAACATAAAATAAGGCTTCGTTTCGAGCCTTCATTAACAATTATGTTATGGCTCCCTCACTGCCCCCATATGTAGTATAACGGTCCCTTCAGTGCTCCACATGTAACATAATGGTCCCCACACTACCTCTTCATTTTAAATAATGATCCTCACAGTGTCCTCCACATATAATAAAGTAATTGGTAAGCTGCATTCACCATGGCGGATTAGGGGTACCACGAGCTGTTCAAACACACCCCTCCCATTTCATGACAGAATAATGTCCCATAGTGACCCACACACAGTATAGTGTCCTAAAGTGGCACTCCACACAGTATAATGTCCCAGAGCAGCCCCTACAATAATAAAATATATTCCACATACATACTACCATTATGGGGGGGGACTCTTACTGAGTCATGTACCCCTGGAGATAGCGGGGAGTACCCCCAGGGGTACACGTACTGCAGTGAGAACCACTGCTATAGACTGTATGGGGCCTCCCTGAGACAATGCATTTTCAACCGTATAGACCAGGGTTCAGCAACCTTCGGCACTCCAGCTGCTGTGAAACTACAACTCCCAACATGCTCCATTCACTTCAATGGGAGTTCCAAGAACAGCAGCGCAAGTATGCATGCTGGGAGTTGTAGTTTTACAACAGCTGGAGTGCCAAAGGTTGCCTACCCCTGGTATAGACCTATAGAAGGCAGCGTGCATGCAGTCTCATTAATATTGTTTGTTCATACACCAGACACATTACTGCAAGCAATTACTGGCAGGATGACTTTGTGGTTTTGTACTCTAAGGGGGAAATGTATTAATCTATCTATATCAGTTGTCGTACATGGATGTGTGTAACTGTGGTGCACCTTTGGAGCTCCACATTGTTTGTCCAGCACCTCCCTCTCCCTTTTGGTGAAGAAGAAGGTGGACCAGGGTGGGCATTCCTCAGCCCAACAAATTTCTTATAACTTATGCCAGAAAATTGTTGTGAGTTGTACATGATATCTACACCAGTTCCTAACTGGCATAGATTTCATTTTTGCCACACTTGAGCGCTTCCGATTTATTAAATGAATTCTATCATTGGGGAAACGTGTTTTTAACTGAAGCAATGTTGGAATAGCCTTTATAAAGGCTATTCTACTCCTACCTTTACTTTTCTTCTCCTCGCCGGCATTTGTCCAAAAAAACATTTTATTCTCATATGTAAATTATGCTCAGGGAGCACCGGGGGCGTTCCCCCTGTGCTCCGAGCACTTCGTGTCATCGCCGCAACCCGCCTCCACCCCTGCATCTTCTTCTATTCATCTTGCATCTGCTTCTTGCTCCATCGGCCGTTTTTCTGGAGTACGCTGGTGTAAGAAACTAAACAAAAATGGCCACCGGAGCCACTTTGAGTTCAGGCAGAGCCGACTGAGCATGCTCCGTCGGCCATTTTTGTTTACTTTCTTACATCAGCGTATTTCAGAAAAATGGCCGACGGAGAAAGCAAGTGCAAGATGAACAGAAGATGATGCAAGGGGCGTGAAAAAGCAGCGCTGGAGGAGGGCAATGACGCGGGAGTGCTCGGAGCACAGGGGGAACGCCCCCGATGCTCCCTGAGCATAATTTACATATGAGAATAAAATGTTTTTTTAGACAAACGCCGGCGAGGAGAAGAAAAGTAAAGGTAGGAGTAGAATAGCCTTTATAAAGGCTATTCCAACATTGCTTAAGTTAAAGACACGTTTCCCCAATGATAGACTCCCTTTAAGAGGCCGGAGTCTGTCAGTAATTGAGACACACCTCGCATCAGTCAGGGGCTTAAATAAGACTTCAGTAGGAGACAGCAGTCTTAATAAATTCCCCCATATATATTGCTACACATTTTCTTTCATTTACAAACCCAGGCATGATATCTCTCCTATGGTAACACGGAATGTAAAGCTTGGGTTATGGGCTTGTCCCTCGGCCTTCTCGCAGGTGTACACAGGGGGGTTGCTGGTCTTGATTCCAAATTCATGTAATAGCTGAATGGGTGTCTTGCATGGGTTGGTGGCAAGTTCATTTATGCTGTAGAGAAAAAACCATATGCAAGACAGAAGTTACTAAAGAGAACAAGTAACCTCATGACCAGAGAAACTGCAATGTAAAAGCTCATTAAGCACAACCCCACTGAAATCAACGGGCAACCATGTTTTTACAGCCTAGAACTATAGGTGCTCTTGTGTAACACTTTATTATATAGATTCCCCCTAGACGCAATGATACTATAAGGGCCACTGTATTACATTCAAGGTTTGCTTATGGGAAGAAAATACTTTGCAAGGAACTTTATGACCAAAGAGAGATTTTTTTTTGCAGGCAGATTTTGAAGCAGAATCCTCTTGAAAAAATGGCTCTCAACTCTCCCATTCATTTCAGTGGGACTTAGTAGCACTTTTTCCTCTAGCTGATTTTTCAAACCTCATCTTGCTCGTGCTACTGTGAGCAGTTGGCGCGGCCTAAACCTGCTACCATGGCCTGCAGCGTCTCTGGACTTGTCACCCATCGAGCACATCTGGGATGTCAGTGGTTGCAGACAGAGCTGTCAGCAGCTAATCTTGATAATTCGTGTGCCTAAGTCCATTCAGTGTGGCATAACATTCCTCAGACCATTAACAACCTCATTGATGGCATGCCAAGATGTGTAAGTGCATGTATTTCTGCATGTGAAGCTCATACTGAATAAATTGACTTGTTTTAATATTTTGTTTCTATTTTTTATCATTGGAATATCATTAACATGTCTATTGATCCTGTCATTTCCATTATTCCAAGACTTTTATTTCTTGATTTTGCAATTTCAATATTGAGGGATGTGTACAATATACTATATAAGATGTTCAAAGACTTTAATTCATTGATCATGGGGAGGGGTCCCGTGTCCTCTGTTTAATAAAGCAGCAGTCGCATCTATGAGCCGCAACTCCTTCCTAAGTCCATAGTACTGATGTAGACAGCAGTGTACGGCTCTTGGATATCTTCAACAATCCTGAAGACTTTGAGCAGAGCAGCAACATGCATGCCCACCGCTCCATTCCAATGGGTTACACGTAATCGGTTATGACCCCAGTGATGAGACTTTATCATGTGTCCTGTGTATGATCCACTCCTGGTTTTGGCTTGCAAACGCTATTGTAAAACACTGATGTGTGAGTATAAGGCCTAATGGAGATGGCTGAAGTGACTTGTGCCAAATTTATGAAAAAGAACACGCCTCTTAATAACTTTAGCACAAGTCCAAAGTCAGAAAATGGAACCAACTCCTGCTAGGAGTAGACGCAGGTTTGCAACACAAGCCATTTTCAGACACTTCTTGAGGGTAAGGCCCCACAGCAAAAAATCACTGCCACGGCAGCAACGCATCGTGTTTTTTTCCCGCAGCAGTTTCCTCTGCGGACTTTCTGCTTCAATTATACCTATAGGGAAACAGCCTGTGTTTCTGTAGGTATAATTGACATGCTACGCTTGTTTTCCAAAAAGTGGGGATGGGATTCACTAAAATCTACAGCAAAAACTGTGAAAACCACATATTTTCTGCATCCCATAGTTTTCAATAGAACGAAAGAGGAATGGACAATTGTTGAAGCGGTGTCTGTACAAACTATAGAAGGCTGGCTCACCCTTGGATTTTAATTCAACCCTGCAGCTAATGTGAACATGTCCCTAGAAGACTACCTATAAGGCACACCCCTCTCCCAATAAGTGAGGAGTGGCAGGAGGACATCTATAAAAGCTGCCATGATGGCATTGCCCTTCTATGTATATATCAGACTCTCCACTAGTTACTATAGTGTGTACATAGTGACGTAAATTGAAAAACCGCAGTGTGTGAATGACAGCACTGAGTAAATCCCTTACTATATCACATACCGCACCCCTAAGGGGGCATGCCAGGTACAGGCTAGTACTTGTTGTTCCCCAGGCCCCTCACACCCGTCTCATCCCGCACCTGTTGGCTTTGTCAGAGCTCCTTTTAGGCGCGGCTGGAAACCTCTCCCTGGACATGATGGCGGATGTGGGGGGAGAGTGGAACCTGCTCTCCGAGGATTAGAGCCGCGCAGAAAAGGTTCTCTACCGGCCGGCGGATTCTGCAGTACTTCCGCTGACTCTAGGAGGGACTGACATAACGGAAGGGGCGGGGGCTACACGGCTCCTGTACCCGAGCGAAAAGAGGCGGCCTGATACCATGGTGATGGCAAAAGGCGGGGCTACAAGAGTTTGCGCGCATCCCAGGGTGTGATTGGTTGGGATGCATTTAGTGGGTGTGGCTTATATGGTAATGAGCTCAGACTACAATAACGCTCAGAATAGAATTCTTTATCGGGATCGGGTTGGAACGTTCAATCAACAAGGGGCATGGCTTCATATGATAAATATTGTGGGTGTGGTTAATATGTTAATAACAGGAGTACGACTGGGAGCGTTAAACTCGCGTATCTGCTGTTGTAGGCGTGGTTAGTGAAATGGTGAGCCTGCCCATGGGTGTAACTACCGGGGTATCAAACATACCAGCTATGTGACCTAAAAATTAGGGGGACCTACTGAGATGATGGAACTAGAGATGATGGAAGGGGATGTGGGAAACTGAATGTGCCTCAAATACTTTCAGTAACATCATAGTGCCTGTATGTGACATCATTAGAATTACTATGGCCATACTTGACAACATTGGGCAAAAGATTTCCGGGAGAATAGGGCACCAAGTGTGCCGTATATTTTTGTAACACCTGGTATGAGTATGCCCCCTTTTCTGTGACAAGAGTATGAAATGTTTTGGCCATGTCCCTCTTTTTGGACGTGATAGGCACCTAAAATTCTCAAGTCAGGCTATGTTAACATCTGCGCTTGGTATCCGCCCGCTGCAAATCCGTATAAAAAAACAACGGATTCATCAAAAAAATTATCGCAAACGGTTACACGGCGCATATCATAGTCCGTCTTTTTTTGTCAGATTAGCCACAAACTTGATATCCCCAGGATTGGCGTTTAAATGTCTTGATTTTAGTTAATGAAATTTTAGCAATGGTCAAGGTTAGTAGTGAAAGGGGAAAATGGAGAGGGGAGCCATTATGGGTTATAAGAATGAGAGGGAAGTCCTTCTAAGAACCAGAAGGAATTCCAGAGCCGGTGACCAGGATAGAGAGGGGATACCATCCTGGGGACCAGTAATGGAAGGGAATGCCATGCTATGGACCAGTTATAAGAGGGAGAGCCATACTGGGGACCAATAATAAGAGGAGAAGCCATGCTGTGGGCCAGTAATGAAGGGAATCCATGCTGTGAACCAGTAATAACAGGGGAAGTAGTGTTGGGATCCAGTAATAAGAGGGGGAGTAGTGCTGGGAACCAGTAAGAGATGTGGAACCATGCTGGGGATCAGTATGAGAGGGGGAACCATGCTGTCAAATAGGAATGAGAGCTATAGGAGCTATGCTGAGGACCACAAATGATGGGGCCATCTTCATCTAGTCAATAGAGAGGTCAGCATGAGGACACCCTATGGAAAGAGAGATGGACTCCTATGGTTTTGTGTATGGGCTTAGGAAACATGAGTACATTACCACAGCTGTTTTACTAGTCTTTGTCTAGGTCTGGCTCCATGTTGTGTATTAAATTAACAAGTATGTTTTTTTTAATCGTTATTTGTGTTTTTAGGGGTGTCCATGTTTGATGACTATTATAGACATTTTAAGACTAAGTTCACATCTGCGCTGGGCTGTCCATTGTTCTGGTTCGTCAGAGGACCAGAATCCCGGACAGATGGACTGCTAAAATAGCCTATACATATGGAACCTGATGGACCCTGTTGACTATAATGGGGTCTATCAGGTGTCCGTTGTATGTAAACTGAAATCGGCAGATGAAAAAGTTGTGTGGAGGACTTTTTCATCCACCAATTTTTGGCGTACAATTTCATGGAGTCTCCTGACACAGAAGTGAACTTAGCCACCATTTTTTGTGCAAATTTGGGTGGTCGACTCAAAGAGATGTTACTGTAACTTTACTACTTCATACACTTTGATGGAAGAATGTGGTATGCAGTATAAACAATAATAAATAATGATACAGTATAAACAATAATACATTGAATTTACTTTAAAAAGAGTTTTTCTTGGATATGATGGAAACTGAGGCGTGGAAATCAAAGAACTCCTATTGTCTAGCAGTGAAATGAAAAATTATCCAGATCACCTTTGTATTTTTTGAAGTCAAGAACCTTTGTGCTTCACGACATGGAACATGTCCAGTGTGTTACTAGGTGCAGCAACAAAGGCCCCTATTCCATTACACCTTCAATTATTCATTAACTCATGTAATAGGAGTCAATGAGGGTACATGAGACACTGGAAACAGCACAACATATGCTGTATGCATCAAACACCAAGGATGCTGCAAACTGTTCTCAAAATTAGGACATTTCTTCCAATTTTTGACCAACTACACATAGTGGAGACTGCCCGGCGAGGATAAAGGTATCTCTACTATGTTTGCTGCTGCTACAAAGAACTTTGTAAAACAAGTTGGTGATGGCGGGAGGTTGGTACCTGTACCCAACCTTAGTGAAGCAGACAAATACCAGCCTCTCAGCCTTGTCATAAAGAAGAAGCGCTGCTTGCTTTCCCGCAAGTACAAGTATATCTCAACCCCTTTTACACTCAAGGATATTCTTAATGGAGATAAGGAGATTTCTGCAGGTAATTCCCATTGGTATTTAGTTAAATTTGAATATTTTTTACTTCTATAACATGTGATTTTGTTTTGCTGTTTTTATAGGTGCCCTGTGTTTGAGTGTCCCCCCTCCTGTGACTTAGTCTTGCTGAGTTGTTTCCCATTGGGTTATTTTCTTGTTCTTTGTTGGCTCAGGGACTTAAATGGTTGCACAGACATCTTATAGTCACAGCTTGCTGTCAGGAAATGTATGGAGGTGTGAGCCCCATGGGCAATGTGCTGCCGACAATTGTGATTTTTAGGCATACATCCAATCACATAAATTTGAGTCTCTGGGTTAGTCAGGTGATCCCATGTACATTTACATGGGTCCATTATCAAGAACGGGGGTCCCTAGGAATGTTTGTTCTCAATAATTGGCCCAACTATTGCCTGGTGTAAAGGGGCATTTAGTCTCAACGTAGGAGATACAACAGGTTTCACGTAAATGTAACATACATTATGTATGATTGTGTAAAACTGGTGTAAATAGGAGGAAAAAGCTCAAAAGAATAAACTCTAAGGATATATTTACAGAGCAATAATACATGTCATTGAACTGGTTAGCACTCTGAGTAGCCACATTGTGGCCACCCACCACAGTTCCAGTACTGTCTTTCCAAATTTTGTTCATACAGCGCAGATTTCTGTTGAAAACAATGGGAAACCGAATTGAGTTATTTTCTACAAACTATGCACCACAATCATCATGCAAGAACACTGTGTGAACAAATAAGGGTGTTGAATTCTTTTTGTAGGCACCTGTCTCCTTGGTATTTGCTTATTTGATTGAAAAACAACTTCGTTGTCACTTCCTCAGTGAATAGTGGATCATACCTATCCAGTTGTCATTTCTGAAGGGATATCCATGATCTGCAAAACAAAAGATATATCTAGCACATGTACCTCTGAGACATGATAGTCTGTAAACCCTGATAATAGGGCATGAAAATAATCCCATTATGGATTATATTCCCACATAGCACATAGGAATACAATATGGAACCAGGCAATTGGAATCCCTGACATTGGGCTTACAGCAAGTCTTCCGAGGGGCCTCAATGCACTGATCTGTGGACAGGCATTTATGCTTACTGCAATGGTGACATATACATTGAAGCATTCACAGCAGGGACAGTGAGAAGTTTCAGCTGTCACGTGCATGTACGCTTCTTCATCACGTGTGCATCACCATCAGAATTATTCCAGGCTGCTATCCATGATGCCAATGCACTACACCATTGACTACAAAGATGGGAGGATTTTAGCGATGCTAAATAGGCTATTATAACCACATGGGTGAACAGATCAGTTCTATGCACGCAACTACAATTTTGTGTTTTGGGATCATGATGTTTTTTACTTTTCTTCAGGTGTCAGTTCTTATCAGCTGCTGAACTATGAAGATAAATCTGATGTGTCCTTAAATAGGAGACATGGGAATCAGATCATGAACGATGTGGGGATAAATATTTATGGCTCAGATTCTGTTGCTGTTAAAGCTTCCTTTGGCATTGTAACAAAACACGAAGTGGAAGTCCCAACACTGCTTAAGGAGCTGATTACCAGGTAGAGTATTATATCAAACATGTACGTCACAGAGACGTCAACCGTGGACAGCCCTTAACAGGGTGATTTGTGAAGGGCAGATCATGGTACAAGTGGGAGTGGTCTTTTGAAGGGGCGTGGTCTTTATAAAAATGGATAGCTACATATATTCAGACCCCATATAATTTTATTGTGTGATTTGTAATGGTTACAGCAATACCAAATATGTCTATGTTACTTACTATGTTTTGTGAAGGTCATTTAATAAAGTGTATTACTAAAATAGGTTTATTGGAATTTATTGCTAAAGCTTTAGTGATTGAAGCCACAAGCTTCAAAGGGAGTTTTATTTCCATTTTACCTCTTTCACGTTTCTCTCTCAATAGTATATTTCTTTCCCTGTACAATGTATTGGTATGTAGAAATATATCTATATATGTCAGTCCATTGCATGCTGAAATATATATTTATATAGAGATATTTCTATACATACCAATACATACAACTAATAATCTAAGCTTTAAGTGGATGGTGGGATCTCCCAGCAGCCTCCTCATTAATATTTACTATACTGAGGTGATGTCAGTGTGCAGCCAGGTAAAAGTGACTAGTCATTTGACATATCTGTAGTTAGAAGGCAGTAGTTCCCGACGTTTCTGAAGGCAGGACCCAATTGTGGCAGAAAATTTTGTTTGGGACTCACCCCTCTCACTACCATACTTAGTCCCATGTGAAAAATAAAAGTCCCTGTAAAAATACCTGTATTCTACCTCTTGTTCTGCTATATTTTGCCTCTTATTTGACTGTGTTCTGCCTCTTATTCCATTGTGTTCTGCTTTTTATTCCACTATATTCTGTCTCTTATTCTCCTGTATTATGTCTCTTATTCCATTGTGTTTTGGATTTTATTCTGATGTATTCTGCCTCTTACTCTGCTGTGTTCTGCCTCTAATTACTTTGTATTCTGCCTCTTATTCCACTGTATTCTGCCTTTTCCTTTTATTCAATTGTGTTCTGCCTTTTATTCCACTGTAGTCTGCATTTTAATTCACAGTTTTCTGCCTCTTATTCTGCTGTATTTTGCCTAGTAATCTTGTTTTCATCAATGAAATAGCACATTAGTAGATGTATGACAGATCTGTTTTAAAATTCAGACCTTATGGATATCTGGTATCTATAATCAAATCATGTAAGTTCCCCTCATGGAGAAAATTAAGACCATAAATAGTAGTAAACCATTACTGGATCTAATACATAGATACAGGCATTAAAATACATCGTACTCAGCTGGGTAAATACTGGTATAGTAGTGACATCTGCTGGAGAAAATACTGAACTACAGATAAATTTGAGTATGAACTATTCATTTAGTAAGAGTGCAAATTATAGTATAGTCATCTAACTATATAATCATGCATTACTTGTCTGAGTTAGCGTACATGCGTCCGTGTTAAAAAGGCATGGACAAAACATGAATGATATCTGTGTGTTGCCTGTGCCTTCACGAACACATTGATTTTCTTTAGTGAGCCTGGGCCCCAAAACGGCCAGGTATAAGACCTGTCCTGGATTTGGCCCCATGCAGTGACCTGTGATATTATATGGGCATGTCTATGGGGCTATATAAAATAACGGGTCAGTGTGCTAGCTGTGAAAAAAACACAGAGAGCACACTTACAAAACACATTTGCGTACATTAAAAAACACAACACTGTCTGAAACTGTGTGATTTTGAGTTAATAGTAAAAAGTTGATAAAAATAAAAACAAAAACAATATGTTTTTGGGATTTTTTACAATTTATGTGGTCAGGCCTTGCATTTGGGCCAATGTGGTTAGGAAAATCTAGACCATATATTGGTGGAAGTTCCTGGACTGAATGCCTCCTAGTGAGCTATGATACTAGGAGTCCCTGCGCCCCCACAGCTTTTCTGTCCTGTACTGTATATAGTGTGTGTGTATATATATATATATATATATATATATATATATATACAGCTCTACTGTCCTGTACTGTATATATTCCAGGACAGTAGAGCCACATGGCGGCAGGGACTCCTAGTATCATAGATCACTATGATGCAACGAGTCCCAGTCTCTGGATCACATTAAAGGGGTACGAACATAACCATATTTAAATTAGAAGATAATGGAAAGTTAACTGAATATGAATTTATATATAGTCATGTTCTTGGGAATACCCCTTTAAGTCCTGTTTATGTGGGCAATATACGTCCTAACGTGCATGGGTCATTAAACTAGTCACACAGGCTTTTAAAGAAGCCCTTTATTGAACATTTCCATCATTGCACCCCTCCTCTCTACTTCTTATTAGACACCATCTTGATTTTTAGGTTTCCCCTCCTTTCTCTCCCTGGCTTATGCTTGTGCAACTAGAGACAGTGCCATCTCTACTTGCTGGGAGCCTGATTCACTGATTTACAGTTTCTATGCAACAAACTCAGTAAAATATTTATAGAGGTAGATACAGCACAAAGACATGAGAGACAAATGGAATCCCTTAATGAAATAGTTTTAGGTAGAGCTAGTACAGCAAGAGTAAGATGGACAGAGGTTTCTGTCTCAGCCCAAGTGCTTTATTCACATTAATACAGGTTGCTACTTCTCTATAATGCACCATATAACTCTGCTGATGCTTCTGACTGAAAAAAGAGAGATTTATTAAGTAGATTCACCACAACTTGCCTTGTGCAGTGCATGGCTGACATCCAAGCAGCTAGTCTCCACCCAGCAACTCAGGGATAACTGAAAATTACAGAAGGACCTGCAGATGGTGAAAATTGCTAAAAATGCATGTCATATAATAAGCACACACTGTATATATACTGTACTACTTTTCTCTTATTCTTAGAACCATTGACTTGGATCATTGTTTAGTCCGGCAGTCAAGAGAAAATGGAAAGGAAATCCTTTGTGTGGTCATGGAGAGCATTCGGACAACTCGCCAGTGTTCTCTGTCTGTCCATGCTGGTATGCGGGGAGAAGCTATGAGGGTAAGTCTATAGATCTGACACTTTCCTGCATCCTTCATTCTCAGGAGTGCCATTTTAACATATTGGTGAACCCAGTGCAAACATTTCATAAGTGCTCACCACCTAGGTATACTTTCCTACATTTAGATGACACAAAGAGCAAAAAAAAAAAAAAAAAATCTAATTTTTTATTGTGTTAAGCTATGTCCTTTACCCAGCCTGTGCCCCCTTTGATACTATCCATTTCTAACCAGTCCTTTGTATTCCTATATAGTATTAATGCTCTTCTTTGTGTAACATAGTGATGATGTCTCCTTAGTTCCCCCCCCCCACATAATATATTGTCCCTTTAGTGTCCCACACACAGCATAGAAAGCCTCTAGTGGCTTCCACACAGTATGATGCCCCATTAGTGATCCCCACATAATGCCTCATTAGTGACCCCCACACAGTATAAAAAATCATTTGTGACACGGTGTAGAAGTAATATGTATATCATAGCTGGGCCACGGCTACTATTAGCTTCAGCTGGCGCACTATAACTTATCCCTCTACTACAGCACAATGATATCACAGTACAGCGATAATAATCACATTGGCGTGGCAGTGGCAAAAAGAAACTGAAAAAAATCATAGTGGAGTCACATCACTATTAGCTGCCCCGCTATGATTCTATCTTATGGCCATTTGTATGTAGTGCCAAAGCAGGAAATCAATAACGGCCACCGGCCATTCAGTGATTGGCCTATTAGAATGTAGCACCAAAGCAAGGTTATGTGGACTTTATGTGAAAAACGCTGCAGAAAAAAAAGGCGATGTGTTTCAGCCACGTTTTTTTTTGCAGCATTTTTTCTTGCTACGGCTTGCTACGTGGGGCCTTAGACTTACACCATTTTTCTGAGTAGCACGGGTTAGGGGCACGACTTGGATTAAAATGGGGTATGGCTTAAGATGTAACAGTGTGCACTAAAATTGTGACATAAAATTCTGACTCAAAATATGTTAACCAGTAGGTGGTATATACTCCACATTACAGTGTCCATATAGTGCCATATTTGCCCATTTAGAGCCAAGTACAGCTGCTCCAATTCCTAATATATAGGCATAGATGAGCCTTCAGTTTAACCCCAGCTGCATAGATGTGTGACAGAAGTCAACTATATTAACCCATACAATCCTTATGTCAGACACTTCTGCAAAGTCCATGTCAATATCTGTTTCTGGAAAAGGTGAGTAGCAAACTAAATTACAGCTCCCATAGGAGTAGTGGTCCCCAGGTTTTCTGAATCAGTGGCATGCTAGCGTCCAGTATGTGCCCCTGAATCTGTATAACTAGGCAGATTTCCCAGACTGGAAAAACTGGGTGATAATCTGTGTGGGTCTAAAAGTGACAGGCGTAACTAGCTGAGTAGTTGGTTTGAAGTTGATGGTATGGGATACATTGATTATCAGGGCATCCAGTTAAAGAGATGAAATTGTGAAGCATGTCTTATTTTTTGTCCGCATTTATAGAGAATCATAAAATATCCATGATTGCATATGACATACTGATGCAATGCAGATGTGTGGTTTTTTTTTTTTGCGGAATGCGGATGAGTGTTTGCTGATAGTAAATCCACTACGTTTTTTTTTTAGATATGGGTTTAATGCTGTATACATACTCTGTTATTTGCTAATAAATGTATCTTTTTGACTTCAGTTTCACATAATTGATGAAAAAAACCATAAAGGGCGTGACAAGGCGATTGTATTTCCAGCGCACACAACCATAGCTTTTAGTATTTTTGATCTGTACATTCACCTGGATGGTCACTTTGGTAAGTGTCATGGCCTTAGAAATTTTTTCTGATGTAAAATTGACTACGTAATTATATGGTTTCCAGATACGGAAAAAATATTGTTAGCCATATATGTCCTTGTTTTTCAGAACTATGTGTGTCATCTGCTTCAAAAGGGGGTTTTGAGAAAGAGCCCAGTAGATCATTTTCGTTAAATGCTATACGGAACACCTTGTACCGAACAGGCATCTTATTCACTGGTAAGAAGGGTACCAGAGGAGATTATCAGATAACCATACTCTAGTTTGACTTTTTGTACATAGCCCAATAAGGGCACATGAACTTGATAGAGGGGGTTCCCTTCTTGGTGAAGTGAAACTTAAAGCATTCCTCCAAACATAAAACAGCTTTTTATAAATGGATAGTGCAAGTGAAAATAGGAAACATTGTAATATATCTTATTAAAGAAAAATGCTTCTTTCTCCATTTATCAAACTGCTTTCCTCCGCTTCCCTTCACTCAGTGTGTTATCAGTAATACAACCAATATCCATAGAGAGGATATATAAGAGTAACTTCTAAAATAGGACTCTACGGAGAGGGGAGGGGGAGGAGGAAGCTGCTGAAGGAAGAGAGAGACGCACAGTGATAAGATACTAAGTGAAGAGGACGGACGGAGTTTGATAAATGAATAAAGAAGGATTTTTTTTATACCATATATTACAAAGTTTCTTATATATCTTACTATTCATTTATAAAAAAAAATATGTACACTTTTAATGGGTTGTCCAACTATGAAAGCCCATTTTCATATAATCTGTTAAGGAATTCTAAGATAATACAGGGGACTCACCTGTGACGCACCTCATAGTGTGGGTTGAAACACTGCTGAATGTATTCAAAGTTCAGTAAATCTTTTCTAATCTTTTTTTTTCTACTTGAGAAGTGAAGTAAAGTTCACCATTTGTTTGATGTTCCCTGTTCAGGATGCTGATCTTTTGACCCCTAAAAAATGACTCTAGGTAGGGATAAGCCTATCGATCTCAAGAATGGGGGTTCCTGCTGCATCAGGATGGGGAAACAGACTCCTGTTCTCGGCATCAGTGTGGGGTCTGAGCAGTTAGACCCCACGATCATGAAGTTATCTCCTACCCTATTGACAGTGGATAACTTCTAAATTTGATACATCCCCTTTAATGGACTAGAGTGAAATAAGTAATGGCCCTGGGTCCCAGTTTAATATACTATTTATGGTGCATTTGGTGGTTGAGGGCATCCTTCTGGGTCACTTCTGTAACATACCCACTGTGAGACGTCAAACATAGACCATTCAGTAGTAGATTGAGAACATTGTAAATGTTGTGAATGGTGGCATGCATGGCTACAACTCCATTCAAAGGCAATGAGATTGGGATCCCACAGTCTTGAGATTAGTGCAAGACCCGGAGGTAGGACCTGTCTCTTGTACATTTCTAGCATATCCTGGGATATGCCATAAATATACCAAATTTAAGATTATAGAAATATGTACTGATATGGTAGTTTTGTTCTGTGTGTTCCCCTTCCACTAACTGTTATTCTCTTGGGCAGGAAAAAGAACAATGGATATCATTGCTAATGCAGATTCTTACATGGATGACATATTTTCGGATTACTATGACAAGGCTGCCAGCATGACTGACATTTCTACTACATATATGCGAGAAGGAGCTCACACTCGTGTTAACCTCCTAAATAATAACATTCCCAAGGGACCATGTGCACTGTGTGGGATGGGCAACTCAAAAAGAGAGACTGTGTATGGCTGCTTTGAGTGCTCTTTCAATGGACAGAAATATGTCAGGCTCCATGCTGTACCATGCTTCGACCTGTGGCACAAAAGACTGAAGTGACCAATGTAGGTGACACATTTGTGCTTCTTTGTTATACCTCAGGTGAACTTGTGCCACAGCTCTCATCACATATATGCAAAATGGACTCCGTCAATAACTCATCTGTGCAAAGTGTCCTGTCACTATACTGTTTAAGGGTTAATGATTTAGACAGCCAATAAGCAGAAAGTGTCAAATGTATTTATAAGCTATAGAAATCACAGAAAAAGAGTCAGACAACGTCAGTGTCGAAATGCGGAAAAGAATGCAACATGGTAGAGGGAATCTCCTTGTAATTGTTGAGGTTTCCCGTGAGGCCTGGCCACAAGGGGTGATCACCTTCTACATCCTAGGGCTGGCTGTATTATTTTTCTCTCTCTAGAAGATGGCCAGATGTCTATTATTTGTACAATATAGTGATGTTTGAGGGTGGCATTGGTAGGAGATATAATGTCTATCTGTTGGTGGATTTCTTTTAAGGGGTTGTCCAGGTTCAGGAAATTGATGACCTATCCTCAGGGTGGGTCATCTATATCAGATTTAGGGTGGTCCAATTCCTGGTCAATTCCTGACATGGAACTTGCAGCACTCTTGTGAGCGCTGTGCCTGCTTCATTGTTTACCTGCTTGCCATCTACACACTAACGGACCCATTTCAATTGAATCTTGCAATAGGTCATCAAGTTCCTGAACCTGGACAACACCTTTAAGGCTAGGTCTACATGTCAGCTTTGGTTGCGACACACATGATACAGTATGGGGCTGTCTTCCTTGCAGGCAATGAAAGTAAATGTTGTCTTGTGATTCGCACGGGGCTGCAAAATGAGAGTTGTAGGACAATCTGTTCGGTTTAGATTTCTTGTGATGGTCACGTCACAACGTGAGACATAGGACTTTCATTACTTGCAAGGAACCGCATGCTATTCTGTAAACTTTGTGCATGTGACACATGTCATGGCCAAAGTTGCCATACAGCTCTAGCTTAAGGCCCATTGCACATGGCCGTGTGCAGGCCGCCAGCCCTGATTGAATGGCATGGCCACTGCACAAGCGGCACACAGATATCATCCGTGTACCGCCCATGCACCAGCCGTGTTTTCTCGGCCCCATTCATTCAATAGGATCTGTCCTGAGTTTTGTGGCCTGTAGACTGTCAGCCTGCACACTGATCTGCGTAATACAAGGTCATGTGCGTGGGCCGACAGAAATTAATGGACTAATGTACTATCCGGGAAAAAGTCGCTTATGTACAAGGCCCCTAAGTGTGCAGTAATAGAAAAAAAAAACATAAGAATTGAGGATTTCCATTTGTTTTATAGTTTTTTTTTATGTACATATTCACTCAGTGTCAAAATATAATGGGATAGTCCCACCACAATAACCCCTGTCCATATGCCCTATTAGGATATATGGATGAATTACATGGGCGGCCACTGCAGCCATATTCTTTTTAGCAAGGGTTTTACTTTGAGGAACAACCTCTATAAACTGACATCTATTTTAAAAGGAAAAAAAACAAAACAAAAGGTGTATACAGGGGATTTCTCATGTACATGACTAACATATATACCAACATGTATAACACAGTTGTGCCTAGCAATATCTCTTACAGTTGGAGGAAGAAAATGAATAATGGGGATTTCTGGGACATCAATAATGATGATCTATCCTTAGGATAGGTCACCAATTTCAGACCGGTGGGGTTCCTGATACCCCCATTGATCAGCTATCAAGGGGGCCATGACTCTTGGCAAGCACTCCAGCCTCTCCATTACCAGACCCAGTGCTGTACATTTTGAAGTGGCTGTGACTTATGTTAAATTTAGCTCTGTCTTAATTTGGATAGGACTGAGCTGCAATACCATGTACAGCCATGTACAAAATGAATGGCACTGTGTCTGGTAAACAATGAAGAAGCTGAAGTGCAATGAGTGCAATGAACCTTAACATCTGGTTGATGGGGGTTCGGAGTCAGAATTCCCAACAATCTGATATTGATGGCCTATCCAAAGGATAAGCCATCCATAATAAAGTCCTTCAGAACCCCTTTAAGGCTGGGAATACTTAGGCAGTACTTGCAGCAGGTTTGCCTCCGCTAATCCACTGCAGTGTACAGTCACAGCATAGTAAATGAGATTTCTACTAATCTCATCCACATGGTGCAACGAGTTACTGCAGTGCAAAGTCACCTGTACTGTGGGTTTTAAAGAGGACCTATCACCACCTACACCTCTTTGCACCCTTAAATGAGCTGCGCTGGAGCAGATAGTCTGGGACCACCCACCTGACAGTAAAAAGCATAATTAGCCTATTGGGTGCTGAAAATAACAGCACTGATTGCTAAAGAATGGGAGGAGCTAGAGAAACTGCGGGAATCAGTGGGGATGGCGCCTATTGAAGGATGCTAAGAGTTGGAGTTGGTGGAGGTGGTGAAAGGTCCTCTTTAAACCTATAGCATTTTAGTTATTGTTGCAGGTTTCATCCACAAAGGGAAGGCCAGCAGCGATTACTTCGAGTGTGCTGAAACAAAAAAGACCTAATCTTTTGCCATGGTGACTTTTAGAGGAACATGGACATTCAGCAGCGTGTTTGTGCTATGCGTCCCCATCCTCAAAGGTGCAAGCACAGATTATCAATTGAAGGAGACCCTTTTTCCTATATTTTGTCCATCTCTCCTAGATCCTTATTGGCATATACCACATCAGCTGGCGTGACTACATAAACAAATTATTCCTATTGTCTGTGACATAAGCATTTAAGGACCATATTTTCAGATTTTAATGTTTTAGACTATTTGGCAAATATTGACATTTATGATATTAGATTTCTGAATATGTTCCTAACAGCTCCTTCCATTTGGATATTGCTCCTGAAGATTTGTGCATGTTCTTATTTGTTCCTCTTAGATTAACAAGACTAAACTTGCTGTGTGTATATTAGAATTTTTCCCGTGTCAAATTTATTCATAAATTTTCTATCCTTGTGCAAAGCAATAATAAGTGAATACATGATGAAGAAGCTAATATTATAGACTTAGGGCCGTATTCACATGTTTTTGCAATGTCCATCACATGGCTGTTTTGAGAAAACATTGATTTCTATGAGTGTCTATTCACGTGTCCATTTTTTTGACTGATAATTTTTTATAGCCATCAAAAACACCAACATGATCTATCTTTGTCCATTTTCACGGACCCAATAGAAATCAATGAATCTTTTTATACTGGATGTAAAACGGATTGTTCCTTAAAAACGGATCAGTGGGTTGAGTCAAAAAATAGAAAGACCACTGAAATTTATACGTTATTTTCCACTGGCAAATAATGCAAAACAGATGACGCTTGGTCATCAAAAATGGAAAAACAAAGGAATGGATGCAAAACGGCCATTAAAAAGGGACATGAACATGGATGTTAGATCCGTCAAAAAAACATCACTGTTGTGTGAATAAGGCCTTAGAGTAGTGAGGTTCATATACATTGAAATACAATAGGCCTCATGTATCAAACTGACAGAAAAATTGGCCTAGTTGCCCATAGCAACCAATCACAGTGCAGCACTTATATTTTTAGAGCTAGTTAACACATGAAAGCTGTGCTCTGATTGGTTGCTATGGGCAACTTGGTCAGATTTTCTGCATTGATACCAGTCTATTGTATGTCCTATGCAAACCTCTATGCTGTGAATTTTGGACATGTAGAGAGTAACTTTTCTTCTGTTCATTGGTGTCTGTATGATACAGTATACTTACTGGTGTGTAATAAGTTTGGGCTGTATCTATTGTGATATTTCCATTAAACATGGTTTTACTATAACTGTGTACTTGTCATATCTGTAATGGAGGAATGTAACAATGAAAGGCTTACCTGTAGAGCTGGCCAAACACTTTACATAGCTGTCAGCCGTCTCCCCATACTTATGCATGCACATATAGGTCCCTATAAGAGATAGATCTAACTTGTTGCCACTTTATTAAAAACAGTGGTGAAGATTTACCAATCAAAATTCAGCAGAATTCTGGGACAACGTGTAGCAAAAAACTGGTGCACGATCTATGCGCCACATTTATTAAAGAAGCACTCCCCTCAAATAAATAGGTGGCTAAAGCTGTGATGTGTGTGAAAAACAATTCACTCTAATCTGTAGATGTCAGGTCCACTGCTGCCACATGTAACCTACTTTATAAGCTGCCGATTCACACAATGGAGGGAATTTATTAAAGGGATTGTCTGGTGAGTTTACATTAACATACCTGCTCCAATGGACTCTGATAATGGACCTGAGGGTTCCTTTCTTGTTCTTGTTGAGTCACATGATTGGAACCAGCGTTCCGACCCCTTGGTCGCTCTACACCCTCCCTTTTTCACTGATCTCAATTACCTTTTTCCCTGATCTCAATTACCTGTGCTATGGGGGCTGACTGATCATGCAGAGAAGAAGGGAGGGGGCCGAACCTACACGTAAATAATCAAGAGTCTGCTTAGGTAAATTAATCTAAACTCCCCAGACCAACCCCTGTAAAGTTACCACAGCAATTTTCTGGCACTAAAGTGGTGCATTCTTGATGCATGTCTTTTTGTGACAAAAAATGTGCCACTTTGTCCATTTACTGAGCTGCTTGTCATTTTTGAGAAAAGTTGATGGAACAGGATAGGGATCAAGGCTGGGGCAGGGTTTCTTATGATACACACCAGAAAACTGGCGTATTCTTTACCTGAAATCTATGCCAGTCCCTTACCAGCATGGATTTCAATTCTGGCACACAGCAGTGCGCCAGAATTATTAAAGGGGTTATCCAGCCCCAATTTGCTAGGGTATCAGTCATCAGATCTTTTGGGGTCCAACACCCAGACTATGCACAGATCAGATGTTCTAACATCTTCCGTGTGCTGTAATTCCACAGAACCACAGCAGTGCAGTGGAAGGAGTTCCTGCGCCAATCCTATTACTTGAATAGGAGCTCTGCTACATGCACTCCCTGTCCACTAACAACTCTGGCACCCGGAGACTGCTAGAACATCTGATCTTTTATGCAAAAGAAAATAATGTCTGTATATTCAAGCAAATAATATTATGACATGATAACTATAGAATCTATAGTGATTTATTATAATTTTTTTTAAACATTATAAAGTTGGTGGAACAGATCACTATATATGGTTGAAATTTGTAATATATAACCTCTACCAATCCATACTGGGCTGTTTACATCCAGAGGGTCTATGAGAGGAATGCATAGATCTGTATACCAGAGGTGTAACCTGAAGCTCCCAAACCACAGGGCCCCCACTGTGCTATGTTAGTTATGGCACATAATTCTGGGCATGCTGTTGGTAAACACATAATAATAATAATAATAATAATAATAATAATAATAATAATAATAATAATAATAATAATAATAATAATAATAGTCCTTTAATAGTCCCACAATGGGGAAATTCAGTGTGTTACAGCAGCAAAGATAAGCAGATACAAATACAAATACAACATGAACAGGAATGTTCCAAGGTAAGAGGCATTACATTGATAGTAGACAGACAGATAGGAAGTAGCAAAGGAGGGGGGGGGGAATTTAACAGGCAGAAAGATATTTCAGTTCTCTGTGTGTATTGATCTCCACTTTGGTCGGTGTTGGTTGTACAGCCTAACTGCGGTGGGGAGGAAAGACTTCCGATAACGCTTCTTCTCACACTTAGGGTGGAGCAGTCGGTCACTGACAGGACTGTCCAGCGCGATCACGGTCTCATGCATGGGATGGGACTTCTTCTCCCGCATGGAGCTTACCACGGACAGTATCCTTCTGTCACTCACCACCTGCACTGGGTCCAGTGGGCTCCCCAGGACAGAGCTGGCCTTTCTAATCAGCTTGTCAAGTTTCTTTCTGTCCCTGGTTGATATACTGCTCCCCCAGCAAGCCACTCCGAAGAAGATGGCTGATGACACTACCGAGTTGAAGAAAGTCCTAAGAAGTGCCCCCTGGATTCCAAAGGCTCAGCCTCCTAAGCAGGTAGAGCTTGCTGTGGCCCTTCCTGTACAGGACCTCCATGTGATCTGCCCAGTCCAGCTTATTATTAAGGAGCAAACCCATGTACTTATAGGTGTTCACAATCTCGATGCCCGTCCCCAGGATGTCCACTGGTTTAGGAGGGCATCTACATTTATGGAAGTCCACCACCACCATCTCCTTGGTCTTCCCCGCGTTAATCTTCAGGTGGTTCCGCTGGCACCAGTACACAAAATCCCAGTTCAGTTCCCTGTACTCCCTGTCATCATCGTCTGTGATGACACCTACTATTGCAGAGTCGTCAGAATACTTCTGTAGGTAGCAGCTGCATGAGTTGCACCTAAAATCAGCAGTGTACAGTGTGAAGAGGAAAGGGGCGAGAACCGTACTCTGAGGTGCCCCCGTATTACAGATCACGGTACCTGACACACAGTCTTGGGCTCTGACGTATTGAGGTCGATTTGTGAGGTAGTCTAGGATCCAGTTGGAGAAGTGGTGGTCCACTCCAGCAAGGCCCAGCTTGTCTCTCAGTAACCCGGGCTGTATGGTGTTAAAAGCACTGGAGAAATCAAAGAACATTATTCTCACCGTGTTCCCTGGTTTCTCCAGGTGAGACAGAGCCCTGTGCAGAAGGTGGATGAGGGCATCATCTACCCCAATGCCTGGCCGATAAGCAAACTGGAGGGGATCCATAGCGGGGCTCACTAGAGGGCGGAGATGTGTGAGAACCAATCTCTCTAAGATCTTCATCAAGTGGGATGTCAGTGCTACAGGTTTGTAGTCATTGAGGTCCATAGGGTGAGGGTTTCTTTGGAACTGGTACCACACAAGAAGATTTCCATAATTCAGGCACTATTTCCTGCCTCAGGCTCATATTAAACATGTATGTAATTATACCACACAGCTGGTCCCCACAAGTCTTAATTAGCCTTGCACTGATGTCATCTGGCCCTGCGGCTTTCCTCGCCTTGATCTTTTTCATCTCCTTCCTCACCTGGGCCCTTGTGAAGGTCAGACTGTGGTCAGATATAGAAGGATTTCTGGATTTACTGGTTTGTTGGGGAGTAGCCACATGGGGTGAAGTCATTGTGGTGGGGGGAACTGAAGGGCATGCTGGGGTAGGAGGAGCTGGTGTGTGATCAAATCTGTTGAAGAATAGGTTTAGTTCATTAAGTCAATTAACATCTGCCTCAATCTGGCAGACAGACTGTTTATGACCTGAAATTGACTTAGGCCCCTCCCAGACCCCCCTTATGTCTTTTCTTTCCATTTGCTTTTCCATTTTTTTCCTTATAACTGGCTTTTCCCTGCCTGATTTGATGCCTCAGCTCCTTTTGTACTTCCCTCAGCCCCTCCTTATCTCTTGTCCTGAAGGCCATCTTTTTCTCCTTAAGTAGTGATTTTATATCAGAATTAATCCATGGTTTGTTGTTGGAAAAGCACCTCACCACTTTTATGGGTACTGTGTTGTCCACACAAAAATTAATGTAGTCCGTTATGCAGTGTACAAGTCATGTTATTTAATGTGTATGCTACTCTGTGCGCATATATGTCCACTTTAGTTATACTGTCATCATGAATTGTCCTATTGAATATCCCATGTAGAGCAAAATAGGATAGAATTGCAAATATATGGACTTGTATAATACCAAATATATGATCATATCTTTGTTCAGACATCCACAACACTGTTAATTCAATTGTTTTATTATCACAACTGGTTGTACAATACATTTATCACAGATGTTTAGTTTGAAGACTTCACAATACAGCATTATCCATCAGCACACTGCTATGTGCACTACTATGGCCTGTAGCTTCTCAATAGCCTACTGACTACAGGCTGCCATATAGCCTTTGTCTGCTGACAGATCTGCAGAGTAGTGGGGGGTATCTGACATGCTCTGTATATAAATGAAATGTTTTTCTTATGAAAGGGGCAATTTTGATGAACATCATTTAGGGAACTTCCTTAATGTAATACTACTGCAAAACTCGGTCTGCACTTTTCTGAATTGAATATTAAAAAAGTATTTGGTAGGTAGTAAAATTGGACCATTGCAGAGTTTTAAGACCTGCTTACACACAGCAATAATCACTACGATTCTATGCCATTGTTCATATTTGGCTAGAAATTATCTTTATGTGGTAACGGTAAATATCGCTTGTCTTGTTTTAACATTGGGAACACATGTAACTATGGAATATGGTGATATATGTATGATCACAGATTGCTGAGCACTGGTTTGGTACATTTCTGAATGTAAACATGCCACCATGGTAAAATATCACAGCATGAACCCAATATTGATTCAGACTGAAATGGCAGCACATTTTAGGGTGTGTTTATTTAGGTTTTTGATGCAGTTTTTAAAGCCAAGACCAGAAGTGGATGAAAAAAGCATCACCTTCCATGTATAGGTTCTCCCTTTTATGATACACATCTGATTTTGTCTTCAAACTTTTCATCACAAATTTTGAATGTGGAAACACACCCTTACGCTGAGACCCCATGTACCAAATCGCTGCTAAAAAAAACAAAAAACACCGCTGAAAAAAAATGCAGGTTTTTTTATGCATTTTGGGGATGAGAGTAAATAAAATCTCATTCACTGTGTTGGGACAGTATAATGCAAACTTTTTTTTCTGCTGCTTTTCCGCAATGTGTGGGCATAGTCTTAGTATACAGTCACACAAACGTCATAAATGGCCATCTGACGGTGTTGTTTTTTTTTTTTTAATGGTGGACACATGGCCGCCTTACTTTACATGTCTTTAAATAGGGGCTATTCATGTGACTGTTATTTTGACTGTCCATGACTGTCATACTCTATTTTTGTCTGGTTTCCCTGCACAATGTATGAGGGATCTGTGAAAATGGCCGCCCCTCAGGTGCAACACGGCCATAAAAAATGAACACTTTTCATGTCTGTTTTGCACCACGGCCTTCTGAATGTAGGCTTAGGCTGAGACCACACTTTACAAAAAAGCTGCATTTTTGGTGCATATTTTGCAGGGTTTTTTGAACCAAAGCCAAGAATGGCTTCAAAAGGAATGGGAAATATAAGAAGTACTTATACTTCTTTCTTCTGCTAAATCCATTTCTGACTTTGGCTCAAAAAAACTACAGCAAAATCTGCAACAAAAAATGCAGCTTTTCTGCAATGTGGGGCCTCAACCACACGGTAAAGAAACATGTTCAGATTTTTTTATGCATTTTTTTAAGTCAAAACCAGGTGTGCAATATAGAGGGTCAGAATCCATAAAGGACAGATGGTACTTCTAGGTTTTTCAATCCACTCCTAGTGTTGCCTTTAAAAACTGCATTTAAAAAACCGAACATGTATCCTTACCCTTATTCTTCTGTGAAACAGCACATTGAATACATTACTTGACACGCAGGGAAATAATTTACTATAACTCATCATGTCTGTAAATGTTGTACTCCCGTGCTGATATGAGGCCATCATTATCATGGTCATTTTTCTGGAATATATCTGTTAATATCCGTCCATGCACAGAAGGATCCCGCTTTTTCCCATCCTTCTTAAACTCTTCTGTTAAGTAATGACTTATCTGCATAAAAATGAAGAAAAAAAAAAAAGAATAAACTACTGTTTCAAATTGAAACATAAATATATACAGTACTGTGTAATGAGGAATTAAAGGGTTCATCCAACTCCTTTTTTTGGCACACCTATCCTCACAATAGGTCAGCAATAAGAGATCAGTTGGGGTCCAACATCCAGCTGTTTGAAGGGGCCATGGCAGTCATCTGAACACCATGACCTATTCACTGTGTACATCACACGCTGTCTGTTTCATAGCAGCCATGCAATGTAATTACAATCATAGGATCAGAGCTACAGACAGAATGGCTGATGCAGACAGAGCACCCTCCGCCTGCATAGTTCTGTCACATAAAAAACAAAACGGTTACTTTTTTCCATCTTGTTTGCTAACTTTTCTAACAGAAGACAAAGCAGCATCTGTAGGACTTTTTCTAAAAAAACAAGACGGAAGAAAGCTTCTGTTTTGTTTTTTACATTACAGTAAATTGAAACAGATGCAGACAGAGACGGATCAGAGCAACAGACTTCACAACCATGGCAGTGTGAACCCACCTTTAGATGGCCATTTACAGATGTAGTAGAGTTAACCCCCAACTTCTGCAATTGGTTAAACTGCTACAGTGTGATATCTTATGACAAAAGACAAAATGTTTTCCAATGACTTTTCATTGGTTTTTGTTGTCTTCTGTGATAACCAACTGCAAACATCCTCCACCAGGCATGTTAGGAGCTGCTTATCATGTTTCTGGCTTCTTATATCTACTCCCTAATCTTTATAGATTGTAAATTTGTATTTATAGGGCCTTTACCAAATCTAGTACCTTGCGAACATTTGTCTACTGTAGATCATGTGATATTGTTTTATAATAAATTCCCTGCATACACACATAAGACAACGTACCTCATCTTTGGAGAGGAATTTGTCATTGTCCAAATCGATCAGCTGAAACGCCTCCACACTCCGTGGTCCTTTGCTTACTGCCAGTAGCTCAATTTCAAAGATCAGAATTGCATTTGGTGGGATTTTGTCTTGTTAAGAGATAACACAATATGTATAGTTAACATCTTCACAGTTTCTTGTATAGCACATTTTCACAATAATGTAATCCCTATGAGAAAGGTTTAGGAAAGCTGAAGCAAAAAAACAAAACTTCTCCGCAATCCACAGGATAGGGGATACGTGTCTGCTCACTGAGGGTCCCACTGCATAATTCAAACAGGGAGTCATCAATCCCCTGTTTTCACGGGTGTCTCAATGTTGAGACCCATATTGACCAGACACTTGTCCCCTATCATGTGGAAAAGGAATAAGAGTTGTTTATGGAAAAAAAAAACCCCTTTAGGCTAGAGCCCCATGTGGCGTGAACACCGCAGTTTGCCCACGGTGGAAACGCCATGGAAAAAAACGTGGCGTTTTACAGTCACAGCAAAGTGGATGGGATTCTAGCGAATCCCATCCCCACTTTGCGGGAAAATACGTGCAGCGGACATGCTGCGATTTCCAAAACCGTTACGGCTTTGGAAGTCGCAGCATGTCAATTATAACTAAGGAAATGCCAGCGGTTTCCACATAGGTATAACTGAAGCAGAAAGTCTGCAGAGGAAACCTCTGCAAACTTTCCGTGAAAAGTGCTGCGGGAAAAACTGTGATGTATTGCCACCACGGTTTTTCCTGCAGCACTTTTTTACTGTGGGAGGCCCCACTTTGAGGACTGCTTTTTTGTTGCAGATTTTGCTGTGGTTTTTTGAGCCAAAGTCAGGAGTGGATTTAACAGAAGGGTAAATTGCCTCCTTCATATTTCTCATTCCTTCTCAAGCCACATAAGACTTTGGCTCAAAAATCTGCAGAAAAATCTGCAACAAAAAAAGCAACTTTTCGGCAATGTGGGGCCTTAGCCTGAGGCTGTTGCCCTATGTTGCAGAAACACAATGTTTTTGGGTGCTGTGGAAAAAACAGTGCATTTTACAATACCAGCAAAAAGAATGAGATTTCATTAATCTCATCCATACATTGCAAATAAAAAGCTGCAGAAAAGCGTCAATTTTCAAAAACACATGTCATTTTGAAAATGACAGCATGTTAATTTTAGCTTCGGAATTGTGAGTGTTTTCCTTATAGATATAATAGGGGGAAAAAATGTAGCAAAAACTCAAACACGGGGCCTTAGCCTAAAGGTGAAATTGTCTTCTATGGGTAACTACACCACTTTCTTCTTGCACTAGTTTTGATAAGTCTCCCCAATGAGCATAACATTACACTGAAAAAAGTTGCATCAATGTAATTGGATCACACTATTGACCAATCTGAGCAGAAAAAAGATGGAAACTTGAATCAATTCAGTACTATATAAAAGACCCTCCAAAGCTACTCTACCGCAATGTAATGTGTTTAAAGTAACATCCAGTTACATAGTTGCATCATCTGTAAATGAAGATTTTCAGATTTTAGGGGGCAAAGCAGCTTTGTGCAAGCTAGAAGAAAGGCTGTGAGTACTGTACATTGTTCAGTTACCATATGGAGCAGCAGAAGATATGTGGGTGAAGTTTCACACACCTGTCATTATGAAGAGCAAATATCCAAAGCTAAAAATATTTTATATTGTCATAGTTGATGTAGATCCAGTGTTTCCTAACATATGATGGCTATTTTCATGCTTTGGTTCAATATCCAGTACTATCAAAAGTAAGTATTTTAAGATACACACAATATAATGTTCTTAAAGTCGTTTCCTTGTTTCTGTATGTAATGTTTATACACTGTATAATGAAAAATTCAGCAATTTTCTAATAAATGTTGTGGGTCAGTTCCTCACTGGCTTCAAGATCTCTGCTTGTTGTCGGTCAGGGTGCATTCACGCTGCATTTGCAGTTTATGTTTAGTGTATATATTGGGAAAGGTCCTGGGGCATACATTCATAGGTCAGCAATCACCCAAGGAAGACCAAATGAGTGTCATAAGCTGATACTTTCTTATTTTTGCTTTAAAGGAATTCTATCATTAAAAAATGATTTTTAACTAACAGCACATCGGAATAGCCTTTAGAAAGGCTATTCTTCTCCTACCTTTATTTTTCTGGAACGCACCACCGTTTTTGAGTTTTGTCTTCTTTCTTCTTTATGCAAATTGGTCTTCAGAAAGCACAGGAGGCGTCCCCTATGCTCAAAGCACAGGCTCGTCATATCAATCCAGCGCCGCCTCTCTCTTCTTGTACTTCTTGTTCCCCCTGTGCTCAGAAACGGCCGACTGGACATGTGCAGTTGGCTCTGTCTAATGTGAAGTGGCAGAGCCGACTGAACATGCGTGAGATTTGGATCCCGAAAACACGCTCAGCGGGTGCTGACGTTCCGGAAACGTGTCAGCAGAAGAAGACAGAGGCGGCGCTGGATCGATATGACGAGCCTGTGCTTTCTGAAGACCAGTTTGCAGAAAGAAGAAAGAAGACAAAACTCAAAAACGGCAGCGCGGACCAGAAAAATAAAGGTAGGAGAAGAATAACCTTTCTAAAGGATATTCCGACGTGCTGTTAGTTAAAAATTGATTTTTTAATGATAGAATCCCTTTAAAGAGATCCTTTCACCACCTCAATCAACTCACCTCAACCTTCAATAGGTGCTACTCTGCTGAATCTGGTACAATTGGATTTTTTTTCTCTATTCCCACTATTCCTGAGTAATCATTTCTGTTGGTTTCAGCACTCAAATTGAGTTAAAAATTGTATACTGCATATTATACTTTTTTGGAATATGCCTTTGGAAAGAATAGTGCAGTTGGCTATACTGTTCTTTAAAGAGAACCTTTCACCACCACCGTTCTACTGTGAGGTGGACAGTCCTGGGCTGGAGCAGACAGTCTGGGACTGCCCACCTGACAGTAGGGAGTCTAGTTAGCATATTGAGTACTAAAACTCACTACTTAGGAATGGTGGGGGCTAGAGAAAAAGTGGAGCAGTATGCAAAAAGTTGTAGTTGGTGGAGATGGTGAAAATTCCTCTTTAAATAACAGTATAGCCAACTACTGTATGCTATCCACAGGCATCCTCCAAAAATGTATAATATGCTGTATACAGTTTTTTCAACATGGGAACCTCTAGATCAGGGGTCTCAAACTCACGGCCCGCGCGCCAACTGCGGCCCTCGGGACAATAGTTTGTGGCCCCCACCTCAATATCAAAGTTTAATGTTAGTGCGGCCCGAGTTTGATACGAATGGCACCAGGGGCGCACTGTCTGGGGGTGGCATTTTTTACTATCTAATGTAAAGGCTGGCTTACGAGACGTCCGCATCACAGCGCAGGCAGCGATATAATGACGTCATCACGCCTCCTACGCTGAGACATAGACGTCTCGGACAAGAGGAGGAGGCGTCGGCTGCATCAAGGCATCGCAGGTAGGTGAGGATAAGTTTTTTTTTATTTATATAAATAGGCCGTTACCTGCTGGAGTATCCCCGGCAGGTCACGGCATATTTATTTTCCTACCCGGCGTCTGCTCGTGGCCGCCCCCACTTCCCCCTTCTGCTATGGGACGCAGAAAGGGAAGTGGATGCCGCTGTGAGCAGCCGTGGGCATCGGTAAGTGAGGCCGCGGGTCTCCATTACTACTATTTTTATACTCCGGGGTCTTTTTAGACCCCGGAGTATAATAATCGGAGACCCAAGGGAGGTGAAGGAACATAAAAACCAATGCTACTCACCTCTCCTGCGATCCGCTGTCACTCCGAGCAGGCTTGGGCGCTCTGGTAACGTCATCAGGTCGCGTCGCCGGTCTCATCACCGTGACTTAATTAGACAGGGCCGAAAGCTGCTGGGAGTGCTCTGGTTTTCAGTATAGGTAAGTAACACTGGTTTTTATGTTTGTCACCTCCCCTGGGTCTCCGATCATTATACTCTGGGTTCTGAAAAGAACCCACAGTATAATAATAGTTCTTGGGTGGGCAACTATGGGGCACAATACCATGTGCAGGGGCCACTATGGAGCCTAACACCAGTGTAGGGGCCACTATGGAGCATAATACCGTGTGCTGGGGCCACAATGGAGCATAATACAAGTGCAGGGGCCACTAGGGAGCATAATACAAGTGCAGGGGCCACTAGGGAGCATAATACAAGTGCAGGGGCCACTATGGAGCATAATACCGTGTGCAGGGGCCACTAGGGAGCATATTACCGGTGTGGAAAACCTGATGCGGCCCAGCCTCACCCAGACTCTACCTCCAGCGGCCCCCGGGTAAATTGAGTTTGAGACCCCTGCTCTAGATGATGTATGCCACTATATACCTATAGACTGACATATGGTAAGTGACTGCTAAGGCCAGTCAGTCATGTGCCATGTGTATGAGGTCATTGCTGAGGCCAGTGATTGGCTGCAACTGTCATCTTGCCACAAATGGACCATCATCGACAAACATCACCAGGGATAGGCAACGGCATTGAATTGGCTACCACCGCTAAAATAAAAGAGACCTGGCCCATGACAATACCTTTTAATAGCTGTACTGCAGGGGAAGTGCATGACTTACTGCAGCTTACCAAGTGAAAATAACTGGTTGCTGGGAGTTTCAGAAGCCAAACTTGTGATCATCTGAGCTGGCTTCATTTCAGTACAGGTTTTTGAGAGGAGACAAATACTAAGAATATTCAATATATAATGAAAAAAGTTTCTTTACATAATAATGACCGTTCCCCTTTAAGGTGTAGAAGCAGATGCATTGTTAAAGAAGCAGGAGTGGAAAGTGGACAGAGAATACACATTACTGAATAACACACGGACAGACACTTACATTTACATGCATTTTCTTTTATAGGGTTAGCCAGCCAGCTCTCCCAGCATGCATTGCTACTTTGGGGTGTAGGACAAAGATGTCTACTGTAGAGGAAGAACAGACTTATTTCAGGCAGAGGATAACCAGGTTATTTACTCCATGCTTAGAACACAAGACATGTGTTAGTTACACGAGTGACTCCCTGTACCGACTGGTATAGGTGATTATCAATATGGAAAAACACAGAACTATTGATAGATCTAAACTTAAAGTCAATGTGTTGCCAGAAAATTATTTTAAACAAGTTTTATGTTAAACATATTTTTAAAGAATTTTTAGTGAGATTTTTAACATTTTTCCATGTTATTATCTATGTTGATAAAAAAAGCCTAAGGCTTAGGCCCCATGTTGTGGAAACGCAGATTTTTTTTGTTGCACATTTTGCTGTTTTTTGAGCCAAAGCTAATTTAGAAAACTAGGAAAAATATTCATGTATACAGTATATACATCTATAATGTATGTAAATATACTTTTTTACAATTATCTGCCATGATAATGGTGATACATGTAAAAAGCTATCTGTAGTTTAAAGATGTATCCACAACAGGCCAAGCCACAAAGTGTGAACATGCTGCAGAATGTTCACACGGAAATTTAGCAGCGGCAAAAAATACCTAAAATCGGCTCAGTGGGATTTCTCAGTGAGCCTCCCACAGCTTTCAACCTATGCATTACAAAGAATGAAATCCAACATTAATGCAGGTTTAAGGGCAGTTTCACATGACGGAATTTACAGCTGATTTTGAGGTGGGTTCTGCCATATTATGCCTCCTACTGTTTGCAATTGGAGGCATAAAGACGCTTCAGCTACAGATGCTTCTTTTTTTCAGGATGCTGAATAAATAAGCGTCCTGCTTGATCTTGCCGTGGATTGTGTGGCTCATTCAGATGCAGAATCTGCAACGTGATGGTCATATAGATTAACCCCCTTGTGCCTGGGGCTAATCAAGGAGCAAAGCAGAGGTGGAAAGTTGAGATTCACAGAGCCAGAGCTGATTTGGAATAACACACAGTGACTACACAGTGAATGGAGGTTTCTGCTTCAGGCTCTATTCATGGAGTATTTCAGGCACTGGCTGAGAACAGTTGATCAGTGGAGGTGCCAGATGTTGGACCCCACCAATCTGATATTGACGACCCCTTGGTGCTGCTTTCCTCTTGTATCATTTACTATTGGATATCGCAGTATTGGTACATTTTTTTTTGCACTTGAGTGCCCACAAAATACAAATGGTCTCATTTACCATAGCCCTTCTCTCCATAGGCCAACGATGGTGGAATGATGACTTTTCTTTTCTCTCCAGGGCACATATCCATCATTGCCATATCAAGTCCCTTGATCACTTGTCCAACTCCAAGAACAAACCACTTGGGGTGTCCATCTTTTTCTGAACGGCTATATGCATAAATGTAAAAAAATTATTTGATTAAAGAAAGGAGTACGCTATGACAAAGTAACTATTCACATGTAAGACAAGAATGAAACGTAACACAATATATTAAAACCAGTTGTATAATTGTCCATATAAGACACATAAATAGGGTATATATTATCCTGAATTCACATACACATACAGCAGTTCAGCTGCCCATACACAGTAGAAGAACATCAGCCAAACACACCGACTTCAATGAAACTGACTGACCATTCAAAGTGCATGGGGGTGTCCTGACTGATGGCAGATGCTGGTGGAAAGACAGATCACGCATTGCCTTATTCCCCTCTACCTACGAAGCATACACATGTATGAGGGGTTCATAAGGAATTGCCTGATGAACACATATCTAAAGAATATTTTCCACTTGCCCAAGTGGAAAATGGTGTGATGAAAGAAACCCATTTGTGTATGTATCATTACTGAATTATATTGTTTGTGTATCTACCATTAGTGAATATAGTGTTTATGAATGTGTCATCGGGATATTACCTGGCTATGTGTGTAGACAAGTAATGTCAGGGGAGGGTCAGTGGTTAAAATGTTTCTTCCTGCTATTAAGACCAAAATTATTTTGCTTGTCTTGTCATCTTTTATTCGTCATATATATCTACATATATATATACACACACTCAACCCTTTGAGTATTAAATTGTTAAATCTAATGGTACAATAGTGTTGACTCTATTAAACTATAAGGCTAGTTTCACACCTGCGCATGGTCTCCGTTTGGGGATTCCGTCCCTGAATCTCCACATTTTTCAGGCAGAAACCGGACGGACCCCATTATAGTCTATGGGGTCCGCGGGTCACCGCTTTTTGAGCGGATTGGGTTTCCATTTTTTGGGTCCCCGAGCGGACCTGAAGAACGGAAACCCGAACGCAGGTGTGAACCTAGCGTTACCTTGTTAAAATGTGTGTGCATCTGACTGTTAGAGAGTCGCGTGTATATGTGAGTGAGGTTTCTGCTAAGCCCAAAGTCAGTAGTGGTGGTGGTGTGTGTTACAGGTGCGGAAGGGGAAGGGGAGAAAGCTACCTATTTTACCAAAAGCAGGAAATGGACCAAGCAGTTGAAATCCACATCTGACGTAAGTGAAGAGTTAGGTGGAGCCCATATACATTAGATGGTCAGCCGGTACACTAAAATTGTAGGTTTGGCCAACATACCTCTTATGTATATGGACATCTTAATATGAATGCAGAAACTCACAAAGAAAATAAAAAGGGAGTGTCTGGCAGAAATTTCTTCTGATCTCAGGATGTAACAACTGGATCGGTAATGAAAATCACTGTTACAGTGTGAAATCGGAGGCATAAGTAGAGCCCCATGTGCAGCCTTAGCCGAGGTGAGTTGGCACTGGAAAAACTGCAGCCATCTGGATCATGAGAATGACAAGAGCAGCAGGGGATGAGTGGGCTGATCTTGTAGGAGGCATAGTCTGCTTGGTAAGGACAAAGTGCAAAAGATAACTAGATACGAGTTGGCAAAGGAGCCAGGTAAGTAGTCAGTCACTGTGATAGAGATATGTGAGATTCTGTTCAGATAGTCTATGATTCCTATAAGTGAATCGTGGGTCTGTTGATATTGTGACTAAACTGGATCTGCAATGCAGATATTTATTATTTATTTTTCTTACTTATATACCATCATCATATTCCACGGCACTTTACAGACATTGTGGTCACTGTCCCATATACGGCTCACAATCTAAATTCCGTACCAGTACTGTATGTCTTTGGAGTGTGGGAGGAAACTGGAGTACCCAGAGGAAACCCAGGCAAACACAGGGAGAACATACAAAATCCGGCAGACGTTGTACTTGGCCAGATTTGAACCCAGGACTCCAGCTCTAAGCACTGAGGAACTACTATAAACTATCTTGGACATAACATAGCCAGAAGTCAAAGGACAGAAAATATTTTTACGAACAATTTGATATACCAAATATAACAAAAAAAATAGGTAATACTGCAACTAAAGAAGAAAAAAAATGTGTATGGCTAACTGTGTGTTACTCTATTGGCCAGTGTAAATATACCCTAAGGCTAAGTCCACATTGCAGAAAAGCTGTTTTTTTTTGTTACAGATTTTGCTATGGTTTTTTGAGTAAAAGCCAGGATGAATTAAGCAGAGGGGAGAAGTTTAAGAGCTTCCTACATATTTCCCATTCCTGTTGAAGCCATTCTTGGTTTTGGCTCAAAAAAACGCACCAAATCCTGCAACAAAAAAAGCAGCTTTTCTGCAACATGGGGCCTCAGCCTAAAGGTGTAATACATGCCATGTCATTTCTGCAGCATTTGATGTGCTCACATCTGCTGCACCACATGTCAACACTTACTGGGAATATTTAGCTGGCTCTTTCAAGGCATGTCATCATTTTCGCAGTCACATGATGTAACCATGTGATCCCTCGGTCCTTAGGCTTCTGCTTAGCTTCCTTACATATATAAGCAATTGTACAAACAATTATGAGGGAACTATTTTCATTTTAGGCAGGGCCCAGGTGTCCTATACATTGCACAGACTGTGAGAGATAGGGGCCATGTATAGGCCTGAGTATCACTCTAATATCTACATTTATTTATTTGTTTGGACTGCACATTTGCCTACACAGATATGGTCAGACATTGGGCAGGGGTCCATTTATTAAGTCAGACCCCTGCTCATTAAAATTGTTGGCCCATGAACAAGAATTACAGGATAGGGGATAAGAGTCTGATCATTGAGGGTCTTGCCTTGGGGAATCCCCTCTTAGTTTTGGTTAAAGAAAGTGCAAACAAAAATTGATACAAATTGCACTGTGTGAACAGGGCTAAATCCTGTCTAGCAGATAACTAGGTATCTTTATGTAAAAGAAATGCTTCTGACTTTAGATATTTGGGTGTAAGCAACACAAGACTCACAAAAAAGCATCAAGTCCCATACTGTGTGTCATTTGATGCAGCTCCTTTGGGTCACATAAAAGTTGCTACTTTTACCCTAACTGTTACATTGCTATATAACGCTAGGGCAGTGACTATTGAGAGATTGCAAATTGTGTGCAGCCAGTCGCACCCAATATGAGTGAATACGGTTGCACAGATATCCAATAGGATTGGATTTCTGCCTATTATTGATGTCTGTGGGGTCACCTTACGTGTCATAATGTGACTATAGGCCTGCATTGTGTTTCAATGGCTAGTATTGTTGCACTGGGTCCTAGGTTCGAATCTGATCACAGACAACATTATCTATAAAGAGTCTGTATGTTTTTCCTGTCTTTGAGAAGGCTTCCTTCCACATTCCAAAAACATACAGATAGTTTAATCTAAAATTTACAGCACTGTAGGATATGTTGGCGGTATTCAAATGAATAAAATAATAACAATTAGGTGCGATGCAGCAGCACGACGTTGCAATCTGTTGCATGACTACATGTACATGTAACGTGTGGATAGTTGTAAATATTTTGTTTTCAGCCACTTACCTGCAGTAAAATTTGGAGAGATCCTTTGCTAAGTAGCCGTCATAATGTGCATTTACCAGATCGCCTCTCTTGCTCTTCTGCGTGCAAACACTAGGGACATATGTCACTTCTAATTTAATATTTTCTTCTTGACTTTCACAGTGAATATGAGCTGTGAAGAGACTCAGAACCTGCAGAAGCAGAATCAACATGGGGCAGGAAGGCATTGTCATGGTGTCTTTTCTCCGTCAGGAAACAGGAGTTGCCCAAACCCTTGTTCTTCTCCCTAGTGTTACTATACACGTGGCACTCTGCAGAAATACACATCAACTAGTTCTGTCTTCCAAGTCATAAAGCAGCCCCAGCAATGAGTGTAACATGTAAAGTCTTCTGTCATTGGCTCGCACAATAATATGACTCTGCATTTCATCCAATTGAGGTCTTTCTTCTCTTCCTGAAGACAAAAGTTTAGGAACTGAGGATCTGACTCCAACCATTAGCTCAAGTTACAGACCTGAGGCATCTGTCATTCTTTTGAGGTGGAATGTGGAATTATTAACCCCATCATTCCTACTTCTGCAGTACTCTAAAAACTTCTAAATAGAACAAAAACTTTATATTTTCTCATTACATTCTGCATGTTTCTTTGTTTTTGCTATGTTGTTTTTAGTCTGCAAATTGCCAGCATGTTCTTCCGTGCATCCCCCATACTCTGGAATTCGCCACTTCAACACACCAGAGAAAAACCTTCTAAAGCAACCTAAAAATCCAACTCTTTACAATGACTTACAATAGTTTATACCCGCCTCACCTACTGTCTACATGCCCCTTGTATATTGTAAGTCCTGGCAGGCAGAGTCTTCTTTCTTTCTGTACTAGTCAGGGCATGTCAGCACATACAGGTGCATCTCAATAAATTAGAATATCTTTGAAACGTTTATTTTTTTCATTTATTAAATTAAAAAAGTGACCCCCTATATTTTCTAGATTCTTTACACACAGAGTGTTCTATTTCAAGCAGAGGCGTAGGGAGGGGGGGGGCAGAGGGGGGCGGCTGCCCCGGGCCCACTGACTTTTTGGGGCCCACCCGCCATTAATACATCCTTTATTTCTAACTGGATCGGTGTCTGCAGACACCGATCTAGTTAAAACGTATCCTGCAACTTCACAGTATTGTAAACCACAAGCTACATGAGGCTTGCGGTTTACAAGTCCCCGAGAGCACAGAACGATGTCTTCTTCTCACACAGACGGTGCGATGATGTCACAACATCGCGCTGCCTGCGCTCAGACACAGACGTCCTGTGCATGGACAGGGAGGAAGCGGCGGCGGCTCCATTCATCAGCATCGCCTTTAGGTGAGTATGACTTTTTTTTTTCTTTTTTTTAATGCAGTTGTGGGTATATTAATAGTATAAGGGGTGGATAGGAGGGGGAATTATAACTACAATATAAAGAGAGGATTCATTAGGAGGCATTATCATTATGATGATGGGGGGGTCATTTATATAAGGGTTATTACGGGGTATTATGAATACAAGGGGGAGGTTATTTACTGTATATAAAGGGCATCATTTATATTAGGAGGCATATTGTAGCATCCATGTCCTGGCTGCAAGTCCCAGGCCCAACCATGGGTCAAGTGACTGAAATTACGGCTGCAATGTTACTCTATTGTAACCTGTGTTATGTCTGCAAGTCCAGGCCCAACCAGGGGTTACGTGCTGAAACTGATAGTATAATAGATTATACAAATAAGACCACCTTGATGTAAAATAGTAAATTGTTCTTGCGCCACCTTTTAGAAGGTGGCTCCCTATAGATCAATGCCTGCTTTTCATGAAACCTAGTAGCATAATCTGGGAAAAAAGCCAAATCAGAATAACTCCTCCAATAGGAAGACAGGCACATTCCCTTCTGGAGGAGTTACTCTGACTTGGCTTTATTCCTAAATATGACTCTAGGTTTCAAGAAAACCAGGCATTGCTATATAGCTAGCTACCATCCAAAAGGTGGTGCTAGAGCAAGTTCCCACTTTCCGCCAAGTAGGACTTATTTGCATATTCCTTTCTCAGAATTCCCAGCAGGGAATGCATGGTCTCATAAGTCCCTGCAAAGCGGCCTCTTTGAGGCAACATGCCCTTAATAAGACTTAGTACCCCTTCTGACCCACAGTATAATATACTATCCATGTTATTTATGAGAGCATAGGCATCTATGACTCTGTAAAGCTAGTCACACACATTAGAGTAATGTTGCTTGAACCCACCCAAGTTTCCAATTCTTGACATATGCATGCTCAGCTGAGCAGAATGGGAGTATGTGTATATGGGGGTGGTGGGCATTAGGAGAGGTAACTCTCCATGGCGGATCCTGCTGTGTGAACTTATCGCAACAATTTAGAAGGTGCAACCAGTGTATTCTACTGTGGGGCCAATGGTGGTTATAACACAACAAACATTATCCAAACATTCTGATATTGATAGGACCACCATCTAGTGTGTACATGTTGTCTCAAGTTCCCCTGATAGTAGATGTCACGTGAAAAAGAAGGATCAGCCTGTAGGATTTTAATATGTCCTTTCCTTTGTTCTCAGAGTAGATAAGCCTCTGCAAAAGTGCCTGCCAGCGGCCCATTTCCTTATCATGTTGAGAAAATACATGCTCTGCCGAGTGTGCATGTACATAGGAGAATCAGGAGAAATAAATAGCTGTCTATGGTTTATGGCCATCTTAACATCTGTAAAACTAATAATGTGATAAACTATGATGGCTGTACGCTCTGGAGGAGATATACCTGGTGGGAAGCAGAGTAGTAGCTCAACCAATCACGTCACTGTTATCATTTTCCTAAGGACTTCTGAAAAATGAGAGGTAACCTCTGATTGGTTGCAGTGGGCTATTACTCTTCCTCTGCACCAGTTTTGGCACCAGGCATAGTTAATTCATCTCACTTGCAACAGAGAGGACTCAGAAAACATAAGGCCATGTTCAGACTGCAGTATCCAGGTGCAGAGAATGTGGCAAAATTTATCACATTTTTTACCTGTCTATGCACCACAAAATCAAGTCTATGCAATGGATCTATGTAAATTTGTGCTAGAATTTGCACCAGTCTCCGCAGCAAATTGTAGTAAATCTCTTGGGTCGCAAAACACGTTGCCCCAAGCTAAGCCTCATCCATGTTTTGGTAAAATTAACAAAAAATTGCAAAGGTTTGTGCAAAAAAAGTCTCTGACCAAACTTTTCTAAGGTAAATGTTTTGATAAATTCCCCTGTAGAGTACAACTAGTGAAAGTCACTGGCTCACGTTTTAATGACATAATGTATGAAATATGACTGATAGGAATATACAGTAGCAGCATATAATACCCCCACTGTACTATATGACAACCCCCCCCCCCCCCAGTGGCGTCACTGGACACAGCGCCCTCTCCTGACACCTTCTAGTCCTGTACTGACTAGGAAGGAGACTAGAAATACAAACACAGGTCATGTGACTAGAGCACACCACGTGACTCCTACGTCATTGAACCTAGCAGCAGTAACTCCAATCTAGAGGCGGCCGTCAGGGGCAGCGCAGTGACGGGAGGAGGAGGCAGCGGCGCAGCAGCAGCAGCGCTCAGCTGTCTGCATGGAGGAAACAGGCGCAGTGTCCGGGGTGTACGCCCCAGCATCCCCCGGCACCAGCATGAGCAGCCCGGCCACTCAGCAGGCTCTGTCCACCGGAGTGTAGTCCGCTCCGCTCCAGTCTTCAGCCCCAACCCGGGAGAAGGATGAGCCCGCAGTGAACCGGAGCCGAGCGGCGCAGATATGGAAGGAGTGCTCTACAAGTGGACCAATTACATCACAGGTCTGTGGCCATTCAGGGCATGTATAATATATGTGTATGGTATATACAGTATTCTGTGTGTTATGTACATGTAGTCTGTATAGTGTATGCTATACTGTGTGTAATATATAGGTAGTCTGTACTGTAATGTGTGTGTTGTATACTGTGTATATAATATACAATTAATATAGTCAGTGTGATGTGTGTACTATACATATAATGTATGTGCGTTATATACCATGAGTATGGGGTACATGTAATATATAGTCTGTGCAATGTGTGTAGTTTACATGTATGTGTGTTTATTGACTGTTTCTATAGTGTATGTGTTACACTGTATGTTGTGATACTGATATACTGTTATATACATATACTGTGAGTATAGTATATATCTTATGTGTGTATATGTAAAATAGTCTGTGTAATGACTTGAATCTTCTAGTTATATTCGGTGTAAAGCATATGTTGTACAGTGTGCGATATAAATTATGTATAGTACATGATATACAGTTGTACTATATATAATGTATGGGGTGTAATAACATATTTACTGAATAAAATGTTATATATCGTGCGTGAGATACTATGTATGTATGTATGTATGTGTGATATGTAGTGTATGTATAATGTATGTGCACTAGATATCATGTGTAGTATATACTGGAGGTGGAGAATTATTGAACCTTACATGTCTGTGATCTGTAGTATTGTATGTATGCGATCTGTAGTGATAATACTGCACACTTCTAACCAGACTCGGGACTAGTTCAGACAGCTGAATGGCAGATGTATTTTACCATCCACATTATATCCACAAATGTCATCATTGGGATCTATGCTGTTTGTACTTTTGGGTCATTAAACCCGCAGTTGTGACAGGTTTTATTGAGCTATTATGGACTGTGAAATACATTAAACATTAAAGTGTATGTGGTGTCACCTGCTTGTAAGATCTGAGGGGAAGAGGAAGTTGTGGAGATGATACACAAGCTGATCTGTGCATTCATTCTTCCTGACATATGCAGTATATATTTACTGTGTTACATAGTCTAAAGGGCTTTTCCTGCCTTGCGGGTATGTGTAGCGGGTTTATACTGATGTATAGTTCATTAGTATCAGATCGGTGCAGACACCATGGATTCTGCAACAATCCGCTGTTCCTATTCCAGCATGGCTGCTATACAGTGGACAGAGCCTTCCGATTCTGGCTCTGTCTCCTGTATATGTAGCAGCTGAATGGTATGGGGTTTGGCTGTTTGACCCCGCAAATCTGATAACATATACTGAACAAAAACATAAAAAAAACTGCTCCCAGCCCAGAAACCCCTCTCTGTATGTATTTATAGGATGGTATACATTACTTCTGTAACATATAAGTAACCTTCATGTGCAGTGTGTGTTGCCTGGCCCTTGCTGTATTTCCTTGTCCTGTGCTTGGAGATCACCTCCTGAATAATAATGGTTTCTTTCAGCACAGAGCAGAGGACGTTCTAAGCAGACCTCTTACGTAGATCACATCATAAATAGTTACCCACATGCCAGCTTCCTCTTTGGGCTTTCACACCACACTCAATGCCAGGTAGCTGCCATTCTGCTTTTATGATCAGAAACTAAAGCTGACCAAATAACTTTAACAGCTGTCGAGACAGCTATTCTTCTCAACACCCCATAAACTTGTATGCTCAGATCGGCTGAGCAGGGAAGTAAGTCACCGTCGGACAACTCTGTTGGCTTATCTTGCTGCGGATTCTACAGCTGATCAGCGCAGAACCCGCGATGCAAGAAACCCTGCTGATTAGGCCCATTCATCTGAGGCTGATCGATGAGTGAAAGCTGCGGAGGAATTTTAGGCAGAAATTCACATCAAATTCCTTTTCACTTTCTGCCATGTGAACGGGCCCGTATGTTCATATGAAGGAATCTGATCAGGCAGAGAAAAAATTTAGCTTCAGGAATTCAAAGCGGATTTTGGAAGCTAAATTCTTTTAAATCTGCTCCAACATCTGCCTCCCATTCATTTTGATGGGAGTTTCAGGCAGAATCTGCCTGAAGAACTTGCAGGATGCTTTTTTTTTTGTTTTGTCTCTGCTTTCTATTGAAATGAATGGAAGGCTGCTTTTGAGGTATAATCTGTGTCAAAAATCAACTTCAAATTTGTCCATGTGAACACACCCTAAGACAGTTGATAAATAAGGGACCGTTCCACCAGCAGCTGTTGGCCTAGTTTCTATAGCATATCTGTTATTTTAGTAGAGGGGGAGTTTTTTCACCTCTTGGGACCCCCACTATGAGCTGGAATGAGATATTATGCAAGAGCAGCTGCTACTCTGCTGAACCTGGCCTGTCCATGTGTTGTGTACAGCAGCCTCTGGTATATGCATACATTAGACCCCATTCACACATGGCAGCTCTGCGACTTAGTTAACATTTGAACTTGACACTGTGATTATGAGAATTTTAATTAAAGGGGTATTCTAGTAATGTAAAGTTATCTTCTGTCTATTGGATAGCTAATAACTTTGTAGGTCAGGACATTTCCCCCCCCCCCCCCCATGATCACAAAAACAAAGGCTCCCCCCTCTTTCTTAATATTGCGGTAGCTTGAACATGTGAGCTGCTGTTCCATTCATTTCTATGGGAATCCTGAGGATAGCCTGGCACTGTACTTTATCTTAGGCCTCAGTCCCATAGAGAGTGAATGAAGAGGCAGCGTGCATGCGTGAATTGCTGATCCATTCAGATGGGGCCCGTTGTGTCATAAACTGAAATACCTCCTTAATAATAAAGCAGCTGTAAAATGGTGGAGATGCCGCACCTTGAGTAAACTGGTGTTTCACTCAGTCTTTATGGCTCTATATGTACGTCTTATCTTTTTGTGAAGCCATCTGAAAAAATGCAGCAAAACCACATGTGAATGTTCCCTAAGGGTGAATTCACAAGTGACAGATTTATCTGAAAATCACTTCCATTTTCTTCACTGGGATTATTTCTGTAGTAACTGCATGGATTTCTACAAGGCCCATTCAGATGAATGTAATAGCCACAGAAAATTCTGCAACAAATCTGCCACGTGAATCCAGGCTATATCCACACAGGACAACACCGCTGCCGAATTTTTGTTGTTGGCGATTTGGCAGCAGGTTTGTCTGAATGTGACCCCCGGCTGACCGTCTGGGTGAGATATTAAGGCCTGATGTCATTTTTTTTACATGGCTCCTTTGTCTGCAGCTGTCATAGAATATAATGGTTATCATTACCTGACCTGGGAGCTCCGATAAGCTGTCCTCTGCTAATATTATAATAGGATTTAGCGGGCTCTTATTCTGATTAGTTGTTATACGCATCTGGGAAGTTGCGGATCTATTGTAATACCACAGTGTATACTGTGTGTGTTCACACTGTGCAGCCACAGCAAGAAAAATATCGGTGAAAAAACTTCTGAAAGTAGATTAGATCCTGTTCAGAAGCTGATAGTTATCCTCTTGTAGCATTCTGTGGTTTTAAAGGGGTATTCTGGGTGTAAATTATTGATGACCTATCCTTGGGATAGGTCATCAATATTAGATTGGCGGGGGTCCGACACCTGGGACCCCTTTTGATCAACTATTTGAAGTGACATAATCACTCTGGCAAGTGACACTTCACATCTATCAGTCGTGTGGCCTGTGTGCAGCTCAGTCCCATTCCCAAGTCCTAATGTGGCTGAGCTGCAATACCAAGGACAGCCACTAGAGACTATGCTGGATTGTTAGTAGTCTACAGTCATGGCCAAAAGTTTTGAGAATGATACAAATATTAATTTTTACAAAGTCTACTGCTTCAGTTTTTCTAATGGCAATTTGCATATACTCCAGAATGTTATAAAGAGTGATCAGCTTAACAGCAATTACTTGCAAAGTCAATATTTGCCTAGAAAATGAACTTTATCCCCCAAAACACATTTCAACATCATTGCAGCCCTGCCTTAAAAGGACCACCTAACATCGTTTCAGTGATTGCTCCATTAACACAGGTGTGGGTGTTGATGAGGACAGGGCTGGAGATCAATCTGTCATGATTAAGTAAGAATGACACCACTGGACACTTTAAAAGGAGGCTGGTGCTTGCCATCATTGTTTCTCTTCTGTTAACCATGGTTATCTCTAAAGAAACACGTGCAGTCATCATTGCACTGCACAAAAATGGCCTAACTGGGAAGAGTATTGCAGCTAGAAAGATTGCACCTCAGTCAACAATCTATCGCATCATCAAGAACTTCAAGGAGAGAGGTTCCATTGATGCCAAAAAGGCTCCAGGGCGCCCAAGAAAGACCAGCAAGCGGCAGGACCGTCTCTTAAAAGTGTTTCAGCTGCGGGATCGGGCTACCAGCAGTGCAGAGCTTGCTGAGGAATGGCAGCAGGCAGGTGTGAGTGCATCTGCACGCACTGTGAGGCGGAGACTCTTGGAGCAAGGCCTGGTCTCAAGGAGGGCAGCAAAGAAGCCACTTCTCTCCAGAAAAAACATCAGGGACAGACTGATATTCTGCAAAAGGTACAGGGAGTGGACTGCTGAGGACTGAGGTAAAGTCATTTTCTCTGATGAATCCCCTTTTCGATTGTTTGGAACATCTGGAAAACAGCTTATTCGGAGAAGAAGAGGTGAGCGCTACCACCAGTCTTGTCTCATGCCAACTGTAAAACATCCTGAAACCATTCATGTGTGGGGTTGCTTCTCAGCCAAGGGAATCGGCTCTCTCACAGTCTTGCCTAAAAACACAGCCATGAATAAAGAATGGTACCAGAATGTCCTCCAAGAGCAACTTCTCCCAACCGTCCAAGAGCAGTTTGGCGCTCAACAATGCCTTTTCCAGCATGATGGAGCACCTTGCCATAAAGCAAAGGTGATAACTAAATGGCTCAGGGAACAAAACATAGAGATTTTGGGTCCATGGCCTGGAAACTCCCCAGATCTTAATCCCATTGAGAACTTGTGGTCAATCATCAAGAGACGGGTGGACAAACAAAAACCAACAAATTCAGACAAAATTAAAGCATTGATTCTGCAAGAATGGACTGCTATCAGTCAGGATTTGGTCCAGAAGTTGATTGAGAGCATGCCAGGGAGAATTGCAGAGGTCCTGAAGAAGAAGGGTCAACACTGCAAATATTGACTTGCTGCATTAACTCATTCTAACTGTCAATATAAGCTTCTGTTACTCATAATATGAATGCAATTATATTTCTGTATGTGATGATAACATCTGACAAACACATATAAAAACCAGAGGGCATTAGATCATGTGAAAATATAATATTTGTGTCATTCTCAAAACTTTTGGCCATGACTGTATATAACAGCACAGTTGATAGTGAGGAAGTGTTGGTGGATCATGAGCTTAGTGCACATGTGCAGTTGGGAATCTGTGCAGGGTGTGCAAATTGGCGCAGTTGAGTGACAGTGGTGAGCGGTGTCCGCTTGCTTGGCATCGTGGGACAAGTCCCAGTAAGGGCTTTGAATGGCTTAGTAATATCCATGGAGCCTTATAAATAGGCCCCATCTGACCCCTCACCCCATCCCTGAGAGGAGATATAGCTACATACTTTTCTTGTCATGGTCACTTCAGGGTGGTATAACACTCGGACATATTTCATACAACGTCAAATTTTTCATTTGGAGACTTTTACAGTGTATGTAAAAAAAAAAAAAAACAAAACTACGTAAAAGGGCAAGTGCGACTATAACCCTGCATGCCTCCAGTTTTGTATGCCACTGGACTCTGGAGCATGCTCTGTGGATCAGTGAATTTTGCTTTTCTATCTAGCAGTCTGATGGATGAGTCTGGGTTTGACAAATGGCAGGGGAACGTTACTTGCCTGACTTGTACTGTGCTGGCTGTACACTTTGGCAGAAGAGGGATTATTTTTTTTGTGTTTTTTCTGGGGTTTTCCTTAGTTCCATTGAACAGCAAGCTTCTATGGTTTTTTCAGGATATTTCTGTTTAAGTGACTCTCCGCCACCTTCATTTTCTCTTCATTTCACACAAGCCTGTACACCTTACACAATAAGAAGCAGAAGAAAGCTCTCAATAAAGAAGCAAAATAAATGCAGGCTTTCAAAGAAAGGAGACAAAATGTGTTATTAAAGTATATTATAGAATGTATTAATGACACAAATACTGCCAGAAAATCAAAAGTTGTCCAAAAATATAGTTATACTTTAAACTCATTGATCGAGCCTGATGATGATGAAATATATATATACAGTATATACTTGTGCACCATCTGTCTGGGGTGAAATTAGTTTAGCCATGTATGAGGAAGTACTTTCCATGTTTGGCCAAGTTGACTGTGAAAATCTTATTTGCTATATATAGACACTTTCTTAGCTGGCAGATGGAGTGTGTTCTAGGCCATTTTGCTGTTTTGCGGGCACTATACTTTTTGTCATTCTCTGTCTTGGTTAACTATTTTGCATGATTTTAATTTGGTAAATTTCCGTTTTTGTTATTGCAGGTTGGCAGCCTCGGTGGTTTGTGTTAGACAATGGCATCTTGTCATACTATGACTCACAGGATGATGTCTGCAAGGGCAGCAAAGGAAGTATTAAAATGGCCGTGTGTGAAATTAAAGGTACGTTCCGTTGGTTTTGCATATGTAGCTAAAGTAGTGGTTTCTAACAATGCACTCAACTGCTGTATGCCACCTACTTCCATTGGTAGGCTTTGAATGGAGGGGCACAGCCCAAGCTTGACCTTGCACCATTCAGACTTCTCCTCTCTGCAGTTCTACCATGGGGAGTAATGGGGGGCTCCAGACCTTTGGCCTTCTCTTTAATGAAGCCCCATCAATCATTTGTCACCTACCCTATGGGCAGCTGATGGGTTTTCTTAGGAAAATCCCCTTTAACTACAGTGTATAAGTGTAGTTTAAAAAACAAAAATGCATAATAAACACATTTCAGTACTGACACGAAAAACTAATTTGTGAATTCAATGGAGACCAGTCATGGTTAATACAGTCGTGGTGCCGAGTGCCCGCTGTACACCCCCTCCATCCAAACTGGATTTCAGTGGCACTGTCAGTCAGGATTGTTTTTACAACCTTAATGAAAAGAATCAAGTCCACAAATCCCTTTGGGTCCATTACATCAGATCAAATTAGGAACTGGTCCAGAAAGTAGTGTAGCAATGTTGGGCTGTGTTCACATCTGCATTGAAGGCTCCGTTAGGCAAATACAGCCCAATCCAAACCATATTATTGCCCACATTTCTACGACTGAGTCTGGGCCAGACCCATTGCATAATAGTGATCTATGAGTCTGTGCAGCTCTGATGTCCTACACTATATACAGTACAGGATAGTAAAAGTGCAGGGAGGCAGGGACTCCTTCTAGTCTTATAGATTACTGTGTTTGGAGTCCTGGTTTCTTGCCCTGGAAATCTGGCCTTGAAGGGGCTGGATGCTTTGGCTCAAATTCCCTCACATACAGAAGCCCTTACAGAAATCCAGCCGGTTCAATTATAGCTAGTGGGGCCTACCAGACCCACCTGGTGTCTGTCATACGATGGATTTGTGTTTTTTTTTTTTTTTTTTTCTTTAATGTTATTTATGTATTTTGTGGTTCTACTCTTAGAGCAGAATGATGGAAATAATATTGCTTGTGTGACCAATTCTTTAGTGTAACAGTCTACCCACTTCCTTAGAGGCTGGTGTTGACCTTTTGAGTATTCAAGAATTAGCAGACCTAAGGTCATGATAAGTCCTAGTCTGTACTTGTGTGATGACCAGTAGTAGCTGCATACAACTTACCACTGTACATTATAAAGTATCCATTATTTGTATTATTTAAATACATAGATGTGTTAATAACTTGTTTCTAGTTGTGTTAAGAAAAAAGCGTGGCTGCCAAATGTGGTGTGCACTGAGCCTTAGAGATTAGACATAAGCAAAGGAATTCTTCTCCTTACTGTACTGATCCCTATTCTCAGTTCATTCAACAGACAACACCAGGATGGAGCTGATCATCCCTGGGGAGCAGCACTTCTATGTCAAAGCTGTGAATGCAGCCGAGCGGCAGAGGTGGCTGGTAGCATTAGGAAGCTCTAAGGCCTGCCTAAGTGATAACAGAACAAGGAAGGAGAAAGGTGAGCTGTTCTCGTGTTTATTACGTCTGTATCCTCTCACTAAAATGGACAGTAAAGTTTAATAAATAATTCACAATTCAAAGGTGAAAACACAAAAAAAAATTCCATATTGACCTAATCTGCACCATTCACACTTCTTAATGAATGAAGTTTCACTATTTGGGACTATTTGACTATTATATATTGCATGAAGAGCGCTTCCTTAAAGGGGTATTCCCACGAACATAACCATTTTTAAATTTGTAGATAATTAAAAGTTAAACATTTTTGCAAATATAAGAAATTAAACATTTTACAGAGTTTTAAAGACTTTCTCTAAATATCTTGTGGTCCCGAGTTGTTGTTTTGATCGGTTGCCAGTGGATACGACCATGAATGCAGGAAATTTCTAAGGTCAGAAAATCAGCCATGATCTGCCTTATTGTGGCTGGGATATCTTCTGATACATGTAGTGTCCCTGCCTGATAAACTAGCTGAAATAAGGAAATCATGGCTGAGTTCCTGACAAGTTCCAGACCATAGAAAGTTTCTGCATACGTGGTCGTATCCATTGGCAACCGATCAAGACAACAGATGTCACCACTAACATAGTTAGAGAAAATCTTTAAAACTCTGCAGAATTTTTAGATACTTATATTTGCAAAAATCTTTAACTTTGTATTATCTACAAATATAAATATGATTATGTTCATGGGAATACCCCTTTAATATTACACTATTATTAATTTGTCGCTTTAAAACCTGTAGGATTTACAAATCAGAAACATTTTCTGACATCTTGTCAGTAGGTTGAGGTATAGATGACTGTAGATGGCAGACTGGCTACAGGAACTCAGATATTTACTGCAGGAGATTATTGATAGGCTAAAGGCAGCACTTCTCATACTGTCCTGTCTTTATACTAGGGAGATATTCTATTTGCAGCTCCGCTTTATTGCACCCTGAGACTCTTGGACACAATCACACTGACACCTTCTTGTGCACTTTGGATGAGTCACCTGTAAGACTGGAAATGTGAGCTTTGAAATCATTATTACAATTGTCATTCTGTCAGAAATGGGATGAAAGTGCAAAATGGCTAAAAAAGCAGAAATATATCTTTGTTCCTAAGGTGTACAGTCATTTTAAAGATGACATATTGCCAGGGCCATGTGAGGTTGGTGCCAATATGGGTATTATACAGTCATGGCCAAAAGTTTTGAGAATGATACAAATATTAATTTTTACAAAGTCTACTGCTTCAGTTTTTCTAATGGCAATTTGCATATACTCCAGAATGTTATAAAGAGTGATCAGCTTAACAGCAATTACTTGCAAAGTCAATATTTGCCTAGAAAATGAACTTTATCCCCCAAAACACATTTCAACATCATTGCAGCCCTGCCTTAAAAGGACCACCTAACATCGTTTCAGTGATTGCTCCATTAACACAGGTGTGGGTGTTGATGAGGACAGGGCTGGAGATCAATCTGTCATGATTAAGTAAGAATGACACCACTGGACACTTTAAAAGGAGGCTGGTGCTTGCCATCATTGTTCCTCTTCTGTTAACCATGGTTATCTCTAAAGAAACACGTGAAGTCATCATTGCACTGCACAAAAATGGCCTAACTGGGAAGAGTATTGCAGCTAGAAAGATTGCACCTCAGTCAACAATCTATCGCATCATCAAGAACTTCAAGGAGAGAGGTTCCATTGGTGCCAAAAAGGCTCCAGGGCGCCCAAGAAAGACCAGCAAGCGGCAGGACCGTCTCTTAAAAGTGTTTCAGCTGCGGGATCGGGCTACCAGCAGTACAGAGCTTGCTGAGGAATGGCAGCAGGCAGGTGTGAGTGCATCTGCACGCACTGTGAGGCGGAGACTCTTGGAGCAAGGCCTGGTCTCAAGGAGGGCAGCAAAGAAGCCACTTCTCTCCAGAAAAAACATCAGGGACAGACTGATATTCTGCAAAAGGTACAGGGAGTGGACTGCTGAGGACTGGGGTAAAGTCATTTTCTCTGATGAATCCCCTTTTCGATTGTTTGGAACATCTGGAAAACAGCTTATTCGGAGAAGAAGAGGTGAGCGCTACCACCAGTCTTGTCTCATGCCTACTGTAAAGCATCCTGAAACCATTCATGTGTGGGGTTGCTTCTCAGCCAAGGGAATCGGCTCTCTCACAGTCTTGCCTAAAAACACAGCCATGAATAAAGAATGGTACCAGAATGTCCTCCAAGAGCAACTTCTCCCAACTGTCCAAGAGCAGTTTGGCACTCAACAATGCCTTTTCCAGCATGATGGAGCACCTTGCCATAAAGCAAAGGTGATAACTAAATGGCTCAGGGAACAAAACATAGAGATTTTGGGTCCATGGCCTGGAAACTCCCCAGATCTTAATCCCATTGAGAACTTGTGGTCAATCATCAAGAGACGGGTGGACAAACAAAAACCAACAAATTCAGACAAAATTAAAGCATTGATTCTGCAAGAATGGACTGCTATCAGTCAGGATTTGGTCCAGAAGTTGATTGAGAGCATGCCAGGGAGAATTGCAGAGGTCCTGAAGAAGAAGGGTCAACACTGCAAATATTGACTTGCTGCATTAACTCATTCTAACTGTCAATATAAGCTTCTGTTACTCATAATATGAATGCAATTATATTTCTGTATGTGATAAAAACATCTGACAAACACACATAAAAACCAGAGGGCAGCAGATCATGTGAAAATATAATATTTGTGTCATTCTCAAAACTTTTGGCCATGACTGTACACTGTGTCCACCTCAGTCTTGATGGTAGAAAAAGGGAAAGGGCTTAGCAATGAATGAATCAATTACTGCTCTGTGGCTTGACCTTTGGCTGTTTGTTAAAAGTAACTTGGTAAGTTCAAGTGTCCGAGGCTATTGTGGGCACAAGAACAGTCTCAGCACTTCTGACTAACTGAAGGAGTCTTCACATCTCAGTTGCAGTAACCAGCTTGACTAGATGAGATGGTCCTGCCTTCCAATAGGATCCTTGGTCTGGTTACAGGTTGTACTATGCGATAAATCCTGACAGGACTCCTAAGAGGGGCAGTGAAAGTCCTGCTGACCCCGTCCATACACAAAGATTGGCAGCTCTCCCTGTGCCAGTGTGTGCAAGCAGAAGGCTATCAATCACTGTGTTGGCGGGGTAAGCAGGACTCTCACTCTCATTTCTAGGAGTCCTGCCAGGGTTTGCTCTGCTTTTTCTGCCTGCCCGTGGGAGTCTTGTCCTGTAGTGTAATCATGTTTTTGGTATGGCACGGTAGTCCTGTAGGGGGACAGGAACTTCTAGAATCATAGATGATTATGATGCTTGAAATCCGGGTTCATGTTTGGTACAAGAAACGCAGCTGACGTGCGTTCCATATTTCATGTACCGAATGAGCCTGTGTGATGCTGGCTTTACTCAGAAATGTTGCTCGAAATCTTATAAACCTATATACCATAGTCCTTTAGCTTTTCTCCCTCTATCATATCTTGCTGTCTGATAAGGCAGCAGAAATCAATGAGGGGTTCACTTTAAGCAGTAGTTACATTTTGTGAATTGCAATTTGTTTTTTCTCCTAAGAGTATTTTTTTTGTAATAATGTTTGCAGAAATCAATGAAACCAATGAATCACTGAAAACCAAAATGTCTGAACTGCGGCTGTATTGTGACCTGTTGATGCAGCAAGTGCACACAATTCAGGAGTTTGTAAGTCACGATGAGAGTCGGCCTTCGCCTAGCGCTGAGGTAGGACACATATACAGTCATTCGACAGCACTCTTTTTTTTTTTTTTTTTTTTTTTTTTTTTTTTTTTAACAATCACTCGTCATTGTCTATGTCTAATCCAAGTAATCTTGTGTATATCTAATTTTATATTCTGGGGTAACAGATTGGACCCTGGATTATCTTGCTGGTCTATTTTTGCTATTATTGTAGACTGTAGCAGTCCTCAGAAACCAGAAAGTGTGCTTGACCTGCTGTTTGTGCTATTAGAGTACTGCGCAGATCTCCCGCTATCATTTCAGCTTGCATTTAGAGTAAATTCTCACGCCGCAAATGTGTTGCAGAAATTTCTGTCACTTTTCCATTTGTCTGAATGAATCTTGTGGCAATAACTCAATTCAGATTTATAATTTTTGGAAAGTTCTGCAACAGTTTTTCAGCATGTGAATATACGCTAACAGGTCAAATGGTGTCGTATCTAGACTATTCCTATATAAAATATGCGCTTAACTGTACATGTGGAGAGTCCCATTGCCAGATGTGGTGATCTCTTTGTGCAGTGATTTATTGGTATTTGGCGGTAATGCTGTATATTCTATTTTTATGTGTAGAACATGAATGAAGCATCTTCTCTGCTCAGCGCAACCTGTAACACATTTATTACCACACTTGAAGAATGTGTCAAGATAGCAAATGCCAAATTCAAGCCAGAAATGTATCAGCTGCCGCCTCATGAGTCATTGGTGTCTGCTGTGTCTCCTTCTCCTGTACAAATGGTAATATACCAGTAGGGCCGGGTGATTATGACCTAAATCAAAATTACAATTAATTAGGCATTATATCTCAGTTACGATTAATGGCGATTATTTAGGCCACACCCCTTTAAAAAAAAAAAAAAAAAAAAAAACTGCGATACTTTTAAACTATAAGTAAACGCTAGGTGAAACTCGCGACATTTGTGTTATGAGCTTGCACCAAATATGTCCGAACTGGAACTGCTATAATTGTACTCTGGGGTCTGCGGAGAGTATAATTAGTGGGCCTGTGGGAGGTGAGCAAACAATAAAACAGTCACTTACTTCCTCTGGGCTCCAGCGCTGGTCCTGGTACTCTTCCGGCCTACTGAATGACATCAGGGACCACTGAGGCCTGTTATGACATTGGTTGTACAACTTCGCTGACGTCTTTCAGGGGGCCTGAAGAGGATTAGTGCTGCAGCCCAAGGGAGGTAAGTAACACTTTTTTTTTTTTTTTTTTTTTTTTTGTTTGCTCGCCTCCCATGGGCCTACACTAATTGGGGAGAGACCCTAAAGTTCTAGTAGCAGCTCCGGTTTGGACATTTTATTATGTTTATTAAATACACAATATACATTATTATATAGAACATATTGCTATTACCAGTATTATTACTTATTAATATTATTCGTAATACTTCTACTAATAAAAATACATAATACACATACACTGCATGTATTCCTTCTCCATTTCTGCCATGTGAACGATCCGAGGTGTATCCACTATCCATCCCAGTCTCCTAAATTAGGTCAGGTATACGGAAGATGCATTTGTTTCATAACTGGCACACTATAAATGGCAAATAAAACAAGATTGTTTCTAATATTAGTAGTTACCTAATAGTCGTTTGTCATTGTTATGATGCTGGTTGGTATGCAGCGCTCCACCCCTTTTATTAACAGACGGGTGTTAAACATAAGGATGGCTGGAGGAGAGAAACTTTCTAGAAGCAGGCTGTTGTGATGTGTATATAAATAATTTTTTTTTTTTTTATGATATTATTAGATGAAGAGATCCATGAGCCACCCGGGCAACTACACTACAGACAGGTGAGACTGATACAAAAGACTATCTTTTTGAGAAGTCCCACCAAACCAGACTTTCAGAGACTATGTATACTTAGGAACCATTCACACTGCGGAAAATGAAGAGGAATTTGAGGCAGGCAATCTCCCCCCTCCCCCAGCTCCTCCGCATTGGCGTTCTGTCATTGCTTTCCACTGCTGATTAGGCCCAGAGGAATGAGCCTGATCAGTGGGTAGTCTCAAGACACGGACTCTGCCACCAAATCAGCTGCGGAATCTGTGGCAAGATTGAGCAGGGTGCTTATTTTTTTTGTTAATTAAGCAGTATAAACAGTACAAAATGTAGTCATGCACTGGTTAAACATTGTAACTTATAGAAGGTCATTTACATAGGGTTGGAAAAAGTATCAGAAGTTCACATTAGTATTCCACGCCATTTTGTTATTATGATGATGCAGAGAAACCAGTGGGCGTGTGAAGTTGTGGGTTGTATTGGGCAAGCTGACTAGAGATTTGGGGGGGGTGGGGATGAATGCTGAATGTCTACAGCTTATTTGTTCTGCTATGTAACAGTTGCACTAGTTCATGCTTGGGAGCTAGTATTCGGTAACCTGGGGTGGTTTTTCTAGGGGTTATAATTATAGTTGACCCTAGTATCTGTAAATGAATAGCATGGTACAGACTTGCCCAGGCAAAGGTCGATATGGCACTTTGCAGTTGGTTAAAGAATTTATGAGGTAACAGAATTGTAATTGTTGGGGAAAGATAAAGGATTGTTGATAGTGTTGACATTTTGGGTAAGGCTATCCTATATACCCATGAGAGCGGGATGTCACTATAGCTATTTAATTTGTGAGATATGGAGTTTGAAGTTTTCAGTATTTAGGGCAGAGCTGGGCGAGGTTAATGAAATGCTGAAGTATTTTATGGAGGGTTGGGTCCATTGGTATGGGAATTTTGATGATGGCTTTTGCTGGGTTCTGAGGGAACGCCTAGATTTAATATTTGTGACTCTTTTTAAGATTATAGTAGGTGAGGTCACTGAATTGACTTAGTGTAGATTGTAGAGGAGGTAGGAATTTTGGAGGGGTGCCTTAATAATAAGATTATGTTGTCTGCATATAGCCAGACTCTGTTCTCATGTTCCTATTTTCAGTCCTTGTATTTGTATTTTTGTTTGGGTGGACTCTGCAAGTTGTTCCATTACAAGGGTAAAGGTTGTAGGTGAAAGGGGGCACCCTTGTCTTGTTCTATTACTGCTGTCAAATGGTTCAGAGGTAAAGCCTGAAGAATATACTCTATCAAAGGGGTTTGTATAAATTGCCATTATGGGTTTTTTTAGGCATATGATATTGTTGACCTGGTCTCAGTAGAGGTCATTGTTATCAAATTGGTGGGGTCTGACACCCGTAACTCCTGTTGAACAGCTACTCTCAACAGCCATTACAGAGAACAGAGCTGGAAGCAGATAGGTATGTTCTCTGTATAAATGCTGTGCTGAATTACTGCTGTCAGCTCACATTTATTTGTATAGGAGCTAGCCAGCAGTAATTCAGCACCCCCCACTATATGAAGAAATGAGCTATCTGCTTCTTGCTCTGTTCTCTGTATAGTGGCTGGTGAGAGCAGTTGGTAGGTAGGGTTCCCAGGTGTCAGACCCCTGCAGATCTCATATTGTTAACCTGTCCAAAGGATAGATCATCAGTATCATTGCCCCAGAAAACCCCTTTAAAATGTGGCCATTCGGTCTGAATTTCTGCAGTATCACTTCTAGGCATTGACAGTGAACCCATCAGAAGTCGTCTCTGCATCCAGTGCAAGGCGCAGAGAAAGTGTCCTGTTCAGTTTGGCATATTAGAACATATTGATGACTCTTTCTTTTGCAGCCCTGTTTAAAAAGTGACCTCAGATGTTGGGGTAATTCGCTTACAAATCTTATATAGTATGCATTTGACAAGCCTTCTGGGACAGGGACCTTTCCTAATTTAAGTATTTTAATGGCTGATAGTATCTCTAGAATGGGGAGTGTTTAGATTTTGCAGTTGAGTGTCGGTGATGGATGGTGCTTTTATCGAATCGAGAGAAGTCTTTATATCAGGTTTACAGTTGTGGTGTTTGCACCCTCTTTGAGGTTGTATAATGAAAACTAGTAGTCTCAGACTTGTGATACTATTTGCTGGGAATTAATTGTTGTGTGGTTAGATACGCTATTATTTCTTTGGCCTGTTCTTAGAACATGTAAGGTGTGTTAGGAAATGCTCTTTTAGTCAACATTGTGGGGATAAAGTTCCTGAATTGTTTTATTACTTCTGTTGAAACTGAGGTATGGTCTCAAAATGAGATCACAACAATTTTGCTTTGTTTCTGTTTGGAGGAATTTTTGTCTGTTTATGAGGAACAAACCTGTGTTAGATTGTGTGGTGTGTTGCGGGGATTAAAAGGAGAAGCCATGTTGACATCTCCAGATAACTAGAAACTCTTCCTTTCCGATAAGGCCAAGTATTGTGGATGGATGTCTATTTTTTTGAGGTAGTCTAATTCTATAAACATCTCTTTGTTAAAGGTGCCACCATTATGGTTGGTCTCCCTGTTCCTTTCCTAATTTTAGAGAAAATCTTTGCCAGTAATTAATTTTGACTTGTGTGGGCGTTAATGTATGTTTATGAGAGTTTATGCTAGTGTGCTCACTACTTAGACTGAGGATGATGTCACCAAAGGACCTTGTAAACTGAGCCAACTGCTGCTTATAACACTGGGGGCAGTAACATGGGCATGGTGACCTGACAGTTAAGAGGTGGGAACTATGGGCAGTATGTGAGAGAGTGAGGATATAGGGAGCAGATTACATGAGAGACGGAGGAGGAGCAGGCGTTTTGACAGAAGAAGGCAGCCAGAAGAAGAGAGGCAGGGCTTTGCTGCCTGCAGATCCTATGGAGAGTTACCCTGTGACCTCAGATTTATCAGTGAGACCACCTGTTTGTACAGCAGCCCATGCTAGAAAAAACAGGTCACAGTGTGATCATGTGACTTATTGAAGAATGTGAAAGCAGGGTAAAGACACTGAGTAGACAGCTATTAATAATGATGTCCCTTTTAACGTTGAGTTCACAAATATGAATAAGATATAGGACATGAGTGTTTTGATGGCAATTAGGCCTTTCCTTTTTTGGGTATGAGGAAAGCTGTAACTTGTAAATTTTGGGGCTTTCCCCTTTTGAAAATATGTTGCACGTTAGTGAAGTGACTTCTTTCCATAGTACGTAAGTGGCGCTTGTGAGGATGGTTCAGCCCTTTAACATTAATTGAGGGTATAATGATGGTTATGTTATGTAGGTCAATAAAATTCTGATGTGTATGAATGCTATCCCTTAATGGAGTGGGCTGTGCCTTGAGGTCTGTAGGATTAAGTGTTGACTGCGTGATGTTGATCAGGTGGGTGGAGGATGTGTTAGCATGTTAATAATAAACCAGTCAAGATATTACTGGAGCGCTACTATTTGTAATACACATATATGGGTGAGTAACTAACTCATTGGCGAACATTGTGTTTTCAATATGAGATACATTCATCTAGGTTGTCGATGTTCGTTTGCAGATGTATCATGTTTCCTAGGTTGGTGTGTGTGTGCCTGTTTTTTTAATGGGGTTGTACCAGGTTTTGAAGTTCTTCCTAGCAATAGAACAGGGAATAACTTAATGATTGATGGTGGGACCCCAGGTTCCAACTGGTGGGACCCCAGTAATTCTGAGAATGGCAATCTGGTCCCTCCATCCTCGTGGAGCAGCAGGCCGAGCAGTCAACTTTTCGCCCCATTTATTTTCTATGGAAGTGTTGAAGAAAGCCAAGTGCTGTACTCGGCTACATCTCACCTTTAGGGAACGAATGGAGTGGCACATGCTCGGCCTGCCATTCAACAGGAGCGATGGGGAATAATTTCAAAAATAGATACAACTTTTAAGGCCTTTTCTGACACTGGTTCATTAGAAGATAGGTTTGTGAGTTGATCCCAATCTGCAGTTACTGTAGGATCAGCTTTTAAGTGGGATGCTGCCATGCTTTTTTTTTTTTTTTTTGCTAGCGGGACCCTTTGCTGTGGGGGAAGCCTTTGACAAGTATTCTTTGTTTTCCCTATCCCCATGAGATTCTCTCACCTTTTGCTGAGGATTCACAGCGCTTGCCCTTAGTGGTGTTTGGGCTGTCTTCTGGGATTCTGTAGCGTTGTTGTTTCCCTTGCTAGGCTGTAGGTATTATGGGGAGCCTCAGGTCTAAAATATGCCACCACCATCTTGTGATCTTGAGACCGCCAGGAAGAACTCCTCTTCTCCGTGTGGCTTGGCTTTTTATCCGCCTCTTCCTTGAGGGTGAGTGGACTACTGAAGATGGTGATCAGGCGTTGTGGCCCGAATTTAGGTTTCAGAGGTGGTGATGACTGTACATGGAGCCTTATGTCTTTGCGCCCATTCCATGTCACGGCCACGCTCCTCTGAACAAGACTATACTCTCTATGCAGTTTTGGATGTACATCTCAGAGAACTTTCACCTTCAATCTTTAGCCTGTATTTTGCCTTCTTTTATGTGTGGCCATCAAATATTAAAGAAAATGTTCACGTTAGCCAATGAATCCTTCTGCTTCTCAGTAACATAATAATAATAGTCCTTTAATAGTCCCACAATGGGGAAATTAAGTGTTTTGGCAGATTATAACAAGTTCTCTGTACTTGATATATTTATATATGATAAAATTTACCTTCAAAGTTGTTTTATTTCCCCAAATTTGATATTCTTTTTTTGGTACTGCAGTTCCCCCATTCCCTTAAAGGAGTTGTCCAGTCATTGTTAGAAAATGCCATATAACAATAAAATAGTCAGTATTCTAGCCATTACATCCATTGCTGAAACTTCAGTTCTGTCTCCTGGTCTTTGTTTACCATCCTGCAGCGTTAACTTTACGTGGATATGGTGAAGTCTATCACAGACCTTAGATAATATTGGGAAAATGTAAAGCTTAGCATCTTGGTGACATTTTGCTTTCTCTTTGTGGGTGTCCTATAGGATCAGCTATTCTATAAAGGAGTCTTCATTGTCGTCTCACCGAGTGTCCAACAGGAGGAGAAGCGCTTATTCAGACACTGAAACGTTTAGTGATGGACCAATGGAGGACACTGACAGTAAGTGTTGTATAGACGTTTCCAAAAGGCAGATAGATGCCTTTTGTCTGCAAACTTTCATGACAAGAAACAGTATGGAAGACACTGATCTAAATTGTCCTTCATGGCCACTTAAACAAGTGTACATCAGCCTGAGATACTTATCAGAATGGAACAAACATAGTGCATTTCTTGCTTTAAAAAAAAAAAAAAATGGCTACCATTCTGTCCTACTACTTCTGACAGATTTGACAGCGTACCACTGGCAATAATGGAGGTAGCAGCAGGAAAGGGAAAGAGGTTGTAAAAGGCAGATCAGAGTGTGGAAAATAAAAAAGCACCCACGCCTTCTGAGAGGGCAGATCACACAAGCTGAATTGTATAAATAAGTGAAAAGCACTGGGAAGTGGGAGCAATTGGAAGGCATAGAGACAAATGTAGAGGGAAAGGAGAATGCCCACAACATCTCTCAACTCTGTACATTCTTCAGAATTGTTGGAGTAGGGAGAAGAGATCCCTCATGGGCTGTAGAAGGAAAAAATCAGTACAGGAGTGAAACTTTACTGCTGAGAGCTAGTGAAGGCTGTAGCATCCTGGACACATGGAACCTGCATTTAGGATGTATTGGGACATCGTCTTGCATGTTTTTTTTAAAGTGAATGTGTCCTAAGAGTAGGCTGTAAACTTTATCGGTAGTCATCCTTCATTCATTGTGTACATTTTTACAAAATGCATAACAAATAGTTAACAAGTAGATAACCCATCATTGTTCATTGAAGTATTCATTCCTTGTTGTTATTATTATTATTATTATTATTATTATTATTATAATATATTTTTTTATTTTATTTTATTTATTTATTTATTTTTTACTTCTGCCTAAAAATCGTGTGATGTACATTTTATTCCCTAAAATTCACTTGAACAATTTGATCAGTCATGTAGGTTATTGGATGAACCTGGAATAACCCTTTCCTTGCGTGTGTGCTTAATGGTATGATGGGTTTCTTGCCATAACTAATATATACATTACTACAGGGCCAATGCACTGCCCACGAATAAATGGTGGGTTTCCTTCAGCCACCAGTGCAGAAGACCATAAAATGAAGTCCAAGCATCCTTCTGAAGCCGATGATTCTCCTGCCTCTGTCTCTTCCTGAAGCTTGAGAGAAGAACTTTAGGTGTTCATGTACTTTGTAAAAGTCCTGCTATGCAAAGGCAGCTCGTGTCAGACTTTCTTGACCTAGAAACATTTGTTGGACCCTTTAAGTGGATTTCGCTGCACTTTATATAATACTGTAAGAGCAAACTTTGAAGTGAGTTTTATCTTTGTACAGTTTATTTGCAAAAGTATTTTCCTACTAACCCTTCATGGTCTGAATGTGCATTCTTGATCAAACAGCCGTATGACATACATACAATATGCAATTATTATTTGTCTTTTCTTTCAACATGCAGCAAACTGACAAGTTATACACTTGTGTATTGTATAGTAGTCGTATTCCAAGACGAGAAAGCCAAATCTATTGGATTTATAGAAGTGCTCTTGGAGAAAAAAAAACTGTGGAATGAACACTGATCACAAATTCTCACCTTGTTCATGCCAGAAGAGGAATGTTACTGAATCTGGCAAAAAGTTGTCAGGTTACTCCATCACACCTGATAATGGTAATTGGGATCTCCTTGCCACCACAAGGCACTGTCACATGATGTCACTGCAGGGATTGGCGCAGTCTGCAATATTCCATACACTAAAAAAACAGAAACCATAATGAATGCCACCTAAATGAAGGCTCTTTTAGCCTGCATCTTGTGAATGGGGCTCTATGAGTCTCTCTAAAATAACCAGCAGGAACCCGGCATGTACAGTTGAAACCAGAAGTTTACATACACTATATAAAAAGACACATATTCATGTTTTTCTCGCTATCTGACATGAAATCAAAATAAACCTTTCCCGTTTTAGGTAAATTTAGGATTACCAAAATTATTTATATTTGCCAAATGCCAGAATGAGAGAGAGAATTTTTAAGGCATTTTTATTACTTTCTGCAAAGTCAAAATTTTACATACATTTCATTAGTATTTGGTACCATTGCCCTTAAACTGTATGACTTGGGTCAAACGTTTTGGATATCCTTCCACAAGCTACTCACAATAGTTGGAATTTGGGCCCATTCCTCCTGACAGAACTGGTGTCACTGAGCCATGTTTATAGGCTGCCTTGCTCGCACCTGCCTTTTCAGCTTTGCCCATAAATTTTCTATAGGATTGAGATCAGGACTTTGTGATGGCCACTCCAAACATTGACTTTGTTATCCTTAAGCCACTTTGTAACCAGTTTGGCAGTATGCTCATTGTCCATTAGGAAGACCCATTTGCACCCAAGCTTTAACTTCCTGGATGATGTCTTGAGATCAGAGATCAGATCAGCTTCAGTATTGCCACATAATGTTCTTTCCTCATGATGCCATCTATTTTGTGAAGTGCACCAGTCCCTCCTGCAGCAAAACAACCCCACAACATGATGCTGACATGATGTTTCACAGTTGGGATGGGGATCTTAGGCTGGCAAGCTTCTCCCTTTTTCCTCCAAACGTAACAATGGTCATTATGGCCATCTGTCAGGAGGAATGGGCCTAAATTCCTACCAACTATTGTGAGAAGCTTGTGGAAAGATATCCAAAAGGATTGACCCAAGTCAAACAATTTAAGGACAGTTGTACCAAATACTAATGTAATGTATGTAAACTTTTGACTTTGCAGAAAGTAATAAAAATTCCTTGAAAAATCTCACTCTCATTATTCTGGAATTTGGCAAATATAAATAATTTTGGTAATACTAATATACCTAAAATAGGAAAGGTTTATTCTGATTTCATGTCACATAGTGAGAAAACATGCATATGTGTCTTTTTATATAGTGTATGTAAACTTCTGGTTTCAACTGTATGTGCACATAGGAGACCGCGTGAAAGACAAATTTCTGAAAGTTTTTGTATACAAGGCCTATAAATATTCAGCAGGCATAAACCTAACCATGATAAAGGAATTATCCACTTACAAAAAAAAAAAAATCCTCTGATCTGTTAACCTCTGAGACCAAATTTTTTCATTACACTTGGTATGTATGTCGGGAACATCTGACTTAACATATGCCAACCAGTTACACCATTTTCCCATTGACTCCACTGAACAAAGTAGACATCAAAGTGATAAAAAAGATACCTCTCAACTGTATGTTAAGGGTCACTGTTGCAGTGTATCCACCTCATTGAAGGGTCCTAGTGTATACACAGTGTGTAGTGTAAAAACAGGGTCTGAACACCGCTTTACAGTGATATGTAGAAATTTCATTAAAGACTGTAAGGGGTCTGGAGCTCCTTGGAGGTTATCCAGTCACTGTAAAACAGAGACTCCCAGCTTACATGAGTTGGTGTTTAATGCTTCACGCTAAAAGTTTTACACCCCTACCCCATGCCGAAGTAATATAAGAACAAGTCAGTATTAAAGTTTTTGGTTTTCATTTTGAATGTTCCATTATTCTCTATAAAAGGTGTTGTCATGTCCAGTTAACCCCTCTTTTACGGGTGCACTTACAAAAGTTTTTTTTTTTTTTGCAGTTTTTAAAGCCAAAACCAGGAGTGAATTGAATGAAAAGGGGTACCATCTGTTTATAGGGAAGGGCAGACACAATGAAGGTCTTGCTGAAATTGGGTGGTCTTTGCCTAAAGATTTTTCTGGAGTCCCCTGCAGCACTTATTGGCATGCTGTGGGTTTATAAACCACAGTGCAAACCCCTTCTCTCTCTTTATGATCCACCCCTGTTTTGTTGTTAACACTGCATCAGGGAACATAAGCAGGGAAACACACCATAGGGCTGAGGCCCCATGTTGTGGAAGCGCAGCTTTTTTTTGTTGCAGATTTTGCTGCGGTTTTTTTGAACCAAAGCCAGGAGTGGATTGAGCAGAAGGTAAAAGTATAAGAGCTTCCTAGATATTTCCTATTCCTTTTGTAGCCATTCTTGGTTTTGGCTCAAAAAAACAGAGCAAAATCTGCAACAAAAAAAGCTGCGTTTCTGCAACATGGGGCCCTCAGCCTAAATGGGTTTTTCAATGGGTTTGACCTGTAGATCATTTAACCTGACTCTATGCTAGCACAGTCGAATGTGACTAGTGTCCAAAAATCCACTAGGTTTGGATTTTTCCACGTTATGGTTGGTTTCTGTTGTGTTGCAGCGGTAGCGCCTTCAAAAATCCTAAGTTGCAATGACATAACGCGACATTGCAACCAGAAAACCAGTTTAGCCCAAGTTTTAGCCACATATGTGCAGTAGATGATTGTGCTCCTACCTTTTACACATGCTATAGTTTGCTGCAGGATTGGTATACTAGGTAACCATGATAAAGAAGTTCAGGGTATAATGGAAAACTGGGTCGCCCAAACCAGTCAGAGCCTCAGGTTAAGATATGTTATTTTGGTAGCTTGAAAAGAAAATGCATTATAGTCCATAATATAGACCCAGTCATCTCCAATCTGTAACTTTCCAACCGTTAACTACAAGTCCCAATCTCATCCGGTTCCCATAGCCTCCCCCATCAAGGTATGCTGGGAGTTGTAGTTGTGAACTTTGTGTTACAGGTTAAAGTTCACCCCTAGATACTCCTTTCAGGAATTGTCTCTGAATGCTTGATACTTAGGTTATTACTGCAACCATGTAAAACGTCTTAAAATCTAACTCCATCCAAAAATAAATATATAAAAAAAAAAAAAAAAAAAAAGTGTAACTCCATTTAGCCGTGGCAGTCAGGGTTGAGTGCAGTACTTCAGCATCTTCTACTCCATTCTTAAAGGGGTTTTCCATCCATGTGTATCCATGGCGCTCTAGATCCATCTCTGTTTGAGTTCCCAGAATAAAGGACCCTCAGCTATTATTGGCTTCACCCATAGAATGACAGGAGAGAGCCATGCTTGTGGCCACGAGATAGTTGAGAGATCCATGTTCTTGAGGTGGAAGTGACTGTTATGGCATATCCTGTGTATATGACATAAAAGTCTGAGATGAGAATAACTCTTTGTCCCATTCACATGGCGGAATGTGGCACCGATTCAGCCTCCAAATCGGAGCCAAATTCTGCCCGTTATATTCAATGGGAGGCAGAGATCGAAGCAGAACTCTGAAAGAATAAGCATCCTGCTCGATTTTGCTGTGAAAATCCGCTTCAAATTCCTCTTCCATTTTTGCTGTGTGAACATACCCTTTAACAGGGTTTCAGGAAGCTGAGCTCTGGGATGCTGCTATTTTTATTGACTAACAATATAACATCTCTATGGCTGTAATCACACATGCAGTATTTTGAGCAGAAGGTAGAAGTTGAGCCAGCTGGATCATATTTCTCCTTACTTTTGAAGCCAATGGTGGCTTTGCCTCAAATAAAATACATCAAAAACTGCATGTGTGATTCCATCCTAAGCCCATGTTCACTCAATAAATTTCTCTTGAGTCCACAAAAATCTGTCCCTCAGATTTTTCTCTTGGATTTGCAGTTTGACATAACATGGCCTCATTTTAACATCCGTATTATGGCTGCTCCTGTTCTGCTGAACTAAACTTAGATTACCATATGATCTGATTTTTGATGAGCAGACTTGCAGAAGGGGGTCTACGGGGATCTTGAATAGATGGCCCCCTTAACCAATTGTTAAATCAGCACTTCATTGCAAATAGCTCAGCATCAGATGGGTTAGGAGGGGGGGGTAACATACACTCTGACCTGAAAGTGTTTTTTTTTTTTTTTTTTGTTTTTTGTTTTTTTTTTTTGCTTTATCGCCTCTTGTACATTATTCATGTTTGTATCTGTGACCAATGAGTACACCAGACCCAGTGCACTGCTATCCCCCAGACGTGAATCCGTTTACACTTTTTATACTTTTTATTTTCATGAGAATCTTGTTGCTCACTACTACAATGCGCACTGTTAGCGATTTTTGTGAACTATTGAATAAGTTGATGTTGTCTGCTAAACGTTGTTATTGAGCTGCTTTGACTAAAATGCGTTTTTTGTAAGCAATGAAATCGATAAATATCTGTATGTACTTCAAGAGAATTTATTTTTTTTTTTTTTTTTTTTTTTTAAATCGTGACTGCCATAATGTACCAACATGTGTGTAGAATGAAAATGAAGAAGCCATGCAGTGTAATAAACAAGTCTCCAAACTAGCCTATGTGGGAGTTTGCAGTCCAGCATGTTACATGGACTATGGAGGTAACTACTGTACTGTGAGATAGGTCTACACAATGACGTGTCCGTCACGTGACATTGACTGTTGCATTGGGAAATTACATCAAATGATTGTCTATGTGGTCACATTGTGGTATACGACCGACTGGCATTGCAAAACAAAAAACAGTGTATTAGATATTATAGTCTCAAGTCACATGCAACTTTCCTCCATGGGGTGCAATACAAGTCAGTGCATTTGTGACCTATCTGCTATGTGATTGTTTTCTTTTTTACGCCAAATCACAGCTTTAGCAAAATTGTGAGACAGTAACTTGTACAATAATTTTGGTTGTGCAACTTGTCTAAGACTTGCTGTTGTCTATCCCTAGCCTTAGTGTTTATCATAATGGATCGCATAGCATGTGACTAGATATTGTAAGATGTGCGGCCATAAAACTATCTTTATTATGCTGTATGTTACATGGGGTTGGATGTTTACCTCTAATGGATCCCAAGTCTCAGTGGTCATTATGGGTATGCCAGACGGATGCGTCTGTATTCCTGGGAGTAAGCTAAATTTAGTGGTGCTTGCTTGGTTTATAGTATATAGCCGCTATAATAAGAGGTGCCCTTAGATTCTGCACTGTACAGCCCCATGATCAGTAGTTTGAGTCAATTATAAACTGAATTTGACAGCCAATGAAGTTGACAACCAAATTTCACAGACAGGAACAACCAATGCTATAGTGAATAGAATTTGAATTGCAGTATTTAGCCATATAGATAAGATAAAGATAATCCATAGCTGTGTGTGATGTAACTAGGGGCCATAGCAGAATTTATCTAGATATATACGTCATTATATAATTGTGTACATATGGGGACATGACGCCTCTGTCATCACTTACTATCAACATCCATTAATATGTGCAGTTATTTGCTCCTATTAATCAGTTCTTGCCCACTGTTATTTCTTGAAGTACTAAGAACTTTACTTAAAGGGGATTTCTGGGAGTTTGAAAAATATAAAGTGCACCTCCATAAACAAATAGTGCAAGTGAATATAACAAACTTTGTAATATATCTTATTAAGGAGATCTGGTTTCTTTTCAGGCTGAGTAATTTCAACATACAGGTCTATGAGGAGGGGAGGAGAAGGAGGCTACTGTAAAAGACACTCCAATAATTGCTGCTGATACTCTGAGTGAGGGAGAGCACTTTTGACATAGCTCTATCTTCAAGATAATACTTTACCACTTCACAGAATGAGGCAGTTAATCAGTTAACCAGCTGATGGCATCCTCCTCCCCGTACCTCCCCTCTTCATAGAGTTCTGTCTGTGAGGCTGGACACGGAGAAGGAAACTCGCTGTGTTTTTGCAGTGGCCTTTACACCTGCACCTGGCTCGTTTTTAGCCTTTGCAAGGATGTAGCATAAATGATTGAGTAAATTCCTCTATATTTGTTAAGGCTAGTGCCGTCCCTCTCTGTAAGAATCCGTTTCTGGTTGTTGCAATACTATGTTTTACCAGCACTGCGCGCACACCACAAAGCAAGTAAACAAACAAAAAATTAATGGGTTAATTTTCTAGAAATATATCTCACAAATGTCACATTGTGTCGTGCAGTATGCCGGTCCATTAATCTTTACATTCGCAGCCATTGTAATTTTACTTTGTGGCTTATGTTTGTGGTTGGTATGGTTGGACTTATGGCAGTCACGTACAAGTGTCCAAAGCCTAATGAAGCAATTCTATTATTTTTAGTTTTTTTTGTGGGTTATTTAATTGCCAATAAAGATGCCAAAAAGTAAATTTATTGTATTTGGAGACATAAATAAAAAAAAAAAAAAAATCATTCGATTGTTTAAAGAATTGTAATGTTTTATAAATCTAGTAAATCTGAGCCATTGGGAAGTGTCATATTTGTTCTTTTTTACTTTATGATGCAGTTTGCATAATAAAGAAAAATAATGCCAAATGTTTGTGTTTTTTCTTACACTAAGCTACTGACCTATGAATCTGCATAATTTGTCCAGTTATGTGTGTGCGTAATATATATATAAAAAATGGAGTCCCTCTGGGTCTGTTGCTGTCATTAGACAGACTGCTTTTCCATTCTCCAAAAACAGACCAGAGACCACATTGTGGATGTGAATGTAGCCTTACCGCAGCTTGCCCCAGTAAAGATGACATTCAAGTGGTCACCATGACGTCTCTCTGATAAAACAATCCTTGTTTCGCTGGTTACGGTAGCATTTTAAAAACCTGTACAAGAAGTTTCTGTACTTAGCTCCTGAAAGCTGTGAGAGTGGCCCGCTTCGTCCCTCATTCACATCCCTTTCCTCTGGCCCTATCACTGTTGGCCCCTTTGCTTAGGAACAGCTCAGAATTTGTGTTACTCACTGTCTTATGTATGATCCTTCCTTTTTCTCTCCCATGCTTCATCACTATCCCTAGTCAGTAAGTTATTTGATGTCAATTTGGAAAAATTAGCCTTAATGAACCTCAATTAAACAAAATCGTGTGCAGGTAAAATGTTCACTACTGACTTACACCATGGCCTTTTGCTACTGTCTTTCTTGTGAATGGTGCTTACAGAAATCCATTCAGTGCTTATGCAAATAATGCACTTTCCCAAACTGCTGATCAGTGGGGGTGCTGGGTGTTGACCTCCCACCCAACTGATATTAATGACCTATCCTAAGGGTGAATGTGGTTTTGCATTCATTGAAGTGAATAGGCATAATGGATATTGGAAATACAGAGGTAGTAAATTTTTTTTTTTTATTTATTTTTTTTACTACACCCAAAACCCACCCTGACTCCGATTTCCCAACTCCCTGACTCCACATCTTTAATTAGGAGGCCTTCAAATGGAGTCAAGCATGCCAAGTGTAGTGCTCTTAGCCATTAGGGCTAGTTCATTATCTTTATGTCCTGTACAGTGACCTGTATATTCTTGAGTTTTCATCACATCCTTAGTTGTCAGACCTCCAGGCTTTGTCACCTGAGAGTTTGCCTTCCTATTGTTCCCTATTTGTCTTGGACTATCCTGGTGAATGCACTAAAAGTAAAACAAGAATTCCCTGACAGAGCTTTAAAGGGTAAATGCCAGGGCTCCATAAAACTCTGTACCCTTGTGTCCTTCACAATAACAATGTTCCTTCAATTTACCTAATATCAAGTACTGCCTATCAGCTGTTGCCTTACATGGTGCCTCATATACAGTGGGTATGGCAAGTATTCAGACCCCTTTAAATTTTTCACTCTTTGTATCATTGCAGCCATTTGTTAAAAGCAAAAAAGTTCATTTTATTTCTCATTAATGTACACTCAGCACCCCATCTTGACAGAAAAAAAAAAATGTAGATATTTTTGCAAATTTATTAAAAAAGAGAAACTGAAATATCACATGGTCATAAGTATTCAGACCCTTTACTCAGTACTGAGAAGAAGTCCCCTTCCTTTTGAGCTAGTACAGCCATGAGTGATGCAACAATTTTTTCACATCTGAATTTGGAGATCTTCTGCCATTCTTCCTTGCAGATCCTCTCCAGTTCACTCAGGTTGGATGGTGAATGTTGGACAGCCATTTTCAGGTCTCTCCAGAGATGCTCAATTGGGCTGAGGTCAGGGCTCTGGCTGAGCCAGTCAAGAATGGTCACAGAGTTGTTCCTTTGTTATTTTAGCTGTGTGCTTAGGGTCATTGTCTTGTTGGAAGGTGAACCTTCAGCCCAGTTTGAGGTCCAGAGCACTCTGGAAGAGGTTTTCTTCCAGGATATCTCTGTACTTGGCTGCAATAATCTTTCCTTCAATTGCAACCAGTCGTCCTGTCCCTGCAGCAGTAAAACACCCCCATAGCATGATGCTGCCACCACCATGTTTCACTGCTGGGATTGTATTGGGCAGGTGATGAGCAGTGCCTGGTTTTCTCCACACATACCGCTTAGAATTAACACCAAAAAGTTCAATCTTCATCTCATCAGACCAGAGAATCTTATTTCTCATAGTCTGGGAGTCCTTCATGTGTTTTATGGCAAACTCTATGTGGGCTTTCATATGTTTTACACTAAGGAGACGCTTCTTTTGGGCCACTCTGCCATAAAGCCCCGACTGGTGGAGGGCTGCAGTGATCGTTGACTTTGTGGAACTTTCTCCCATCTCCCTACTGCATCTCTGGAGCTCAACCACAGTGATCTTCGGGTTCTTCTTTACCTCTCTCACCAAGGCTCCTCTTCCACAATTGCTCAGTTTAGCTGGACGGCCAGGTCTCAGAAGAGTTCTGGTTGTCCCAAACTTCTTCCATTTAAGGATTATGGAGGCCACTGCGCTCTTAGGAACCTTGAGTGCTGCAGAAATTCTTTTGTAACCTTGGCCAGATCAGTGCTTTGCCACAATTCTGTCTCTGAGCTCCTTGGGCAGTTCCTTTGACCTCATGATTCTCATTTGCTCTGACATGCACTGTGAGCTGTGAGGTCTTATATAGACAGGTGTGTGCCTTTCCTAATCAAGTCCAATCAGTTTAATTAAACACAGCTGGACTCCAATGAAGGAGTAGAACCATCTCAAGGAGGATCAGAAGGAAATGGACGGCAGGTGAATTAAATATGAGTGTCACAGCAAAGGGTCTGAATACTTATGACCATGTGATATGTTTTTTCTTTTTTAATAAATTTGCAAAAATATCTACATTTCTGTTTTTTTTTTTCTGTCAAGATGGGGTGCTGAGTGTACTTTTAATGAGAAATAAAATGAACTTTTTTGCTTTTAGCGAATGGCTGCAATGAAACAAAGAGTGAAAAATTTAAAGGGGTCTGAATACTTTCCGTACTCACTGTATCATCTGTAGCTGCTTCAGAAGTTGAAGATGCACAGGTCACCACCTTTTGGTTAATACTACTTTTACATAAAATGATAGCATTACTGACAACCAAGAACAAAATTCATATATAGCAGGAATAAATTATTATTATTTTGTGACAAACTTCACTGGTAGATTGGCATCTTCATCAGTCACCAAGAAAGATTTATTCCTATATTAATTTTGCCTTTGGTGGTCAGTAGTACTAGCCATCTTTCATACAACTACTGCAGAGGGAAAAAGTACAGTCATGGCCAAAAGTTTTGAGAATGACACAAATATTATATTTTCACATGATCTGCTGCCCTCTGGTTTTTATGTGTGTTTGTCAGATGTTTTTATCACATACAGAAATATAATTGCATTCATATTATGAGTAACAGAAGCTTATATTGACAGTTAGAATGAGTTAATGCAGCAAGTCAATATTTGCAGTGTTGACCCTTTTTCTTCAGGACCTCTGCAATTCTCCCTGGCATGCTCTCAATCAACTTCTGGACCAAATCCTGACTGATAGCAGTCCATTCTTGCAGAATCAATGCTTTCATTTTGTCTGAATTTGTTGGTTTTTGTTTGTCCACCCGTCTCTTGATGATTGACCACAAGTTCTCAATGGGATTAAGATCTGGGGAGTTTCCAGGCCATGGACCCAAAATCTCTATGTTTTGTTCCCTGAGCCATTTAGTTATCACCTTTGCTTTATGGCAAGGTGCTCCATCATGCTGGAAAAGGCATTGTTGAGCGCCAAACTGCTCTTGGACGGTTGGGAGAAGTTGCTCTTGGAGGACATTCTGGTACCATTCTTTATTCATGGCTGTGTTTTTAGGCAAGACTGTGAGAGAGCCGATTCCCTTGGCTGAGAAGCAACCCCACACATGAATGGTTTCAGGATGCTTTACAGTTGGCATGAGACAAGACTGGTGGTAGCGCTCACCTCTTCTTCTCCGAATAAGCTGTTTTCCAGATGTTCCAAACAATCGAAAAGGGGATTCATCAGAGAAAATGACTTTACCCCAGTCCTCAGCAGTCCACTCCCTGTACCTTTTGCAGAATATCAGTCTGTCCCTGATGTTTTTTCTGGAGAGAAGTGGCTTCTTTGCTGCCCTCCTTGAGACCAGGCCTTGCTCCAAGAGTCTCCGCCTCACAGTGCGTGCAGATACACTCACACCTGCCTGCTGCCATTCCTCAGCAAGCTCTGCACTGCTGGTAGCCCGATCCCGCAGCTGAAACACTTTTAAGAGACGGTCCTGCCGCTTGCTGGTCTTTCTTGGGCGCCCTGGAGCCTTTTTGGCACCAATGGAACCTCTCTCCTTGAAGTTCTTGATGATGCGATAGATTGTTGACTGAGGTGCAATCTTTCTAGCTGCAATACTCTTCCCAGTTAGGCCATTTTTGTGCAGTGCAATGATGACTGCACGTGTTTCTTTAGAGATTACCATGGTTAACAGAAGAGAAACAATGATGGCAAGCACCAGCCTCCTTTTAAAGTGTCCAGTGGTGTCATTCTTACTTAATCATGACAGATTGATCTCCAGCCCTGTCCTCATCAACACCCACACCTGTGTTAATGGAGCAATCACTGAAACGATGTTAGGTGGTCCTTTTAAGGCAGGGCTGCAATGATGTTGAAATGTGTTTTGGGGGATAAAGTTCATTTTCTAGGCAAATATTGACTTTGCAAGTAATTGCTGTTAAGCTGATCACTCTTTATAACATTCTGGAGTATATGCAAATTGCCATTAGAAAAACTGAAGCAGTAGACTTTGTAAAAAATAATATTTGTATCATTCTCAAAACTTTTGGCCATGACTGTAGTCACTAGTAAATTTATTTCCCTACATTGTAACATAGCAGGTTTACAAGGCTAGATATTCATGGACTTTGTGAAAATCACTATTTTTGAAGAACATTTACTTCTTAAGATTGAAGGCACACGTTGCAGAAAAGCTACTGGTACTTTTTTTTTTTTTTTTTTTTTTGACGAATGGCTTCAAAAAGAATAGGGAAAATAAAGGAAGCACGTATACTTCAATTTATAATAAATCCTAGTCTGGCTCAGAAAAACTCAACAACTAAGGCAATCTTTCTGCAACATTTGGCCTCAGTCGAAAGAGATTTTCTGAGAATTCACTTGAATGGGACTAAGCTGTAGCTGAAACATGTGACCAGAAACTGGTGACGAACTAAACATCTCCAGCAAATGGAAGAGGCACCAGCCTCTTTAAACAACTGAATGATAGGGGTCCTGGGTTTTTGACCCCCACCAATCTGATATTTATGAACTATCCTAAGGATAGTCCATTAATGTGTTAGTCACGGAAAAGCTCTTTAGGCTTGCTGTGTCTACCTTCAGCTCACCCTGCAACTCTGAATGGTACATGTTTTCTTGAACCCATCTCTACATGGCTGTTCTCTGACCCCTATCCTAGAGTTTCATCCTGGCTGTATTTTTTGCAATCCCATGTGTCCTTATCTGTACTAGTGTCAGTCTTTTGATGCTCAGTGATTTTATGGTTTAGTTTATGGTCAGTGTATTTGTAACTACATAGCCCAGTCTCCTCATGTGTCACAGTTTGTTGATTAATTGGTTAACGACTTAAATTAGTGCTAGTTATGAAGCTCTGCATCCCTATATAAGTAGATACAGCTTATGGGGGAAGCATTTCCAATGCAGGGGGGGGCATTTCCTAATGCAGAATCCATCTTAAGCGAAGTGCATATTAACCAAAGTGCACCTACACATGGCATTTAGACAGGGCACAAGACAGGCAAACCATGGAAGAACACCAGGTAAACTTAAAACCAAAACCACAAGCTTTATCACATGGTATGAAAGAGCTGCACTGTCACTTACTATGTTAGCAATTGTCTTCCTGCAGAACTCCCCTCCATCTCTACCACCAGTGCACACTATCCATATCAGTCCTTCTCTTATGCCTTTTCCCATGTACAGCTCTCACACACTTTTCACTCTCTTCAACCACCCTAATCCCTATACTGCTTTTAGCAGTGAAACCAAACATAAACATCCACATAAATCACTTAACCACTTTCTGTCTCTGTCCATTTTGCTCCTCCTAGCTGCTGGGGACATCTCTCCAAACCCTGGCCCTCCTTTTTTTCCTAATTTTTCCTCCTACTACACACACACGAATCCTACAAACCTAATCAATATTTACTGTGTTCCCTCTCCTTATCTTTCTCCTGTCTCTTTTAACTGTTCTCTCTGGAACACTCGCTCAGTGTGTAACAAACTAGAATATATTAATGGCTTATTCCTCAGTAAATCTCTCAACATGCTTGCCCTTACTGAAACCTGGATCCAGCAGTCTGATACGGCCTCCCCCTGCTGCTCTGTTTCATGGTGGCCTACAATTCTCACACACCTCTAGGCCTGACAACAGGAAGGGTGGAGGGGTAGGGTTACTTTTGTCACTGCAGTGCACTTTTCAGGCCATCCCACCGGTACCCTCACTCACATTCCCCTCATTTGAAGTCCATGCTATCAGACTTTTCCGTCCACTCTCCTTAAGTGCAGCTGTTATCTACCATCCACACGGCTCACCCACCCAATTTCTGGATCACTTCGCTTTTTTGCTTCCCCTCTTTTTATCCAATGAAATTGCTACCCTCATCATGGGTGACTTTAACATCCCCACTGACACCCCTGTCTCCCCAGCTGCCTCACAGTTTCTCTCAATAACCACGTCTTTTGGTCTTTCACAACTTTCCTCTTCCGCCACACATGTAGATGGCAACACCATTGATCTTGTCTTCCATCGACTCCTCACAGTTTCTAAATTTACTAACTCTTCTCTGCCACTCTCTGACCATAACCTTCTGTATCTCACCATCAGTGCTTTCTCTCCTTCACAGCACACACCTACTCATCATACATATAGGAATTTACGTGCTATATACACCCAGCACCTCTCAGATACTCTACAGTCCCTCTCTGTCCCCCATCTCTTCACTGTCCTGCCCCAATCTAGCCAACAGTCACTATAATGAAACCCTTAAGAGTGCATTGGATGAGGCGGCTCCCCACTCCACTCGAAAGGTTAGATGCAGGAGACAGCAACCCTGGTACACGCCACAGACATGTTTTCTTCAGCGGTGCTTTAGGTGTGCTGAACATCTGTGGAGAAAATCATGTACACCTGCAGACTACCTTCACTTTAAATTTATGCTTAAAACCTATAATTCTGCCCTTCACCTAGCCAAACAAGCCTATTTCACCACTCTCATCTCTTCTCTCTCCTGTAACCCTAAAAGGCTATTTGAAACTTTTCACTCCTTACTCACTCCCAAGATGCAGATACCATTCACAGACCTTAGCGCAGATGACCTGGCCACTTATTTCCATGATAAAATTGATAAGATCCGTCAGGAAATAACTGCCCAATCCCCAGGTGGCACTGACCCGGTCACCAGCCGCACTTCAGACTGCTCATTCTCTTCTTTTGAACCTGTTACAGATGAGGAAGTATCTCAGCTACTTTCTTCTTCTCACCCTACGACCTGTAGTAGTGACCCTTTCCCCTCACACCTTCTCCAGTCACTGTTGCCTGTAACCTCTCTCTCTCTTCTGGAATTTTCCCATCCTCTTTCAAACATGCTGTCATAACCCCTCTACTGAAGAAATCCTCCCTGTGCTGCTAACTATCGACCTGTCTCTAATCTCCCTTTTATCTCCCAAAATCTTGGAACGCTTAGTCTATTCTCATTTAATCCGCTATCATTCTGCTAACTCTCTTCTTGACCCTTTACAATCTGGCTTCCGCACTCTGCACTCTACTGAAATGGCCCTCACAAAAGTCTCCAATGATCTCCTGACGGCTAAATCCAAAGGTGACTACTCTCTTCTTATTCTTCTAGATCTCTCAGCAGCATTTGACACTGTTGACCATCAACTCCTCCTCACTATGCTCCTTTCTGTCAGCCTCACAGACACTGCTCTCTCCTGGTTCTCCTCTTATCTCTCTGACCACACTTTCTGTGTATCATTTGCGGGCTCTGTTTCTTCCCCTCTTCCCCTTGCCGTTGGGGTTCCTCAGGGCTCGGTCCTAGGTCCCCTGCTCTTCTCCCTCTACACAGCCCCTATTGGACAAACCATCACTAGATTTGGCTTCCGGTACCATCTTTATGCTGATGACACCCAATTATATACGTCATCCCATGACATCACCCCTGCAACTAATACATAACACCAATGACTGCCTCTCTGCTGTCTCAAATATCATGTCTTTGCTCTATCTGAAACAGAATCTCTCAAAGACTGAACTACTGCTGTTTCCACCATCTAATAGATCTGTCCCTGATATCTCCATTGCAGTCTCTGGCCTTACCATAACTCCTAGGCAGTATGCCCACTACCTCAGGGTTTTGTTTGACTCAGACCTTTCCTTCACCCCCCATATCCAATCACTCGCAAGCTCATGTCATCTCCACCTCAGAAACATCTCCAGAATCCGCCCTTTCCTTACCACAAATACACTAAAGACACTTATTGTTGCCCTGATTCACTCTCGCCTTGATTACTGTAACTCCTTACTAATCGGTCTTCCTCTTAATAAACTCTTCCCTCTACAATCTATTCTGAATGCGGCAGCCAGGCTCATCTATCAGTCTAGACGCTACAGCGATGCCTTCGGTCGGTGTTGGTCACTACATTGCCTATTCAATACAGAATACAATATAAACTTATCACCCTCTTTCACAAGGCTCTCCATAATGCTGCACCTCCCTACATTTCCTCCCTCATCTCTGTCCATTGCCCAGCCCGTACTCTCCGTTCACTCAGTGACCTAAGATTAACATCCTCTATTATCAGAACCTCCCACGCTCGTATACAAGACTTCTCCCGAGTTGCACCACTTCTCTGGAATGCTCTATCCTGGACTATTAGATTAACCCCCAATTTCCACAGCTTCAAGCGTAAACTAAAGACATATCTTTTCAGACAGGCCTATCACAACTCCTAATGTAAACCCTTCCGTATTTAGAATCCCTAAAACATACCCTCCTCTGTTGATGCTCCAACATTACCTCACAGGATATGATGCCGTATCAGACTAGCTTTATATGTCCAGGCACCATCTGCACGTTAAAGAACATGACTGGTGATGGCTCATACAGCTCTATATATGTGTAATGACAGTAACCTCTATTACAAAATTGTCTGACCATTGTACAAGCAATGCTACGTCTGTTGCCACCCCTGCTACCTCTTGTGTCACCCCCTCTACCTCATAGATTGTAAGCTCTTGCAAGCAAGGCCCTCAGTCCCAGTGTGTGAATTGAATATTTCTTTGTAATGTATCTTTTTTGTCCGTACTTGAACCCTACAAATTGTATAGTGCTGCGGAATATGTTGGCGCTATATAAATAAAATGTATTATTATTATTAAATTTTAGGCTAAGGCCCCACGTAGCAGGCAGCAGCACTTTCATAGAAAGTTCGCAGAGGTTTCCTCTTCCTCCATTATACCTATAGGGAAACCATCGGTGTTTCCGTAGGTATAACTGACATGCTGCAATTTCCAAAATTGCGACGGTTTTGGAAATCACAGCATGTCTACTGCACGTATGCTTCCGCAGTGTGTGGTTGGCATTTCTGCCACGGCGTTTACACCATGTGGGGCCACCGGCCTTAAGCAATCTTTAAGGAGCCTGCAGAAATGCATCTTAGATCCCAGCTTCCTACAAATCTATGAGTACAATTTTAGAGGAGGAAGGTTGGACTGTACTCAAAAGTACAGAATAGGCACAACTCAAGTCAAAATCACAAGTACACAGACTAAATTTTGACACTGTTCTAATGTACGTGGATAAATAATTATTTTGGGAAGGTAACCTGCAGGACGTTAGAATGAATGAATGAAACACAGAACTGGGGTTTATTGGTGCAGATAACATGCTTTATTGCAATCAATGTATTATCTCCAAGAGGTTCAATAAATAATAATAATATAATCACAAAAAATACTACATGGAAGAGCTACGACACAATGAAGGGCTTTTAAAAGATCTTGTCAACAGTTTAACTGCGGTACTTAGCTTTACGCCCTATTCTCACAACATGTAATACTTTCTATTCTACCACACACAATCACTGCACCCTGTGAACCTCTATGGAGTGTTGCCACTGATTCTGCACACAAGTCTCTGAACTTGCTTCGATGAGGGTATGGCCAGGTGATGTTACTTTGTGGAGCAAGTTGAGGGAGTTGACATGTCAGAAAAAGGGCAGAGTTTTTTTTTTTTTTGAGCAAAGTGCTGGCCGTTTGCACTTTGCTCAGAAAGAAGAAATAGTCTCAGTAAACAGTTATTGTCCGCAAATAATGTAAACATTGCAGCGTTCCTTGCAGGAGGGTAGGTGCAAGTAGCGCCTAATGATTACAATTATTTCACATATATATAGTGTTTGCATAGTTCGTGTAGTGCATCCTCTTTTGGGTGTAGGTCATCAACAGGGAGTTTCTCAACCTGTTGAGGTATACTTAGACATCAACATGGTGTTGAGGCACATAGTTTAATGGTAGGCAAGGTATTCGCTTCCTAAGAAACTTTCTCCTGCCCACCGTTTCGTTCCATTGCAATATTTTTTAAAACGTCACAAAATATATGGTACAGAACTCCATAACCGGTCAACTCGGCTATATACAGTATGTACAGCATGTTAATTAATCTTTTAGCCTCTTACGTCAAATAAGAGTAAGATATAGTGTAAATCTATGGACTTTGTCTTATACAGGTAGATACAAAAATATTTCTCTATTTACAAATCAGTTTCAGTCCTAGTGAATCACTTGTAAGACTACAAGTGAATGTAAACGATCTATCATTTAAGGTGTTCGAACATTAATATTCACAGAAGCAGAATCCGATCCGAAAGCATTTGTAAGATTCAGTGTGTAACGTCCACCGTCCCTCTTCCTCACGTCTGTGATGATGAGAGTGGTCAGGTCTTCAGAGGTATCAATGTGAACGCGTCCTTTTTGTTCTTCAGTAGGAACACTGTGTCCAGCATGAGACCAGGCGATATCTGGAGTGGGTTCACCAGAGAAGGCACAGGTTACAGTAAGAACCTTTCCTGCATCAATGCTAACATCGGAAGGTAGAGCTTCGATTTTGGGTGAGCTCCCTGAAAAGAAAATATAGTTTGAAACAAATACCAGTTAAAAAATATTTTATCATTCCTTTCAGAAATGCATGACTGGAAGCATTCAGATATGGCTGTCATCATATGCGGCATAGTGACAATATAGGAAGATGTTGGCACTCATTTTCTGTTGCCATGAATTGTTTCCTATCCATCGGTGCCTTTTGTTTGTCTAATATTTTGTAGTTATCTAGTTTAGGCTCTGTTCACATTTCTGTCAATGTTTTCATTTTTATGTTCTGTCAGAGAGACAGAAAAACAGATGATGCCACATGGACCATTTGGACTTATAATAGGGGTCTGTTATGTTCCACTATATTAATGTGTATACAATGATATTCTTCCCATCAAATATGATGGAAAAATCAGATAAAAGCTTTACATAAAATAAAGGTCTATTCCAATAAAGAATCCATTTCACTCAACTTTTTTTTTCAGAATTTACCACTTAATGAGCAAAATCTTAATCTATGGTGACAATGGCCAGAGGCATTCTGTATATCATAGGAAATCCTTCACTAATTGATGTTGTAGTTTCTATCACTAGGGAGGCCATAATGTAATGTACTCAAGTGCCTCATAGAAGCTGCTCCTAGTTAAGAAAACCAACCCAAGCATATGTCCAGGTTTGTTCGAGATAGTCCTGAATACAACTACAGTACATGGCTGGCACACAGTACTTCTGTGTGGCAGGTGTAATGGTATGAGCAATTTTGTGTTGCTGTCATTAATCTGCTGCCACTATTGCCAAAAACTAATACTTTTGTAGAGTTGCCATTGTCACAACTAGCTCTGGGCTAAGATTTTTCTGGGGCTGTAGCATACTAAATTATCCAATCTCAAGGGAAAATAATACTAATTAATAATGGCTGAAATCTAAGTAAAAGAATATCCCAAAGCTATAAAGTGATGCGTTGTTTTCACCTCTGGTGCCCGCGACAAGCATTCTGCTGGATGAACTTCCCATATGTCTCAGGCTTGAGGATTCCATCTTGCTGCTGGAATGCATTTCCATAAAGGACGCTTCTTTCATTGAAGACATGCTTGCAAATTTGGTTTCTGAAACACTACTAGTGCTGCTGCTGCTCAAACTGCTGAATGAGGCCTCTTGCCTAGAGGCTGACATTTGCATTGCTTGCATAGCAAAACTTTCTTGTAGGCTAGCTTCACCAGCAGTTTTTAGTATAACCTGTTTTGAAGGTTCTTCAACAAGACCTTCAAGAAGAACGAGAAAGCAGCATGTGAATACAGGGACATACATTCAGGAACAAGTAAAGTGTTTTGATTGCTTGGATACAGTGGAAGGAACTATAGTAACCATTGAGATAGAGGATATTAAATTCTTACAAAACTATGACATCATTTAAAAACAGAGTGTTCATAGGATGATTACTAAATGAGGTCTCCACGCTAAAGGCATTCAGACACTCAGCACAAGATCAATTATTGCTATTTTTAAAAAATCAACTTATGTGAACAAATGCCAAGTGAATGATACTCAAGAAATACTTACGGAGAACATTTAATGATACAGTCGCAGAACATTGTCCATGGTAATTTTTGGCTTTGATGGTGTATTTGCCACTATCTTTCTCAGATGATTGCTGAATTTCAAGAGTGTATTCATGCTTAGATCGGGACACTCTGATGCGAGATGACACTGAAATCTTAAAAATGACAAAAATAAATGAGAAAAAACTTATGACACAAGGAACTACAAGTTAAGAGTATGAACTAGCAAACATCATGAATGTATATTGTGACTCTTAGAACACAAGTTCAAAAAGAGTATATGTGTTTGAATTTTTAAGCACCTACTCTAACAGTGATATTAGGGACACTGAAACATGGAATGGTTTGACCAGTTGCCCCATCATTGGTACATACGACTGATAATGCCATGACATCATCAGTTAAGGTCTGTCTAACTAAACTTATATCTTATTTTACAATATACATTAGTTTATGCTTTACATCTCTACAAGCAGTATTTCAATTTGTGTTAATTTTTTGCGTAAATTCATGCTAAGAATTATAATTTTTTTCTTATATTCTTTTGTACATTTTAGGATAGTAATATAAAGTTACTTACTGGTACATTGTCTTTAAACCATTCAACTTCTGGAGTTGGATCGCCAGTGATTTCACAAGTGAAGATAACATTCTGACCTTCATTTGCATTTTGGGACTTGGGTTGGTATAGAAATGATGGTGCATTTGATAAATCTTTGACTAATGTCATATCAAATTGACATTTGACAATTCCATGGTCTGTTCTTGCCTCACAAGTAAGGATCCCTTGTTCTTTACTGCTGACTTTTTTGATGGTTAAAGTGTGATCACTGCCGGAAACTCCATATCTGTAGTCTTCAGAGTTTTTCAACTCATATCCATTGAGCACCCATTTTACATTTGATGCTCCTGGTATGTTGGCCTTTAGGATGGCTTTCTGGCCTTCACTAAAACTGACATTACTGACAGAAGCTTTAGTCTCAGTGTGAATGGCTTTGATTTCTTCTGTTTTAGAAACTTCTTCATGAACTACAGCCTTTCTGGCTGTCTGAACCGATTTAGTGGATTCAATTACACTGCAAACTTGAGTAAAGACACTTCTAAATGTCTGTCCCATGAACTTCAGGTTGGTTTTGGACACACCTCCTTCCCCAACAATCTCGCAAACATATTCGCCTTGGTCAGCTTCAGAAATATTGTGGATGTTCAGTTCATAAGTCCCATCAGAAGAGTAGTGGAAGCTGAAATGACCATCTTCCCTCAGCTTCTTCCCATCTTTAAACCATGACACTTCTCTACCGTTAAACACTGTGCTTTCAACTATGCATGACAGTTTTGCTTTGTCATTGCTTGCCACAGCCTTCAAGTTTTGGGCAATCTTTGGAGCTGTAACAGCAGGTAGTTGTACTTTGTCAGCAGGTGATTTGGCAGCTGACTTTTTTGGTGTAGTTGGTTCTGGAGACTTTACTCGTCGTGGTGATTTTACTGATTCATGAGACTTTTTGTGAGACTCTGGAGATTTTACTCTGGGTGGGGAGGTAACACCTTTCTCTGCTGCCTTTGTACGTTTGATTGTCAAAGTGAAGTGTGCTTCTTGCTTTCCTTCAGAATTCTCGACGACTATTGTGTAGCTTCCTTCATCAGACAGCTTGACAGATGTAATTTCAAAGGTTGAACTATACTTTGTTGAAGTTATACGGTGACGAGCAGAGGAGATGATAGACTGACCAGCAAGCATCCATGTCACTGTTGGTGTTGGCTCACCATCAAAGTCACATGAAAATCTGACATGTTCACCTTCAGACACTGTTACTGATTGTGGCTTTGTTAGAATCTTTGCAGGATCGGAAGGCTTAAATTTTCTATGCACAACTCTTTCTTCCAATGCTCTTGATTCTGCAGCTGAGACTTTCTTTTCTTCAGATGCATAAGCCTCATATGATTCTTTAGATTCTCTTAATGAAGTTATTTCTGATCTAACTTCCCTTCTCGCAGAACTTGCTTCCATTTCAGAAGTTTTCTTAAATGATGCAAATGCATAATCCTCTGATTTAAGGAGTTCTGGGAAAGCAGACTTGGGCACCACATCATCCTTCCTCTTTGGTATATAGGTGGTAAATTCTCCTCCAGCAACATCGAGTGTGGCATAGTCAGAGGTCTCACCTTTGTAGTTTGTGCAAAGAGCACGGTATGTTCCACTATCTTCAGGCATACAGTCAATTATTTCAAGAGTCAAAACTCCACTGACATTGGAAATATGGTATTTACTACTCTCATGAATTTCAACACCATTGTGATACCATTGAACTTCACCAGTAGGTTTGGATTGCACATTAAGGATAAATCTAGTGTTTTGGCCAATAGGCACACGATGAGATCTCATTCTCAAAGTTATGCGGGGAGCATGGTCCAGTGTGAAAGGCTGTTGAGTCAAAACCTCATATTTTCTTTCTGAAGACTTCTTTGTTTTTAGAGCTGCTTTCATTGATTCATATCTTGAAAAAATGTCAAATCTTGCTGTTCTTTCAAAACGAGAAAGTGATCTTTCACTAGAAACAGGGCTGGGAGATCTAGGTCTTGTTCTTTCAGGTGTTGGAGATCTCCGTTCTGGTTCAGCTGGTTTTGAACGAGGTCTTATTAGTTCTGACACAGGACGCATAAGTTCAATATAAGTTGGTGAAAGTGATCTTCTCCGACCAAGTAATCTTGTTATCTCAGGGGATGTTTGGCGTACCTGTCTCTTGACTTTACTAACTACTTCTTCAGCCTCTTCTTCAATATCAGTTACTCTAGTAATTTCTCTTTCCCTTCTTGCCAGCAGTCTACTTTTTTCTTCTTTCTCCATATATTCAAGATCTCTTGTGTATTGAGAGAGCCTCTGTGTAGTGCTGTATGGGCGAAGTAATTCTTCATCTTCTCTATCTTCAATGATTCTTTGCTTTTGTCTGGGTGGTTTATATACAGCTCTGTCATAACGTTCTCGTAGGTCTGCATAGCTTGTTGTTACTTCCTCTTTAGTTGGGATGTGGTAACTTGTGTATCTGGCTTCTGCCTCACTTTTCTTCTCTCTGCTCACATGAGCATCTGATGAAGCGTATCTAAGAGTTGATAGCTCAAATCTTGGAGGACTGCGACTGGGTGGAGAAGCAGAAAAACCAAGTTCCAGTTCTTCTTCTAGACGTAGCCTTTCCTCCTCAACTCTTTTCATAGCCAAATAGTCATCAACTGAGAGAAGCAATTCATCATCTGAAACATCTCCAAGAGAGCGTCTTCTTGGTCTGTAATAGAGCTCATAATCTGGGGATGGTGTACGACGACGAGCAGGTCTTACAGTTTCTAGATCATCCTGTGACAATTTTGGAATGCGCCATTTAGGTTTATATTGATCAGTGATGCGTGGCAGTGGCATTACATAGAATTGCTCCCATCTTGAAAGGCGAATGCGTTTAGGACGCTTCTGGACAATGCGCTCAAGTGGTTCTGGCATTTCATATTGATCTCTTAATTTCTTGTACCATTTCATGTCAGACATCGGTACAAACTTCTTAATAGATTGATCTTCTTCAAGAGCAGATACAGTGCGTACTCGTGGCTCTGGTATTTCATAGGGCATACGAATTGCTTTTATTTCCTTCTTTCTCTCTTCTTTGGTAATTTCGTATTCTCCCTTCACAGTCTTTGTGCTTACAGCTGGTTTGTACAAAATAGCAGCTTCTCTTAGTGCCTGTTGGGCTACAGGAGTTAATGGAACTGAATCAGTACCACTAAGGATTTCGGCCATTCTTATGGTCTTGTCAATCTGTTTTTGAACATGTACTTTACGTTCTTCTTCAGATTTGTACTCATGCTTGACATATCTCATTCGTTCCACTTTCAGATATGCTTGACAGCTTGTTGATCCTGCACTGTTAGTAGCAGTGACTCTGTAGTAGCCTGAATCTTCTGGAAGAGTGTCTCTGATGTAAAGTGCATAATAATCAAGACCTTCATGAATGATGTCAATGGTGGGACCCAGTGCCAATGGCTGACCATCTTTTTCCCATGCCAATGTTGGTTTTGGAGTACCAGAAACTCTAATTTCAAATCGGACAGACTGACCCTCTTGACATTCAGCATTTGCAAGCAAGCGTTTAAACATTGGTCTTAAGGTATTGTCTGCTGCTGCTGGATGAGGAATGACTGTAAGCTTAGCTTTGCAGCTGTCCTCACCATATCTGTTCTTTGCCACAACTGTATATTCTGCATCATCATCTGTGGTCAAGTTATTAATGATTAACTGGTACAATCCTTTGTCAGTTTCAAAGGTATATTTCTTTTCATCCTCACCAGGTTTGATTTTCTGACCTGACTTAAGCCATGTAACTTGTGGGTCGGGGTGAACTGTAATGGTTACACCAAATCTGATATTTTCACCAATATAGGCCGTACGATTAAACAGAGGTAAGGTAAACTCAGGTGGTCTCTCCAAAAGTCTCATGGCATCAATTCTACGTTTTACTTTCTTCACAGTTCTGCATCTGTAGTATTCATAAGATTCTCTTACACCGCTGACAAACAGTTCTCCATATGAACTGTCCTCTCCGTAGTCATTCACTACTTTGCATCTGTAGGTTCCGTCATCTGATTTTCTGATGTCTTTAACGTACATAGTGGCTACACCTTCATTATATGTGATTTCATACTTTTCACTGTTTTCTAATTGACGGATGCCAAAGTACCAAGTGACTTGTGTAGATTGATCGTAGTTTTCAATCTTGCATGAGAATTTTGCATAGCCTCCTTCTTCTCCAACAGCATGTGCTATTTGTCCAGACAGTGGTCCAATTTCAATTGAAGCAACTTTAACTTTAGCAACTGTAACTCCTTTCTGGGATCTTATTGCACCACCGCAAGAGATACGAGCAACAGAGACTACGAAATTCCATTCCTTCTTGATCAGACTCTGATAATAACGTCTGTGTCTTAATGTCTTAATTACTTTTGTGCTTATCTTTTCAGTCTTCTGTTTCAGCCATGTATGCTCAAGAGCTTCTGCTGCAGTCATGCGACCCTTTCTTTCTTTTACCAAAAGTCGGTCTATGAAGTCCAGTGCTTCCAAGCTAATATCTTTAAAGGCTTCATCTTCAAAGTTGTATTCAGCATTGGTAATGTTCTCAATAACCTGTTGGTTTGTTTCAGCGGCAAATGGATTAAGGCCACTAAGAAGTACATAGACAAGGGTACCAAGAGACCACATATCAGTAGCAGTGCTGACCAAATCATGTTGGTGGACTTCTGGTGCATAGTATTCTGGAGCAGTGAACTGTAGTCTGAAGCTGTCTCCAGGTACTAACTGTCTTGCTTGACCAAACTCAGTAATTTTGATACTTGAGCTTCTTCTTGTTGTATATATGATGTTTTCTGCTCTAATATCAAAGTTTGCCACACTGTGTGAATGAAGGAATTCAAGTGCTTCACAAATCTGGCGGACATATGAAACAATTTCCCTTTCACTAAAGTCAAATCCTGATGTGCCAATTCTTTCAAATATGTCAACACCAGATATGAACTCAAAGACCATAACAAGTTCTTCTAGACTGTCAAATGATTCATGAAGATACAAGATGTTCTTGTGACGAGCAATGTTAAGTATAGAAATTTCTTTCTTCACTGCAACCTGATCGGCACCTTTAACTTTGACAAACTTGGCAAGGTATGTTTTCTTGGAAGCATTTTCAATACAACGATGAGCAATTCCAAATTGTCCATGTCCAAGCTCTTCAGCAATGGAGTACCTTTCGTGAAGCACCTTTGTGGAAGAATGTTCTGCTTTTGTGGTAGAGATTTCTATTTCTGAAACTTCATCATCATAATTCAGCATTCTTGTTTTGTCTTCTTTTGTGACAACTGGATCTGTTGGATCAGATGGTTTACTCTGTCCAAACTTATTTTCTGCTATTACTCTGAACTGATATCTTGTCTTGCCAAACAAGTTTACCACAGTGTATCTGGTCTCACGAGACTGTCCAACCCGAATCCATCTCTCAGCTGTAGTGGCGCATTTCTCAATAATATAGTTGATAATTTTGCTTCCACCATCAGTTGCTGGGGCATTCCAAGTAAGGTTAACAGAGTCTCTTGAAACATCACTGACTTTAAGTCCTCTTGGTGGGTCAGGAACATCTGCAACATCTAATTCTACTGTCTTCTGATCAATGCCAAATCTGTTCTTTGCACAGACCACATAAAAGCCTGCATCTTTCCTTTCCACACCATTTGAGAACACAAGTGAGGTGAATGACCGGGTAACAATAACTTGATATTGTCCATTGTTGTCAATAAGATCCTGTCCTTTCTGCCATGTAATAACAGGGTCTGGTTTGCCAGTGAATGGGATTTTGATGCTGACAACTTCACCTCTCAAGGCGTGAACAGCTCCCATTCCTTCAAGATGTTTAGGCAGATTAATTTTAGCAGGAACTGTATCGAAAAAGAGAATAGAGAAGGTTAGTTTAGTGAACAACGAAAGAAAGTACATATCTAACTCCAAAAGATGTTTTAAAATTGTGTTTACCTTCCACATCCAAGGAAGCTGTAGCAGAAATAGACCCTCCTTGGTTGGTGGCTCTAACTTGGTAAACTGTAGCATCATCTTCAAAGACATTTGTGATAACAAGTTGGTAATATCCACCCTTATATTCTTGTAGCTTCACCTTTTCTCCATCTGGAAGAATCTCTTTGCCTTGTTTAAACCATTTGACAACAGGCTTGGGATGACCAACAACTTTGCAGACAAATGTAGCTGTGCCCCTATATTTAACATTTAGGTTTCTCAGTTCTTCCTTGAACTGTGGAGCACGGATTGGTACATCAGATTTAGGAACAACAGGATCAGATTTTTCACTCCATTCACTTTCACCTCCAAGATTTTCACATTTAACACGGAAGTCGTATTCAAGATCTTCAATGAGACCCTTAACAGAGTAGACTGTTTCATGAATTTCTTCTGTTGTTACAGAAATCCATTTATTCTGCTTCTTCTCACGTTTCTCAAGGAAGTAATTTGTAATCTTTGCACCTCCATCGCTGACTGGTGGCTTCCATGAAACCACGCAGGAATCCTTTGTGACAGCTGTAACCAGTGGTTTAGCTGGAGTTCCTGGTTTTGCTGTAATTTAAATGTATAATACTTTAGTAAGTTATCTACTTTTAAAAAATATGTGGTTTTTATGTGCTTTATTTGTGCTTCCCTTATAAATAGCAAGCACTCTATCGCAATGTTAGTCTATTGTCCTTGGTTTTGTTTTTATGTAAGCAAACCCTATTGAAATGTGAATCACCACAGAACTATTGGTTATCAAAAAATAAATATTACAATATTATTATAATTATTAATAATCTTTTGTACCTATTACTGCATCTCTACTCACCAAATGGACTCTTGATTACAACAATAGATGGTATCTCCAAAGGTTCACTGATGCCATACAGGTTTTGAGCAGAAACACGGAAGTAATAGCCAGCATTTTCATTCAGGTTAACAATGCGGCAGGTAGTTCCAGAAATTGCAGAAGACACTAGCTGCCACTCTTCACCTTCCTTAGCTTCTCTGCGTTCCACTACATAGTTAGTCACCATTGATCCACCATCGTCTTCTGGTGGTTTCCAGCTGATTACAACTGAATTTTTCAGTAAAGCATCGACAACTATTGGACCTGTGGGTTTATCAGGTTTATCTGTGGAGAAAGAAGCATTTTTATGTTTAATTATATTTCACATAGTAAAACTCGAAACTGTAGCATTAACAGCCTTATGTCATTATAAGCAATACTATACCTTGTATTTCAACATTAAGTGTTGTGTCAACTGTGCCAAATATGTTGCTTAGCTGCACCCGGTATTTGCCAGCATTACTCTTGTGCTGCACATTCTTGATGACAAGGTGGGTATAATGTTCAGTATTCTCAATGGTGATATTTTCAGAAGATTTCAATAGTTTTTTGCCATAGAACCATGTAATGGCTGGCACTGGGCGTCCAATATATGCCACATGAAGGCGAAGAGTTGTGCCTACTCCTGCATAATATTTCTCCTTCAGAGGGAATCCTGGGTGGAATTGTGGAGTGGCTTCCAAAAGTAGTTTGCCACTTGTTTCAATTTCTCCGGCATCATTAACTGCAATGCAAGTGTACAGTCCTTCATCTTCTTGCTCTTCAGTCAAGATAGTAAGTGTGTGGTTACGTCCATCTGATGACATTTTGTACTTGCGGCTTTGAACCAATTCTTTGCCAAAGCGGTACCATTTGATGTCAGGCAATGGTCTACCAACAATCTGGCAGGTTAATTTGGCACTTTCACCTAGTTTGGTTGTGACTTCTTTTATTTCTTGACGTAGACCAGGAGCTTCCCCGGCTGTGTAAAAAATTGTAAATACATTGTAAATAAACTTGATAAATTACATACATTTGTTGCAATAACCATGGACATGGACAAATATTTGTCTTAGTAAAACACTACTAATGTAAAACTCACAGGTAAGTTTAGTTTTCACAGTCATTGCTGTTCTACGAGGTCGGCTAATTCCAGTTTCATTTTCAGCAGATACTCTGAATTCATATTCAGTGGCTTCCAGTAGGCCACCCATAGTGAACTGCCTGTCCTTGATGCGCTCTTTATTGCATTTCTTCCAGGCGCTGTCGCCAGACTTTCTGTATTCAACCCAGTATCCAAGGATGTCTTTACCTCCATCACACTCTGGTTTTTCCCATTGTATTGTAATACTATCTTTTGATACAGATGTAACCTCGATGTCACCTGGTTGGCTTGGTTTGTCTGGAAAGTACAAAGTATAATCATTTTATTATAATAAAATATTTAATTTAGTTACACTAAACTATGTTCTCAAGTAGTTTATCCACTTACCAAATGGATCTTTGCAGACAACTGGGTCAGATGCAGGGCTTGGCTCGCTGAGTCCAACATCATTTTGTGCAATAATGCGGAACTGATATTCAGCATCTGGAACAAGTCCAGTGACTGTGTACATAGTTGTAGTGATATGGGTCTTATTGTGTCTAACCCATTTATCTGTGGTTGATTCTTTGCGGTCAATATAGTATCCTGTGACTCGAGAACCACCATCATCTCTAGGACGAGACCAAGACAGGCTGACTGAGCTCTTTGTAACATCCATAATTTCTGGTGGATTGCTTGGAGGTTCTGGTACATCTGTGATTTGATAGGTGCATAGTTAATACACATAATAAACATATAACTTATCAACAACACTTGTAATTTATATATATCAGTAAGTACAATTGATACATACTCAGTTGTGTCTTTGGTACAACAGGTTCCTCTGATTTTAGTGGACGACTGACACCAAACTGGTTTTCACTTGAGACACGGAAATGATATTCAACGTTTTCTTTTAGTCCTTTAACAACCAAAGATGTCGCTTTCACACGTGAATCAACTGTATACCAAGCTGTCTTTGGTACTTCTCGTCTTTCAACAATGTAGCCAAGGATATCTGAGCCACCATCATCAGCGGGTGCTCTCCAGCTTACTCTGACAGAGCGGGACTGGATGTCATCATATTCCAGAGGACCTTCTGGAGTATCTGGGCTTCCAATAACCTTGACCTTGATATAAACTGCCTTTTTGCCACATTTGTTTTCAAGAATCAAGTCATAAGTTCCAGAGTCCTCACGAACAGCATCTTTGATGACAAGTTCAGTGTGAGTTTCAGATGTTGCGATCATTGCTCGCTTGCTTACGTCCCGACCTTCCTTGGTCCATTTACATATTGGGATGGGTTTTCCTTTTATTGGTATGGTTATTCTAATTGCACTGCCTTGTCTGATAAACAGACCTTCTTGGTATTTTTCATCCAGTTCATAATCAGGATATGCTGTAAAACGAAAAATAATTTGTTATAAAATCTATTTGCAAATATTTTTGTCTGAATTCAGAATCTTGTCTTAAAAGATTTGTCAATGGCTTACCGAGCATTTCAGTGATTTTAACAGTTCCTGGAACATCTGCTGGCTCTCCAGGTCCTCCAGCATTGCATGCCATAACACGGAACCTATACTCTGCTCCTTGTGGTAGGTGGGTAAGGGTATATTCACAGATTTTGGTTGGTGTAGTATTGCATTTTGTCCATTCATATTGATCAACCTTTTGCATTTCAATAAGGTAACCAGTGACTTTAGATCCTCCTTCTTCTTCTGGTGGGCTCCATGCCAATGAAACAGATGTTCTTGTTGTGTCAGTAACTCTAGGATTCTGAGGCTTTTCAGGAGGAGCTGTAAAACACAGTTTAATATACATATATCATTTCAGACATTTTACTGTAAGTTTGTATATCACACCATTTTTATTCATTTTATGTCTTTTATGCTAAAAGTTTTGTCATATGACTACTTGTGATATATCACTGTTGTAGAAGGAGAATTTTGCTTGAAATCCTACAGAGTGTGCCTCTTGCTCTGTACTTTCATTACAACTACTTGAATAGTTTCCATGTACAGTAATACTAAATTTTCCCTAACTGGATAACCCATTCATAAACACTTCATAGAAATAAATTAATTCGCTAGGTTGAAGTGAAGCAACAATAAAGAATATCAAGAAAGTTAAAAAGTATCTCAGGTTATTATACCTATTGGATCCATTGCAACAGCAGGTTTAGAGGATCGGCTTGGTTTTCCGACACCTCTTGCGTTGATAGCTGTAACACGATGTTCATATTCCAAGCCCTCAATAAGTCCAGTAGAGCGGTAGCGTGTCATTGTCACTGGCACTTTATTTGCACGAACCCATCTATCAGCTCTGACCTCTTTGCGTTCTATAATGTAACCAATGATCTGTGATCCACCATCTTCACCTGGTGGGTTCCAAGTTATAGTCATACCATCTCGTGAAACATCAAAGACCTGTGGAGTCTCTGGTGGACCAGGAATACCTGAAAGAAGACAATGGGTACCAATGGTCATTTTAGCAGTTAGGGTTACTCCATAATCAGCATTCCTAAAAGTTCTTTAAAGAAAAATGGTACAAAAATAAAATATAAATAAGAAAATGAAACTAAATCTTGGTACAGGATATATGGGATTTACTTACTTATTCTGCTCTTGCATTCCACAACCTCAGATTGCAAATAGGAGCCAATGCCAAAGCGATTTGTAGCTGCCACTCTGAATACATATTCAGTGCCTTCAATGAGTCTTGTGAACTTGTACGTTGTTCTTGTGACAGACTCTGAAACTGGTAACCATCCAGGGCGGTGGGCATCTCTTTGTTCCACAACATAGCCACTAATTGTAGCCCCACCATCCATCAGTGGTGGTTGCCAAGAAATAGACACTGATGTGGCATCAATTTCATCAATAGTGATTGGTCCAATAGGTGGTCCAGGTTTGTCTGTTGCAAGGAGAAAACATACAAATATGTAAATTATTTATACAGAAATAATGTCTTGTTTTTTCAGTTTTGAAAAAAAAAAATCAAAGCAACTGTACTCACCAAGAATGATGACTTTAATGGTTTCAGAAATTGTTCCAGTTGTATTTTTAAGTTCAATTGTATAATCTCCAGTATCATTGATGGTAGTCTCACGAATGGTGAGTTTGGCTACTTTATTCACAGTTTCAATCTTAACACGCTCAACCTCCTTTATCTTGGTTCCTTCAAAGAACCATGATACTGCAGGAGGAGGACGACCATGAATAGGTAATGCAAGTTCAATTGGTCTGCCGCATGGTACATGCACAATCTTCTGTGGTATTCCAGCCAGATCAACAGAAGGCATCACTACAGAGAGTAAGACAAGGTAAGTCACAAACCTTACATAAGATCATAGACAAAGTAAATATGAAGAATTATATGTGAAATTCTATTTCTACCTTTCTGGTCTTGAACAGTGATTGCTGTTACAATTTCCTGTGGTTCAGAGACACCCTTTTGGTTTTGTGCTTTGACTCTGAACAGATACTGTTCGCCTTCATTTAGTGATGTGACAGTGTAATCCAGTACTGTTGGTTTCAGAGTTGCAACTTTCATCCATTTCTCTGTTCCTGCTCTACAAGCTTCAATAACATAGCCAGTTAGTCTGCTGCCACCATCATGAAGAGGTTTCTCCCATACCAGAGATACTGTAGATTTAGTAACGTCAGCAATCTCCAGTTTTTGTGGCACCATTGGAACTTCAGATACCAGCACTGCATCAGATGTTTCACATGGTTCACCAATTCCGTAAATGTTTTCTGGCAAGACTCTAAAGTAGTACATTAGTCCTTCTACCAGACCAGTGACTCTGTATATTGTCTTATTGCATTTAGTAGTTACAGTCTTGAAGGCTCTCATGGCGGCTTCACGTCTTTCAATGATATAGTTATTAACTGGGGCTCCACCATCCAGTTTTGGAACATCCCAAGTGAGTGTCACTGAATCTCTGGAGACTTCTTTTACCTTTACTGCTCCACATGGGCCTGGAGAATCTGAATGAAAATAGCACAATGCATTGTGAATAGAGGCGTATCTGGTATTAGTCTAAAAACCAACTGAATTACTTTGGGACTTAAACTATTTCTTACCATAAACTTTGACTACAACAGTTGCTGATTTCTTGCCAGATTGGTTGACGGCCTCAATGATATATTTTCCAGCATCATATCTGTTCACCTTCTCAATCACAAGTAAGGTATAGCTGTCTGTAATATCAATTATGGCTCGGCTAGCAAGATCAACACCTTCTTTTCTCCATGTGATTGTTGGAGATGGTCTTCCAGACACAGATACCATGAGACGCAAAGAGCCGCCAGCTCTGACTGTGACAATCTTTTTAAGGTCATCAGCAAGCTCCAAGTCAGGAATTTCTGAGGAAAAAATGCGTGAAATTAATAAATATCAACAAATACACAAGAATATAATCAAGACAGATTTTTTATATATATATATCTTACCTATTCTTTCAACTGGTTCAATTTCAGCTGAAGATTCAGTAAATTCACTTGAGCCATTGGCATTTATAGATGCAACTCTGAAGCGGTATTTCTGGCTCATCTTCAAGCCTGTCACTGTAAATTCGGGGTTTCTCAGGAAAGCAGTGGTGTGTGGCCTGTACCATTGGTCAGTGCCTTCTTCTTGCACCTCAAGAACATAACCTAAAATGTCAGAACCTCCATCATACAAAGGCTTAGACCATACCAAGCTGATACTCTGTTTGGTAGTGTCCACAACTCTTGGAACAGAAGGAGCTGCTGGTGTGTCTAGAAGAAAACAAAATGAAATTTTTGTTAAAAACCTTACTTTAAATGTTCGTATACCTAAATTACAAGTCTCGTATCTTCAGGTTTTACTAGTAGATTCTGGCATATAAGCAGTCAATCAAGCTTTAAGGTAATCACCTTCAGATATAATCCTTTATACATCTATTTGTTCTTTATGTTTCATTCAATATTTATGTCTATACTCTGCACTACTATTTTATGTCAAAAGGTTTTTAGATAACTTACAGGATGGTTCTTTGCACAGGACATATGGAGATGAGTCACTGGGTTCACTGTTTCCAGCTGCATTAACTGCGCTAACACGGAATTGGTATTCACTTCCTTCTAATAAGCCAGTGATCTTCAAGCGTGTGTCATAAATGGTGTAGTCTCTGTTCACCCTTGTCCATCTCACACTCTTCTTCTCCCGTTTGTCTACAATGTAAGTGCTGATTTCACTACCGCCATCTGATTCTGGTTTAAGCCACTGAATAATGACATGATCCTTGCCAACTCCAACAGCCTCAGGTGCACCAGGTGGTGATGGAATAGCTGTAAAAATATATAACTTATGTAAGTATTTTAAAGAAATTCCTTAAAATCTTTTTCATTAAATCAATTAAACTGGAATATTTTACTTACTAAATGAATTTCTTGCAACAATTGCTTCAGATTCAAGTGGAAGACCTGATCCATACTTGTTGACTGCTCTTATACGGAATATATATTCATTGTTCTTTATCAACCTGGTCACATTGCATGAAAGGGTCTGGCACTCAGCTTCAACAATAGCCCAGTTAAGACGGCTGGTTTCACGACGTTCAACAATGTAGTGAGATATTTCAGCACCTCCATCCTCTTGTGGTGGACTCCATGACAGGGTACATTTCTCCTCTGTAACTCTACTGATATTAATTTTGCCAGCACAAGCACCCGGAGAGTCTAAAAAGTGAAATAAAAAAGTGTCATTATTACTGAAAAATTTCCTATAAACTATGATTTTCTTCAATACAACTCATGGCTTACTGTATGGATAAACTTACCAAGTACTTTAACAACGACAGCAACGGACTTGGTTCCACTTGCATTTTTAACTGTTAAAGTGTATTTCCCGGTATCACTTCTGTCACAGAATTTGACAATTGCCAAGGCACGTTTGCTAGAGTATTGTAGATTGATCTTCTCACAGAGCTCCAGTTCTTTGTCTCCCTTTGACCAGAACACTTTGGGTTCTGGTTTGCCACCAATAGAAGCGTCAAGTACAAGATCAGAACCTGCTCTTATGGTGATAACATCTCCTTGTAGTTTACTGTCCAGTTCGGCTTTGGGAGGTGCTAAAGGTATAAAATAGATAATAAATAGTTTTAATGACCAATGCACTTTTAAATTACAGTGATTTTACATTATTTGGACATGTCTGAAAGGAATAATTTATGCAAATACTCACAATATTCATCTTTGCAGGTAACGGCACCAGTGGACTCTGATGGGGCACTTATTACACCGGTTGCATTCTTGGCAAGTACACGGAATTCATAAACTTCTCCTTCACTAAGAGCTGTTACATTGAAAAAGTTTTCTGAAATTGTAGTGTAGTTACATTTCAACCAGCGACCATCTCCCATTTCATTATATGGTTTGCGTTCTACTATGTAACCAACAATTTTGCTACCACCATCATAAAGAGGAACAGACCAGCTCAATGCAACTGAAGATCTTGTAACGTCTGTCACTTCTAGTTTTCCTGGTGGATCTTTAAAAACAAAGAAGTATATAGTGTTAGCATTTTAGTCTGTATCACATAAATAAAATCTATCTAATATTTTGCTGTATAAGTCTAAAAGGTCTATGTTGAATGGAAAGAAAATTATATTTTGCATGAATCAGTCACATCAGATGAGTGAAGTATATATTGCAAATTTATACAATAAGTCTCTGAAGTAGTTGATTTTAATTCAATGTACTCACCAACAGGATTCTGAGCCATTATAGGTCTTGAGGCTTCACTGGCCTTGCTGACACCTGCAGCATTCAAGGCATATACTCTGAACTGGTACTCCAGACCTTCAACCAATCCTGATACTTTGTAATTGCAGTCAAAACATGGGATCTTGTTTTCCTTCACCCATAGGATGGTGTTACGCTCTTTCTTTTCAATCCAGTATCCTGTAACTTTGCTTCCACCATCATGGTATGGTTCTTCCCATCTGATGCCCATAGCATTGGCAGCAACAGAGTACACTTCTGGCCTAGTGGGTTGGCTTGGTGGTACTAATGAAAAGAAAAACAAGATTATGCTGTGATAACACTGCGTATACACATTCACTATGCTACATAACAATAGGTATTGACACAAAATGTATCCTTACTGAAAGGATGTTCAGCAACAATAGGTATAGATTCAAGAGGCTTGCTGACGCCAAATCTGTTTTCTGCACTGACGCGGAAGGTATATTCCATGTATTTGGTCAGGTGAGTAACTTTGATCTGTGTGCGTTTTACACTGGAGTTAACAAGTTGCCAGGCTGTTGTGCCAGATTCACGTTTCTCAACAATATAGTTTGTGATGTCAGTTCCACCATTATCTTCAGGTTCAGCCCAAGTCAGCACACATGACTCAGCAGATACAGAGGAAACTTCAACAGGTCCAGTGACAGAGCCTGGTCTTCCAATCACTATTACGGTAACAGTGAATGTCTTGACACCAGCTGTATTTTCAAGTGTCAGGTAGTATCTTCCAGAGTCACCTCTCATACTGTCCTTGACAGTCAAAGTTGTTCTGTCTTTTGTTGTCTTAATGCTTACTCTGTCGGTTTCTTTGAGTCTCATTTCCTCCAGTTTCCATGTAACCTTTGGTACTGGACGGCCACTGATTGGTATGTCAATTGTGAAATTGCTTCCAGCTTTGCAAGTGATAAGTTGTCTGGTGATGCCACTTAAATCAGCTGTAGGCTCAATTTGAGGTTCCTTAATAATGACGGATGAGAATGCTTCTCTTGGCTCGCTGTAGCCTGCATCATTCTTGGCACGAACACGGAACTCATATTCAGTATTTTCTGTGAGATTATTAATTGTCAGAGTTAAAAGTTTGGTTTGACCAGCCTCAACCCAGTGATCTGATCCTTTCTGTTTCATTTCAATAAGATAGGAGGATATGCGGCTTCCACCATCATGCTCAGGTTTCAGCCAAGCTAATGTTACAGATGACTTGCTTGTATCTATGATGTCTAATCTCTTTGGTGGTGCTGGTTCTTCTGTAGCCACAATGGGTTCTGGTGTTTCATAGGCCTCTCCTACCCCATATTCATTTTCTGCTGAAACTCGGAAATAGTATGGTTGACCTTCCAGAAGATCTGTAACCTTAATTATTTGTCTAGTGCACTTTTCACTGACTACTTGCCAGCTGCGACGGCTTGCCTCACGTCTTTGTACTACATAGTGGTGAATACGTGCACCTCCATCGTGGATAGGAGCATCCCATAATAAAGTAATAGATCCTCTTGTCACATCCTTGTATGTAATTGGGCCTGGTGGTCCAGGAGAGTCTAGCACCTTCACGGTAAATGTGATAGACTTGCTGCCACTGTTGTTTTCTACAGTGAAAGTGTACTTGCCAGAATCATATCTGTTACAGTCTTCCACTGTCAGGGTACTGAATGAGTCTGTAGTATGAATATCTGCCCTTATACTAAGGTCAGAGTCTGGCTTTGTCCAGATAGCAGTTGGTGTGGGTCTACCCTTAAAAGCAATGAAGAGACGAATGCTTGCCCCAGCTCTTACAATGTGGGTCTGTTTAAAGTTAGCATCAATATCTATTTCTGGAGATGTTAGCCTGTCTGTAGCCTGTACTGTAGCAGGAACTTCACAACTGTCTCCTTTGCCTGCTCCATTCACTGCAGAAACTCTGAACTTGTAGTTTTCTCCAGCCTCAAGATCTACAACTGTATATTTGGTGGCTACTACAGCTTCTGCGTTGACTTTGTGCCATTCACCAAGATCAGCTTTGCACATTTCAATAATGTATCCAATAATTTCCATGCCTCCATCAAATGCTGGTTTTGTCCATTCCAGGGTAACTGATGTTTTAGTAGTGTCGCTAACTTTGACAATGCTAGGAGCACTGGGTGGATTGACTGGCTCTTTGCATTTAATAAGTCTGGATATTCCACTTGGTTCTCCAAGTCCTGCATCATTTTCAGCCACTACACGGAACTCATATTCATTTCCTTCAACCAGGCCAGTTACTCTATATCTGGTCTCGGTGATGGGTTTCTTGCTGGATACTTTAACCCATCTTAAGCTCTTCTTTTCTCTTCTTTCCAGGATATAGTGCTTTATTTCATTTCCACCATCAGACTTTGGTCTTGCCCATGTTACTGTAATGCTGTCTCCAGTCACATGAGTGGAATCTGGTAATCCTGGGGCATCTGGAACAGCTATGAGACAAGTATAGGAGTATTATAATATGTTAATTATTAAGACTTATATATTCACTATACATTCACTTTCACCTTCAGAAGAATTCTAACTTACTGTATTGTATCTGTGCAATGACGGGATCTGAGTCGAGAGGTCTTCCGACACCAAACTTATTAGCTGCTGAGATACGGAACTGATACTCATTACCCTTGATTAATTTGGTAACAGTGTATGAGCAGGCTTCACATTGGTCTGTAATCTGGGCCCAAGACAATCTGCTGGTCTCCCGTTTTTCAATTACATAATGAGTTATGACAGTGCACCCATCATTGACAGGTGGATCCCACCACAAGGTTAACTTTTCACCAGTAATATTGCTGAATCTTATAGGTCCTTCAACTGGTCCAGGTGTATCTGGTGGGAAAAAATAATAATACATCAAAAAGACTTATCATTTATATGTATTTTTGCATTATAATAGTGTTCAGATGGTATATCTAATTAGAACATAGTTGCAAATAATTATAGTCTGTGAAATTTACACATACCTTGTACCCGTATGGTCATATCGGCTCTCTTGGTCCCTGATGAGTTCTTGGCTTCTACTGTGTAGACACCACGATGGTCACGTGTGGCATCTCTTACATGGATGGTGCTAAATCCAATTCCACTGTTTACTTCCACTGCAAGCCTCTTTTCGATCTCTTTGCCATCTTTCAACCAAACAACCTGAGGCACAGGACGTCCTTTAATCAAAGCTTTAACTTTGATACTTTCTCCAGCCTTAAGAGTAAGTCCTTCAAAGTGTTCTGGTCCAAACTCAATGGTAGGAGCAACTATAAAAAACGAAATAAATAGTGAAGTGCCAATAAAATGGACAGGGTGAACCAATAGAAATACATAATCCTAAACAGTTAAATGCATACTCTGGAGTGGTGTATCTGGAGGTTGTATCTGAAGGTTGTTTCCAGCTAGATTATTAAGACTATGAAATATAGTATTTTCACCATTAATGTGGAGGTTTGTAATATTTTTTTCTAGTTAGGCCTTCTGAATAAAATTACTAATTGTGTAATTAATCATTTACTTGCCTACTAATAATACTACTAATGTAAAGTAATAATACTTACTGCTTTCATCTCTGGTCATGATGTAGCCAGAAGATTGTGAAGGTGGGCTAACTGTTCCAACAGCATTTCTTGCAAGGACTCTAAATTCAAAGCGGTCTCCTGGGCTTAGTCCAGTCACTGTATACTGACATTCAGAAACATCTGTAAAGTTGCATCTGAGCCAACGCTCATTGCCTTGGCGTTTTTCAATGCTGTAGGCCACAATTTTGCTGCCACCATCACGCAAAGGTGGGGTCCATTTAAGTGTAACTGTCTCCCTTGTGACATCAATGTAGTCAGGTGTTCCAGGAGGATCTATAAAGAAATACAGTTTTTGGTTATGGTAAATTGAGGTTAAGTTTGTTCTCTATGACTATGCACATCTTTTGTTGTACTTACCAACAGGAGATACAGCCAGAGTAAATTTGCTTGGTTCACTGACTGGGCTCAAGCCAGCAGAATTTTCTGCAAAGACACGGAACTGGTAGTCAAGACCCTCAATGAGCCCAGTAATTCTGTATTCCCGATTGGATATTGGTGTAGTGTTAACTTTTTGCCATAAGATGCTGTTTCTTTCTTTCTTTTCTACGTGGAAACCAGAAATTTCAGCACCTCCATCATATACAGGTGCATCCCAGGAAATGGACATTCCATCACTTGTGACATTGTACACCACTGGTTTTCCTGGTGGCCCTGGTGGTCTGTATTGATGCTTAGCAATAACATCAACAGAGTTAAGAGGTGGACTCACGCCATATCTGTTTTCAGCGCGCACTCTAAACTGGTACTCTATTCCTTTAACAAGATTTGGAATTTTGAATGTTGTTCTGGCAACGCTGGAACAAACCATCTTCCAATTGGTTTGAGAAGTTTCACGTTTCTCAATGCTATAGGATGTAATTTCTCCTCCTCCATCATCATCTGGAAGATCCCATGACATAATAATGCTGTCAGCTTTTATTTCATCAAATCTAATAGGTCCCTTTGGCTTAGATGGAGGACCAAGTGTAATCACTGTGATTACATAGGATTTGCGCATAACGCCGTTATCAAGAATCAAAGTGTACTTGCCACCATTTTCTTTCTTGACATTTTTGATGTTAAGGCTTAGTTTGGCTTCAGTTTTCTTAAATCTTACTTGTTCACTTTCTTTCAGAGGAATATTATCCTTTAGCCATGATATAGTTGGTCTTGGTTTACCCTTGTAGGGCAACTCAATGTGTACATTGTGTCCAATACGAACAGTGATTTGTCCTCCAAGTATGTCAGAGATGTCTGCTTCAGGTGGAATAACATAATCTTTAACAGTAATAGGCCCAGTAATAACTCCGTCACTCAATCCCTTCTCGTTCTTAGCTGAAACTCTGAACTCCATAACTGAAAGTTCCTTTAATTTAGTGACTTCGAACTCAAGTCCTTTGCTTATGCCTGCATGTGACCAATCCTTGTCATCTTTCAGTTTGCTTTCCACTATATATTCACTGACAGAGCTGCCACCATCATAATCAGGTTTGCTCCAAGCAAGAGTGACAGATGTCTTAGTGGAATCTTTCATTACAAGATCTCTTATTGGTCCAGGGATTTCAGATGGTTTCACAGGCTCTGTTGTGCTGCATGGCTCTCCCAAACCATTCTCATTTTCTGCAATAACCCTGAAAAAGTAGGATGTTTTCTCTGACAAGTTAGTAATCTTGAAGGTTGTGTGAGAACATTTAGTTGTAACAGCAGCCCATGCTCTCTTGGTGGCATCTCGTTTTTCAATAACATAGTTAGTGACTTCAGCTCCACCATTTATAAGAGGAGGCTCCCATACTAATGTAACAGTACCACGAGCAACATTTTTGACATGTAGCTTCTGGCACTCAGCTGGGGTATCAAGCACCTTAACTGTAACAAATGTTGATTTTGGCTGGCCCACACCATTTTCGATGGTCAAAACATACTTTCCGGTGTCATTGCGTGTAACTTGAGCAATATCAACTAATGTTGATGATTCAGTATTCTGAATGTTATATCTTGGGTCATTACTAATATTTTTATCTCCCTTTCTCCATGTTACACTTGGGGCAGGTCGTCCTTTGAAGGGAATCATTAACTGAACATCTTCACCTGCCTTTGCAACAATGGATGTTCTAAGGGCAACGTCCAAGTCAATCTCTGGCTCCTCTGTAAAGGGGAAAAAAAACCAATGAGAATAACAAAATGATTGAGGAATAAAGCTTCTGAAAACTATTCAGAAAATACAAGATTGAAAACGTTATAGCTTACCAAGTATGTCCTTTGCTTGTGCTGGTTCTGTCATCTCAATAGGCTCTCCATGGCCAGCAGAATTTACAGCTGATACTCTGAAGTAATAGTCAACACCAGGTTTAAGCAAAGATACCACATATTCAGTTGTTCGGACTTCTCCTTTAGCACTGACTACAGTCCATTCTTCATTATCTGCTTCTCTGACCTCCACTATATAGCTTGTGATTGGACTTCCACCATCATAAACTGGCTTAGTCCAGTGAAGAGTAACTGATGACTTAGTACTATCCACAATCCTCAATTTGGTTGGTTGGCTAGGTTTGTCTGCAATAAGATAAACCATCAATTAAACATTCATTCTTAAGTATTCATGTTAATTAATGGTCCATAGAATATGAATACAATTGGATCAGCTTACCAATTGGATCAGCAGCTTTGTATAAGTCTGAAGGTTCTGAGAATGGACCTTGGCCGGCTGCATTAATTGCACAGACACGGAACTGATATTCACCATCTTCTGTAAGACCGGTTACTTTCTGTCTTGTGTCACGAATGGATTCTTTGATTACTTTGAACCACCTCAAACTCTTTTTGTCCCGTTTTTCCAAGTAATATCCTTTAATATCACTTCCTCCATCTACAGTAGGTCTAGACCAGAACACAGTCATAGAATTCTTGGTAATTGTGGTTGCTTCAGGAATACTTGGAGGGCCAGGTGTAACTAAAATATATAAATATATCGGTTAATATTATAATATCCAGGCAACAAACCTTTCACAAAATGAAACCACATGTAAAAAACGTAAAAAAAACTTACCAAATGCATTTCTTGCTATAACTGGTTCAGATTCCAGGGAGTCTCCAACTCCATATTTGTTTACACCTCTAACACGGAATATGTATTCATTTCCTTTAATAAGTTTGGTAACTGTGATTGAACATTCCTCATGCTTCTCTGACACCAAAGACCAGATGACACGGCTGGTTTCACGTTTTTCCACAATATAATGGGTGACCTTCGATCCTCCATCATCTGAAGGTGGTTCCCATGTAAAGGCAACCTTTTCAGCTGTGACTGTCTTAAATTGGATAAGACCTGAAGGTGGACCAGGCTTATCTATAGAAAAGAAGACACAAAATCTCTATTATTTAAAATAAATCAAAATACAAAAATGCAAAAAAACACAGAAAAACATGTATATAGCAGGTCGGTATTTTTAGGACACGTACCAAGTATTTGTAATCTGATACTTGCTGTAGCAGAGCCCATGGCATTCTTCAGTTTTAACTCATAAAGTCCACTGTTGATTCGTGATGCTTCCTTAATAAGGATTGATGAAAACTCGCTGGTGCTTTCAATGGACAGTATAGCACTAGTATGAAGTTCCTTTCCATTTCTGAACCATTCAATGCTAGGCAGAGGTTTGCCAGAAATGCCAAGTTTCAGTTTCACTGGAACACCAGCTTTGAACTTGACAACATCTGTATATTCTGGTGGTACATCTATTTGGGGTGCACCTATAGAAAAGTTTAAACATCTATTAACATTTCCACCTTTGGGACCATATGCCCTGACACGTACCTTACATAAATAATTTCTACAACTAAAACTTAAAACATTCTTCTAATAAATAGAATGAACTATAGTATCTTTATATGTAGTCAACTTGCTTGCTTACCATAAGTGTCAACACAAGTGATAGGTCCTGCCACCTCAGATGGGTTGCTGATTGAGCCAACTGCGTTCTTTGCAAACACTCGGAACTCGTACTGAGAGCCTTGAGTCAAGCCAGACACAGTAAATTGTGTTTCAATAACATTGGTAAAACTGGCTTTTGTAAATCGGCCATTTGGTAGATCACGTTTTTCCACAATGTATCCTGTGATTTTACTGCCACCATCATATGCAGGTTTCTGCCAGGACAGGCTCACAGAACCCTTTGAAATATCTGTGACACGGACATTTCTTGGAGGCTCTGTAAAGAAACGAAGTTGGAAAATGATACATTTTTTTGAACCATATAATTATTTTTTTTATTTATAGGCATGAAATGGATATAAACAGCAAAAACTAGATATAGTTATACTAATTGCGTCCTGGTTCAGCAGATAACTCTCATTGCTCTACTGAGGTCACAACTTGATAAAGGAAGACTAAAATAGTTTTTCTGTACATCGCTACACAATAGCGCTTTATCCAAATAGAACATTTTTATAGCATATAAATTAATATTAATTTCACTTATCAGTTTGGCTTATATATTCTTAAAATACTTTACTTACCGCAAGCGTCTATTGCAAGTACAGGCTCTGATGGATGACTGGCTTTTCCAATTCCAGCAGCATTCACTGCATAGACTCTAAATTCATATATTAGACCCGGGCTGATAGTAGACACCTTAAAGTGAGTTGTACGGATAATTGTCTTGCTGGCTTTCTGCCATAAGATGCTGTTCCTGTCTTTCATTTCTAAGTGATATCCAATAACTGCATTTCCTCCATTGGAGACTGGCTCATGCCAACCCACTGTGATGCTCTCTCGGGTGACATTGCTGACCCATGGTGTTGATGGTGGACCAGGTATAGCTAAAAAAGGAAAAAAAGGAGATGGTTGGAAACAGTAAAATTAAGAACATCATATTTATGATTCTGATATATGCCATCAAACTTACTGTAAGGAAGCTTGACTGTAACAGTCTGTGAATCAATGTGGTCACTGATGCCAAAGCGATTTTCAGCTTTAATGCGGAATTGATATTCTTCTCCTTTGGTGAGTTTCATGACTTTAGTGACATTTCTAGCCACTGTGGAGGACACTTCTGACCAAGCAGCAGTACTTGTTTCTCTCTTCAGGACAATGTAGTTTGTAACTTGACTTCCACCATCGTAAGAGGGAGGCTCCCATTGAAGTGTTACACTGTCTTCAGTGACATCACTGATGAGGACTGGGCCTATTGGTGGGCCTGGCCTGTCTAGAACCACAATCTTGACTGTTGCTTTAGTGGTTCCACTAGAGTTGGATGCAGTTAACTCATATATTCCAGCATCATTAGCAACACTTTCTTTCAGATTGATGATTATACTTTCAGCTGTTGTTTCAGTGTTGAATCTTAAGGTTGATTTCACAGTAAGTCCATCTCTGGATAGCGTCACCTTAGGAAGAGGTTTACCAGAAATTGGAATGTCCACTTTCAGATTTGAGCCTGCTCTGACATATACAGTATTACTTGGATAGCCTCTCATATCTATCTCAGGTGGTTCTGAAATGCAAAAGGGATATTGTAAAGAAGAAGCAAAATAAAGTGCAAGGCATGAGTAAAATACTCTAACACTGTACATAGTTCTAGCTGATGTGGTTTATATTATTACACTTACCAAGCTTTTCTTTAACAGTTACAGGTAGGAGAAGCTCCTTTGGTTCACTTAAGCCAGCTTGGTTTTCAGCAAAGACTCTGAAGAAATAGTCTACATTTTCCTTGAGGCCACGGATATCATGACGAGTTGTCTTCACAATTGCACATCTGACCCATTTTTGTTGACCCTTTTCTAGTGCTTCAACATGGTAGCCCAGAATCTTGCTTCCGCCATCATGTTCAGGTTTGGACCAGGCAAGTGATACACTGTCCTTGGTCACATTGGTTACTCCAAGTTTTTCTGGTGGGCTAGGTCTCTCTGTGAAAGAAATATGCAAAAGGTTAAGCATCTTTTTATTACAATTGTAGTTTTTAAAATGTTTTTAATGATACTTATTTATAAGAGTTCTACTGACCTGTTATTTTGACACCATCTTTGGTTTCTGCAGGTACTCCAACACCAAATTCATTTTCACCAGCAATTCGGAAATAGTAAACTGCGCTCTCTTGTAGACTGGTGACTTTGTATGTAAGACGGTGGCAGTTGTTTGTAACAGAGACCCATGCTTTCTTGCTTGCTTCCCGTTTCTCAATATGGTAATTCTTAACTGGTGCTCCACCATCATTCTCAGGAACATCCCAGGTCAGGACAGCAGAATCCTTTGTAACTTCTTTGATGACAATGTTAGAAGGTGGTCCAGGAGAATCAAGAACTTTCACAACCAGTGTAAGTGTTGCAGTGTTCAGAATATTTTGTAGAGTAAGTGTATATTTGCCAGAATCATTTCTTGTTGCTTTTTCAATGGACAGTGATGTTTGCGTGTCTGTAGTGTCAATGGTAGCTCTTGCACGCAGGTCAGAGTCTGGTTTGCTCCACATGACATTAGGTGTGGGTTTGCCTCTGTAAGGAACTGTCATAGTGAATGAGCCACCTGCTTTAACAATTAATGTCTTGCGCATTTCACTATCAATGTCAAATGCAGGTTCTTCTTCTCTTTCCTTTACTATATGAGGTTCAGAGCTGTCGCTTGGGTCACTTGGGCCTACTTTGTTAACAGATCTAACTCTGAATGAGTACTCAGCTCCTGATGTAAGTGAGATTACAGTATACTCAGTGCCTCTGACATTAGTTACAGCAGTTGCCCAATCAGTTTCATCAGATTTTCTGTATTCCACAGTATAGCCTGTAACTGGTGCACCACCATCAAAGAGTGGTTTTACCCAGGCTACTGTTATACTTGACTTTGTCGAGTCTATTACTTTAGGCTTAGAAGGTGGAGATGGTAAGAAAACTGGATCTTCTGCACGAATCAATGGAGAACACTCACTTGGAGCACTGAGGCCAGCAGCATTTTCTGCATAGACGCGGTATTCATATTCACATCCTTCACGCAGGCCAGAAGATTTTACTCTGAGGTCATATACAGGCTTTTTGTTTACACGCATCCATCTCAGGCTATTTTTCTCACGCCTCTCAATCACATATCCTGATATTTCACTACCACCATCACTTTCCGGTCTTGCCCAACATAGGGTCATAGCTTCTTTAGTAACACTGGAGATTTCCAATGATTTTGGTGCACTTGGTACTGTGTAAGGATTCACTGCCTTTATGGCTTCACTTTCTAATGGTTCACCAACTCCATATTTGTTGACACCCATTACTCTGAAAACATATTCATTGCCCTTCAGCAGTTTTGTAACCTTGCAAGATGAGGTTCTTAGTTCTGATTCACAGACGGTCCAAGCAATGCGACTTGTTTCACGCTTTTCAACAATATAGTAGTCAATTTCAGCACCACCATTTTCTTGAGGCGGTCCCCAGGACAGTGAACATTTCTCAGATGTTACGCCAGCAATTTCTAATGGTCCTGCAGGTGGTCCAGGTCTGTCAAGTACTTTGCAGTTTACAGCTAAGGATCTTGTTCCTGCAACATTTTGTAATGTTAACACATATTGGCCTGAATCTCTTCTTATGCAGTCTTTAACTACAAGGACTGTGCTGTTGTCTGTTGATGTGATCTCAACTCTTGCTTTCTCTTCAATATCTTTGCCATCCTTTGTCCAAGAAACTACAGGATGTGGACGTCCTGCAATGTCAGCATTAATTTTAAGGATCTCTCCTGCTTTCACAACAACTACATCTCTGAATTTTACATCCATCATAATTCTTGGGGCGTCAACATCATCCTTGACTGTAATTGGACCTGTTGATTCAGATGGTTCACTGAATAACCCAGCAGAATTTTTTGCAATAACACGGAACTCATATCTTTGGTCTTCTGTAAGAGCAGTTACATCAAAGTACGTTTCTTGGATATTAGTAAAGTTGCACTTTAACCAACGTCCATCAGGTAACTCTTTTCGTTCAATGATATATCCTGTAATCTTTGCTCCACCATCATATTCTGGTTTCTTCCAAGCCAATGAAACAGATGTTCTTGTGATGTTAGTAACTTCTGGTTGACCTGGAGGATCACATGGGTCTCTTGCAGCGACTGGTTCACAACTCTTGCTGCATTTTCCAATTCCAGCAATGTTTTCAGCATATACACGATATTCATACATAAGTCCTTCTTCAAGACCTGTCACCTTAAGTTGTGTGTCAGCTATTAGACTTTTGTTGACCTTGCTCCAGAGAATGCTGCTTCTTTCTTTTTTCTCCAGGTGATATCCAATCACTTGACTACCACCATCATTTACTGGAGGCTGCCAGGTAACGATCATGAATGCTTTAGTCGAATGAGCAACACGTGGTGTTCCTGGAGGTCCTGGTGGTTTGAATGGATATTGAGCAATGACTGCTGAACTGTCAGTATAATGGCTCTTTCCATATCTGTTTTCTGCACAAACTCTGAACTGATATTCTGATCCAGTTGTCAAACGTGCAACTTTAATGGCTGTTCTTGCCACTGTTGCTGACACTAACTCCCAGACTGTAGTAGTTGTATCCCTCTTTTCAACAATGTAGTTGTTTATGTGGCAACCACCATCATATTCAGGAGGGCTCCAAGAAAATGAAATACTGTCTGCACTAACCTCATCAATTTTGATGGGTCCTGGTTGTCCTGGCTTGTCAAGAACTATTATGCCAATAGAAACTGTTGATGATCCAGCACTGTTTGAAGCAATTAATTCATACTGCCCAACATCATCTTTATTGGCCTCTTTGATAGAAAGAAGGGTAGAGGTCTTGGAAACCTGGACATTTACTCTAGTTGTTTGCTTTAGAGACTGTCCATCTTTCTTCCAAGATACTGTGGGAGTTGGGCGTCCTCGAATTGGTACATCAATCTTAAGATCATCACCAGCTTTGACACTGAAGGTGTTGAATAGCAGTTCAATTGTTGGTTGTATTTCAATATCCTTTGCAACTACAGGGACTCCCAGTTGTCTTGGATCACTCTTTCCTTTCTCATTTACAGCGATTACTCTGAATGTATATTCTTCTCCCATAGTCAAGCCAGTAATAGTTGCTTCAAGGGTCTTCACCTGAGTACAAGTGCTCCATTTTTCACTTCCCTTTGTTTGCATTTCCACAATGTAACTAGTAATTTTGCTTCCTCCATCACTTTCTGGTTTCTCCCAGGAAATAGTTGCACTGTTACGGGTTACATCAACAAGACTTACTCTTCCTGGGGCAAGAGGAGCTTCAGATACTTTAACTGGATCAGTTGTACGTGCAGGCAGTCCTACACCATGTTCATTGGCAGCCAAAACACGGAAGTAATAGATACCACCTTCTTGTAGCTGTTCTATCTTAAATGTATTTTTGGTGCAATTATTTGTAATAGTTGCATAAGCTTTTCTGGTAGCTTCACGTTTTTCAACAATGTAGTTTGTGATCTTAGATCCTCCATCAATAAGTGGTGGTTCCCAAGACAGGGTCACTGAATCCTTTCTCACATCTCTTACTGTCAAGTTTACTGGGGCACTCGGTGAATCAAGTATTCTAACATTAACAAATGCTGATTTTGATCCACTGTTATTTTCTAAAGTTAAGTTGTATCTTCCACTATCAAATCTGTTGACGTTGTCAATAACTAACATTGTATATGAACTGGTGACTTCGATCTGTGCCCTTTCTGTAAGTTTGTCATCTGCTTTTTCCCATTTTACTTCAGGTTCCGGCCTTCCTTTGATTGTAACAAATAATCTCAAGGTTCCACCAGCACGGACAGTGACAGTCTTTCTCAAATCAGCATCAAGTTCTATCTCAGGAGCTTCAAGTTTTTCAGCAGCAATTACTGTTCCTGGAATAATAGCAGGTTCTCCTACACCTTCAGAATTGATAGCACAAATACGGAAGCAATATTCTGCATTTTCTTTCAATTTTGTTACAGTAAACAGTTTGCCTTGTAATCCTGTTGGTGGTGTTGCTGTTGTCCATTCATCAGCTGAGGATTCTTTAAATTCAACAACATAACCTGATACTGGTGCACCACCATCATAAACAGGTTTGCCCCAGGCAAGAGATACAGATGATCTAGATGTGTCAGTTACCTTTGGATTGCTAGGAGGACCTGGTGGATAGTTGGCATCACATGCTCGATAGAAGATAGATGGTTCACTTACTTCTCCAACTCCTGCTGCATTCTCTGCTGAGACTCTATATTCATAGAAATGTCCATCTGTCAAGCCAGTTACTCTGAGTCGCAAATCAGTTAATCTTTTCTTGTTGCATTTTGTCCATCTAATACCTTCTTTGTCACGTTTTTCAAGAATGTACCCTTCTATTTCTGCACCACCATTATCTTGAGGACGACCCCATGTTACCACCATAGAGTCTTTTGTGATGGCTGAAACTTCTGGTGTTGTAGGTGCACTTGGAGGCCTAAATGGATTACGAGCCAGAACTGGTTCAGACTCAAGGGGTTCTCCAATGCCATATTTGTTCACAGCAACAACACGGAAAATATATTCATTTCCTGCTAGAAGTTTGGTGACTTTATGGCTGAGTGCTTGTACTTCTGATGCAACCTGAGTCCAAGATAATCTACTTGTTTCTCTCTTTTCAATGTTGTAATGGGAAATGTTTGCACCACCATCCTGTGCTGGTGGACCCCATGCCAAGTAGCACTTTTCTGCTGTTACACCTGTAACCTTTAATGGACCTTCTGGAGGTCCAGGACGATCCAAAACTTTAACTGTAATGGGAATTGCTTTTGTTCCACCAACATTACTGAGGGTTAAAACGTAATGACCACCATCTACTCGAATACAGTCTTTAACAATTAAAGATGTTTTCTGAAGAGTGGATTTTATTTCAGATCGTGCTGTTGTTGCCTCAAGCACTTTACCATCTTTTGACCAAGAGATATCTGGAATAGGTTTGCCATGAATGTCAGCTTCAAGAGCAAATGTCTCTCCAGCATTAACAACAATAACATCTTTATACTTTGGATCCAGGGATGCCCTTGGAGCATCTATTTCATCTCTTGCAGTGATAGGTCCAGTGCTCTCTGATGGTTCACTAAAGTTTCCAGCAGCATTTCTTGCTATAACTCTGAATTCATACCTATCATCTTCTGTAAGGCCTGTTGCAGTAAACTCTGTTTCTAACACATTTGTGAAGCTGGCTTTCATCCAACGACCCTCAGGAAGTTCTTTCTTTTCAACTATGTAACCTGTAATTTTGCTTCCACCATCATATTCTGGTTTTGTCCATTGAAGAGTGACATAATTTCTAGTAATGACAATAGCTTCTGGACGACCTGGTGGATCACATGGATCACGGGCAACATAACATTCGGATACTTTACTAGGCTTGCCAATGCCAACAATGTTTTCAGCATATACTCTGAATTCATATTCTATGCCTTCTTCAAGGCCATTCGTTTTCAATTTGGTGTCCTGAAGAAGAGTCTTATTAAGTTTTGCCCAAAGGATGCTATTCTTTTCTTTTCGTTCTACATGGTAGCCAAGAACTTTGCTTCCTCCATCGTTTACTGGTTCATGCCATTGTACGACCATATGGTCCTTAGACAGTGATGTTACAAATGGAGTTCCTGGAGGCCCTGGTTCTTTGTAGGGATACTGAACAACAACAGCAGCAGAATCTAGAGGAGCGCTTTTACCGTACCTATTCTCAGCATAGATTCTAAATTGATACTCTGATCCAGTTGTTAGTTTTGTGACCTTAATGGTTGTCCTAGCAACTGTTGCCGACACTGTTTGCCAAGAAGTAGTTGTTGTGTCTCGTTTCTCTACTATGTAATTGTTGATTTGACAGCCACCTGTATACTCTGGTGCATCCCATGAAAACACCACGTAGTTAGAACTGATTTCATCAAATCGTACAGGACCCTTTGGTGGACCAGGTTTGTCCAGAACAACAATACTAATATCTTCACTTGCGGTGCCAGCAGTGTTTGTTGCTGTAACTACATATTTTCCAAAATCTTCTTTGTTGCTTTCTTTGATGTGCAAGATAGTTGATGCTGGTGTGTCTTCTACATTAACTCTGGTTGTTTGTTTCAGTGGTTGTTCATCTTTAACCCAGGTGATATTAGGTTTGGGTCTACCTATAACTGGAACTTCAATCTTTAGATCTTCTCCGGCTTGTACATTATAAGAATTAAACATTAGTTTAAAGCTTGGTTCAATTGTCAAATCTTTAGCGATTACAGGAATGCCAAGCACTCTTGGATCACTCTTTCCCTTTTCATTGTAAGCAAGAACTCTAAAAGAGTATTCCTGCCCTGGGCTCAATCCAGATACAACAGCATTTAGTGTTTTTGTTTCAGCAGCTATGCTCCACTTCTCAACTCCCTTCGACTGAGATTCTACTAGATATCCTATAATTCTGCTTCCACCATCATGCTCGGGTTTTTCCCATGAAAGTGATACACTTCTTTGGGTTACATCAGTAACAGTAATTTTGCCAGGTGGCAGTGGTGCTTCAGAGGCCTTGACTGAATCAACTGTTTCTACTGGTAAACCAATGCCATACTCATTCTCAGCCATAACTCTGAAGTAATATACACCTCCTTCTGTAAGGTTTTCAACTTTGTAGCTTGTTTTGTTGCATTTGGCTGTGACATTTGCATATGCTTTTCTAGTTGATTCTCTCTTGTCAATAACATAGTTCTTTATTTTGGCACCACCATCAATGAGTGGAGGCTCCCATGTGAGTATGACAGAATCCTTCTTGATGTCTTTCACAACAAGGTTTGTTGGAGCACCTGGTGTATCAAGCACCTTAACTGTTACAAAGGCAGATTTGGAGCCACTGCTGTTTTCTAATTTAAGAATATACTTTCCAGCATCATTTCTATCAACATTATCTATTGAAAGTTGAGTGAAGTTGTGACCTCTTTCAATCTGTGATTTTTCAGTAAGTTCTCCTTCTTCCTTTGACCAGCTGATCTCTGGAACTGGTCTTCCTTTGAATGGTATCTGAATTCTAACATTTCCGCCAGCTCTAACCAGTATTCCCTTTCTTAATTCAGAATCAAGGTCTATTTCAGGTGGCTCTAGTTTGTCTTCTGGTTTTACAGTTCCTGGTACAGCTGCTGGCTCACCTACACCGGCCTTGTTTAATGCGCAGATGCGAATCTGGTACTGCTGATGTTCAATAAGTTTAGTTATCTCAAACTTAGTAACCTGTAGACCTGTCTGTGGAGTGGCCATTGTCCATTCTTCTTCATCTCCTTTGCAGATCTCTACAATGTACCCTTGGATTTCACTGCCACCATCATAAATTGGTCTTCCCCAAACAACTGTAATAGAGTTTTTAGTTGTATCCACAACATGTGGGTTTGCAGGTGGCCCAGGTTTGAATATGGGATCGGTTGCTTTAAAGTAGGCTGTAGGCTGACTTTCTTCGCCAACTCCAGCAGCATTTTCAGCAGATACTCTGAACTCATATTCATGATCTTCTGTTAATCCAGTAACTCTGAATCTTAGATCTGTAATTCTGCGTTTGTTGCACTTGGTCCATCTTATGCCAGCTCTGTCTCGTTTTTCTACAATATACCCAATGATTTCACTGCCACCATCATTATCTGGTCTGTTCCAGCAGACTGTCATGGAATCCTTTGCAATGTTGGTTACTTCAAGTGACTTTGGAGCACCAGGAGGCACAAACGGATTTTTCATCAGTACTGGTACAGACTCTAATGGTTCTCCAACTCCATACTTATTAACAGCCATGATGCGGAAGATGTATTCATTTCCTTCCAAGAGTTTTGTTACTTTTAGAGAAGTAGTTACTACTTCTGTTGCCACAACAGTCCAAGCAAGGCGACTTGTTTCCCGTTTTTCAATGATATAGTGAGAAATATCACTACCGCCATCATGCTGTGGAGGACCCCATGCTAGAGAACATTTGTCAGATGTAACTCCAGTAACATGAACTGGCCCTTCAGGAGGTCCAGGACGGTCCAAAACTTTAACTTGGATAGGTACTGATTTTGTTCCTGCAACATTAGACACTTGCAGAATGTACTGTCCACCATCAACTCTAATAGCATCTTTGACAATAATGAGGGCCTTGAAGTCAGTGTTCTTAACCTCACATCTTGCTGATTCTTCAACTTCTTTATCTCCCTTGAACCACTGAATAGAAGGAATAGGTTTACCATGCACGTCTGCGTCTAGCTTAAATGTGTCACCAGCATTAACCACTATTGTGTCTTTGTATTTAGGATCCATTGAAACTCTTGGAGGTTCTACTTCATCCTTGGCTGTAATGGGTCCAGTGCTATCTGAAGGTCTGCTGAATGTTCCAGCAGCATTCTTTGCAATGACTCTGAAATCATATCTCTCGTCTTCAGTAAGTCCAGTTACTGTAAATTGTGTTTCAATTACATTTGTAAAGCTTGCTTTCATCCAGCGTCCTTCAGGCAAATCACGCTTTTCAACTATATAACCTGTTATCATGCTGCCGCCATCATATTCAGGCTTTTTCCAGCTTAGAGTAATAGCACTTCTTGTTACAATTATTGGTTCTGGGCAGCCAGGTGGATCACATGGGTCTCGAGCAAAGTAGCACTCTGAAACTTTGCTTGATTTGCCAATGCCAACAATGTTTTCAGCATATACCCTGAATTCATATTCAATGCCTTCTTCAAGATTGGTGGTCTTAAAATAGGTGTCTGGAATAATAGTTTTATTTACCTTTGTCCACATTATACTGTTTCTTTCTTTTCGTTCAAGATGGTAACCAATCACTCTGCTTCCACCATCATTAATAGGTTCATGCCACTGCACAATCATGCTATCTTTTGTGGCTGTTGGAACTGAAGGTGTACCAGGAGGTCCAGGTTCCTTATATGGATATTGTGCTACTACTGCTTCAGATTCTAGTCCAAAGCTTCTTCCATACCTGTTTTCAGCAAAGATTTTAAATTGGTACTCAGTGCCAGTCTTCAGTTTTGAGACCTTAAGTGTAGTTCTTGCAATAGTTGCTGAAACTGTCTCCCAAACCGTGGTAGTTGTATCTCTCTTTTCAACAATGTAGTTTGTGATCTGACAGCCACCGGTGTATGTTGGAGGATTCCATGATAATGTAATGCTATCAGCACTCACATCATCGAATTTCACTGGGCCGCTTGGAGGATCAGGCTTGTCTAGAGTAATAATTTCAATTGTTGCTTCTTTCTGTCCAACAACATTGGAAACTGTAATTGCATACATTCCAGCATCATCCTTGTTTGTTTCTTTTATCTGCAAAACTGTATGGTGCGCAGTATCTGTAACATTAACTCTAGTAGTCTGCTTAAGAGGCTGGCCATCCTTTGTCCAAGTGATTGTTGGCTTTGGTCTTCCAGAGATTGGAATTTCAACCTTCAAATCATGTCCTACTTGAACACTATAATTGCTAAATGCTGGTCGTACATCTGGCTCTATGACAAGGTCTTTGGCAACCACTGGAACAGCAAGTGATCTTGGGTCACTCTTTCCTTTCTCATTTACAGCAATTACTCTGAAAAGGTATTCACCTCCTTGAGTCAAGTTTGTTATTGTTGCTTCAAGTGCTTTGACACGTACACTTTCAGACCATTTGTCACTTCCCTTTGCTTGCATTTCAACAATGTACTGAATGATTTTGCTGCCGCCATCATGTTCAGGTTTTTCCCATGATAGTGATACACTCTTTCTAGTTACATCAACAACTGTTATTTTTCCTGGAGGTTGTGGGACCTCAGAAACCTTCACAGGATCAGCTGTTTCAGCTGGTAAACCAATGCCATATTCATTCTCAGCTGTTACCCTGAAGTAATAGCTGCATCCTTCTTGAAGTTGGTCTATCTTCCATGAAGTCTTGTGGCAGTTTGTTGCAACAGCAGCATAAGCTTTTCTTGTGGTTTCTCGTTTTTCAATAATGTAGTTCTTTATCTTAGCTCCACCATCCAGGGCAGGAGGTTCCCAGGTTAGTGACACTGAATCCTTAGTGACATCTTTAATTTTCAGATTTACTGGTGCACTAGGTGTATCCAAAACTCTTACACTAATAAAGGCAGATTTGGTACCACTGCTGTTTTCAACTGTTAGTGTGTATTTTCCCGAATCAAATCTATTCACATTGTCAAGTACAAATGTGGTGAAGCTACTGGTTACATCAATCTGGGCTGTTTCTCTAATATCTCCATCTACCTTTGCCCATTTAACTTCGGGTGCTGGACGTCCTCTGATGGGAATAAATAATCTGAGTGAGCCACCAGCTCTTACATTAACCACTTTCCTCAATTCTGGATCGAGATCAAGGTCAGGTACCTCAAGTTTCTCTTCAACAATAACTGAAGCAGGAATATCAGCATGTTCCCCAACACCAGCCTTATTCACTGCACATATACGGAATTTATACTCATGTTTTTCCAAAAGCTTTTCAACTTCAATTCGGGTTTCTTTTATGCCAGTTGCTGGTGTGCACATAGACCATTCATCAGTGCTGACATCACACTTTTCCACAATGTAAGCTTGAATTTCACATCCACCATCATAGATGGGCTTGCCCCATGAAAGGATTACTGTTGATCTTGTAACATCCACGACTTTGGGATTGTTTGGAGGACCAGGTTTGTAAATAGGATCTGAAGCTTTGTAGTAAATGGATGACTGGCTTGGCTCACTTAGGCCAGCAGCATTTTCAGCAGAAACTCTGAACTCATAAAGATGTGATTCAACTAGTCCAGTTACTCTGAAGCGCAGTTCACTGACCAGTCGCTTGTTACATCTGACCCAACGTATGCCTTCTTTGTCACGCTTTTCAAGAACATAACCAGTTATTTCACTGCCACCATCAAATGCTGGCCTTTCCCAAACAACAATCATTGAATCCTTTGTTACAGCTGTAACTTCTGGAGCTTTTGGAGCTTGTGGGACAACAAAAGGATTCTTTGCTATGACAGCTTCTGATTCAAGTGGTTCCCCGACGCCATATTTATTTACAGCCATGACACGGAAGATGTATTCATTTCCTTCCAGAAGTTTGGTTACTTTGCAGCTAAGAGTTTGAACATTTGCATCAACAACTGTCCATACTAAGCGACTTGTCTCTCTTCTTTCTACAACATAGTGGTCGATGTCACTACCACCATCATGTTTTGGAGGTTTCCAAGCTAATGAGCATTTCTCAGCAGTAACGCCAGTGATAGTGATTGGCCCTTCAGGAGGTCCTGGTCTGTCAAGAACTTTAACATTAACTGGCACAGATTTTTCACCAGCAACGTTCTTCAGAAGTAAAATGTATTGACCACTGTCCACTCTAATTGCTTCTTTTACACTTAGAGATGTGTAGAAGTCTGTTCCCTTTATTTCTAGCCGAGCTGTATTTGCAAGTTCTACACCTCCTTTAAACCACTGAACAGAGGGGATTGGCTTGCCAAATACATCTGCATCGATCTTAAATATTTCTCCGGCATTTACTGTTATGACATCACGGTATTTTGGATCCATGCTTACACGAGGAGGCTCTACTTCATCTCTTGCTGTTATTGGTCCTGTGCTTTCAGAAGGTTCACTAAATATTCCAGCAGCATTTCTTGCAATTACACGGAATTCATAACGTTGGTCCTCAACCAGTCCAGTAACTGCAAACTGAGTTTCAATAACGTTTGTAAAGCTGGCCTTCATCCAACGTCCTTCAGGTAGCTCTTTCTTCTCAACAATATAGCCAGTAATCTTGCTACCACCATCATATTCAGGCTTTGTCCACTGAAGTGTAACAGAGTTTCTTGTGACAATTACTGCTTCAGGACGTCCAGGAGGATCGCATGGATCTCGGGCCACATAGCATTCAGATACTTTACTTGGTTTGCCAATGCCCACAATGTTCTCGGCATAAACTCTGAATTCATATTCAATACCTTCTTCAATGTTTGTTGCTTTGATTTTTGTGTCTGGGAGGATTGTTTTATTCAACTTCACCCACAGAATGCTGTTTCTTTCTTTGCTTTCCACATGATATCCAAGGATCCTGCTGCCTCCATCATTTACAGGCTCATTCCACTGTACAACCATACTGTCCTTTGTAACTGCAGATACAAATGGTGTTCCAGGTGGACCAGGAAGTTTGTATGGATACTGTGCAATGACTGCTTCAGATATCAAATATCCACTCTTTCCATATCTGTTCTCAGCTGCAATCCTAAACTGATATTCACTTCCTGTTTTAAGTCGTGTAGCCTTTATGGTTGTTCTTGCCACTGTCGCAGATACAATCTGCCAAATTGTTGTTGAGGTATCACGTTTTTCTACAATGTAATTGTTGATAGAGCTTCCACCATCATATTTTGGAGGATTCCATGAAAAGCTAATGCTGTCAGCTGTCACTTCATCGATTTTAACTGGACCTGTTGGTGGTTCTGGCTTGTCAAGAACAACAATGCTGAGCTGTTCAGTAGCTTCCCCTGCAGTGTTTGCAAGTTTCACTGTATACTGGCCAACATCTTCTTTAGAAGCTTCTTTAATTGTCAGCAAAGTGTTGTTGTCTGTGTGTTCTGCATTCACTCTAGTTGTCTGCTTCAATGGTAGATTATCTTTGTGCCATGTGACAGATGGTTTGGGACGTGCAACAAATGGAACATCAACTTTAAGGTCTTCACCAGATAAAACACTGAATGTGTTGAAGAGGAGCTTGAAAGCTGGTGCAATTACAAGATCCTTAGCAACCACGGGCACTCCAAGTTGTCTTGGATCACTGATTCCTTTCTCATTTTGAGCAGACACACGGAACATATATTCTTCTCCTTGAATCAGTCCAGTTATTTTTGCTTCTGTTGTTTTCACAGTAGCACATGTTGCCCATTTCTCACTGCCTTTGCTTTGCATCTCTACAATGTAGGCCACAATTCTGCTGCCACCATCATGTTCTGGTTTTTCCCAAGATAAAGAAACGCTGTTTCTTGTTACATCTTCCAAAGTGATCTTGCCTGGTGGAAGTGGCCTTTCTGATACTTTGACTGAGTCTGGTGTTTCAACTGGTAAGCCAATGCCATATTCGTTTTCTGCAAGGACTCTGAAATAGTAATTACAGCCTTCTTGCAACTGATCTACTTTCCAGCTTGTCTTGTGACAATTGGCTGCTACTGTTGAATAAGCTTTTCTGGTTGATTCTCGTTTTTCTACTATGTAGTTCTTAATTTTAGATCCTCCATCAATAAGTGGGGGATCCCAAGTTAATGTGACAGAAGATTTGGTAATTTCTTTTATTTTCAGGTCTTGAGGTGCCCCGGGAGTATCAAGCACTCGGACATTCACAAAGGCCGTCTTGCTTCCTGAGCTGTTTTCTATTGTCAGCATATATTTTCCACTGTCAAATCTGTTCACATTTTCCACGACCAGTGAAGTGTAAGAACTTGTTGATTCAATGGTTGCTCTGTCTATAGGTTCACCATTTTCCCGTGTCCACTTAACTTCTGGAGCAGGTCTTCCTTTAATTGGAACAAACAATCGTAATGTGCAGCAAGCTCTTATGTTAATAACTTTACGAAGTTCAGCATCTAATTCAATCTCAGGAGGTAGCATTCTTTCTTCAGCCTTTGGTGATCCAGGAACAAGGGCAGGCTCACCAGCTCCTTCAGAGTTCAATGCATATATCTGTATTTTATATTCCTGATTTTCTTTAAGTCCTGTGATAGTAAAGGAAGTAGCTTTAAGTCCAGAAGGTGGTGTTACAACCTTCCACTCATCTTCTTCAGGGAGAGATATTTCCACATTGTATCCTGTTATTTCTGAGCCACCATCATAGACTGGTTTATTCCAAGCAATTGTAATGGAGGATTTACTGGTGTCTAATACTCTTGGATTTCCAGGTGGGCCAGGTTTAAACACAGTATCACATGCCTTATAGAATGGACTACACTGACTTGGGCCACTAATTCCAGCAGCGTTTTCAGCCATTACTCTGTATTCATATTCATGACCTTCAGTAAGGCCAGAAACCTTGTATCTCAAATCTGTAAGAATTCTCTTGTTGCATTTAACCCAACGGAGCCCTGCCCTGTCACGGCGTTCGACTATATAGTTTGTTATTGGGCTTCCTCCATCAGACTCAGGATGTCCCCAGCAAACAATCATAGTGTCTTTAGTAATTGTAGTTACATCAGGTGTCTTTGGTGGATCAGGTGCTACATATGGATTAACTGCAAGGGTAGGTTCTGATTCCAAGACCTCTCCAACTCCATACTTGTTAACTGCCATAACACGGAAAATGTATTCATTTCCTTTCAGTAGTTTGGTAACCTTGAATTTTGTCACTTGGACATCTGTTGCAACACTTGTCCAAGCCAATCTACTTGTTTCACGTTTCTCCACAATGTAGTGATCTATCTTTGCACCTCCATCGTCTAATGGTGGCAACCATGATATGACACATTTTTCAGATGTGACTTCAGATACAGCCAGGGGGCCTTCACATGGGCCTGGTCTATCAAGAACTTTCACGTTAAAGATGTGTTTAGCAAATCCACCTGGATTAGAAGCTGTAAGAACGTATGCCCCACCATCTTTTCGTGCAGAGTCTTTATTTATCAAAGTTGTTGAGAAATCTGCTAGTTTTATTTCTAATTTTGCTGTATCCTCAAGGTCTTTGCCTTCTTTTGTCCAAGACAATGTTGGAATTGGACGACCAGAAACATCAGCATCAAGTCGGAAAACTTCTCCGGCCTTCAAAATAATAACATCTTTGAACTTTGCATCAACCATAATCCTTGGCTCTTCGATATCATCTCTGCAAGTTATAGCATCAGATGGTTCAGATGGATGGCTGACAGCACCAGCAGCATTTCTTGCAATTATTCTAAACTCATATTCTGAATTTTCAGTTAATCCGCTGACAGTAAACTCTGTTTCTAATATGTTGCTAAAGTTAGCCTTCAGCCAACGACCATTGGGAAGATCTCTTTTCTCAACTGTATAGCCAGTGATCTTAAACCCTCCATTGTATTCTGGTTTTGTCCATTGTAGGGACACTGAATGTCTGGTAATGTTGATAGGTACTGGTTTTCCTGGTGCATCAATTGGATCAAGAGCAAATGTTGGTTCAGAAGGCTTGCTTGGTTTACTCTTGCCAGCCATATTTTCTGCCAAAACACGGAATTCATATGCAATACCATCAGTCAGGCCTGAGGATTTATATATATTTCCTACTACCAGAGTTTTGCTGATTGTCTGCCATAATATACTGTTTCTTTCTTTTCTCTCGATATGATAACCTAGAATTGGGCTTCCACCATCTGTGACTGGTTCATTCCAGCTAATTGTCATTGAATCTTTTGTAACTGCAATAATTTGAGGTGTTCCGGGTGGCCCAGGAACCTTGAATGGATAAGCAGCAACCACAGACTCTGAGATGAGAACTGGTCCGGTTCCATATCTGTTTTGTGCTTTAACACGGAACTGATATTCCAATCCAGTTGTAAGTTTTGTTGCTTTAAAAGTGGTACGAATCACTGTAGACGCCAATTCAGTCCATGTTGTACTGTTTGTTTCACGGGCTTCCACAATATAGTTGCTTATTGGAACACCACCATCATTCTCTGGAGGATCCCAAGACAAAGTAACAAAGTCAGATGAAATCTCATCAAACTTGATGGGTCCTGTTGGAATTCCAGGAATATCATGTACTTGAACTGTAATTACATCACTTATCTCTCCCACAATGTTTTTAGCTGATATGTTATATTTTCCAGAGTCACTTCTTAGACAGTCATTGATATTTAAGATGGTTGCAGTTGCTGTGCGTTCTACATTAAGTCTCTGAGTTTCTCTGAGAGCTTGATCACCCTTTTTCCATGTCACAGTGGGTTTTGGCCTTCCAAGAACAGGAATTTCAATTTTAATGTTGTCTCCAGCTTTAGCAAGCACAGTCTTATGATAAAGGCCACGTAGATCAAATTCTGGAAGCATCTGTTGTTCTTTAACAACCACTGGTCTGCTTTCCCTTGGATCACTTCTTCCTGCACTGTTAACTGCCATTACTTGGAACACATATTCTTCATTTTCATTGAGATTTTTTACTACATAGTCCAAACTTTTAACTGTTGCTATATGTGACCATTGAGTCGAACCTTTCCTCTGTGCTTCAAGGACATAACCTGTAATTTTGCTGCCACCATCATGTTCTGGTTTTGGCCAGGCAAGGCTCACACTGTTCTTAGTAATGTCCATGATATTAAGGCTTTCTGGAGGAGAAGGAGCTTCAGATGCCCTTATGGGATCAGCTGTTTCAGCAGGTTCACCAATTCCAAACTCGTTCTCTGCTAGCACTCTAAAGTAATATTCACATCCTTCGGCTAAATTAGGAATTCTAAGTGAGCACTTCTGGCAGTTGGTTGTAATTGTTGAATATGCCTTCCTTGTAGATTCGCGTTTTTCAACTATGTAATTTGTTATCCTGGATCCACCATCTATTAGTGGCATATCCCATTGCAAGGTGATGCTGTCTTTTGAAACATCTCTGGCTTTAAGGTTTATTGGAGGTCCTGGAGAATCCAAAACTTTGACATTAACAAATCCTGATTTCTTTCCAGCTGCATTTTCAAGAGTCATTGTATATTTTCCAGCATCATATCTGTTGCACTCTGTAATTATGAGCAGAGAAAATGATTCTGTGTTCTCAATGTTGGCTCTAAATTTGAGTGGAATGTCCCCTTTCATCCAGGTAATCTCAGGTGTGGGACGCCCTTTAATTGGTACAAAAATACGAATGCTGAGACCAGCTCTGACAACAAGAGTTCTTCTTAGCTCAGCATCAAGTTCAAAGTCAGGTATCTCTTCACGCTCTTTAATTTCAACATCATCAATCTGTGCTGGTTCACCAGAGCCTGCAGCATTAATAGCACGGATTCGGAATTTATATTTGGCACCAGGTTGGAGATTGGCCACAACAAACTCAGTGATTCTCAGTGCTGTTCCAGTGGTGTCTTTAATCCATTCTTCTTCTCCTTCTTTTTGGTGTTCTACAATGTATCCAGTGATGTCAAGGCCACCGTCATAATGAGGCTTTCCCCAGTGCAATGCAGCAGTTGATTTTGTTGTATCTGTGACTCTTGGGTTAGAAGGAGGACCAGGTGGGTCTGTGATAAGATAGAAATGCAGAAGATTAAAATAAGGTAATGAGAAAATCTAATGGACTAAGTAATTGTTTTATTACTGTATACTATAACGGTATTTCAGCTATTTAATTTAATTTCTCAGAGAAGCATTTGTTGCTACAGTTACTAGCACTGTTAGCAATATTTTTCCCATTTACTTATATTAGTGCTTAAATTATGTTTAGGCATGGAATAATGTGGTATACTTACATGCAATATCTTTTGTTAAAACTGGCAGAGAAGAATCGCTTGGTGGTCCAAAGCCAGCCTTGTTTTCTGCACTCACTCGGAATTCATATTCATTTCCTTCTGTGAGTCCAATCACTTTAAGTCTGAGATCAGAAACAGGTTTCTTAGATGCTCTCACCCATCTCAATCCTTTCTTTTCTTTTCTTTCCACAAGGTAACCAGTAATCTCACTACCACCATCATCAGCTGGGCGTTTCCATGCTATAGTCACTGTATCCTTAGTGACATTTGTTGCTTCTGGTTTACCTGGAGGTCCAGGAGGTCCTAAAACAGAAATAAAACAGTTATAGTCAAAAATCCAACAATCTGCTGTTTTTAGAGGGCGCTCTGCTAATTTTAAAAACAGTCCTTACCAAAACGATCAACCATCTTAACTGGCTCAGACTGCACAGGTTCACCTATTCCATAGTGGTTAACAGCAGAAACACGGAAGATATATTCATTTCCTTGTATAAGTTTGCTAACAACATGTCTGCAAGACTGGATATTTTCAGCCACCAATGTCCAAAGCAATCGACTGGTTTCTCTCTTCTCTAGTGTGTAAGAAGTAATTGGTGAACCACCATCTTCAGAAGGCGGTGTCCAGTTGAGTGTTGCTTTTTCTGCAGATACATTGCTAACTTCAATTGGTCCTGGGGGTCCAGGGACGTCTAAGACCTTAACATGTACATGTTCTTCTTTTGTGCCGAAAGGATTGCTGGCAGTGATTGTGTACTCTCCAGAATCTTTACGTGTTGCATATTTAACAGAAAGAGTGGATGACGTTGGGCCTGTTTCAATCTGCACAATATCAGAAGGCTTAAAGTCCTTTCCTGCTTTAGACCATACCGATGTTGGAGGTGGTTTGCCAAGGATACTTGTTGCAGTCATGATGATGGTATCTCCTGCTTTAACTGTTAAACCTTCTTTAACAGCTGGATCAATAATAATACTTGGTGCCTCTGCAGGGACAAAAGAAAAAAAAAATTACATATAAGTAACTAAAAAAGGACACGTGTGCCATACCAGATGTGTCAAATTAGCCGTTTGGTACATACCATATTCATCTTTGCAAACAACGGTTCCTGTGGTCTCAGATGGAGGACTGATAGCACCAGCTGTGTTCTTAGCGCGGATTCTGAATTCATATTTTCCACCTTCTATTAAGTCATTGACGGTGAATGCACATTCTTGAACATTAACATGATTGGCCTTCATCCAACTCTTTGCTGGTAGGTCACGTTTCTCAACAATGTATCCAACCAGTTTGTGTCCACCATCATATTTTGGTTCTGTCCAGATAAGAGTTGCAGAACTCCTGGTTACACTTATTACTTCAGGTTTGCCAGGTGGATCTGAAAAGAAACTCTAAGTTAATACTATGTTTACTTAAAAACAATCATCAGTCCTTTAAGAAGATATTTTATTAAACTTGCCAATTGGATCCAGAGCCACAACTGATTCAGATGGAAGGCTTGGTTTGCCCACTCCAGCAAGGTTGATTGCCATAACTCTAAATTCATATTCTAGACCTTCAGTTATGCCAGTAACTCTGTAGTCTTTCATTCTCAGAGGAGTTGTATTGGCTCTCTTCCAGAGAAGGCTGTTCCTTTCTTTGAACTCTATGTGGTAGCCTAAAAACATAAACACATTAGAATGACATCATTAAATGTATTTAAGTTTCTAGATAGAATCACTGCTAACTGATTGGCAGAAGGCAGAGTGACAAAAGTAAAATAAATACAATACCTGTGATTGGTGAGCCACCAGTCTTTCTTGGATCTACCCATGTGAGGTTTGCAGAATCATGTCTTATTGTAACAATCTTTGGAGGTGGAGGAGCATCAGGTACATCTGAAATATATATTCAATATTATTAAGCTATCCAGTAAATATTAGTAAGCATAATTTAACATACAAATGTTTTGCAAACTTACCAAATGGATGTCTTGCAATGACAGAATCTGATTTTAGGCCCTCACCAACTCCATATTTATTTTCAGCGCTCACTCTGAAGATATACTCAGTTCCTTCATGGAGTCTGGTAACTCTGAATGAAGTCTTCTGGACAGCAGAAGCACATGTAACCCACTTATTGGTCACAAAGTCTCTCTTTTCTAGGATGTAATTTGTAATTTCAGAACCACCGTCATCTTTAGGTGGGCCCCAGATCAGCGTTGCTGCATCTGCAGTCACTTCATCAAACTTGATAGGACCTGTCGGAATGCCAGGCTTGCCAACTACTTTAATAAATATAGTAGATTCCTTGGTTCCAGCTGGATTTTTCAAAGTAATTGTGTATTTTGAGGCATCATCTTTCTGGCATTCACGAACTGTCAAGACAGTATTGACTGCAGAAGACTCAACAGTTACTCTTCCGCTGTCAGTCAAGACTTTATCGTCACCTTTCTTCCATGTAATTGTAGGTGGAGGTTTTCCACTGACTGGGATCTTAAGTCGGAAAGTGCTGCCCTCTTTGGCAATGTAGCATAGGTCAGGCAGATCCTTTAAGTCAAGATTTGGTGCAACTGCAAATACAAGCGGATACATATAATTACATCATCTGGAATGTAAAACCACTGAATGGCATTAAATATTTTCTTTACAAATTGGGGAAATTACACATACCAACATCATCTTTAGCTACTACTGAAATTTCACTTGGAGAGCTATAACCAGCATCGTTCTGTGCAGTGACTCTATAGGTATACTCCTTCCCTTCAGTCAAATCCTTTGATGTGTACTGCATATTTTTAGATCTCATTAATTCTCTCCACTTGACATCAGTAGTCAAAATCTCCACAACATATGCAGTAATACGACTTCCACCATCACTTATTGGTTTCTTCCATCCAATTGTGGCAGATGACTTGGAGACAGCCAGTGGTTTCAAGTCTATTACTGGTCCCGGTTTTTCTAGAAGAATAATTCAATATTTTAACATAGTTTATGCATTTGGATATATGGATTACATAGTTTAATTTGCAAACTTGTACGTGCATGATCTATGCTTATATCTATTTATTTTAACAAAGAACATGACTTACCTGAAGCTTTAACAGCATCATGAGTTTCACATGGTTCACCAATGCCATACTCATTTTCAGCCAGCACTCGGAAAAAGTATGCTTTGCCTTCCTCAAGGTTAGAGATCCTAAATGATGTTTTGGGGCAGTCAGTAGACACTGTAGACCAAGCTTTTCTTTCAGCATCACGTTTCTCAACAATGTAATTCTTTATTGGGCTGCCACCATCAATAATTGGAGGATCCCATGAAATCATAGCAGAGTCCTTGGAAGTCTCTTTAACAATGAGATTGACTGGAGGTCCGGGGGTATCTAAATAATCAAATAATGAATTCATTTTATATATATATATATATATATATAATGTATGAGCTAAATAAACATAATATATAAACAGTCTGCATAGACCCCATTGAGATTTGTATCAATGTCTGAATTGAAAATGTGCTAAAATGTAGTGGCAAGCAAGAACTTTGGTATATATAATGTCACTACAATCTAAGACTAGAATTTCAAAGAAGGAAAAATTATTGTATTAAAGGACTGTGTCAAAATTTTGTATGAACACAATGTCCTTCATTCACATTGTAACACATTGCAAATACCTACTAAATACAAGTATTAATAATAATAATAATAATAATAATAATAGTCCTTTAATAGTCCCACAATGGGGAAATTCAGGGACATTATGTATTCTACACTCTACTTACCGAGCACTTTGACAACAATGGTGTAAGTCTTCACACCACTGCTATTCTCTAATGTCAGGATGTATTTGCCAGCATCATATTTGTTAACATTTTCACAACGCAAGAAAGTGTCATGCTCGGTTGTCTTGATGTCTAGACCTTGTCTCTCTCGAAGGTTTGCATTCAATTTGGACCATGAAATCTTTGGTGCTGGGCGTCCTCGGACTGGCACATAAATCCTCATTGTAACACCAGCACGGAGCACAAGAGCTTTCCTTAAGTCAGCATCAAGATCTCCTTCTGGGGCAACTGTTAAAACAGTAAAACAAATGAATAGTATTGTAGTGTATTCAATATCAATTTAATACAAAAGTCATATAAAAGCGAAACGTACTTAGAATATCCTTTGCAAAATGCTTATTTGGAACTTCACTAGGATCACTGTAACCGATTTTATTCACAGCTGAAACACGGAACTGATATTCTGTCTCTTCTATTAAGCCAGTAACAGTGTATTTGGTGTCTTGAAGGTTCTTAGGCAAATTGCATCTCACCCAGTTATCCGTGTCTGCTCTTTTAACTTCAACCAGATAACCGATGATTGGGCTACCACCATCATAAGCTGGCTTGCTCCAGGAGAGGCTTATACTGCTACGAGTTGAATCAACAGCCTTGGGGAAAGCTGGTGGTCCGGGTGGATCTATAAATACAGCAAAAAAAAAAATAAAAAATTACTATCTCTACAAAATTGAGAATTTTGGAGGATGATTCTTCACTTTAAGATAGCTTGCACATAGCTTACACTGTGGATCAAAAGCGGTTACTGCCTTTGATGCGTCGCTAGCTTTGCCTGGTCCAGCTTTGTTCAAAGCAGTCACTCTGTACTCATATTCGGTACCCTCTTGTAGTCCAGTTGCTTTCACAGTTCGTTCAATGACAGGCTTTCTGGTTACTTTTGTCCAGTTGAAAGACTTCGTATCACGCTTTTCAAGCAAATATCCAGTAATTGGAGATCTACCATCATCAGCAGGTGCTTTCCAGCTTACGGTCATATGATCCTTTGTTATGTTGCTTATTACAGGTGGATCACATTTTCCAGGAACATCTATAAAGAGAAACAGAATGTTATATTTAATTTATAGAAAATGTTAAATGATTATTTTCCTTGGCATACATTTAGGTTTGTTTCTTTGAAGCTGAATGTTATATTTAATTTATAGAAAATTATTATTTTCCATAGCATACATTTAGTTGTGTTTCTTTAGGTTTTTACAGTATAGTAAAGTAGTCTTGTACAGAAAAACCTCTTTGAGATGAGCCTCAAAAATTGCATTGGAAAGTGGTCTTTTAGGCAGCTGCTCTTCTCAGTGAAGATGGTCATCAGGCATACTATGCAGTGGATCTGAAATCTGTCATAGGAACTCTGTTATGGATAAGGAGGTGGTCTTTTCAAAGAGGTGTTCTTATAGGAGGTGGTCTCCTCAGTGAAGATGGCCAGCATGCATAATATGCAGTGAATCTGAAATCTGTAACGGGAACTCTGGTCTGGATAAGGGGTGGTCTTTTCAATGAGGTGGCCGTTTAGAGAGGTCTCACTATATATTCTAAAGTGGTATCTTAACGAAATCTGTTTTCTGATGTTCTGACTTGAACAATTTTAAAATCTTTAAACTACGGTTAGTGGTAAAATAAAAAATGTGGAAACAATGTATTTAATATGAAAGGAGGGTATTAAAATACCAAATAATCCTTCAGAATTTCAAGCAGCTTACCATATGGGTTCTTAGCAATCACAGATTCTGTCAAGATAGGATCACCAACACCATATTTGTTCTCAGCAGAAACACGGAATTGATATTCATGTCCTTCAATCAACTTCTCCACGCTGCAGCTGGTAGTCTGGACATTTGCAGTCACTTGTGCCCAGTTAGGACGGCTGGTTTCACGTTTGTCAATGACATAGTTTGTAATATCAGATCCACCGTCTTCAAGTGGAGGCTCCCAGCTAAGCATGGCACGGTCAGAATACATATGGTTTATCTTAATAGAGGCAGGAGGACCAGGTTTATCTAAATTAGAAAAATAAAAAAAAACTATGAGATCTGTGTCCCAGGAGATCCACATCTCCATAAATTCTTTAAAATGCACAATACGACAAACTGAGATCATGAATCTTACCGAGCACTTTCAGCTTGATGGTTGCTGATTTGGAACCACTTGCATTTTCAGCCACAATAGTGTATTCTCCTGTTTCCTTACGGTTAACACTAAACAACTCTAATAGGAAGAGGTTCCTCTTTGATGAAATTTTGATACCCTCTGCAGGCTTCACATCTACTCCATCCTTCTTCCAGCAGACTGTTGGCATTGGCTTACCAAATACTTGAGCATCAAGGCATACATTTGCACCTGCTTTGACTGTGATCAGAGATTTCATTTGTATGCTGAGATCAATCTTTGGTGGAACTGCAAATGACAATATGAAAATTAATATATTCCATTGTGCATAATCAAAATACATGTTAATTTATGTTCTGGTTTTACAAAATGTGCATACCATTTTCAGGTTGAACAGTGATTGGATCTGATGGTTCAGATGGCCTGCTAATATTGATGGCAGTTTTGGCAATTGCCCTGAACTGATATTTCTCATTTTCCTCCAAATCAGTGACAGTATATTCTTCTGTTGGAATTTGAGAAGCAGTAGTGTTGCATTTCACCCACTTTTCACCAGGAAGCTTGCAAGCCTCCACTAGATAGCCAACTATTTTACTGCCACCATCATGTTTTGGCCGGGTCCAAACAAGTGAAACTGTACTCCTGGTGATATCAACAACTTCTGGTTTTCCAGGAGGATCTGCAAATCAACATTGCTTTTTAGTGTTTTGTTATATTATATTTTATTGAAATGTTTTTAAACTTTTGTAAGATTTCAAATTTTTTAGAATTTATATCATACATACCAACTGGTGTTCTTGCTGTGACATAATCAGTAGGTTTGCTGGGCTTGCTGGATCCAGCTCTGTTTAGAGCAAAGATTCTGAAAGTATATTCTAAGCCTTCAATCATACCAACACATGGATATTCTGTTGTGCGCACCAAAGTATCATTGGCCTTCACCCACAGTAAACTATTTCTTTCCTTGCGTTCTATTGCGTAACCTGTAATGGGGCTTCCACCATCATTGTCAGGTCTATCCCATGCAACAAATATGCAATCTTTGTTGACTTTGGTGACACGAGCATTCTTTGGTTCACTGGGAACATCTGAAATGGTACAAAGAATAATTTTTAAATACAGTTTACCTTACCATATTATTCGATGCTTTACATAAAAAAACTTATGCTATGATTTTGGTATATTACTATTTTGTTTGTTTGGTATATTACTATTTTGAATTAGACACATTTGTACATACCAAATGGGAATTTGGCAATCATACGATCTGATGTAATTGCCTCTGAAATTCCAAAGCGGTTCTCAGCACGAACTCTGAAAATATATTCTTGTCCTGGGATGAGTTTTCCAACACGGCAACTTGTTTTAGTAACTGAAGATACAGCTGTGATCCAGTCTCCTCTGCTTACATCACACTTTTCAACAACATAGTTGGTAATGTTGCTGCCTCCGTCTTCAAGAGGCAAATGCCATGAGAGTGTGCAAGCATCAGAATCAATGTCAGTAACCTCAAATGGTGGTTCTGGTGGGCCTGGGATGTCTGTGGGAAGAAAAAAGCAAACCGTTTTTACTAACTGTAAATTTCCTCTTTTGGAAAGTGCTGTATGATAGATTTACTAATTTATACATACCCATTACTATTACACGGACTCTCTGTGTAGCTACACCAGAGTTATTTTCTGCAAACACAGAGTAGAAACCAGTGTCTTTCCTTGTTACATCCTTTATTATGAGAACGGTGGAGTTCTGTGCTTTATGTACAGCTAGGCGACTTGATGGCATTACATCTTCTTCTGCTCTCAGCCATTTGGCTGTAGGAGCTGGTTTTCCATAGACATGTGCTTCAATTCTAAGTTTCTGTCCTGCTTTGATACTGATTAGTTCAGGCAATAATATCTTAGGTGGCACTGTAAAAAAGTAAGTAGATTTATACATAAGCCTAGAAGTTTGAGCTACATGGAAACTAAAATGTCTCTAGAACTATTTTTGTAGTATATAAAAAATATAGTCGTTTAACTTACAGAGTTGTTCTTTAATCTCAAATAATCCTTCAGTTTCCCTTGGCAAACCAACACCAACAGAGTTTCTTGCAGCAACTCTGAATTTGTATTTTGTGCCTTCTTTGAGCCCAACAACAACAATATTCAAATCCTTCACAACAGAATACTGAGTCCAGCTGTGCTCTGGCTGTCCTTCTGCCTGGAAACTAATGACATAACCATCAATCTTGGCTCCTCCATCTCGTAGTGGTGGAAGCCAAGCCAATGTAGCGCTGTTCTTTGTTATTTCTGTAACGTCAAGTTTCTTTGGTGGATCAGGTTCACCTATTGAAAAGAATAAAAACAAAAAATTAAATATTGGATTGTCTAAAAATAAATCAATGTCAATTGGTGTTTTTAGGATTGAAACTAATCTTAAAACCATTATAAAATCTGTTGCATGAATATCAAAATACAGTTTAAGCCGATAAGGAAAGTGTTACATGTGTGTAAAGGTTTGTTGCTAAAGCTATACCCATTAAAATTAAAATGTATTTGGATAACCAATGTGCACAGTGATTTCATTTCTCGCACAGTCATTATGTAAATGTTATACAGTATATGATACAATACTTACTTATAGGATCAGTTGCAAGTATAGTTTTAGGTGTGTCTCTTGGGACACCAGATCCATATTCATTGACAGCAGTAACTCTGAAAAAGTATTCGGTTCCTGGTACAAGATTGGCAACTTTGAAACTAGTTTTCTTCCAGTTTGCTACTACTGTTGCCCATGTCTTCCTGTCTACTTCTCGCTTTTCTAAGATATAATGAGTTACTGGACTTCCACCATCATTTTCAGGAGGTACCCATGAAATCTGGCATGACATTTTTGTAACTTCAGAAATGGTAAAGTCTGCCACAGGTCCCGGGGTATCTATACAAAAAATAAAATTCTATTAACATCTGCAAAACTGTAAAACACAACACTCAATATCGCTTTCCTTTTTTTCATTGTCTTTAACTTACCAAGTACTCTCACATTGACGAACACTGCCTTTTCTCCTGCTGTATTCACAAGGGACAATGAATATTTGCCGGAATCATCACGAGTGGAGTTGGGAATAACTAGGAAGGCCATAGTATCAACAAGGTCAACCTGTCCTTTTCTGACAACATTATCAATACCCATTCTTCTCCATGTGACTTTAGGTGATGGTCTTCCTCTTACTATTGCAAACAGTCGGATAGGACATCCTGCTCTTACAGTGACCAATTTCCTCATGCTTGCATCCAATTCAATTTCAGGAGTTTCTGAAAACAGATATTTAAGAAAAAAGTTAGATTGCGGAAATAACAATTTTTAGCTTAATAGGTCTTCTACACTATAAAGGAAAACTTACCCAAAATTTCTTTAGGTGAAATGGCTTCTTTCAGTTCAGCTGGTCTTCCAATGCCAACCTGGTTCTGTGCTGAAACTCTAAACTCATATTCCTGTTTTTCATCAAGACTTGTCACGTTAAACTGTGTGTGAATAAGGTGTGCAGCAACATTGCATCTCTTCCAGCCTGCCTCTGCATCCTTAGTTTCAGCTTTAGGTCTCATTTCTACAACATATCCAATTATTGGAGCACCACCATCATAGACAGGTTTTCCCCATCCTAGAGTAATTGAGGTCTTTGTGCTATCAGCCACCTTCAGATTTGTTGGTGGACCAGGAGGTTCTGCAGAGAAAGGAAAATTAGTAAACAACATGCAGTATATGGAAGTTATGGGAATAATACATTCAAAAAATTATATGAATTACCTATCGGGTCTTTGGCAACCACAGGTCTTGATGGTCCACTTGGATCTCCTAGACCGATTTCATTTTCAGCTTTAACACGGAACTGGTATTCATGGCCTGGGATAAGGTTTGTGACTTTAAGACGCCTTTCTGGTATTGGTGATTTGGTTACTGCAACCCATCTTGCTGATCGTTTTTCTTTTTTCTCAAGAATGTATCCAGTAATTGACTTGCCACCATCAAATTCTGGTGGATTCCAGACCACTGTCATTTCTTCCTTGCTTACTTTGGTGACTTCTGGAGGCTCTGGAGGTCCAGGTCTACTATATCGTGTTTTAGCAACCACTGGTTTGGTTTCTGTTGGTGGGCCAGTACCCATTTTATTCTCTGCACGAACTCTGAAGATGTATTCATTTCCTTCTATGAGACGAGTTACTTGTGCATGAGTTAAGATCACAGATGAAGAGTATGTTGACCATACCATGCGCCTGGTTTCACATTTCTCTAAGATATAGTTTTGTATCTCACATCCACCATCATCTTCTGGTTGGTCCCAACTGAGTGTGCATCTGTCACTTGATACATCTGAAATTTTCAGATTTTGTATTGCTCCAGGCACATCAAGAACATTAACAGTTGCATGCGCAGTAAAACTTCCAGCAGGATTTGTGGCTGTGACCACAAATTTACCACTATCAGACCTCTTAGATTTTTCCAAAATAAATTTGGTGTAATCTGATCCATTGTCTATTTTCAACCTAGGAGATTTTGCTACATCAGTTGTATCTTTATCTTTTGCCCATGCTATTTCTGGCTGTGGTTTGCCTCTTACTCCAGCTTCAATTCTGATTGTTTCTCCAGCTTTCACAACTAGCACTCCAGTCAATTTCAAGTCTAGTGCAGGTTTTAGAAGTTCCTCTTTTACTAAGACCTCACTTGTCTTAACCCAGTTACTTTCACCTCCTTCATTCTTGGTCTGAACTCTAAATTGGTATAGCTGGTTTTCTTGGCATCTGTCTATAAGGAAGCTTGTTTCTTTGATGCTGCCTTTATGTACCCTCTCCCATTCATCTGAATCTTTTGGTTTTCTTTCAACATGGTATGATAGGTTGGGGCTTCCGCCATCATAATCAGGCCGTCTCCATTTCAGATAGACAAATGTTTTTCCTACTTCAGCAATATGAAGGTTCTCTGGCTCCCCAGGCTTTTCAACTGGATTAATAGCCAGAATAGGCGTCTTGGTTTCAGTAACTGGACCAGGTCCAACTTTGTTTTCTGCACAGACTCTAAAGAAGTATTCATGATTTTCTATAAGAGTTGCTTTAATCAATCTCTTTGTAAGTTCAGAGGAAATTACATACCATCCTCTTTGATTTGGTTCACGGTATTCAACAATGTAGTTTGTTATTTCTGAGCCACCATTATCCTGTGGGTTTTCCCAAGAAACAACGCAAGAATCTTTAGTTACATAGCCTATCTTAAGATTTTGACAAGGTCCAGGTCTGTCTAGAACATTGACAATGACCACACCCTGTGCTTGACCACTGCTGTTTTTGGCCACAATTTGGTATTTTCCATGGTCGGCTCTTATTGCTGATTTTATTTGCAAACCAACTGGTGGGAAGTCTTGAGTCATTTCAGTTCTGTTGTCTTTGGTTACTAGTCTGCCATCCTTTGACCATGTAATGTCTGGGTCTGGCCTGCCTTTAACACGGGCAGTAATATTGATAGTTTGGCCAACCCTTACAGTTAGCAGGTCACGACATGTCAAATCCAGATCAACCTCTGGTGGGTGAAGAATATCCTTTGCAATGACAGATTCTGGAAGTTCTCTAGGTTCACCTTCTCCAACGATATTTGCTGCTTTAATACGGAATCTGTATTCATTTCCTTCAATAAGACCTGGAACTCTGAAAGCGCATTGCTTAATGAGATCATCAGTGTTAATTCTGCTCCACTGAGCTGTTCCTGATTTTTGACATTCAACAACATATCCTAATATTGGACTACCACCATCTCTGGTCGGCTTTGTCCATACTAAATCAGCTGTCTCTCTGCTCTTGTCTTTAAGTTTGGGATTTATTGGTGGGCCTGGCGGTGTTATTGGACGTGAAGCTTTTATTGGATCAGATACTGGTGATGGTTTACTGAGTCCAGCAATATTCTCAGCAAATACTCTGAATTCATATGTGTTGCCTTCATATAGCCCAGTGGCCCGGTATTTAAGATCAAGCACTGGTGTCTTGTTCACTCTGATCCATTTACCAGAAACTTCTCTTCTTTCAACAATATAGCCACTGATTGGACTGCCACCATCAGATTTGGGAATTGTCCATTGGACAGTTGCAGCATTCTCAGTTATATCTGACACCACTGGCTTTCCAGGTGGTGATGGTGGATCAAACATATGCTTAGCAACAGTTGGTTGAGATTCTAAAGGTTTACCAATACCCATTTTGTTTTCAGCACTGACACGGAAAGTATACTCATAACCTTTCTGTAGTCTTGGAACTTTAGCCTTAGTTTGAGTACTTCCACTGCTCACTATTCCCCAAGTTTGTTTCTTGCCTTCACACTTCTCTACAATGTAGTTCATTACTGCAGTGCCACCATCATCCTTTGGTGGCCTCCAGGAGATCACCATATGTTCTGGTGTAACTTCCAGGATATTTAATGGACCTGTTGGTGGTCCAGGAACATCCAAAACTGTGAGATGTAAAGCAACCGTCTTGCTTCCAGCAACATTTGATACTGTCAGTTGATATTCTCCAGTATCTTTTCTTGTGCAATTTTTGATCGTAAGCACAGTTGAAAAGTTGTCAGTATCAATTTTGTAGTTGCCTTCTGATTTTATTTCAGTGCTGTCAGTCACCCACTTAGCAGTTGGAACAGGGATGCCTCTCATAATTGCAGGGAATCTTACAGTTGTACCTGCTTTGACTACAAGCCCTTCAATTAATTTAACATCAACTTCGATGCTTGGTGCAGCTAACAAGAGAAACAAAAAGAGAAACATTTAGTACATGAAAATCCAAAGTACTGATAATTACTGTGATTAATAATAATATTATTATTATTACCTATTTTTTCTTGGCACTCAATAGGTACAGTTACATCTGGGCGACTGAGGCCAGCGATATTCTGAGCTCTTACACGGAATTTGTAGATCTTTCCATGCTTCAGCCCTGTGACAATGCATTCTGGTATGCTAACAGTCTTAAAGTTGGTCCAGTCTTCTGCACCATCTTCTTGATAGTCTACTACAAAACCAGTGATTTCAGAGCCTCCATCACGATCTGGATAGTTCCAAGCAAGGGAGACTTCCGTTTTGTCTACATCTACATGATGTAGGTTCTTTGGTGGTCCAGGAGGATCTGTGCAGATGATAAATATGCAAGTTATAATATGCCTGTGCCGATATGAAAAAAATACACATTAAGCTTAAAGAGATTGTATAGTATACTTACAAATTGGATCAATAGCCTTTATTGGTTTAGGTGATTCAACATAAGGACCACGGCCAAACTGGTTCTCAGCAGCAACTCGGAACATATATTGTGAGCCTTCCATAAGATGTTTAGCCATAATGCTGTGCTTTTTAGATGTAGTCGAGATAGGTATCCAACGAGGGTTAGCAACATCACGCTTCTCAACCACATAATTGCTAATGACTGCGCCGCCATTGTCCTCAGGCTCTTTCCAGGTAAGATAGCATGAATCTTTTCTGATTTCACTGATTTGTAGATTCCTTGGTGGACCAGGTTTATCTAAATTAAGAACATTTTACCATTATTCTCTAGTGTTTTTTGTTAATGTAAATATACAGGAGCAAAAACTAAATACATGCATCTTACCAAGAACAGAAACTTTAACTTCAACAGTCTTAGTGCCAGCTTCATTTTCCACAGTCAAAGAATAGATTCCTGCATCTTCTTTGACAGAGTTACGTATTTCAAGCTTGCTTCCAACTTGTGTAACCACAATATCTGCTTTCACAGGGACTTCTTTGCCATCCTTCTTCCAGGTTACTTTGGGGAATGGTATTCCTTTGATTACAGCACTGAGTGTAATAGTATTTCCAGCCTTGACCAGTTGCTCTCGTGCCATGTTTGCATCAATTAATAGCTCAGGTGGTTCTGTATTAGAAACCAGCAACAAAAGACAAATTTGTCGATATTTTTCACAATGATGATAGCCTAAATATCTATACCTAAATTTACTATAAAAAACTCACCAAGCCTGTCTTTAGCTTGAACTGGGTCCCGGACATAAGCAGGCTCAGATTCACCAGCAGAATTCACTGCCATTATTCTAAACTTGTATGTTTCACCTTCTGTGAGTCCAACTACTTTGTGTTTGGTATCAGGACAGCCATCAGGGGCATGATTGGATTTCTTCCATTCTTCATCACCAACTTTTTGGTATTCTACGAGGTAGCCAATTATCTTTCCTCCACCATCATGTCTTGGTGGGTGCCAGGACAAATCAACAGAATTCTTGGTTTTATCAACTGCTTCTGGGTTCACTGGTGGGCTTGGTTTGACTAGAAAGAAAAACAAAAGTATGACACTTATTCACTTATTTGGATTAATATGCTATAAAGACTAAACATTTCTAAAGATATAATTCTTCTTTCTCACTACCTTTATGTCTTCACTTGGTGTAACTCTTTATCTAACACATTGGCCCAGATCTACTATTGTGGTTACACCTAGATATGGTTTAAATTTGGTACAATGTGACTCATCTTTTGCATTCTGGCACATCTAGTTTGGGCTATAATTTTTCAGTCTTGCTAGACATGTGTGTGGCTTCTCAGAAAATGGAGTTGGACTTAAATGCACCAAGATGCTTCAAAAAAGTGCCAAAATTCTGTCTAAAAGTAAGCCAGCTAAAAGGTGGTATGCACTTAGACTAGACAGTCTAAATACTTAACATCAGCATTAGATTTTCAGACTAACTAAATTTACACATTCATTAGTAAATCTGTGTCATAGGGTCTATTTGTGTATGGTTTTCAATAAACTGCATTTTAAGTGAAAAAAATATATTAATTAGAACTATAATAAATGTAGACCTGCAGGAAGTTAAAAAGCAATATTTAATGAAATACAGAGTGCACATACCTATTGGATCATTGGCAAACACTGGTTTGGATGGTGGACTTGGGTCACCTACACCAACCTCATTTTCAGCAGATACTCTAAATTCATATTCACATCCCTCAAGCAGATCTGTTACTCTGTATTGTGTATCTGGATAAATTGGCTCTCTTGAGACTTTGGTCCATCTGTTGGACATGGTTTCTTTCTTCTCTACAATATAGGCAAATATGGGTTTTCCTCCATCACGTGGTCTATTCCACAAGACCAATGCAGAATCCTTTGTTACTTCCTTAACAAGTGGTTGTTCAGGTGCCTCTGGAACTCCTAAAATAAAATAAAAATCTCATTTAGCCATGTTCTTGGTAGAAAGTTATATACTTTACAATGTGAAAAGGTCACTTACTGTAGCGGTCTTTGGCCTTCATTTCATCAGATATCAGAGGATCGCTAATGCCATACAAATTTTCAGCATAAATTCGTAAGGTGTATTCCCGTCCTTCAAGAAGTTTAGGGATTTTGCAGGTTCTTTTGGTAGTTGCTGATGTTACAGGCATCCAGAGGTCTCTGTTGCTGTCCTTCTTTTCAACAATATAATTAGTTATTGCGCTACCACCATCATCGAGAGGAGGTTTCCATGAGATAACCATATGATCTTTGTGCACTTCATCAAATATCACAGGACCAACTGGTGGCTGTGGTCGATCTATTTAAAGTAAGCAGAGAATTACATAGAATGAGATAGATGATAGATAGATAGATAGATAGATAGATAGATAGATAGATAGATAGATAAAATTAGAAGCTACTTACCAACTACAGCTACTTCACAAAGTCCCTTTCTTGATCCAGTGCTGTTTTCAACAGCCACACAGTATTTTCCAGAATCATCTCTGACAGACTTAAGTATGCCCAGACACAAAGTTGTTGGTGTAGTCTGAATCTTTATTCGTTCATCTTCTTTAGCAGTTATACCATCTTTAAACCAGGTAATCTTTGGTGCTGGTTTTCCTGTGTACCGGCCAGTCATAGCAAAAGCTTCTCCCACTCGTACAACCAGTCTATCCCGGAAGTCAAGCTCAATTGTTGGAGGTGCTGTAGGGGAAAGTCAATAGCAATATTAAATTAGTGGTAACACTCCAATGATTTCACTAAGGTGAAATAAATAATACAAAATGTATACCTAATTCATCTTTACAAGTAATTGGTTTTGTGGGGAATGAAGGTTTTCCTTGTCCAACAATATTGACAGCACTGACACGGTATTCATATGTATCACCCTCTTTCAACCCTTCATGGGTATATGTCCTATTTAAGAGTTTTTCTTTTGTGACTCTAGTGTATTTGTCTTTTCCAATGAGTCGGCTTTCTAAGACATACATTGTAATATCTGATCCTCCATTGTATTTTGGTGGATTCCAGCTCAAACTTATTGAATCTTTTGTAACTGCTGTTACTTGGAGATCCTCAGGGCGTTCAGGTACAGCTGTAAGGTAGAAGATGCGGCATTTAGAACTTAGAAACTAGCTTAGAATTGATCATTAAGAAAGATGAAATATATTAATTGAGAAATTACCAAAATAATTATCTATTAACTTACATATTGGTTCTCTTATCACTATTTCCCTGGAAGTCTCTACAAATGGACCCATTCCAATACAGTTTTCAGCTGCAATACGGAAGAAATATGCCGCTCCTTCAATGAGCCCTTGGACTGTTGCATTTTGTCTAGTCACAGTATAGGTCACTGGAGTCCACCCTCTGCGATCAGCTTCACGTTTTTCAATGATATAATTAGTAATTGCTGAACCACCATCATCTTCAGGTGAGAACCAAGTCAGTTTGCATGAATCAATTGTTAGATTTTCAGTCTGGAATGGTTGACTTACTGGACCAGGCACGTCTGTGAATAAGAAAAAAAATCAGCTTACCGTATATAGCATTTCCAATATATACTTTTACACACTTTTATGTACTTTTAATATCATGTATTGCACAACTTGGATATAGATTTAATGTTTTTATTACCTAGAACGTCAACAATAATGGTCTTCCTTCTTTCACCTCCAGCATTTTTGGCAATTAGAGTATAAATTCCTTGATGGTTTCTCTGGCATTTTTTAATAACCAGAGATGAACTTATGGCTGTTGTCTCAATGGTTGCTTCAGGTGGTAAGGGTTTGTCATCTCTGTTCCAAGAAATTTCAGGTGCTGGCTTTCCGGAAACATAAGCTATAATTCGGATAACGCCACCAGCATGGACAACAATTCTCTCTTTAACACTGGCATCCAGCTGAATGTCAGGTAACACTGATGTAAAAATAAATAAATAAAAAAATTATAGTATTTCTATATTTCACCAAATATATTTAGCAGACAATAAACTGTGGAATATAATATGGTATTTATTGTAATTTCTATTAAGTAAACCAACCGATGCCATCTAAAAAAAAAGCCAAGCCTTTAGCATAAATACCTGTTCGATCCTTGGCTTCAATAACATCAGTGACGTCCCCAGGTTCTCCAACACCAGCAGCATTAACAGCTCTTACTCTAAACCTGTAGAGGCTGCCTTCTTTGAGGCCAGATACCACAAATTTGGTGCCTCTGACTTCTTTGTCTTTGGCCTGCAGAGGAAATTTCTAATTAGCAATGCTAGGCTGACAGCCTAAGTCAGTTTAAATATAAATTTAGTTTATCTTATTAACTTTATATTATTGCAAATGAGAAAGGAAGCAAAGGTAAACTAATTATTATTGATTTTTATAATCAAGACTTTTTGAATTAAATTTAATTTATATAGGTATTAGAAACAATTTTATTATAATTATTATTGTGTACAAACCTTTTCCCATTCCTCTTTTCCTTCCTCTTTGTATTCCACAAAGTATCCAGTGATTGGTGAACCTCCATCTTTAGATGGTGGAACCCATTCTAGATCAGCTGTAGACCTAGTCCAGTCTGTAACCTTAGGAATTGGTGGTCCAGGTGGAGCTAAGGATGATAATATTATAGGTAAGTTATCCAATAAAACTAAATGTTGGCTTCATTGTTTAGTATATATACTGTTATATATATATATATATATATATATATATATATATATGTTGCAACTTATTATACTTACAAATAGGATCTCTACAAGTAACAGGATCGGATGGCTGACTTGGAGGCCCAACACCAGCTGCATTAATAGCGAGTACTCTAAACTGATAGTCAGACCCTTCAATGAGCCCTGTAACCTGGTGAGAAACACCCAGTGGTGCAATTTTGATAGGGTCACGGTTAACTCTCTTCCATCTCTTTCCAGTGGTTTCTTTAACTTCCAGCCAGTAACCTGTCACTGGTGATCCACCATCATATTCTGGCTCTTCCCAGTTGACAGTCATAGAATCTCGTGTAATGCTACTGACTGTAGGTTTATCACACTGTCCAGGAACAGCTGCAGAAACACACAAAATATGTTATTATTACTTTTTTATAATAATACTATCAATTCAGTCATTGTTTTAGATGATCCATAAACACAAAACTTACAGAATAGATTCCTTGCTGTTTCAGGTTCACTATCAAGTGGAAGACCAACACCATACTTATTCTGAGCCATAATACGGAATACATATTCATGACCTTCAACCAGTTTTGGTATGGTGTAAATACATTCTTTAACATCTTTAGTAACTGGAGACCATAGTTTCCTGTTAGCTTCTCTCTTCTCAATGACATAGTTTGTAATTTTAGAGCCTCCGTCATCTTTTGGAGGTAACCAAGCCAAAGTCATATTTTCAGCTGTAATTGATTCAAATTTAATGGGTCCTTCTGGTGGTCCAGGACGTCCTATTTAAAGTTAAAGAAAAAAGTAGTTTTACTCACTTGCATAAATAATAGACAGCTAATAATTAATAGATTTCATATGATACTAATACAATTTGTCAAAAATATAATTACCGAGGACATTCAATCTCATTTCCTTTGAATCAGTTCCTAAGTTGTTTTCTGCTGTCAGAGTATATAAAGCAGTATCATTTCTACGAGACTGGTGGATCAGCAAAGTGCAGGTATCTTCACCAACAACTTTGTTGACATGTTGGTCATACTGAACTGGTGTTTTATCATCAGGCTTGTTTGGAGGTGCTTTAAACCATTTCAAAGTTGGGAAAGGAACACCCTTTATCTTTGCAACAATGCTGATATCTGTTCCCTCTTCCGCTTCCAAGAATTCACTGAGCTCAATAGATGGTGGACCTTAATAAAATGTTAAATTAAAATAATCAAAATATAATATGAAGTTATATAGAACTATAACAATTAACCTTTTGGTGTAAATAGTCTACTTACAAGTCTGGTCTTTCACGACAAGAGGGCCTACAGTTGAAGATGGCTTGCTTTGTCCAGCCTCATTTACAGCCCTGACACGGAATTCATATTCAGCTCCTTCCTTTAGGTCTTCAACAGTAAATTTTGTTTCTTCTACATCCCGTTTATTACATTGTTTCCAGGCTTCTTTGCCTTCTCCAGTTGGATCCCAGAGTAAGCGCTCAATTATGTAATGAGTCACAGGTGCACCGCCATCATTCTTTGGTGGTTTCCATGTCAATGCCACTGAATTCTTTGTCACCAAACCAGCTTTAAGTCTTGTAGGTGGTTCAGGTGGATCTTTAAAGTAAGAAAACAAATTTTAGTAAAACTAATAATATGAGCACTGTTAAAATATATTAAGGGTAAAATTGTATTTAAAATGTAATAATGTGGCAGTTTTAACATTTTTAATGTTGGTGCTTTTGACTTACGTATTGGGTCTCTTGCCCTTGTCCTTTGAATGGTTGCAATAGGAGGTCCAGTGCCAAATCTATTCTCTGCTGTTACTCTGAAGAAGTATTCCTGACCATCAATGAGATCTGGTACAGTAAATGAAGTTCCTGCACAGTCTGTAGTCACCCTGCTCCATGATTTGCCTTCAACAGTCCTCTTTTCAATAATGTAGTTCCTAATCCTATCTCCTCCATCATTATCTGGGGCTTTCCAGGTAAGTTTAGCAGTAGATCTTGTCACATCACTAACTTTGAGATCCTTTGGTGGCCCTGGAGCATCTGTAATTCAAAATATACAATTTATGTTAAAAGTAATACATACCTTCATACCTTCCATAAATAAATAGTATTTCTATAGTGTCATGTTGCATGTAGCAACCAACAGGATTTCAATTTTAGTGCAAGATTTAACAATGAAATGGAAATACTGAACAGTGTTAAAAGGATTTATGCATTTGGCCATTTGTTTTCCTAATTGTTATCACTAGTTTAGACATTCGGATACATTTATGATGACTAAAGCTTTTTTGTTACATTTTGAAATATATCTTACCCAGGACATTCACTCTAACATTCACTGTTTTCTGTCCAGCTTTATTCTTTGCTGTGATACTATATTTTCCAGAGTGTCCTCTGTTGGCTTGAGGAATGATGACAACTGAAGTAGTGTCAGTTGCCTCAACCTGCATATAATTTAGAATATTTTGTTAGGGTATATAACATTTAACAGCTTTGTATAAATCGAATTATGGTTCCAAATAATGTAATGTGAAATAGAAAGAAATAATATTCACATACCTGTGAATCCACTGGAATATTGTGTACTTGATCCTAAAATTGTACAAATGATAAACAGCAATAACAGTTAGTGCTAATAGAAACATAAAGATTTCAGGAAAAGAAGTTTCACAATTTATTTTTTACAGCTATCATGATCTTAAAGTTAAGGACAGTATTAACAAGGGTATTCATTTGACACAAAATAAAACATCCATAGAAGCCGAACATATGTAGTTAAAACAATTATTTGCAATATTTTACCTTTATCTCTTTCTTAGCTACTCCATCAAACTCCCATGATGTTTTGGGTACAGGGCGACCACTAATAACAGCTGAAATCTTGATTGCGGACCCAGCACGAACATTCAAGAAGTCTTGTGATTTTAAGTCAATTGAGATATCAGGCTCCTCTGTAAGAAATTAAGTAAAAAATTAAGTAAATCTTTACTTTTAATCTTGGATATCACAGAAAGTGATTTGTTAAATTAACAAAATTAACAATATGTACTTATATCTTACCTTGGATTTCTTTTACTGGTATTTCTCCTGTTCCAAGGCTTGGTTCAGATTCACCAGCAGCATTAACTGCCTTAACTCTAAATCTGTATTTCTTGAGCTCTTGAAGATTTGGAACAACACACTCGCAAGTAGGGAACAATTTGTCAGGTTCATTGACCTTTTTCCAGTCTGAACTGCCTTCTTCCTGCATTTCAACAATGTAGCCCTTAATTGGACTGCCACCATCTTTTTCTGGTTTCTTCCAGGCAAGAGAAATGCTTGACTTGGTTTTATCCTTCACATCGGGGCATGATGGAGCACCAGGGACATCTGTGGAAATAGGCAAATGTTTAATAAATTTCCATATCTATACTATGCTAAGTGATGTACTTCTCTGCTTTACAACGATATTCTCCTCGGTTTTGGTAAGTGGCATTTTTCAAATCTCATTTCATTTATTAGCTCGTATTGCAATTCATAGAGGGGCAACCCCAGCTTTGTTATGTTTGGACTCTCCAGATACAGAGGCAATGTTATCACAAATACAGACCTTCATATTACCTTCCAGAAATGCATTTCATAATCATGACATACTGTTTAATCTAATGTACTTAATAAAGACACTGGAAATTGAGTTAGTATGCTATCTGTCCTTTTCCATTGGGTCCACCATTTAGCCCTATTATAGTTCCATATTTATGTTTTATCATAAACCAAATCTTATGATTTACTCTACATAAAAAAAATCCCCTCACTAGCACTGTATTTGTGCAACTTGTACTTACAGATTGGATCCACAGCCTTAGCAGGATCTGATGGTTCACTGGGAGGGCCTACTCCAGCAGCATTAATAGCCATAACCCGGAACTGGTATTCCACACCTTCAATCAAACGCAACACATTGAATTCCAGGCCCTTCACAGCAGGCTTTGTGACTGGAGCTCTGTTCACACGACCCCAGTACACGCCACCAACTTCTCTCTTCTCAAGCCAATAGCCTGTAATTGGAGATCCGCCATTGTCAAGTGGAGGTTCCCAAGACACCAACATTGAGGATCTTGTGCAGTCAGAAACTTTGGGTTTTTTAGGAGCACCAGGAAGACCAAATGGATCCTTTATTACAACCTTGTCTGACAAACAGTCATCACTAATTCCATATTTATTAACTGCTCTGACTCTGAATTGATATTCTCCATTTGTTGTAAGTTTCCAGATCTAAAAGAAACAATAAAAATTATATTTAGTGATATGCATATTGAGTAACTCCCAAGAGCACTGTATTCTCTATGCAATAGAAAAACTAGGGTCAAGTAATGTAAATTAGTTGCATGAAAATATACACATTTAATGAATAAAGCTCAATTGATTTTTGTTGCAAAGTACAGTATATAGGTTACAGGAAGATTATATTCAGTATAGGAGTTGTTTTAACTGATGTGATATGTAAATGTAGCTCTAAATTACCCCATATCTCCTGTCAACTACAATGTTGGAAACCTCTTCCCATTCAGATTTCTTCTTGCTTGCATCTCGTTTGTCAATGATGTAATTTGTGATCTCACTTCCACCATTGTCTACAGGTGCATCCCATACAACATAACAGGATTCAGCCTTGATGTCAGTAACTGTAAGATTTCTTGGAGGTGAAGGACGATCTGTTTAAAAACAATCAGTAAAACAGTTAGTAATTTAAATTTTCAACATGGTCTAAAAATTTGTATGCAGAACAAAAATATATGCATACCATAAACTTCAACAGTGGCAGAGCGGTTAGCGGACCCAAGACGGTTAGAGGCTGTAATTACATAGGTTCCTTTATCGCTTCTCTGTGCACTTGGAATGATGATTTCTGACTTAGCTTCGCTTCTTGAAACTTCTTGTTTCACGATCTTCAAGTTCGGTGTTACTTTTTCAATAGTAACGTCATTGAGGGACCATTCTATCTTTGGTAGTGGTAGACCAGTTATTTCAGCTGGGATGTTCACAGGCTCTCCGGCCTTAACTTTAATTGTGTCACCTCTAACAGCTAAGCGGAGAGTGACAGTGGGTGGAACTAGAAAAGATACAGGAAATAGATTAAGACACCAAAAAAATATTAGGAAAATATAAATGTAAATGTGTTTTTGTCAATAAAATACCTTCATCATCCTGAATGACCACATTCAGTGGTAAGGAAGGTTCACTTTCTCCTATGTCATTGACAGCTTTAGCACGGAATTCATACATGTGCAGTTCTGCAAGGTTTTCAACTAAGAATGATGTGTCTGGGCATAGTCTCTTATTGCACCTCTCAAACTCAGTGGCATCGTGTCGTCTCTTTTCAATGATATACCCTATAATAGGGCTACCACCATCATTACGTGGAGGTTTCCAATCAAGTGTTATACTTGACTTTGTTCTCTCAGTATAGGTGAATCTTTCAGGTGAACCAGGAGGACCTATAGGGAAAAAATGTGGCAATGTCAGAACATCAAGTATGATTTAAAAGAGACAAATATATCTAAAATATGTATTTTTTTATTTACCTTTTGGATCAACTGCAAGAATTGGTCCCAGATCAACAGGAGGACCACAACCAAATTTATTCTTGCAAATGACTCGGAACATATATTCTTGTCCCTCCAGAAGACCTGTTATATCACATTTAGAGCGCTCAGTGTCTATTGGCTGTCTCCAAATATGTGCTTTGGCATCCTTTCTTTCAATTATGAAGCCTGTGATGTCACTTCCACCATCATCAAGTGGATCAGACCAGTTAAGGAGAGCCATCTTTCTGTTAACAACAACTGGTTTCAGTTCAGTTACTGGTCCAGGAACATCTGAGGAAGAAATAACATTATTAATAAAATTGTATTATTTTCAAAAGACTACAAAGTAATGCTATTAGAATTATGTAATGAAGAAAATATCCTTACCAAAGATCTCAACTCTTGTAGCAGCAGATTTGGTACCACTTTCATTGCTGGCAGTAATAATATATCGGCCGTGGTGCCTTCTTTCTGCATTGGGAATAGTAAGTACAGAAGAGGTTCCTTCATTAACTATTTCAGCCCTTTCTTTATCCACTTCACCCTCTTCTATAGACCATTGAATTTTAGGAGCTGGGCGTCCTAAAACAGTGGCGGGAATCTTTAGAGTTTGCCCAGCCAAAATTTGAATGCCGTCTCTTACAGAAAGGTCTAATTCCACGACAGGAGGTTCTAGAGGTAAATAAAAGTAAAGAGTTACAATATACTGTTATAGAAATGTAGAGTACATTTTATATCCATTGTATATGCATTAGACAATCAAGCAAAACATACCTTGTGGTTCAAGGACTGTAATAGGTTCTGTCACACCAGGAGGACCTTCACCAGCTGAATTGACGGCACTCACGCGAACTTTGTAATCTGCACCCTCCCTAATGCCTTTAACAGTATACTGACGAACTTTAATTGGTCTATCTGTGCAGCGAGACCATTCATTGGTGCCCATTAACTGTTTATCAACAAAATAGCCTACAATTTCTCCACCACCATTGTATAGAGGAGGATCCCATTCTAATTCAATAGCTGATGAGCTTGTGTCAACAATTCTTGGAATTGGTGGTCCTGGAAGCACTAATATTGAGATAAGAAGACATGGTAAGTTACTGTTTTTGATACACAATTAGCATTTTAGTCTGCATGATTCGTTACTTACATATTGGATCTTGAGCCGTCTTTGGATCAGAAGGAACACTGAACTTTCCAGGTCCTCCTGCATTTTCTGCACAGACTCTGAAAATGTATGTAAGGCCCTCCAAAAGGCCATCGGCTCTCACTTCAAGAGCATTAAGAAGGTTCCTGTTAACACGAGCCCAGTGAGTGCTATTTATTTCACGTTTCTCAATCCAGTATCCTAATATTGGGCTTCCATTATCTTTGGGTTCCTTCCACTTGACTAGCATACTATTGGCTGTAACATCTTCAATTTCAGGCTTTTCTGGTGCATCAGGTGGGGCTGTGAATTTATGAAATTTACGCATTAAAAATTGTTTTTTACATGAATTCGTATCAAATAATTTGAAACTATTCGATTGGGCAAAAGACTTACTAAATGGATCTTTAGCAACAAGAGGTTGTGAAACACATGGTGGTCCAGGGCCGAATCTATTTTCAGCTGTAACACGGAAGATGTATTCTTTGTCCTCAATAAGTTTGGTGACTGGATATTTGCAGTGTCTTAGTGTAGATGTTACAATAACCCATCCAATTTCAGCTTTTGAATTATCTTTCTTTTCTAATATGTAGTTCAAGATTTCACTGCCACCATCATCCAAGGGAGGTTCCCACTGGCATATAACAGAATTCTTCCTCACTTCATCGAAAGTAAAGTTCACTGGAGGACCTGGTACGTCTGAAAAATCCAATAAAAAACATAAATGATCACATTCATAATAAAACTTGATAATAAATAATAAAATGATTGTCTTTATGACAACTGAAGCACAAATAGCTTTTTTGCTTACCCAATACATTTACTTCACATGAAGCTTTGGCAACGCCATGGTCATTTTCAACCTTGATAGTGAATATGCCATAATCAGCCCGCAGAGAATCTCTGACACTCAGTTCAGATTCTCCATGTCTACTATTGTCAACAGTTAGACGCTCTGGCAAAGAAAGGCGGAATGGTTCATCCACAACAACTTCTCCTCTTTTCCTTCGAGGAACAATTTTGTCCACTCTTTTCTTTATCTCCTCTGGTCTAATTACTTCATCATTCCTAAGCCAAGTAATAGTTGGATATGGTGATCCACTTATACGTGCATCCACTGTAATCTCATCTCCTTGTCTGACAGCAAGTCCAGATTGTAAATTTCCTGCAAGGAACACTTTTGGAGGATCTGAGGAAAAGTATAAATAGCAATGTGTTAATGGAAAAATTTCTAAACTACCAAGTTCTAATGGTTGCTTTTTACATTCATTTTTTTTCTAACTGCAAATGCTCTGGGCTTACCCATTGGATCTGCAGCTTTAATTCCTGGAGTGACACGGGAAGGTTCACTAATTCCTGCAGCATTTTCTGCACGTACACGATACTGATACTCTTTTCCTTCTTCCAGGCCCTTCACAGTGTAGGTGAGTACAGGAACAAGAGTATCATTGCATCTTTCCCATCTTTCACCACCTTTTGCAATCTTCTCAATAATATATCCCATAATCTTGGTTCCGCCATCATACTGGGGAGGTTTCCATGTCAGGTTAATAGACTTGGATGTGGGATTGTGTGTATCAACATCTTCCGGTGGATCTGGACGTTCTGTAAAATAGTATATAAAAAATGATTATTAATACAATTCAATAAGTATAAAAAAAAACATGCATTGTTATCTGTAGTCATACAATAACTTACGTTTGGCATCCTCTGCAATGATGGGGTTTCTGAGTTCAAGATATTCCCCTCCACCAATTTTATTTACAGCTTTAACTCTGAAATAGTATTCTCCATTGGGGATCAGATCTTTAACATTCCATGTTAATTTGTTTTCTCCTGACATAACTGGTGTGTAAGTTCTTCGTCCAGCCTCTCTGCGCTCTAAGACATAATGCAGTATTGGGGTTCCACCGTCATTCTCTGGTGGCTCCCAAGATACTTTGCAGGTATTCTTGGTAACATCTGTGGCTTTTATGTCCTTGCATTGTCCGGGCAAACCTTTAAAGTACAAACGTACAGTGAAAAAATGTTTATTTCCTTGCTGTCATTAGTCAACATTTTCTACAAAATCAGCACTATTTACCTATGACTTTAACATTAATGGATCCTGTTGTTGATCCTATCTTGTTTTCCAGTGTGATAGTGTAGACTCCAGCATCTGCATGAACAACATTAGCAACATCTAGTGTGGCGGATAAGTGGTCACTCTTAGACGACACTCTGTCTGCAATTTTCATTTCTCTGCCATCCTTATGCCAACTAATAGTTGGTACTGGAACAGCTCTGAATGGCACAGGGATAGTTAGTTTTTCTCCTTCTACCACAACAATGTCTTGGGTCTTTAGATCAATTGTTGGGCTACCTGTAAGATAAAATTATAGAAATGATATACTACCGTATGACAATTTTAGTTTCTGTATCCAATGATATACAATCTGAACAATATACTTACAGTCAGGATCCTTGGCAAATACATTCTCTGAAATTTCAGATGGATCACTAACTCCAATAGCATTGACAGCCCTAACACGGAGTATATATTCTTTATCAGGAATAATGCCTTCTTCAGCTTTGTACTTCAGGTCTTTAACTGGTCGTGAATTGATTCTCATCCACTTTTCAGTGCCTGCTGGGCATGCCTCAATATGATATCCAATGATTGGGCTACCACCATTTTTCTCTGGAGGCTTCCAAGCAATAGAGATGTGGTTTCTGCTTGCATCAGTTACATGTAACTCAAGAGGAGGTGATGGAGGACCTAAACACAATTTGAGCCATTGAATATCATTTTTAAGTTCTAATGTACATACATTTTTTCTAATTTATTTGCATTTTTACTTACTTGTTGGGTCTTCAATTGCCAACATATCTGTAGGTTCACTTGGATGACCAACACCAGCTTCATTTTCTGCACGAACCTGGAACTGAACTTCTGTGCCTTCAATAACATCTGTTACTCTGAAATTACAGTCTGGTCCAGTTGTCCTTCCAGCTTTCACCCAGCGTGTGGCCATTTTCTCTTTCTTTTCAATAACATATCTGTTTAAAATAATATGGATATGTATTTCCTCTGTATGTGTAACTAACGATGATTATACGAATTTGAGGAATATCAGCCAAAACCCCCGACTTGGCAGTGTCAGCAGACATCTATAAAGTATGGCTTACTCCCCTCTCCCTATTGCAAACATGTGCTCACTCAGCCAAGCCAATAGTGTTTGGGAAGTAAAGTGGAATAGCTCTTCAGCTGATAGCTATCTAAAGTGTATGGCCAGCCTTACCTCTGTATGGGCCTTCCACCATCATTTTTGGGTGCTTCCCATTTCAGTTCAACATGTCTCTTTGTTACATCAACCACTGTTAAAGCGTATGGTGGTCCAGGGGTAGCTGAAAACACAATATGAGTGTTAAAGAAACAATTTGATTCATTACCATAAATTCAAATGTATGTTTTTCTGCTATTTAGAATAAAAATATATCTTACTAAATGTATCCTTGGCCAACACAGAGTCTTCCAGTTCACAATAGTCACTCTGTCCTACTGCATTCTCAGCAGCTACTCGGAATACATATAAGGAGCCTTCAGAAAGTGGGGTTACAGAGCATTTGACATCCTTCACTGTGGTGTCGACTGTTTGCCAGCCTTTGCGTCTAACATCTCTCTTTTCAACAATGTAGTTGGTGATTGGAGAGCCTCCATCTCTTTCAGGAACGGTCCATTTAAGATCAGCTACATTCTTACTTATATTGATAACCTCAAGCCAGCGGGGTGGAGAAGGAGGATCTAACAAAATACAAGGAAAAACATGTTTAGCACAGCAGTTACTCAAGTACAATATTTTGCAATCTGTAGGTACTGTAACTTGCTACATAGATGAAAGTTTATAAAATGTGTACTGCATTGCCAATGACTTGAGTACAGATCTATATACTGTTGCCAGTAGAAAGAAAACACTATTGATAGACAGGCACATACTGTATGTTGTTTTGCACTATTTTGTGCTTAAACAAAAGGTGCAGATAACTTACTAAGTCTTTCTTTGCAGAGTACTGGGTCACTTGGTTCACTAGGCTCACTTTCTCCAGCCTTGTTTACGGCTCTTACTCTAAATGAGTACTCCTGTTTTTCCATGAGGCCTTTCAAGAAGTGTTCTGTGGTGGGAATACCATCTGCCACTCTAACCCATTCATCAGTTCCAGTCTTCAAAAGCTCAATAACATAGGACTCTATCTTGGCACCACCATCATGCTCTGGTTTCAACCAGTTCAAGAATGCAGATGTCTTAGCAACATCCTTGACTGTTGGTTTGCCAGGAGGCCAGGGTGGATCTACATCAAAATAAAAATTGCAGGTTATAATTATGTCACTTTTACAACTGTGGCAATATTAGCTTCATTCTATATGTAAAAATTAAACATACCAATTGGATCTTTTATTAAGATGGGCTCAGTCGCTCTACTTGGCTTTCCAGGACCAGCAAGATTTTCTGCCAAGACACGGAACTGATACTTCTTTTTGTTGGTAAGACCTTTAACTCTGTTAAAGACAGAAGATGTACAGTTAACATATATTGCAGATTACTGATATATTATTTTATATATCTTAACTATACAAAACTTAATAACATGTCCACATGGTTTGCTTACTTATATGTGGGATCTTTTACAGGAGTTTTGTTGCATCTGATCCATTTTCCAGTTTCAGGATCGAGTCTTTCAACCCAATATCCAGTAATTGGGCTTCCACCATCTTCATCTGGTTCATTCCAGGACAAAGTCACTGAGTCTTTTGTAATGTCAGATGGTTCAAGGCGAGTTGGTGGTCCAGGTGGATCTGTAAAATAGGATCAACATAAAAAATTATAATATTCCATTGACTGCAAAGACTAAATTTTTGGGATTATGTGGACAAAGAATGTAAATATTCTCTTACCAAATGAGTACTTAGCAGTCATGGAGACTGATTGTACAGGCTCTCCAATACCATACATATTTTCAGCACTGACTCTGAAGATGTATTCCTTAAGAGGAGTAAGTTTTGTAGCCTTAAATCGAGTCTCTTTAATAGTTGATGAGAGTTTGTGCCAGATTTCACTGTCCCCTGCTCTTTGTTCCAGAATGTAGTTGGTAATTCTTGAGCCGCCATCATCTCGTGGTGGATTCCAGGTCAGTACGCAAGATTCATTGGTAATCTCGGAAATATCAAATGCAGCTGGAGGACCAGGTTTATCTGTATATATATAAAATATGCATTTATGAGCTAAGTAGTGCACATTTTTCTGAAAAGTGCAAATAATCTAAATATAACTTTTAGACTGTTTTTACAAAGAAAACAAATTTGTACCTAAAACATTCACTTCAACAACTGCTGTAGCTCTTCCGGAGGTATTTACAGCTTCAATGATGTAAGTTCCAGAGTCTCTTCTTGTGCTTTCTGTAATTACAACTGTAGAATGTCCAGGTTTGGATTCAATAGTAACTCGCTTGTCTACTCTCAGCAGAGAGTCAGCTTTGTTCCATGTAATCCTAGGTTCTGGTTTGCCAGTTACTGAAGCTGGTAGTTCAATTTTGGTTCCAGCCTTCACTGTGATGCCAGCAAGTAATTTAACATCCAAGAAAATTTCAGGAGCCTCTGTTGTAATGAAGGGGAAGAGTATGTTACATATATCATATTTCGGGTATTGTGCACAATAACACTTTCATAAATATTCAGAATATCAAATACCTTTAGGATCTGTAGCAAGGATATCATCGGTTGGTCTGCTTGGTTTGCTAGCACCAAGTCTGTTGAGTGCTTTTACACGGTATGCATACCATTGACCTTCAGTGAGATTGTCCACTTGGAATCTGTGAAGAAGGTAGATTTTTTTCATGTTACAAAGAAAAACAAGACATTTTTTTTCAGTTCTTCTATAAGACCTCCTCCAAAGATTACACTTACTTAGTTTCAATAACAGCATCACCACAAATTTCCCATTTGTCAGTTCCACGTTGGCATTTCTCCACCAGATAACCCTTGATGCGTGAACCACCATCATACTTGGGTGGTTCCCATGTAAGGAAAATTCCCCTAGAGGTTGGATCACGCCATTTAACGTTTTCAGGTGGGTCAGGAACAGCTGTGATAGAAGATAGAAGTATATAAATGATTTGTTGAGCAACATACTGAAAAATATAATTTATAAGCTAGAACATTGTTCAGTCTCTCTTGTGCATTTAAAGGTTTTTTTCTTGCAATGTCAAGTCATCAGCTAACCATTGAGAATATTGGTATTCTCAAAATATAATAAGAATTCAGACTTACTTGCTGGTGCAGACATGTTTACTGGCTCATCAATGTATGCAGGTTCTCCTGGTCCACATTTATTGCAAGCTGATACACGGAACAGATATTCTCTGCCTTGAATAAGGTCAGAGACGGTGAATTCCTGGTCAAGAACATTGTCGATGACCTAAAACAGAACAAAGCCATCAAAAAATCAATCTGCAGTTTAATGGTTAATAATACAGATAATATTAAATACTGGTTTACTTTAAATGGTTAATTGTGGTCCATAAAATTTGGCTTTTAAAAGTCATGTAAGCGATTATTCAAATGCAGCCCTGAAGGTGGAAGCTCTTTCATATCTAAAATTTTTAAGTTGGAGTAGTTTTTACTTGGAAGCCAGCGTTCAAATCCTTATGAAATGAAATTTTAGTTCATTACTCACTCTAGCCCATGTCTTGCGGTTGACTTCACGTTTCTCTATAAGGTATCCAGTCAATGGACTGCCTCCATCATTCTCAGGTGCTTCCCAGGACAGATTAACAGTGCTTCTGGTAAGGCCTCCAACCTTCAGCTCTCTTGGAGCACTTGGACGAGCTAAGAAGGGTTACATAACAATTAATAAGAACAAGACTATGTTTCTGCAGGATTGTCATTCAATAATATTACACTTACACTATTACACTTACCAATGACATTAACATTAATTTCTCCAGACACTGATCCTACAGTATTTTGAAGTTCTAATGTATAAATTCCTTTGTCAGGGCGTTCGCTTGGAGAAATAACAATCTCTGCAAAAGCTGCAGTTGTTTCGATCTTGACACGTTCATTATTTTCCAAGACTGTACCATTCACTGACCATACTGCAGTAGGAGTTGGGTAGCCAGTGATAGGAACTTGTATTTTAAGAGGCTCAGGAACAATGACTTCAAGGCCATCTTTGAAAGCTCTTAAATCCATGGTGGGAGGTTCTGAAAAAAATAAAAAAAATACATTTTATGCATTCCAAATGTAAATACATTTTTGTCCATATCCATATTTAAAATGAAATGTTGGGAAGCAATTTATATACTCACTGTGAGGATCATCTGCAGTAAGTGGTCCAAGACTTTCTGTGGGATCTGATATACCAGCAGCATTCTCTGCAGAAACTCTGTAATAATACTTTGCCCCAGGTTTCAAGCCAGTTACCTAATGTAAACAATCAAGCAGATAGTAAGTAAATATGGACAGAGCTGTAAAACTCTAATTTTTATTAAAAATGTTTGCCATAATCGGCCAAATTTAGTTATGGTAGCCTTTAAAAAAATTCCACATTTACATGAGCATTATGTAAAGAATATGTCTATGGACATACCTTGTATGTAAGGTCTGGTGCAAGTCTCACATTACAGCGAATCCATTTGTCTGAGCCTTCTTCACACCTTTCAATAATATAGCCTAATATTGGGCTTCCTCCATCCTGCAGAGGAGGTTCCCATGTAAGCTGAACAGATTCCTTGGTTTGATTAGAATGAGTAAGGTTGATAGGAGGACTTGGTTTTTCTGTAAAGAAAAATGCACACACAGTTAGTTGTCTTGGACCACTAAACTTTTAGTTACGTAATGGTATATCAACCATGAGTATATGCATACCAATAGGATCCCTGATCTTTACAGCACGTGTTGCAGCACTTGGTTTGCCAACTCCAGCTTGATTTTCAGCTCTCACTCGGAAAATGTATTCTTTGTTCTCCACAACATCATTGAGAGTAGCTCCCAGCTCATCTGGTTTGGTAATCATGGCAGTGTCCCATTTGATTGAAGCTCTGTCACGCAGTTCAATAATGTATGCTGTTATTTCAGATCCACCATCATACTCTGGTGGTTCCCAGGTCAGTGATGCACCGAAGCGGTTGACATTACAAACATCTACATTCAATGGAGGTCCTGGAACATCTTTAAAAGATAATCATGTATATTATAATCATTATAATCTATAACAAAATAAAAATTATCCATCTTGTGCAATTGTTGGTTAGTGCTTACCGAATTTGCTCTTGGCTTCAACAGGTTTATCTGTTTCTACTGGCTCGCCAGCACCTACTCTGTTCTTTGCGCTGACCCGGAAAAGATATTCCACACCGCCCTTCTGGAGTCCGGTAACTGTGTATTCACAGCTATCTGCATGGTCAGTGACTAGAACCCATGTCTTGCGCTTAATATCTCTTCTTTCAACAATGTAGCCAGTGATCTTACTACCGCCATCACTCTCTGGTTCTTCCCAAGCCAGGCTGACTTCTCCATCAAATGTGTCAACAACTTCAAGATTTCTAACAGGCCCAGGAACGTCTGAAATTTGATTTTTTTTTTTTTAATATTAAAATCTTAAATAAAAATAAAATAAGAATTTCTGGCAGCATTCAAACAAAACTTACCAATTACATCTAAATTAATATGAGCCTCTGCCTTGCCATGTTTATTTTGTAGTATGATTGTATAGCGCCCTTTGTCAGATTTCTTTGTTTCAGGGATTCTGAAGCTTGTGGTATTTGCTGTAGTATCAACATGTACGTCTGACAAAGTTTCATCTGCCCTACGCCATTCAGCTTCTGCTTTTGGATAGGCATCGTATGGTACAGACATTGTAAGTGGCTTGCCAGCATCAATCACGATGTTCTGGTCTCCTGTCTTGATCTTGGGTACAGCTGTTGATAACACAATGTGATAAATACAGAAAAGTTCTCTGCTTCTGCTTATTTAGGTAAAATTTGAAAATTCTGTTAACTAGTATTGGAAGCAAAACTTATTTTATTGCTTGTATCTGTTAAAAAAAAAAATGACCGTACCTGCTAACTCAAGTTTTGCTCTTGCTTCTTTATCTTTGGCAATAAATCTGTATTCACCCTGATCACGGGGTCTGATTTCACACACTTGCATTCTGTGAACTTTTCCTTCACTCATCATTTGATGTTTGTCTCCCTGGACAATGATCATGTTATTTCTCAACCATTTAACTTCAACTCTGTCCTTATTCAACTCAGCCTCAAAGATGACATCTGTGCCTGGTGCTTCAAAGACATCAAGTGGTGGCCTGATAATCTCAATTGGAATTTCTAAATAAAAATTAAGCAAAATAATATTTTAATTTAGAATTAGATCAATGCAATATAGACATTGGAATTTTTGGAGACATGCGTATTAGCAATATGTATACCTTCAACAAAAAGTCTAGCTCTGGATTTCCTTTCATCAATTCCGCATGAATATTCACATTCATCTTCTGGTCTGCAGTCTTTGATAATAAGTCTGTGGAGGCTTCCATCTTTCTCAAATTGGTATCTTAACAAAAAAATAAATGTGTGACTAAAAAGTGTTACCACCAAAGTTCTGCATACATTATAACAATACTCCATAGCTGAAAATTTAATATTACAAAATTTAAAAATATAAAATGCAAAAGTCTTACTTTTTGTTTTCTCTAAGTTCTCGTCCATTCCTGTACCATTTCACTGCTGCTTTCTCCTTTGAGAGTTGGCAAGTGAAAACTGCATCCTCAAATTCAATAACAGTTTGGTCTTGTAGATGCTGTACAAAATCTGCTGGAGCTTCTGTGATTAAAAGTTCTGCTACTGCCCTGTCTTGTCCAGCAATGACAGTGTATTCACCTTCATCGACAAAGCCACAGTCTTTGATAATGAGAGAATGTTTGAATTTGTCAACTTTGTACAAAACTCTTCTGTCCAAAACAACTTCTTGGCCATTCTTCATCCACATGACTGTTGCATTTGGACGATTGACTTTGCAGCAGAAAGTGACTGATTTCTTCTCCATTGTCTCAATATCTTCAATAGGCTCAACGATTCTCAAATCCTCTTCTGAAATTAAAGATGAAAAATCATCTAAGTCATTGCAATCTTTTGCAGTGGAAGACTAATCAGACTAATGTTCACTATCTACTTACCTGAAACTGTTAAAGTTCCAGAAGACTTCACTTGTTCACCTCTGTGGTTACTCAGTTGTACTGTGTAAGTGGCTTGGTCATCTAGTTGAGCATCTCTTATTCTTAGAGTGTAAACTAAATCTTTGTGTACCATGATATATTTGGGACTATCAAATATTGTTTCATCATTCTTGAACCATTTGGCTTTGGCCCCTTCTGTGTTGACTTCACAGTTAAAGACAAGTTCTTGTCCTTCTTTAACTTGTTGGTCCTTAACAGGAGTAATGATTCTAAGTCTCTCTGCAAAACAAAACATTCAATGGTAAGTACCCTGGCTTCATAACTAACAAAATATTTATGATATATATGCTAGATATCTTATATATATATATATATATATATATATATATATATATATATAGTTTTAAAGTGACTGAACATGACAAATCACTATGGCATACAACTCAAACTGCATTCATATATTTAATGTGTGGTAGCATACTGTATACACATGGAAACTATAGGTACAGAGTGCAGTGTAGAACACTCTGCAACTGTTATGGTCTCTGTAGTACCCTCCTTATTGCCCCTTTACAAATTAGATTATTGTCAGCTGAGCCAGCCAATTCTGATGGAATTAGTCATCCATCTCTGCAGGCAGGCCAGTTGACACCCTCCTGACAAATAATGTTGGGGAGAGAAGGATCATAGACCCATGTCTATTATTCTTCTCTTGACCAATGTCCACTCCTTTTATTTGCAGAAGCCATTGCCAGAGGTGTCTTTTCCTTCTCCACATTCCCAACATACATATGCTCAGCCGGGCACACATATGTATGGGGGGTTGGGAGAGATGTATAAGGTGTAAGGACACTTACCAATCACTGTCAGTTCTGCTGGTGCTCTGGACTGTCCAATCATGGCAGCATAGACACCATCATCTTCTTTTGGCACTGAATCTTTAACAACAAGTATTCTCCTCTTGCCATCGGAAATGATATCATACTTATCACCAGACTCAAGGATTACATCATTTCTAACCCATTGGACTTCAAATGCTTCTTTGGAAACAGAACAGACAAATTCTGCCTTTTCACCCTCTAGTACCTCAATGTTCTGTGGCCTGGAAATAAACTCAGCAGCAAGTTCTACAAAAATAGAAAAAAAACATGAGAAACATGATCTACTCTTAACTAAACATTTTATTTTACAAAAAACGAAAATAAAGACTTTTTTTACCTTTTATTCCAAGTTTTCCTGTTGTTCGTGAACTTGGCAATCTACAGTTGTATTCTCCAGCATCCTCCAAGTTAATATTATGAATGATTAAAATGCGTTTTCTGCCTTCAGCAATATGCTCGTATCTTCCGCCATCTGGTAACTCAGTGTCTCCTTTGAACCAAGCAACATCAGCGCTGGCCTTTGAGACCTCACAAACCAGTTTGACAGATTCTGATTCACAAGCTTCAATATTGGGGAGATTTTTCGTGAAAACAGCTTCTTCCTCTGCAAATTCATAGTAAATGCACAAAACACAAAATAAATTTAGTTAGATGAAGCCAATGCTCCATAATATGTCACATTTTCATATTGTTTTATATTACTATGGTATGTAGATGTTGCTTACCAATGACTGTAAGCAGTCCGGAGGTTCTGGCCATTTTTGACTCACAGACATACTCTGCCTCATCATCAAAGACACATTTGCTTATAACTAAGGCACGTGTAACTCCTTTAGAAATAATATCATATTTTTTGCCCTTTCGAATTTCAATTCCATCTTTGAACCAACGGACCTGTTATGTACAATTATCAAAGATGGTTAATGGAAGAAAACAATATATTTCTGGACAAAACTTTCAAAGCTTAAAGATGGAAAGTAAAGTACCTTGGCACTTTCACGGGAAATTTCACATTCGAAACGAGCAGTTTCCTTCTCCTTAACTTCAAGGTCAGAAAGGGGTTTGGTGAATTCCACAAATGGAGCTGTGTAAAAGTATACAATTTGTGTCATTACAAAATATATTTATTATTCTACATCTACTTTCTCCTCCTACTGAGACCTCACCCCCAGTGATCATCTGTAATCTGGGTATACCTATTAATTAGTGATCAATTTCGCTGCAGCACCACCACAGGGGAAATAATGCATTACACCAGTGTCCATGTAAATTAATGGATTGTCTGCATAATGCAGGACAGACACTCCAGAGCAAAAGGTACTCTTAACTGTGGCCAAGAGATGAGGATCCTAGACAGGGGACCCCCATCTATTAATTCTGAATCCTTAAATAGTATATAAGAAGATTGTTTTACTAAACTGGACAACTTCTTTACAACTAAAGCAGGTCATTTTAGTATGAAATAATGATCAGACTTTATGGATAAAATTAAACTAAATGTTTATATACAGCTACTTACGTTCTACATTCAAGAATGCTGATGTCTTGAAATCCTTAGCATCACATGTATATGTCCGTGCATCATCCAGTGTGCAGCCATGAATGATAAGCTTTCTGACTCTGCCATCAGCAATAATGTCATATTTCTTGGTCTTGTGGATTTCTTGGCCATTCTTAAACCATTTAACCTCAGCATTTTCCCTGGACACCTCACACTCAAGAACTGCAGTGGCTTCCTCTTCAACTGTTTGGTCCTCAAGAGGTTTGGTAAATTCAACTGGAGGTTCTATAAGGTTGAAATCTAGTTAGTAGGTGCTCTGTAAGTGCTGATGCTTGGAAAAAGACATATTGAAAGTCGCTACTTTACCTTTAACAATCAAGTTGGCCTGTGTCTTGAAGTCTTTAGCAGTGAGTGTTACTTCTCCAGCATCTGGTAACTGCACATCCCTGAGTGTGATTGTGTGAACTCTTCCTTCAGCACGAGTAACAATCTACCAATACAAATATTTTTTTGTTATGAGACAGATGAACAGAATGTATATATTAATCCCATTTAATCCAGGTTTTGCAAGCAATGCAAATATCTATTTTGCATTGATGCAAATGTATTTGCTCAACAAAGGTGGCATTTTAATAAAATAATATCGAAACTATATGCAGTAGTAGAAAAAAACAAAGAGGGTCTGGTACATCAATGGTTGCAAAATTCACTTTATTTGTAGAGAAAATACAGACACAACAAAATCATAGGAAATCATGTCCCCTTTGCTGGCGTGTTTCTGGACCATAAGGGCCCTTACTCATAGCTACTTCAAGTTGCTAGGGGTGGATATCCTATATTTGTCCTGTGCATTGAGGACATAATCTGGCTTTTGCCTCTATATATACTATAATGACAATAACCTGGGCTATCTACAGTATCTATCTATCTATCTATCTATCTATCTATCTATCTATCTATCTATCACAAGCTATATAATAAACAGCATTTTTCCTCTGTCCTGTACACGGCTACATTTTTGCAACATTCTGTAATACGGCAAATGCTGTATTGAAATGTTATAAAAATAATAAGTGTTATGATTAATAATAATAAAAAATAAAACAATCTACACCTACTAATAATAATGGAAAACCTTTAATGATAAAATAATATACTAAAATAATAATGAGATTATTATTATTGATATTATTTTTTTGTACAAATTATAAATATAAATGTAAGCTTAGAATTTCACCATGTTTAATATTCCATTTACTAAACCTATCTCATCTATTGTTAATATTTTATAAAAGTAAGTTCTGGAACATAAATCAGCTTTATTTAAATAGTTGTTAATTAATATAGTCCGGGTAGAATATTGTTTTTACATTACTTAGTGCTCTGGTATCTTGACATGTAAAAGGAGCACTTGAAGCTGGGATAAAAATAGCAGGCGACAGAGTACTTGGAGTGCAAATCTGGGCACAAAGTTATGTGGTCAATTGCCTGAAATGGAATTTTAAGCTTGCTAATCCCCATATATGCACAGGACTTTACTACAGTTATCAAGTGAATGAAAATGTATTCAAGAAAGGCATGCTACTGAGCATACCTTATCATGGACACAATATCAACCAAGTAACTAAAAATATTAAAATATTCCTAAATTATTTCCAGTAAAATAAACTAAATCTTCAATATGCTAATTATGCATAAACCATTTATGCTTATTAATATCATTCTCAGTACACTCAATTAGCAATAATAAATGACTTGTATGTAATGTACAGTATATGGTTTCATGTTATTTCATTGTGCAAAAATATTCTAATATTTGTTTATATTTTTATTTTTGCAATACAAATAGTTCAAGCTTTCCTTACCTTGTCACTTGGCTCCAGTTTTTGTCCATTGAGGAACCATTCTACAGGTATCCCTTCATAGGAAAGTTCACACTCAAAGGTAGCCGATTCCCCAGCTGTTACTGTCACATCTTTCAAGGGCCTTAGCAGGCCAATTACACGAGCTTTTCCAACAGAAGAAGACATTTTCCATTACAATCCTCCTTCACAGGAAAGCACAGGCCCCTTACCCTCCAATTTCCATTGCGGCTTCCCTCCAGGATGCTGAGGGCTGCACTGAAACTATTTAAAGTCTTCCAGTGACTGTGGCCTCCACAAGCTACTAAGGGGTGGGGCCTGCTACAATTTGCATATGGTGTTTCCTTACATTGAACAGTCAGCAGTATACTGTATGGGTGTAGCATCTGTCCCTTCACCAATCAACCATATGTTTTTTGCTACATATGGCATACCCCTTCTAAAATAGCAAACTTGCTATTGGACAGGGACAGGTGGAATTGTGCTTCCTTATCTGTTGCTGTCCATCAATCTTTTGGCACTTTCCAAAATTGCTCTCACTATCAGCAGTTAACATGCCAACACAGCAAGTCTTTCTTTGTAACTATCCTCTTTCATAACAACTTATTAAATAAGCATCCATGGTATCCATGATGACACAACCTATTTAGTGCAATTAGATGGTAGTTTTCTATACAACATATTCTATATATTCATAATATAATACTATTACATATGGTGACAGAGTTCTATAATTGCTAACCATTTTTTTTATTTGGATGCAATATATTTTAATTAATGCAATACATTACCTTTCACTTTGAGATGAGCACTGGATTTTGCATTGGCTGCTTGGAAATCTACACCACCGGCTTGGTCCAAATGCACATTGTAAAGAATGAGGAAATGCTTTTTGCCTTCTTCTTTGATTTCACAATCCTAAAAAAAAATATGTGTAATTTAAAAAATTAGCTCAACATTTCATTTTCTTTTTTATGGATCCTATTTTTAAACTTTTTATATGCCTTTTTATACTAATTTGCTTAGGATATTCTAAAATATTCTATACCTTTTATTACCAAACATGTAGAGATGAATTGCTGATTTTATGAGTGTTTCATAACACTTTAGATTACTGGTATTTCTACTACTACTGAACTTTAATACGGTAAGAGTATGGCATACTACAGGGGCTGTACATAATGTATGGATGGTGGTTATTTAGTTTTAGATTTTTTATCATGTTTATTTATGGCCTGTAGTTTATTACCACGTAGCTTCTTGTTACAGTAAACATGTACAAGCAGATAAAACACTCTGAAATGGTAAGACTAAACATAATGTATGCTAGAAATACTTACTGGAGAAGAATGTAAAGGCTCTCCTTTCAATTTCCAGTTAGCATGGACGTCTTCTTCAGATATTTCTGTCTCAAAACGAGCAGTTTCTGTTTCAATAACCTCCACACTGTAGAGAGGCCGGACAACCTTAATGTCACGTTCTAAGACAGACAAAAGAAAAACAGGTGTCATAAGTAAAAATTTTTTTCACTGCATGAAATGGTAAGAATTAGTCAATGGCTTATATAAGTTACCTTCAATGTTGAGCTTGGCAGTGGTTTGGTCAGTACCACAGTCGCAAGTGTATTCACCAATGTCCTTCTTTGAAGCCTTTTTTGATGGTAAGAATACGTTTCTTTCCATCTGATTTAATTATGACATTTTTGGATGGGATAATTTCCTGTCCATCTTTGAACCATTTTACTGGTGCTTTGGATTTGCTGACCTCACAGTGCAACACAACTTCATCTTTCTCCACTGCTGTGTAGTCTTGAAGTTTGGTTACAAAGTATGGATCTCCCTCTGCAAGTAAAACAGTAATTTTCAATATCAAGATTTAAGAGATGGATTAGCTGATAGTTTCTTCAAGAAGACATTTTTGTTAAAACTTACCAAGCACAGTAAGTTTAGCTTCACTTGTTTTTCCCATGGCTTCAACTTTAATTAGAGAAGTATCATCCAGAGTGACATCCTTGAACTTGATAGTGTGGAATTTGCCATCGTCATGAATTGAGACCAACTTGCTAGGATGAAGGCGCTGGTCATTCTTGAACCAACTAACTTGGATGTTTTCATGAGATAACTCAACTGTAAATTCCGCTGTTTCTTGTTCTTTGACTGTTACATCTTTGAGTGGTGTTACAAATTCAAGACGAATGCCTATAACACACATATACAATGTTTTACTAAGTTTTGACGTAAAATCCACAATATACGTGTGCTTAAACTTCTGTTAATGTCTAATGGTATTCTGTTGCTAAACTATATTTTTATTTTGTTGTTATATTTATAACTCTAATGCAAAAATGTTGCATTTTCATAATTTTTAAGAGGGAATTTAAAAAGTGTCAAACCTTCAATGATAAGTTTTCCAGTGGTTCTCTTGTCCTCAGCTTCAAACATGTATTTAGCTTCATCTTCAAAGGCAACTGATTTGATCACCATAGAGTGTCTTGTGCCTTCAGCGAGAAGTTCATACTTGTCATCGGTCTGAAGTTCCTGTGATCCTTTTAGCCAACGATACGTCTTCGGCAACCTGGAAGTTTCACATTCAAATCTTGCTTCATCTTTTTCATACACCTTGACATCAGTGAGTGGAGTAATGAAGATGAGTGGAAGTTCTGAGATGAAATAAAGACATAATTGGTGAGAATAGGTCCATTTACTGTATTTTTAAAATAGTTATAACAATCTTAACCATGTATGAACACATGTAAAATACTGTATATATCGAAAAAATAATATGGACTCTTGCCATTTTATATTTATAAAATATACACCCACCTTTCACTTTGAGATTAGCTTCATTTTTGGCATTAGCCGCTTGGAAGGAAACCTCGCCTGCCATATCCAGTTTGCAGTTATATAATATGAGGACATGTTTCTTTCCATCCTCTATGATTTCACAGTCCTTTTTAGGAAGAGATACAAATATATTAGCAAATAAGTAATTAAAATAGTTTTTACTAATATCACTGGTAAATTCATAAAATGAATTAATGTCTCACAGGTGAAGGAGACAGAATCTCTCCCTTAAGTTTCCATTGGGCATGAACGTCAGGTTCTGAGATTTCCACTTCAAATCGTGCTGTTTCACCTTCAAACACTTCCACTCCGTACAAGGGGCGCTCAATTTTAATGATACGTGCTGCAATGGCAAAGATTAAGTAATTATTTTTTTTTAAGTATGCAGAATCACTATAATTAAATCCAGAATGTACGGGCTATACAGCTACCTTCTATGTTCACTGCTGCTTTGGTCTTATCAGTTCCACAGTCACATACATATTCCCCTTTGTCTTTATCATCAACTTTCTTAATCTTCAGAATTCTGCGCTTGCCATCGGTCTTGATGGATACAGTCTTTGAAGCCTTGATTTCTTCTCCGTTTCTGAACCATTTCACTGGTACGTCTTTGCTGAGCTCACACTCCATGGTAATGTCATCCTTTTCCACTGCAGTGTAGTCTTGCAATTTTACAGTGAAGTAAGGATCGGCTTCTGTAAACAGAATACCAAAGATAATCAATATAGTTTCATGTGTATTGCTGAGGTAGCATGCCACCAAGCATGGAACCTTTACCTATGAAATAAACAGACCAACAAACAAAAGACTATACATAGATATTCAAAACATAACCAAACACATATATACAGATATATGCTCAACGTGACACACCTACATTTACAAAACAACATGTAAAGAAGATATTACAAGTATACATTAGACAGTGGCAGAAATGGATGACTGTAAAGTTCACAAAAATAACATACAACAACAAAATATACTTTGACGTACACATATACATGTAAATGAAGACAATTACTGTATATGTAGAAAAAAAAGGACAAACAACAGCACATATATACTTAGACATAACAATAAGTACTAACTCAGTAGGCTTACAACAGTAAGCCTCTGTTGTAAGCACCTTGGATAAAGAAACAAAAGAAAATGCGACGTAAGACGTTATGTGCAACAATAACATGGTAGCTTTAAATTGGGCAATGGGAACTTAGATTACGGTCTAAAAGCAGAGCTTTTTAGTATAAAAATGAAATAATAATTTGCTGATAAGCAATTATAAAATCATATTGAGAGCTTGATTTAGATAATAGAAAATGTAGCATTAATACTTGTAAATGGTGTTATAGAAATGTTCATAAAAGCTTAAAGAGGTATTCTGGTCATTTCAAGTTATCAGGTTGCTGATCAGTGGGGGTCCAACCAATGGGTCACCAACCACTCATAAGACCTGGTTCCTGTGCCCGCATCTGAATGGAACAGCAGGTCTAGCATGTGCAATGCAGCTGCGTTTATTCTATAGGGCTGCTGGAAATAGCTAGACACTCCATTCAACTATCTCCAGCATTCCCATAGGAATTGAATTTAAACTATAAATGATTAGAATATCCCTTTAATTCAAAGAGCAGTATTAAATAGCATTAAAATAATAATGTAATAATGTAAAATCTATTTGCAGAATTCCATATAATTTTAGATTAATCAAAATGAGTCAGATTAGTTGTATGTTTAATATATTTAAAAGCTATAAAATGCTAAGGGATGTTAAGGCCGTGGTTTCAGTCACGTAAGCACTATAACATGAATATCTAGAAGATTCTAATGGTACTTTCACTGGAGACGCTTTATGAGCTAAGACTACCATGGATTCAGTTGTAGCTGGCATAGCAGGTGTTGTGTGCCAAGAGTAAAAAAAGAGGAAAGCGAAAAGGAAGAAAATTTTATACTAAGACGGAAAGCGACAAAGCATAAAGGATTGTCCGTTGGGTTTCATCCTTGCGTAATAGTAATGACCATATAATTATATACATGTATATAATTATATTGTTAACATTCACAGCTGTGCGACTGCCATTTAACAAATATCATACCTAATACTTTTAGATTGGCTGCTGTATGTAGACCTTTAACTTCTGCCTTAATTTGGGAGATGTCATCCATAGTCACTTCTCTGATTTCCAGTTTGTGAGTCTTGCCTTCTTCAGAGATAAGAATGGTTCTACTTGTGTGTAGTTTCTTGTCATTTCTGTACCATGTCACAGGCATATTCTCATGGGAAAGCTCAAATTCAAAGATAGCAGTTTCTCCTTCCTTAACAGTCTGATCTTTAAGTGGTGTAATAAACTTAAGTCTGATTCCTGAAACAGAAGTATTCCAATAAAATACCGTTCAGTATTCTACCAGGTAGAAATCCACTCCATCTCAATTTTAGGGTGCTATAGTGAGAAGTACTATAAGAGTCAGTGTAGGTTACTAATTAAAGTATATTTGGAAAGTGACATAAAGAGTCACTCATTGATATTTATATAGATTTCTTATTTTTATATGTTGCCCTATATGAATTTTACTTGTTGAATGATGCCTAGCCATCCATACTATTGTAAACAACTTGCCTTCAACCGTGAGTTTGGCTGTTGACTTTTTGCCATCAACCTCAGCAGTATATTCCCCTTCATCCTCAAATGCAGAGTCATTAATGACAAGGATATGCTTCTTTCCGTCAGCAATAATGTCAAATTTGTCTCCGGCCTTGATAATATCTGTGCCTTTTGACCATATGACATTTGCTTCTCGGGTAAGAGCACATTCAAATCTAGCCTGGCGTTTCTCTGGAACGGTAACATCCTTTAGAGGAACAGCGAAGTCGAGCTCAATTTCTAAAGATAGAAGGTGGTTCAAAGATAAAAGTTATAAGACCAGAGAACATATAACACTTAAGGTCAAATTATCTTGATCTAAAACATACCCTTAACGGTAAGAATAGCTGTGGTCAGGGCATTCAAAGCCTGGTACAGAACTTCTCCAGCTTGGTCAACTTTGACTTTATGCAGGGTTAGGAAGCGTTTTCCTCCTTCAGCTCTGATTTCACAAGTCTAAAAGACAAGCAATTAAAAAATATATATTTCCAAAACTATACCCAAAAATTATTATAGGAAACAATCTACATTATTAGGAATTGTTACACCTTGGTACATACTTGCTCTGGTATTCTTTGCCTGTTTGCCTAACATTGTATGGAAATACATTTAATACATACATTCATATGTAAATTAGCCACTGTTGCATAGTGAGTTATTTTTTAAGATTCTTTGGATGTTAATCAATACATAGATCTTTTCTGGAGATGGGTAACTGATCCACTCATGTTATACTGATTGTAATATTTGGAGTCAGGAGGGTTATTTTCCCCTAAATACAAAGCAAACTGGGATTTATCTCCTAAGGGTTTTTTTTTCCTTCCTCTGGATCACCTCTCTATGATATTACTTTGACATGTCTTTTTCAACCTTACGATGTTTCTCTTTTAATATAAGCGTGAGTTATTGACTTACAGGTGATGGGCGCAGTACTTCGCCTTTTAGCTTCCATTCTCCAGGAATATCCTCCTCAGATATCTCACAGTCAAAGGAAGCAGATTCTTTCTCATAAATCAAAACATCCTCAATTGGTTTAAGGAGGTCAACTTCACGCTCTATAATGGTAAAAATGGATCACTTATTGTTCTCATAATAATAATAGTCCCACAGTGGGGAAATTCAGTGAAAACATCAATGTCTGGTATTTTTAAATCTAAAAAGAGTCATTTTTACATACCACCAAGAGTGAGTTTTGCTGTTACTCTTTTTCCTTCAACCTCTACAGAATATTCTCCTATATCATCAGGACCGGCATTTTTGATGATCAAATAAATGTGATTTCCATCCTTTACAACTTCAGTTTTGTCATTTGGCTCTGGTGAAATTTCTTCATCTCCTTTGAACCATTTGATGTTTGGTGTGTCCTTGACTATATTTGCTGAAAATGTTGCTGCATTCTTGGGTTTCACATGCTGGTCTCGGATCGGCTTGACCAACCAGTCACGGATAACCTCTGCAGAAAAGACACAATAATTGAAACATTAGCAATGTTTTATATTCTCTTTGAAGTCATGCTGAATAGCAAACCACTTTAATTTTATCATATGCCTTTTTTAATTAATGTTGCATATATTAAGTTTAAAAGGTGCAAGTTTTTAAGTCTTACCGACTACTTTGACATTTGAGGAACATTTGATGTTAGCGCTCTCCACAGTGCAAGTATATACTCCAGCATCTGGATCATCAGCTGCCAAAATAGTGAGTGTGCGATTCAATCCAATCACATTGATCTGGTATTTGCCTGGCTCTTCACTGAGTTTTTTGCCATTTTTGGTCCAGACAACATCCCTGTCTTTGTTTAGCTCACAGCTCAAATACAATGGCTGCGTTTTAACAACAGTGACTTCCTCTTCTAGATTCTTTACAAAGCGAACCGGCAATTCTGTAGAAGATTGAAATTAATTATTAACACAGTATATAACTTTTACCATTATCCCCATAACGATACAAATATCACTACAGCATTAACATTAAAGGGGTATTCCCATCTCAAGGATCCTATCTATACTGCTAGCTTATGTAAATTGAAGACTTTTCCTAAATATATTGCTTTTGCAATGCTGCTTTGTTTTCCTGCTATGTAATATTATATCTCCCATTGTTTACACAAAGTTTCCATAACCACAGACCTGTGTGATAAGCAGGACAAGCAGGACAAGTGACATCACTCACTGCTCTCAATTATCTACAGCTCTGCAGGCAGGACAATCAGTTTAGCTAATTGCAGTTTGCTGATAAAGTTTTGTCTGTTATCTCTCTATGTAAACACACAGATAACACTGAGTCAGGTCTGTAGAAGAATGTGCATATTATTTGATCTGCATTTATATTAGATTTCTGGTAATCATAATAAGTATTGTGATACTTCATATTGTCCTGTTCAGAAAGCTGGGGGAGGGATACAGCAAGTGAGAAAAAGAGACAGCAGCCAAGTTGCTGAAACAGGGACATGGGAAAACCCCTTTAAAAATTTACAAAGCAATACACTATAAATAATATCAAAATCATATTTGATTTTCAATTTAAAAAAGACCAAATACCTTCAACGACCAGCTTAGCTGTTGATGTTTTTTCTTTGTTTCCAAGTTTTGCAACACATGTGTATTCTCCAGTGTCTGACAGCTGCACATCAATGATATGGAGCTTTCTGTCTTTGCCATCAGCAATGAATTTATGCTTGGGGCTTTCTCTCAGATTGCTGCCATCTTTCATCCAGGAGGTAATAGCAGTAGAAGGTGAAATAAGACATTCAAATATGGCAGAAGAACCAACCGATTCAGCCTCTTGTAAAACAATGTCCTTCAACTCTTTTACGAACTTCAGTGGAACAGCCTTCAACTGGTAGGTAAAGGCAGGCTCATCTGGAGGTTTGTCACCACCACTGCCAGGACGAAGCTTCTTCTTGTCAGCATCAAGGGGTGATGGCGTCTTTTTGACACCTAAAATTGAGATGTGGACATTGGAAAAATTGATTAAGCTTTCTCTTATGTTAAAATTGCAACTTGATGGCACTCTAGGCTTCATGCACATTTAGGGGCACATACGCAATATATAGTTTTACACAGTAAGTCAATATATAATTAATGATAATGTAATGAACAAATAGAACTGCCAAAGACATAAACAACTGTAGACAAAATTACAAATATAATTTTCAATTGAATATACTTATGAAATTAAGGTTTAGGACAGTGAAAAGGTGTCATGCTTCTTTTAGTAAATACAACTCCTTATATATTATAATGTAGATATAGTAGAGACAAGCCTAAGTGCAACACAATCTCACCTTTCAGTGGTAGTTTACCCTTTGGTGCTTCTTCTTTTGGTTTACCCTCTAAAGTGAAACAGTTAGTGAGTGATATTAGTACATTTCTTTAAAACTTTTTGTGCTGGATTTGCAAAAATGTTGCATTAATAATAAAGTGAACTGTAATGGGTTTAATAAGACTGTAATAGACTAGACAAGTAGTGAAGGAAAATGAGATGTATAATGTCACAAAAATGATTCTGCTAATCATAAAATAAAAACTAGAGAAATTAGCGATGGAACATGCAAAACTGTGATATTAGATTTTGAACGTTTGTGGATATTTGCTACTGCATCTTCCAAACAGGAAACAGAAAGACAGACAATGAAACAGTTTTTATGACAAGTACATATCCTTGACCGGAATGAAGAATGGACACATGATGTAAAAAGGTAATGAATGATGACATATGGTTTCTTCTTCAAAGATGTGCATGAACAAGTTTATGAATAAATGGAAATGATGATCAGTGTCTTCAAGCAATTATGAAATAAGCTTTCCATCCAAGAATATTTAGCGCGCATGAAAATGATGGTGGCTTGTGGAATATGAAGTTTTAAAGCAGATCTTTTTTTTTTTTTTTTTGAGCAGAGACTCCTCACCTCGTCTTCCAATAGCCTTTGCTGGAGATTCAATAGCACTTCTTTTAGCATGTCCACTGTCCTCACTCAGTATGTCTTCCTCAGACCCATAATCAGTGTGCTCAGAGAGGCTTTCTATTTCTTGTTCCCAGATTTCCTCTTCCTCTGCTTCCTCAGATTCTGTTTCTGTTTTCTGAGGACTTAAATCCTTTCCTTTTACAGGAATCCTTGGCAGAGGTGATTCTTTCTCTAAAGATTTCTTTGGTTCTGCTTTTTTGAGACCAGTAGGTGTACTGGTTCTGCTGATCACCTTTCCAGATGTGTCTTCTTTTCCTAAGATGCCTTTAGATAGAATCTGCTCCTCAGTAATAACAGGAGTTCTAATTTTCTCAACCTTTTTAAGAGTTGGCATAATAGGCTTTTCTTCAATAGCCTGTAATTTAGAAGTCATCTTGTCTTTATCTATTGGAGTTTTCAAACGGCTGATTTTTGGCAATTGGAGCATGTCTTCTTTTTTAGGTTCTTTCTCCTTTTCAGGTTGTACAAGCTTTCCTTCTTTTTCAACTGGTCGCTTCAGTTTGTCTTTTGTGTCATCTACTCTGGTAATCTTTGTTTCATCAGTTATCTCTATAACAACTTGTTTTTCTTGTGGTTTTTCAATTTTTCTGTCATCTACAGACAGTTCTTTTTTAGGTATTTCTGGAGCAACTATATCAGTAATATCTTGTTTTTCTGATTTTGCACTAATTAACGGTTTCTTCTTAGCCTCTACAGTATCTCTAGGCAATTTTTGATCTCTATCACTGACTTTATCTACAATGTCTTTTGAGGGCTTTTCTTTGCTCTTTAATTCTGCCCTAGTTTTTAGGTGAGACTTATCTTTACCTGTATCTATAATACTCTCATCTTTTATTTTGTCTACAAACTTTTCACTCTCTTCTCCTAGCTGAGGTCTCTTTTTAGGTACTGCTTTATCAACTCCAACTAGATCTCTCATCTCATCATCTTTGAATGTTTGCTTCACTTCTATCTGTTTCTCTAAACCATGGATCTTAGGTTTTGCTATAACTTCTACTTCCGCTTCCCTGATTTTTTTGGTTGTTTTCTCAGGCAGCTCTTGTAACTCACCAGGAGGTTCAATAATTTCGCTAATTTCAGAACTACTTACTTCTAGACTCTCGTCATCATCACTGCCTTCTTTTGCAGATACCTTTTTTTCTTATTTTTTTAGCCTTATCAATAGTTTTGTCCACTTTTGACTCCTTAATTTTTTTCTGAGGTTCTCTGATGTGTTCATCCTGGCTTTGCAATGATTCCTCACTTTCAGGACTACTTCTTTCTAAGATTTTATGTGGGGAAATTATTGGGGAAACTACTGGTTCTTTTGGGGGAATCTTTGGGGTTATTTTTTTAGTCTTCTCTACAATTTTATCTGTTTTTGTCTCTTTTAACTTTTTCCCAGGTTTTTCAATATGTTCTACAACAGGTTCCTCTTTGGTAACCTTTTTAATAACCTTTTTAGCTTTCTCTTTATCTTTTCTAATTTCCTTGATTATCTGAGTGGGTATTTCATCTTCCTCTAGTACTTCTTCGCTTTCTGTACTGCTAGTTTCTATGATTTCTTCTTCTTCTTCTTCCATCATTGGAGATTCATATGAGGGAACCTTTTTAATAACTTTTTTTACCTTTCCTTCTGCTGTATCTACTTTGATTTCCTTTATTCTTGTGGTAGTTTCTGGCTCAATTCCCTTACTTTTAACTTCTTTTATTATTTTTAAAGGCTCTTTTTTTGCTTTTTCAGCTACACTGGTGATATCTTTTTCTTTTAACTGTCTTTCCTTTTTTCTGGGTTTTATTTGTGGTGTTGGTGGTTCAAGGTATTCAACTGCTTCAATGTCTTCTTCTATCAGAACAACTGGCTCAGGCTCTTTGACAGCTATTTCAACCTGTTTAAATCTTTTCTTATCTTTTATTTTTTCTTCCTCCTGTAAGATAGTTAATGGCTCTTCATATTCTTCTTCAGAAAATTCCTCTGTATATTCAATTATTTCTTTTGACTTTGGTTCTTCAAAAACCTTGTGCCTTGGAGTGATTTGAATCTTATCTTTTTTATATGAAATAGTTCTCTCCACTTCAGTTTTATCTACTAGTAGTATTTCTGCTTTAAAACTTACATCTTCTTCGATTGGTATGACACTATCACCAGAAATAAAAGGTACTCTCCGAAATCCTTCTACCTTGCTTTCTTCAGTCATCATTGTACCTTTCTGCTTTATCTTTACTGAGACAGCAGGTTTTTCTGCGACTACAAAGATTTTATATTTAAGTCACAAATCAAGACCCAAGAGGAAAGAACAATTAATAAGATTCTAAAGAAATCTATACCATACACAGAATTGCCACTGAAAGGTCACACATAAGCAAAGCTTCCATTTAAATTTAATATAAACAGGACAGACAATAATGACAATACCGTTAAAAAGTACAACACATAAACAAACACACTAACCAAAAGTTTTGTCTAGAACAAGGGTACGAAACAAACACATAATCGGAAACAAGAATGCCAAAATGAAAAAAATAATGCCATAAACGAATAATAAATGCACAAGAGACAAAAGCTCAGAAGACCTGGCAACTAAATAATCAATATTACTATTTTTCTAGGGAATTTGCCTTATGAATGTAAAAAATACTTTATCAGTGTTACTATTATTGAAATATTATGATTACTTGACTATGTGTATCTTAGCTTACATACACATCTGCATCGGAGACTCCGTCACAGTGTCTGCCTTAAATCGCCAGACAAAAAAGTCCTGCACGCACGAGTGCTTTCATTTGAAAACAACAGACACCCGGCAGACCCCATTATAGTAAATGGGATCCTTCATATGTGTCTGTTATTTTAGTGGTCCATTTGTCCATTTTTCTGGTCCTCTGACATGCCAGAACAACAGACATCCCAGCACAGATGTGAAAATAGCCTAAATAACACATTATAAATAAAGATTTTTGCAGTTTAAAGAATTATGAATATTTTTGTTGTAGCCTTTAACCTCTGTATCACCAAAGGAACTAAACATTTAATATAATTTATTTAAAAAACAAACAAACATCCACATAGAAAATGTACCTGCTTTCTTTCCAACGACTGGAGCTGTGACTGGTGCTGTAACTGCAGCTTCCTCCGCTGTTGGTGATGGAACAGCTGTAGAGTAAAATGTATTGTTTAATTTGTATGACAACGGTGGTGCAGGAAAGGTAAATTGTATGACATAATATTCTAAGAAGGTTTAGGGTTAAACACGCAAATGTCTGTACTAGCAGTACAGTAATACCTCGTACATTCGCGAGGTTAGGTTACAGAGCAGGTCGCGGATCGCGAGGAATCGCAAATGTTTGGTACAAGTGCTTAGAAGCGCTTACAATGCCGATTTCTAATGTTTAACCCCTAAATATCAATAAACTTTACCCTACAGTACTGTACAGTATACTAAAGTATACTGTACAGTACTGTATATTAATACATTCATTCATTTTTCTTATACACTCACAGTAAAATGAAACTAATTACCGGGTACGTAACGAACAGGACGCTACTACCCAATAGCGAAGGTGTTTTTTTTTTATTAAATTTCACAGATCTGAGAAAAAAAGAGCAAAATCTATATATGTTAGTTGCCAAAAAAATATCGCGAATCTGTGAATTCGCAAATTCGGAAACGCGAGTGTACGAGGTATTACTGTATAACATTTAATATGCATATTAAATAGGGAACACCATATTTCCATGTAAGAAAGGTCCTCTATGAGGTTAAGAAACTTTCTTTTGCTGAAAAATGATAGTTGAGATTTATAACAATGTGCATTCATACAAATATAGGAAAACTATAATATGAAAAATAATCAGGAATGATATCTAAATTGTCTTGTGCTCTGCAGCTGTAATTTAAATGCTGAAATCTCTCAGTTTATAGAGAACTACAGGTTATTGGGATGTTCTACTTAAAAACATGTACAATAAATACTAGCAATTGATCATAAAAGTCACCATTTGAAAGATTTTATCCTACCTTCTACAGGTGATGGCACTTTCGGTGGTGAAGGCACAGCTGAAGGCTTAGCTTTTTCTGGAACTTCAAACATATTACCATTGGTTAATTAAGATTTAGCCACTAAACACTTATTTTGCTTGAACTGTTAAAGAAGCAACATATCTTAAAATATGCAAATATTAAAATTAGAAATACACAAATTTTATTTATATGACAATTATATAATTAAGAGAAGATTACAAAGACACATTAGTGAAGATGATTTTTCCACAAGCAAAAAAGACAGTGGTTAAAGCCAACAAGGTCATTGTATACATTGCTTTTTAATCAAAAAGTAGTTAATTCATGAATATTAATGAAGCCATATTGTTCAGTTAGAAGAGAATCCCAAACTGCATATACCTTTGGCTGGTTCTGGTACTGGTTTTATTTCTTCTTTTTTCACAGATGGGGTTACCTCTGGTAATTTTTTTCTTCTGAACTTCGGGAACTTAAAAATAGTATTGAAGTTTTTCAGGCAAGGCTGAAGGAGTTATTTCACTCAAAAAGTTTTTTTTTTTTTAATGATGGAAGATTGATATATAACTAATGATGTAACAAGCCTACTATGTACTGCTCCTGAGATCCATTTAAGATATATTTGAAATACGTTACAAGACAGAACAAAGTACAGAACACTACATTTATAGGTTTCTCATCAATAAGACATTGCTAGTTACCTTCAGGTTTTTTAATCTTCTCTACAGGTGGTTCAGGTTTTTTCACCTTTTCTACTGGTTTTAGTACAGGAGGCTCTTCTTCCTTTTTGACTGGTTTTAAAACTTTAAGACAGAGAATTTTTTTTTACTCTATGGTGCTTAAGATATGGCATGTCAAGAAAACGTCATATCGTCGCATAAATCATCAAGCATTTGGAAACATATAGAGCAAAGTGCCAATAAGAAGTACATAGGACAAACAATTGTACAATGATACAGCACTGAATTATTAGGAAGGTTATATCATTCTTGTTTATTTTTTTTTTTATATCTGCAGCAGATTTATTTTAGAAAGCTTGATCATGTAAAGAAAATCGCAGCTCACTAACTCACTAGAAGACTATCCCAGTTAGCTTTGTTTGGCTATTGGTAAGTTGTAATGTCATAATACAATTAACAAATGTAAATTAAATATAAATCTAAAATTTTAAAATTAAAAAAATGTACTATCTTTAGAGCAAAGCCAATTTAATTATCAAATTTTGTTAGATGTATTATAGCTGAAAAATAGAGAAACAAATCTATTTATGCAATTAATTTAACAGTTAACTACAAGATTTTATAGAATATGTTATAATGTTTTAGTAGCGAGATTCTATGATATGTAGCTGAATGTTTTAATAGCTATACCACTATACCTTTTTTAAAACTAACTTCTTCTTTTTTTGGAGGAGCAATCTCAGGTTTAGGTTTACGGATAAGTTTCTTTTCAGGTTCAGGTACTTCAAAAAGATACAATTACATTTTTTACTCTAGGAGATTGTAATGAATTTGCCACTTGTGCATGGTTTATTGTGTAAGTTATTGGCCCATGACATTGTATGTTCCATTATTCAAAAATAGTTTTCTACATAGATCACATACGTTAAATCTTTTATAGTAATGTTTTGTTAGATATAACACTATGGTCTAAATGAACTATACTATTAGAATGTACTTATTTTCTGAAAATACAATCAAACATATTAAAAAAATACGACTAACAATACAGTTGATAGGACATAAACAACATCAAGTACGAGCTTAAATACACATATAAGATGCAAAGAAGTCTTGTATTTGTCTCTTTACTACATTGCTAACGGTAGCTACAGTAGGTATTTATTGCACTCTTCTCTATATAGTGTGAAGAGTTGCTATACCTTTAGCTGGCACAGGTTCTACTTTCTCTGGAGGTGGGGCTGGTTTTCCAGGTATAATCTTCTTTTTCTCTTCTGGAGCTTTAAAGAAAATAATAGAATATTTACCGATCTGGTAACTAGGGCAAAAAGACCTGATATACGACTTGAATAACCTGTTTTAAAGCAATGTAAGAGCATTAGCGCTGTGCATAGCACATCACAAAGATCAACTAAACATATTTTAAAGAAAGTTGTGGAAGATGTGGAACTTAGTTGATGATATGACAGCAGCAGTTTAATGGTTTAATGAAGTGGTATGAAAAAGAACATGATAATAAATGGTTTGATGGTTCTGAATGATTAAAAAGACACCTGAATGAAATGAAACATTCACAGACACAAACATACAGGTTAAAAACAGAACCTCTTTTAAAACATGTGAATACCATGCTGAATTTGCATTCCTGTGACGATGGACAAGAATGGATATGGTGACATATTGCAATTATAAATAGTCCTAATACCTTTTATTTCCTCTGTCTCCTCTTTTATCAAGGGAGAAGGTGTCTCAATGGTTCTCTCCTCAGATTCATACTCTTTAAAGAACAGGATATAGTACTTACAGTAAATGTTGTGTAAACTGACTCAAATACAAGTTTTGATTGTGCATGGAGTAACAAAGATATTTTTGATGATTTATGACTGATAATGAACAAGACAAACGTGACATTGAAAACAAGATACATAGACAATGAAGAATGAAAAGATGAAAGATTTTATAAGAGTTGCTCAGAGGGTCTTTTTCTTTGACAGACACCCTGAACACATTTTTGGAGATGGGGTGAGTTTAATTAGTCCAATTCTGCTTTTCACTTAAGGGCTAACGTAAGACCCTTAATAATTTTATTTATTTTCAGTCACAAAACAAGGAAATGTGATGGGATGTTCTGACAGATGGAATGATGGAGGCTGATGATGTATACATTTAGCTATACCTTCATCTTCTACATCAAACTCTTCTTCTTCCTCCTCCTCAGATAAATATACAGGTATTTCCTCTGGTGTTGTAATTGTTTTTTGTAAAACCTCTGGCACTTTAAAAATATTACAGTGATACATATTAAGGTTCTATTTTTAATAGTGATCAATTCAATGTAAAACAGTAACAGGATTGTATAGCAATATACCTGTCACAGGAGGGGCTTTAATGTATGGTTTTTCCTCTGGCAGAGGCATCTTAGGTTCAACTGGCACTTTAAGAGATATTTAGGTTTATTAAATATGTGGTATATTCTCAATAAATATATTAAATATGTTCTATTTCATTTGTATACCTGAATCAGGAACAACTGCTTTTTTAGAGATACGGACTGAAGTTTTCTCTTCAACAACTTTTTTCTGCTTGGCTTCTGCCACTTTAAGAATAATTATTTTAATATTTAATATTCTTTCAATTAAATTAGCAATGCAGACTTTTTAAAATAAAGTTGACAATTGATAATGGGCCTGGAACAGCTAAATCTTTTAAGGGATTTTTCTTGTCTGAAAATTTATAGCAAAATAAAATATCACAATCTGCCAAAATATGAGCTTTGGAATTTTATAAAGTATTCTGTTAATATGTACAGAGGTAAACACAAAAGCAATATACCTTTTACAGGAGGTGCTACATCTTTTTTAGGAACTGTAACAGGTTTTTTGTCTTCTATGATGGGTTTCTTTGCTAACACGGCAGGTTCTTAAAAGATATTAATAAGACGTAAGTGAAAATAGACAATAGTAAAACAAAGTACAAAGAAACAAACACAAAATAAGAAGAAATTACTTTGTGTAAACAGACAACAGAAATTTGTATCACAATACAAAAAGCTAAATCAAAATAATGGACATTTATGTACCTTCCACTGGTGGAACAATTTCTTTTTTAGGTTCAACCACCGGCTTATCCTTTGAAATGGGTTTTTTAACTGCTTCCACTAGTTGTAAAGATATTAGTCTTACTTCAGTACACATAACACTTTGACAAAACACATAAAGACATTTAATCAAGTTTGACAGCATGAAGATATACCTGCAGCTGGAACTGCAGCTTCTTTTTTGGGAACTGGTGTAACCTTTTTCTCTTCTGTAACCGGTCTCTTAACAGGAGGTACAGTAGGAACAGGTTCTTTAAAGATATTAGTTTGACGTTAACAATATTGCGATATACTATATATATTTATAGATATTATAGATATACATGCAGTGACAAGATAATACCTTCTGGAGGAGGCTTTACTTCTTTTTTAGGGATAACAGTGGGAGCTTTTTCTTTTGGAGCTACTGGTTTTGGTAATTCCACTATTTTAAAGACAATAATTTCAGTTTAGAAAATAGTTTTTTTTCTAAGGTTCCTCAAGTTACTACACAAAATAGATTAGAAGAGACTAAGTGATGGTCAAAAACATTAGTATAATTTTCAAAATATGAGAATGGTTTTGGTTGATTTCAGATGTTAGAACGAGAAAGCCACAATGACTGTGGAGATGCTACATTGATATACCTTTTTCTGTAGCTATAACTTCTTTTATGTTGTCAAAAATGGTTTGCTTATCTTCAAATGCCATTGTACTTGGAAACACTTAAAAGATATTAGTTTAATGTTAGTTTGAAATCACCAATTTTGCACACTTTTTTGCGCACTTGGCAATTTTTGATAAAAAGATAACAATGATTATCTTATATACCTTCTTCTTTGGCCATTACTAGTTTCTTTGTAATGCTTGGTTTGTCTTCAGATGGTGGTCTTTTAGGCAAATCCATAACTTTAAAGATATTAGTTGGTTATTAATTTACATCCAAGTTTTTGGACTAGATCATTTGTCATAAGATGATAACAAAGATTATCCTAAATACCTTCTTCTTTGGTCATTATTTGTTTCTTGGTAACACTTGTCTTGTCTTCAGATGGAGGTCTTTTGGGGAAATCCATAGCTTAAAAAATATTAGTTGGATTTTAATTTAAAACATCCACGTTTTTGGGCTAGGTAATTTGTCACAAGAAGAAAACAAACATTATCTTATATACCTTCTTCTTTGGACATTATTTGTTTCTTGGTAACAATTGGCTTGTCTTCAGATGGTGGTCTTTTTTGGAGATCGATAGCTTTAAAAGATATTAGTTTGTTTTTAAAATTTAATAGTTAAATGTTGTTAAATTGATGACTTCATTTAGTAGGACAGGTCCTTATACCTTTTTTATGGAAATCAGCTTCTTTTTTAGACTGCTGCACAATAATCTGAGATTCTGCTTCAGGTGTAGGACTCTTTGACACTGGCGTTTCTTTAAAGATATTAATTTGGTATTAATATATTTTCTCTTGTAACTAATCATTAAAATAAAATATCAAGATTGATATTCTACCTTCAATATAATACTTGACGTCTCTACGATATAAATGTTCAGCAATTTGCGGCTTGTCTTCTAGAGTCAGTCCTTCCAGAACCTCAACTTCTGAAGATATTAGTTTAGTGTTAGTAATATTCAATTATCATTTATAGACTAATGGTTACTTCAAAGAATCAGGCTACCTTCAATATAGGTATCTGCTCTTCTTGTTGCATTCAGTACTTTTTCTTCATGAGTCTGTATTTTATGTCCATCTGCCACTGAAGATATTAGTTGAAAATTAGTATTTTGCTTTTGGTTTACATTTTCAGAGTTTGTGATGTGAAATTGATTTTATATAAAAATTCAGTATAATTGATGTAATGAAAACTTATGCAACTTCCTCTTATACTAATACTTTTCCTCACAATACAAATATCAAGGTCTGTTTGATTTCAATAGATGAAAACACTCTGTTTAACATCCAAAAGCAGATCTAGTCTTTTTCAAGTGGATACAATTCTATGTCTATATCTGTATATTCCTTGCTTATGTAAGTGAACTTCATTTCTGGTATCTCCAGAAAGATGACTTCTCCTTGGGTCACAACTATTTTAAGTATAATAAAATACTGTTATAATGTACTATAAAATATGTTTTGGTGATTGATATGGTTACAGTAAGAATGACTGTAATGCATTTTACCTTCCACTTGGGAAGTATCTTCTTTCTTAGTTACTGTAATTTTTGGCTTGACTTCAGTCATCGGTCTTTTTTTGATACCTGTTAAATAAGACATCAGCTGAAAAATATTTTACTATTTGAGTGAATATTTTTCAATTGATGTCTTAATGGTTGTAGTTGAAGATATATGATATAATATACAATACCTTCTTTATGAAGGTCAACTTGCTTCTTAGGTTTACTAATTTGTGTTATCTCCTGAGGGATCTGTCTCTCCTTGGTCTCAACTAATTTAAATATATTAAAATATCATTATTATTTTACAACTGGATATTTGGCTATTGATATGGTAAGAACAATATTGTTCTATACTATTCTAGAATATATTTTGGTGATAATGGTTACAGTAAGAATAATATTGTGTCTACCTTCCACTTGGGAAGTATCTTCTCTCTCAGTTACTGTAATTACTGTCTTGTCTTCAGCGATAGGTCTCTTTGTGATACCTATTAAATAAAATATTAGCTAAACTCAGTATTTTGCTCTTTGAATGAATGATGTTTGTGGCTAAAAGGTATATGCTATAATATACAATACCTTCTTTATGAAGGCCAACTTCTTTTTTATGTTTAGTTATATGTGGCATCTCCTGAGGGATTAGTCTTTCCTTGGTCTCAACTAAGTTAAATATAATAAAATATTATTATTTTGCTCTAGAATATATTTTGGTGAGTGATATGCTCACAGTAAAAATAATATTGTGTCTACCTTCCACTTGGGAAATATCTTCTTTCTTAGATACAGTAATTTTTGGCTTGTCTTCAGCGATAATTATCTTTGTAATATCTATTAAATAAGATATTAGCTAAAGATTAGTATTTTGCCATTTAAATGAATATTTTTGAGTTAATGGTTGTGATAGAAGGTATATGCCATAACATAAGAGTACCTTCTTTAAGAAGGCTGCCATCTTTTTTAGGTTTAGTGATTTGTGGTATTTCTTGAGAGATCAGTCTTTCATTTGTCTCAACTAATTAAAAAAATAATATACTGTATATCATGCTGCTATAAAATATATTTTGATTGAAATGGTTACAGTAAGAATAGTATTATGTCTACCTTCCACTTGGAAAGTATCTTCTCTTTTAGTTATAGTAATTTTTGGCTTGCCTTCAATGATAGGTCTCTTTGAGATATCTATTAAATAAAACATTAACTAAAAATTAGTATTTTGGTTTTTCAGAGAATATCTTTAAGTTGATGAGTTAATGGTTGTAGAAGAATGGATATGTTATAACATACACTACCTTCTTTATGAGGGCCAATTTCTTTTTTAGGCTTAGTCATTTGTGGTATCTCGTGAGGGAAAAGTCTCTCCTTGGTCTCAACTAATTTAAATATAATAAAATATCATTATTTTGCTCTAGAATATATTTTGGTGATAGATATGGTCGCAGTAAGAATAATATTGCATCTACCTTCCACTTGGGAAATATCTTCTCTCTTAGTTACAGTAATTTTTGGCTTGTCTTCAGCGATAGGTCTCACTATGATATCTATTAAGATATTAGCTACAAATTAGTATTTTGCTATTTCAGTGAATATTTTTCAGTTAATGATTGGAATAGAAGGTATATGCCATAATATACCGTACCTTCTTTAAGAAGGCTGACATCTTTTTTAGGTTTAGTGATTTGTGGCCTCTCCTGAGGGATCAGTCTTTCCTTGGTCTCAACTAATTAAAAAATAAATAAATAAAAATATATATCATGCAACTATAAAATATATTTTGATGATTGAAATGGTTACAGTAAGAATAGCATTGTGTCTACCTTCCACTTGGGAAGTATCTTCTCTCTTAGTTACAGTAATTTTTGGCTTGTCTTCAGCGATAGGTCTTTTTGAGATACCTAGTAAATAAAATATTAACTAAAAATTAGTATTTTGCTTTCTGAGAGAATAGTTTTGAGTTGACGTGTTAATGGCTGTAGAAGAATGGAGGTGAATTTTATAGTATGGATGAGAGCATCATTCATACGAAATAAACTGTCACCCATTTGAAGCAGGGAACTGCAACTGGTAGAGACAATGGGAGAAAGAGATGGATTCACAGTAATGAAACAGGAAGATGGAGGAGAAACTGTGGATGTTTGCATGCTAATTTAAACATATTTACAGTACCTTCTTTATGAAGGCCAATTTCTTTTTTATATTTAGTTATCTGTGGCGTCTCCTGTGGGATCCATCTTTCCTTGGTCTCAACTAAGTTACATATAATGAAATATTAGTACTTTGCTCTAGAATATTTTTTTTTGATTGATACAGTTATAGTGAGAGTAATATTGTATCTACCTTCTACTTGGGAAGTATCTTCTATCTTAGTTACAATCATTTTTGGCCTGTCTTCAGAGATAGATCTCTTTCTGATATCTATTAAATAAGATATTAGCTAATAATTAGTATTTTGCTTTTAATAAGATTTTTTAGTTAATGGTTGTAGTAGAAGGTATATTTCATAATATACAGTACCTTCTGTAAGAAGGCCATCATCTTTTTTGGGTTTAGTGATTTGTGGCATCTCTTGAGGGATCAGTCTTTCCTTGGTCTCAACTAATGTAAATATAATTAATTATAATTATTATTCCATAAAATATATTTTGGTGATTGACACGTTCACAGTAAAAATGGTATTGTGTCTACCTTCCACTTGGAAAGTATCGTCTCTTTTAGTTACAGAAATTTTTGGCTTGTCTTCAACAAAAGATCTCTTTGAGATATCTGTTAAATAAAATGTTAACTGAAAATTAATATTTTGTTTTCTGAGAAAACATTTTTGAGTTGATAAGTTAATGGTTGTAGAAGAATGGATATGTTATAATATACAGTACCTTCTTTATGAAGGACAATTTCTTTTTTAGGTTTAATCATTTGTGGCATCTCCTGAGACATCAGTTTTTCCTTGGTTTCAACTAAGTTAAATATAACAAAATATCATTCTATTATTCTAGATAATATTTTGGTGATTGATATGGTCTCAGTAAGAATAATATTGCTTATACCTTCCACTTGGGAAGTATCTTCTTTCTTAGTTACAGTCATTTTTGGCTTGTCTTCAGTGATAGGTCTCTTTGTAATATCTATTAAATAAGATATTAGCTAAAAATTAGTATTTTGCTATTTCAGAGAATTTTTTTTAAGTTAACGGTTATAATAAAAGTATATGTCATAATGTACAGTACCTTCTTTAAGAAGGCTGCCATCTTTTTTCAGTTTAGTGATTTGTGGCATCTCCTGAGGGATCAGTCTTTCCTTAGTCTCAACTAATTAAAAATAAACAAATATATATATATATATATATATATATATATATATGTATCATGCTGGTTCAAATGGTTACAGTAAGAATAGTATTGTGTCTACCTTTCACTTGAAAAGTATCTTCTCTTTTAGTTATAGTAATTTTTGGCTTGTCTTCGGAGATAGGTCTCTCTGAGATATCTATTAAATAAGATTTTAACTAGAATTTGACTTTTGCTTTTTGAAAGAATATTTTTGAGATGATGAGTGAATGACTGTAGAAGAATGGATATGTTATAATATGCAGTACCTTCTTTATGAAGGCCAACTTCTTTTTTAGGCTTAGTCATTTGTGGCTTTTCCTGAGGCATCAGTCTTTCCGTGCTCTCAACTAAGTTAAATATAATAAAATATTATGATTTTGCTCTAGAATATATTTTGGTGATTGTCCTATTTGCAGTAAGAATAATAATTTGTCTACCTCCCACTTGGGAATTATCTCAGTCTTAGCTAATTTAAATATATTAAAACATTTTTACCATATAATATAGTTTGGCTACTTATAGCTACAGCATGAATAATATTGTATATTACCTTCCCCTTGGGAAGCATTGTCTCGCTTAGTTACAGTGGGTTTTGGCTTTTCATCAGAAATAAGCCTCTTTGTGGCATCTAACAAATAAGATATTAGCTAAAAATCAGCATTTTGCTTAATTGTGAATATTTTTGTATTTTTTAGTTGATGAGTTAATGGTTATGGTTTTGTGGCATTTTATGCAGAATCTGACTCTTCTGGGTCTTAATGAGTTTAAATACATTAAAATATAATTATTTTACTGCAACATATCTTTTGGTGACTAATGTGGTTAGCATAAGAAAGTTATTTCTTTTTACCTTCCACTTGGGAAGTATATTCTCTCTTAGTAACAGTTGTTTTTGGCTTGTCTCCAAAGATAGGTCTCTTTGTGACATCTATTAAATAAGATATTAATTGTTTTGGTTTATGAGCACATTTTCTAATACTCATGATTTTATGGTCATGGCAGAATGCACAGCACCTACTTTATGAAGTCCAACTTCCAATGAAATGGGAAGACTATGGTTATGGCAAAACGTTAACAGAATGAAAGGACAAAAGTGCTGACAATATATTTTCTCAGTTATAGAAAGTTTTACAGCTTCTTTTGCAGTTACTTTTTTGCAATGTTTGGTTATTTCAAAATATTATTTTTATAAATAATAGATAACATCTGTTGATTTAGTAATGTTGACATTTTAATGACCAAATTAAAAGAATATTTAAAAAATAAAAATATACCTTCTACTTGAGAAGTAATTTCTTGCTTAGATACAGATTTCTCAATGGGAAATTTGGTAGTTTTTGTTTAAAAAGCAATTTATTTCCTTTATCATTTTGTTTTACATTCTAAATTAAGAAATGTAGGTTTAGAGAGTTATGATATCGCTAAAAAATTGGGTCTAATAAAAAAACTGAAAACTAAGATGCCATCCAATGCGTCAATCAGATCTCAGCTTTGATTTTGCTAGATCATTCTAAACAATTAAAGAATATCAATTGCCTGATATGAGCAACCCTGTATGTTTTAAATTAGAAGATTAAGCACATTTATTTATTTTAGTCATAATTATGACATTTATGATAATGGATAATGAAATGAATGACTATATACCTTCTTCATGAGCGCTAATTTCTCGTGTGTAGACTATAATTTGGGGTTTCTCTCCAGTGGTCACTTTTTCAGAGACCCTTTCTATTTTAAAGATTGATGTTAGTATCTTCTCACAATATGAAAAAATGGCTAAATAAAATTAATTATTGGTAGATATATAATGATAATACCTTCCATTTCTCTTCTAGAAATTTGTGTTTTCTCCTTGGCGGCTGGTTTCTTTGATAGCATTTCTAATCATGAAGATATTAGTTTAATATTAGTACTTGAAAGAGGACTAGATGTTCTAAGTGAACAATATAAAACTGTCTGTATACCTTTTTTAGTAAGTTCAACTTCATGTTTGTGAACTTTTGCTCGCATTTTTTCTTCTAGAGGTGTTCTTATTCGTGGACGTTCCGGTTCTTTTAAAGATATTAGTAACCAGCTTAGTAAATTACTAAGTGGAATACAACACACATAAAATCTACTAAAACTAAGATGTTAAATATTATAATGCTGTTTACCTTCCACAGCGTAGGCTATTTTCTGTTCTGTAATTGTAAGTCGTTCCTCTTCTATTACAAGTGCTTTTGGTTCTTCTGGTTCTTTAAAATACATACATATATTCCATTTTCAAATGATGTTTAAATATCTATTTTTTGAAAATGATAACTAATTTATACTTGACAACAGACATACCGGGCACAAAAATATATTCTTTTTCAAGGACAGGAAATTCTTCTTCCTCCCCTGACCACTCAGGTTCTTTGAAAAACAATTTTAGTTTTGTTACCTTAAAATTCTTAAAGCAAATTGGTATCAAATTAACTGTGCTAAAAACACAAGGATTTGGTCTTTGACAAAGGCTTGCAAAATAAGCCAGTCCTTGCAGATATACTATGGTCTAATAATTATTTGCAACCCAATATGTATTTGAATACAAATGTTGCATTTACTTTTATATTTAGCTGGTAACATACCTTCCTCATATGGGATTATTTTTCTTCCATAATCTATTTTAGATATATCTTCTGGAACGACACGCTTCTCTGCGGCATCCACATAGGCTTAAAAGATATTAGTTTTGTTTTAGTCAATTGTTGATATTAGCTTAGATGCGAACTGCAAAATGATAAACTAAAGATGTTCTCCACCTAAATTTATTTGTTGAAGCTTCTGATCATTACCACATACTGAAATAGTTAATGACATGGCATGAGAACCATGTTGGAATAAATTTTGGAGGAGTAATTCTTTACCATCTAATATACCTTCAGGTTTTGGCTTCTCTTCCCTTTTATGCCTTATGATGTCTTTTTCTTGGGTCAACTTTGAAGGCATCTCGGGAACTATTAAAGATATTAGTATAAGACGATAAGCTAGTAAATTCTCTTAGCTATATATTATACTGTAGGTGTTGAGGTATTAATGTTATCTACCTTTGATCGGATGAACTAATTCTTTCTTGGATACAATCTCTGGAAGCTTCTCTTCTGCCTTTTTGGTGACCTCTGTTATTAAACAGATAGTAGTGCTATTTAGTGATCTATCACTAACTAAAAGTAACATAAGTACTTACTATTCCACCTAATATTCCTACTATAATGGTGACTGTACCTTTAATACTTGGCTTTGTTTCTTTTTTAGCCTTTTGTACTTTTTCTTCTGGGGTCAATTTCTTAGGGACCTCAGGAACTTTAAAAAGATTAGTAATAACTTTTTTTTAGTTGAACATTGACTTTCAACCTTACAAGACACTGAAATAAAAAAAATATTCTACCTTCCACATGGTGAATTACTTCTTTGGTGACTACTTTTGTGATTTTTTCTTCTTTCTTTCTTGAAACCTCAGTTACTTAAAAGATATTAGTATAGTTTTTGTTACCATAGAGTAATAACTCACTTCAAACTAATTTCTAGTCACTGGTAAACAATATACCTTTGGAAGGAGGAGCTACTTTTGTAGGAATTAAAAGAGGAGGCATTTCTTCTACAGCAGAATAAGGTGGTTTTATAATATCTTTAAAAGAAATACATTATATTTAGTCATTATTTTCCACATTTTCCCACTATAATCTAACCGAATGGTTAAAGCTTATGTACCTTCAGTAGGCATTATTTTTGGGGGCGATACAATATGAATTTTTTTCTTCCTCTCTCTTAAATAATTCTGTCATAAAAGAAAGCAGTGCTATTTTACAGTCTGTATAAAATTTTAGGCAGTCTATGTGCAAGATTTATTATCAAGTATTATACCTTCAACAGGTGAAACTGCCTTTCTTTGGGGGGCTGTGACCTCAATTTTCTCTACTAAAGTCATTTTACAGAAAAGTAAAGAAATTTGTACAAGGTAAACATTAGAAATACTTGTTTCATAGATGAAAAGTTAATTCTATATAATAAGTGATATATACCTTGTGAAAGAGGAGTAACTTTTTTAGGAAGTGAATAAGGTAGTCTCTCTTCTTCAAGTAGTTCTTGGATAATCTCAGGAACTTTTAAGATATTAGTAAGATTTTACCAAGAGTGTTTTTCAAGAAAAATTAATATACCAACATTATACGCATAAATATATATGGTTCTGAATTGATATATATATTGTCCATGAATAAGGTTTAATATACCTTTTTCAGGAGGAGCAACATCTTTTGTGGGAGGAACATGATGCACTTTTTCCCTCTGGGTTGATTCTTGAGGAATTAAGATATTAGTAAGACATTAGAAAGAGAACAAACACAATCTCCATACAATGACAGCCATAAGCATAAGTGGTGGACTATGACCACAGTATTGTATACCTCTTGTTGGTGGGACTGCTTCTTTTTTAGTACGTGTACGAAGCACTTTTTCCTGTTGAGGAACCTCTTGAGGAATCTCAGGTTCTTTAAAGATATTAGTATGACTTTAGCAACAGTGGACAAAACAACATAGGTAACTGATATTTATGACATAAAATATACACATATAAAAGAATGAGGCATATAGTATACCTTTCTTGGGTAGAATACGTTTCCTATCCATAGTAGGAGGAATAACCTCTTGAGGAATCTCTGGTTCTTTAAAGATATTAGTATGACTTTAGCAAACATGGACTATACAACATATATAACTGACATTTATGACAAAATATACACATATAAAAGAAAGAGGCATATAGTATACCTTTCTTGGGTGGAACAGGCTTCCTATCCAGAGTAGGAGGAATAACCACTTGAGGAATCACAGGTTCTTTAAAGATATTAGTATGACTTTAGCAACAGTGGACTACACAACATATATAACTGACAATTATGACATAATACATACATACATAAAAGAAAGAGGCATACAGTATACCTTTCTTTGGTGGAGCAGGCTTCCTATCCACAGCAGGGGGAATAATCTCAATTTCTTCAGTAACTGGTATCACCTCTTCAGTCACTTAAAAGATATTAGTTGCTCTTAAGATTTTTGTACATTCAATAATAACTCAGACAAACATACACAGGTTGCCTATATCATAAAAATGTGACAAAACATGATCAAACATACATGTAATGGTTTCTAGTCTACAGCTAATATCTACCTTCATAGGTGGTAGTTACTTCTTCTTTTCGATAGACAAAGTCTGACACTATTTCTTCCAAAGCCTCTTCTGGAACCTCAGCTACTTTAAGGGAATGTGGATAATATATGTTCACTTATTTGTATTTTTTCATGTTTTAATAAATAATAAGGATGATAAGTTGAACTGTTATACCTTTAAATGGTGGGGCAATATCTTTTCTGGGAGCCGGTATTGGCTCTTGCTGTTTTGGGACTATTTTCTTGGGTAATTCAGGGACTTTAAAAGAGAATAGGGTATAGTGAATAAACTAGCATATCAAACTAGGCAAATATTATGTCTATTATCTACTAAGAAGAACACATAGCACCTCAGATAAATGTAATCAATACCTTTAGGAGGTGGAGGGGGGGCAGTTGGGATTTCTCTCTTAGAGATAGGAGTAGTTATTTTCTGCTCTGTGATTTCTTTAGTGGGAACCTCTGGTGCTTGAAAGTAGACATAAAACTTTAGTAACCTCATCTTAAACGTGAAACAAAATAGGCTAAAACAATAGATAGCTACAGCACTACATTTGTAGTAATATTTTATACCTTTGGCCTTTGGCACTTCTTTTCTAAAGGGCTTAAGGATCACTTTTTCCTCTGGTTCTGGTGTAGGCACTTAAAGATATTAGTAAGAGTTAAGCTTTTTTTCTGGACAGAAGACAACACAAAATAGAACATAACAAGTGTAAACCACGTGTACCTTGAGTAGGCTTTGGTTTCTTATATATTTTAACCTTTTCTTCAGGAACTTCCGCCTTAGGTGCTTCTGGCACTAAAAATATTGTGTATTTTACTAACAGTGTCAATACTGATTTACATCTAAAACGCATCTGTATCTGTGTTTAGAATATGTAAGCAAATTTATAGCTTCTCTCTTACTGGGAAATTAACACAAAAGTAATTCTAAGGGTGTGAAATAATATGTTTCCCTATAAATCCACATCAGATCAAATTAAATTAAAATGCACCACTACCAAATAGGTATAACATATTGTAATATCCATTCTAAAGCATTTAGGTCTGAGAATGGTTGATGTTCATGGTCACGTGCCTTTTTTAACCTACGTAGCTAATGTATTTGTATGTGTAAAAATTAGCTAGGACAAATATCTCAAATAATCTATTCTAATATTGTGTAATAATATTTTTAAAGACTGACAACAGTTAAATTGACAAAACATACATATATTGATGTCTGAAGATGTTAGTGACATTGAGGCTAAAGATGAATTTTGATGAATACCTTTAACTATAGGCGTAACTGTCTTTTTAGGTAATTCAATAACCTCTTCTGCCTCTGGTGAAGCAGTCTTCCAGACTTCAGGCACTTTAAAGATAATAGGATCACTCACTAAAGACCATATTCTTGCTTTATAAGCCAAGTCAGTATTTGAAAGAAGTTAAGAATAAATTGTGGCCACCTGTCACCAGCTGCTTAAAGTGTGGTTGCCATTTTTTAAATGGTAAAGAGGAAGTGTTTTTGTAATAAATGCTGAATTTTGTCAACTTTTATTAAAAAAATCCTGCTCTAAAGTTTTCCCTTTGCAATGTTCTAACTGAGTGTTACTAAAGAAAATCCATTTTTTAGCATGTACTATATACACTGAATAAGACTACCAGTAATATTTAGAGGCAGACTGAATATGGATTAGTTTTGGATCAACATTGATAAGGGAAAACTTTGTAAGCATTATTTTAGAATAATAGTTAACAACGTTATCAAAAAAGTCTATTAAAAAAACACTTAAAATCACTTCCCCTTCCCATAAAAAACAGCACACTTTAACGTATTAAAAACTCAATTATTGAAATAATATATACTACTTCTCTTAAAACACAATGCAGAATGTGAAGTTCTTATTTAATCTGGGATTTTGTTTATTTGTGCAATTAAATGCATGTTTATGTACATCCAACATTACAAAATAGATGAATGTTTAGTTAAATGTTAAACATCAGCCAATGTTTGTCTTTTGATTATCATATCCCAGATGAAATATCTAAAAATAAATAAATAAATCACACACACATATATATAGATATATGTGTGTGTGCATATAGGTATGGAATGCATTACTGAAGAAGTAAACATTTTATATACCTTTGAGAGGTGGTGCTTCTGGAATGACCTTTGTCACTTTTTCTTCTGGAATAATCTTCCTAGGTGCTTCTGGCACTTTAAAGAATATTACATTTGTTTTAAGAACAAAAAAACAATAAAAAGGCAATACAGTAAGAAGAACAAACTACGAAAATACCAACAAAGAAGGACGAAAAGGAACTCAGCAAGATTTTATGAAGAAGAAGTTCACAAGTAAATATCACAATTTAAGACATTACATATTTTTACAAAACAGAAGAGATTATAAAATTGCACTTTTAAGAGCTCAATATATACCTTTAACTGGACGAGCCTCCTCTTTTTTAGGTGTGGGCTCTGGTGCTTTTTCTTCTGATATAAAACGCTTGGGTGGCTCGGGTACTTTAAAAAATTTTTAGATATATTAAGATTTTGGGAGAGCTGACACATATATACACAATACATTGAAATATGAAACACTAAACACACAATTAAAAAGAAATATGTGCTACAAAAGAAGATTTATAAGAAAGAATCAGTATCTAGAGGTATACCTTTGGCAGGTGTAACCTCTTCTTTTTAGGAGTGGGAGCTGGCACTTTTTCTACAGGAACAGGCTTCTTAAGTCCAGGCACTTTAAAAACAATGATTTGTTTAAAGCACTGGGTCCTTAACTACTGAACTAAGTGTATTTAACTACTATATATATATATATATATTTTAGACAGGCAAAGGAAAATATAGTTGGATACAAGAAAAAGCCATTAAAATGATATTTTAGCTTCTATAGGAAACAGACTATATACCTTTAAGAGATGGAGCTTTTGAGTCTCGAACCTTGTCTCTATGTTTTTCTATTACTTTAAAACTACAGGTTTTATTTATGTATTTATTTAAGATATATTACACATTTACACAACACATATGCAAAGAGGACACAGATCACATGTCTCACATGATTCATTTTGTACAATTTTGGAAAGACAGACAAAACAAACAGTACATTTAACATATAGGTGGCTTAAGCTGCAAAAAATAAAGGTACCTTTGGCTGGCGGTGCTTCTTCTTTTTTAGGTGCTGGAGTTGGTACTTTCTCCGGTACTTTTTTGGCCACTTCAGGTACTTTAAAATATCACATTCATATATAAGAATGGCTTTACAAGCCTTATAACAGTCAAATGTTACACAAAACATACCAACAAACCCTATATACCATTAAGGAACACTGAAACATATGAAATGTTACCTAACATAATATAAGAAGACAGATTCGATTGTACGTATTGATCTCTGTCATAATATTTTATCAAGATTTTAATAATGGACATAAATAATAATTTGGACATAATACAATAAATATCAATACACAATTATAAACACACATAAAATAAGATATGGACATAAAGTGACATAAACATTAAGACTTTAAAGGTAAGATCATAATGGAAAAAAATCTGCCAAAGAAAGATTTCTACCTTTGGGAGCTGGCACTTCTTTTTTAGGAATTATTTTTTCCTCAGGAACAACTTTCTTGGGAATCTCTGGCACTTTAAGGATAGGATTGGAATTTTAGGGATTTGTAAGTACAGTAAAATGCTTAAAGTATCAGATGTAAGTAAGGAATGTACCTTTAGGAGCTGGGACCTCCTCCTTCTTAGGCACAGCTGCTGAGACCTTTTCCTCTGGGACTACTCGCTTATGCACTTCTGGTGCTTAAAAATACAGTACAATGGTTCTTTAAGGGAGGCCCTACTCTAACAAGCAACAATGCTACAGAACACTACACATATTTCTTATCAAATGAATAAAGTTATGCTTATGTACCTGCACTGGGAGGAACAGCTTCCTTCTTTGCAGCAGGAGCTGGTATTCTCTCTTCAGGTGCCGCTACCTTTGGTTTTTCAGGCACTTAAAAGATACAGTGTTTCTCATTGGTTTTTGCGATTTAAAACATTCAAAGAAAGAACACATATATATACATATATATATATATCACATACATTACACAGAAGCTAAAAGAGCAAACAGAAATACAAGACCCTCTGATAAAATAAATACTCAGCCTACTGATAAAACGCAATGCAAAATATAAAGTAATATGACGGAAATGCATATAATTCAGATACATAGATAAAAAAAAAAATATGATGAATTTTAACATCCTGTGCTTGTTAACCAGCACCTGACTAAGACTACAAAGTAGATGGAATGCCAGAATATCAATTGTACCTGTTTTTTACAGGTAAATATCGGCACTGGTTTACAGCACTAAGCTCTCAAACCAAATTACATATTTCGGAAATAGATCAAATAGTCACCTCTTGTCTACCTTTAAGCCCCTTTTTGCTGCTTACATTAAAATTAATCTACATAATAAGTTGAGTAACTTTATAAATACATTGCATTATTTATCCTGCATTGATATTTAGTTACCATTTTAGTGCTCATAGCTGCATTCACATCTGTAAATCTCACAGAAATCTTGAAAGTGAAGCCTTTACACCAGGACTTGTGCAGTAATTTGCCAGGACTTACATATTGATGATCTATACTTAGGATAGGTCATCAATATGTAATCAGTGGTGGTCCAACACAAGGAACCCCACTGATCAGCTGGTTGAAAAGGTAGCAGAGTGCAGGTAAGCACTGAAGCCTCATTAACCAGCACAATGCAGTACATAATGAAGAGGTTGTGCTTGATATTGTAGTTCAGCCCCATTAACTTGAATGGGACTGAGCTGCTGTTGTGACTCATGAACGTGCAGTCGCTGGTAAAGAGCAGAGTCCCTCTCGAAAAAGCTGATTTGTGGAGGTCCCGGGTGTTGGACACCCACTGATGACATATTGATGACCTATACTAAGAATAGGTCATCAATATGTAAGTCCAGAAAACCCCTTTAATGCAGGGGAAACTAGCTGTCACACTGTATTACAGGAGCTCAGCTAAGCTATTAATGCAGAACTGGGTTATAATACAGTTTTAATTTAGAATCCGCACAAGATAAAAAAGGCAATATATTTACAAAGTCAGTAAATGTTTTTTTTTTTTTTTTATATATAAAATGCATTTACATGTAAACTGTAAAATATTGCTCAAAGTTGTACTGTACATACTTTTAAAGCACTTCTAATAACAATACTTAAAGTGGACCTGCCACCACTGAGGACATGTCCGTTTTAGTAAATAATGTCTTTCCTTAATTATTCTGTATCATCTTGATTTCATAACTCATTTGCAGGCAAAATAGACACACAACAGTGAGTCTATAACACAAGAGTATTACTAGTTAAGGATGTGTCCCTACAAAGTCTGACACTGTTCAATCAGTGGTGACTGTGTATGTACACATAACCCTTTGGCAGGAGGCAATGGTAACACTCAATTTTTTCATACATTTCTAAAAAGTAGAAGAATTAGAATCCATGCACACAACCATGCATCCAATATGGGGCTGAGTTTGCAGCGGAAAGCAGTAAGATTACATTTGGAGTGACATCCGAATGCATCGTGATGCACTCACCTCTATGGGAGCTTCGGATCCATTCCATTCTGATGACATGGATGATTATAGAGCAAGTCCTATTCTGTTCCGTGTCATCGGAACACAATGGAAGCCCCCATAGACATGAATGCATCACCGAATGCACTCAGAGTGACCTCCGAATGTCATCTAACTGCATTCTGTTGTACACTGGGTCATGTGCATGGTGTCTAATAGAGACACTGCGCAACATTGAGTTCCAAGAAAAATTGCTCCAGTATTGTTACTTCATAGGTAATGCAAGTATTCACTGAAACAAACATGTCAGGAGTGGCGAGAGGATTTATTGACAATCTGTGGAGTTTCTCATGCTAATCTATAATTGTAAAAAATTACAATTTATAAATAAACAGTACAGCGTGCATCCAAAGCTTTGTACAAAAGACTACCAACTACCAACCAAGAAGCAAAACAATAACTACTGTACTACGAAGATCACAACTTTGTATCAAAATTGTATCATATTACTGTAATATTGTACAGTGCAAGTAAAATACAAAACAGCTAAATCTTTCTATGATTCTATATTTTTGGAAAGTTCCTTACATTTATACTTAAATTTTTGCAATAAATATTTAAAATGTATTTTTACAATTTTTAAAGGATATCTGACATGTAGCCCGTACACCAAAAATAAAAAAAACTAAATGTAATTTCTACTTGCTCAATTTGTTAATTTTAAAGTTTAATTGATTTATAATATTACAGTATTTAAACATTATTAATTATATTTTTTATTATTAATCTGGATAGACTAGATAATCAACATTAAAAAACTACCTTTGGCTGGTGGCACTCTCACTTTTGGAGCTTCCTCTTCTACCTTTTTCTCTGGAATTGGCTTCTTAATGTCCTTAGAAACTTTAAAAACATTGGAACTTTTAGCCGTTTAAGATGTTAAAAGATAAACACATGAGACACAGAACATGAAACATTTTTTCTCCTGCATCAAAAGAAAAAGTCTAGTTAGTTATGAAGATGGAGGTGCCGAAACACCATAAGAGTTTTACAATGACGACAACAGACAACATGAAACATGACAATGATGAAGGTAACATGAGTACAGAATTAAAATGGGATGGAAAAAGTTTGTGATCACACGAAGAGCTAATATACCTTCAACATGTATAATTTCTTCTTTCTTAGACATAGTAATAGCTTCCTTTACTTTAGGAACAGGTTTCTTGGGCTCTTCAGGCACTTTAAAAAGATTAGTTCACTTAAGATATTTCAAGAGTATAAGAAAAACATAAAACATACAACAAAAACAAATAGTGGAAAGTAAACAGGAAGTGCATAAAGAGATAATCGCCCTAGCTGGTCAGTATAATATAAGATGTATAATGTAAGAATGATGTTAGTTATATGTTTTAGACAATATACTATGTAATATTGAATATTTTTGTGTCAAGAAGTATTGTAGGTATGGTAGTTTTATTGGCAGAAAAATTACATTTGCAAGCTGTCAAAGACACAAAAGTATCAAATATTACATGATTTTTTTCAACACTGTACTACACTATTTTTCCCTAAACAATATACTATAAAGCTATATAAAGATATAAATGGATAAAAGGAAAATAATATGTAACTTTGATTGTATTGTATAATACGTATTTATTATGTAAAGATGAAAGCTTGCCTTGCTTCAATATATCTACAAATGAAAACTTATATACCTTTAGCTGCTGGCACCTTTTTAGGAACAGTGATGGACACTTTTTCAAATGGTGCAACTAATTCTGGTTCTGTTTATTAAAAGAATATACTGTATGAAACACCTGACATTTTCCACTCACAGACACAAAAATAGGAAAAAAAACACGAACACCAACAATACACACAAATACATACATAAACAAGAGATAAAGAAAGTGCAAATATCAAATACCTTTTTGCACAGAAACCTTTTCTTTCTTAGAAACAATAGTTGTCACCTTTTCAGCTGGAGCAACCTTTTTAGGTTTTTCTGGTTCTTTGAAAATATTATGTAAAGATTCAGTACATAAGAATAAAAGAGCAATACATTCAACAAAGAAGAACACAAAGACAAAAAGACACAAAGACTAACAAGATTCACAAAAGAACGCTCATTTCGCAGCTAACTTTTGTACCTTTTGACGGTGGTACTTCTTTTTTAGTTATGGTTACTTTCTTTTCTATGACGACAGCAGCAGGTTTTCCTGGTGCTTTAAAATAGCAATAAAAATAATAGTAAATATATATATATAATATATAAGTATGTAAAATATATAATTTAAAAGTGTTTTTCTTTAGATATAACACGTTTAATGTTCACAGAACATATCTTTACTCATTACTATTAGGGGATTGTCTAGGGCAAGACAAAGGGTCTGCCTTTTATCTGCTGTGTCTGTCCAGTTATGTGTCTTGCATAACAATTTAGCCCAATACACTTGGCTATTAGCTACAATAATAAACACGGTGCATTGACAGGCATAGCCCTGTTTCTGGGAAAAGGCAGATCTTTTTTCAGAATCCTGGACACACCCTTTAAAAATGTATTATATACTATACTTAGTTTAGCTTAATTGACATTTCATGTGTTATCTTTTTATATCCATTATAGTAGAATTAAAGATTAGACAAGATGGACAAACTCAAATACTGACACAGAAGACACAGAGTAAGGTAAAGACTAGTACCTTTCTCTTCATAAACCACATCAACTCTTTTGTAAAAGCGTTCTTTTTCTGCTGGTATTGCTGTATCAGGTTTTTCATAAACCTCTTCTTCATAGACGTGCTCCTCCTCCTCATAAGCTACTTTTCTGGATTCATATTCTTCTTCTTCATATCTTTCTACTTCGTGAGTGACTTCTTCTTCATAAACTTCTTCAGGAGCTTCAACAATATAGTGTTCAGCTGCTTCTTCATATTGCTCTTCAGGAGCTTCCTCTTCATACTGCTCTTCATAAATATATTCTTGTTCTCTATAGATCTCCTCTTCTTCTTCTCTCTCTGGAAACTCTTCATAAATTTCTTCTTCAGTGGCTGGAACCTCTTCCTCATAGACTCTTTCTTCATAAAGACGCTCCTTAAATATGGCTTCTTTCTTTTGATATACTTTTTCATATACTTCTTTTTGTTTGTAAGCTGTGGGTTCAATAACTTCTGGCTTCTCTTTATGTACCTCAACTACATGAGCCTCCTGAACTTTTCTTGAGGTCACTAACATTTTAAAAGATATACAATGTTATTAGTACTATTGTTGGGCTTTATCCATGTGTTTTATTAAACGGGTTGTGCCAAGTTGACAGCTAATCCCCTATTTACAGGAAAGGAGATAAGTATCTGATGAATGGAAGTTCATTCACTGGGACCATCACTAACCATGAAATCATGAGAATAGGGGAACCTTTTACCACCTTCTAAATGGAACAGTGGTTTAATATATAGGACTACTGGAGATAGGCATGTGCTGTACTCTGCTAATCTTCAGCAGTCCCATAGAGCTGAATGGATAATTTGTCATCTTGGAAAAACCCCTTTTAAAAAAAAAAAACACTTTCCTTCTTCTACTTTTACTAATCTAAAATAAATTGTCACACCTAGAAGACCTAAATGTGGTACCTGAAACTGGAGTTGTCACTTCTTTTTTGGTAACAGTTATAACTCGTTTTTCCTCTTCTCTAGTTTTCATTGGAACTCCAGGCACTTTATAGAGTAATTTCAATGTTACATAAAAAGATTATGGGACACACGGTACAAAGACACAAAAAAGTTACATTTATAAAGAATAATGAGAGAAGTCACAATAGAACAAGCTTATTTTCCTCCAAAACCATAGTCTACCTGCTGGTGTGGGAGCTTCAACTTTTTTCGCAGCAATACGTATCTTAGCTTCTTGTTTCTTTTCAATTTCAGGCACTTAAAGACATATTAATAGGAATGTTCATGACTTGTTGTTGAAAGGTATAATAAAGAAAGAAGACTTACAGACAGTAAAAGAGACACAAAGGAACACAGTGACAAACACGAGAAATTGTCTAATTGCCTTTTTAGTCTTTTCCTACTATAATCTAGTAAATGGGGTACATTTTGATGAATACTAGAGTTTTTGATGTTGTGCGAAGCATTGAGGAAATATACACTGGAAAATTCTGCATAACAAATTTGGAGATATAAAAAAAAAAGTTGGGTATATTTCTCCAATACTATCAAATACTATATTCAAATAACTCTAAAACACCAAATACATTACAATACACTTCTGATTTACTTTGGTGTATGAGACTAAAGAATTTGCTTGCTCCCATAAGCAGTATACCTTTGGGTGGTGGAATCCTTTCTTCAGGAACTGGTTTCTTTGGTGCTTCAGGAACTTTGAACATAAGAGTTTTGTATAAGATTTTTTTGGGAAAAATAAGACAAAAAACAACAACACAGACAGAAAATATGAACACATTTTAGACACACATAGGAACTATGTACTAGCAATTCTATGTATATAATTATAGCAGATGATGTAGGGTAGATTATTATATTATAAACTTGCACCATTAGCTGCTTAATATAATAAAATAGCTATGGTAAAGTAGCTATAGAACATGTTAAACATGTAAGCCATTTAATATACCTCTTGCTGGAGGTGCTTCAGGTTTTTCAGGAGCAGCTATTGGAACCTTTCCAGCAATTTTAGGTTTCTTAACAGCTTCAGGTACTAAGACACAGTAACACATTTAAGAGGTTTAGACAAAACACTATTACTAGACATATGACAACGTATAAAAAAACATTTGATACATATACTGACAACATATTTAAAGACCACATTTAAGAAGAAGAATATTGTACTCTTTGTAGTCTTAGCCAAAATACCTTTGATTGGGGCAACTTCTTCTGTTGTAGAGATAGGAACAGGTACCTTTGCTGGTGCAGGTACCTTTTCAGCAAGAACCTTCTTGGGCACCTCAGGAACTTTAAAATAGTAAAGGAATTCTGTGATCACTCTATATTTTCAATATAGTTGGGTGTAAGACACACAGACAACACGTTATTATCAATAACATGTGTGGACACCAGGCAAGACATAAGTAAGAGGTACAGTATACACACAAAAGATAAAACATGTATGACATATTGTTTATGAGACACACATACGACATGTACATTAATTTGTACCTTATATTAGTAGTCAAATTAGATTTTGTCTATTTTCATGCACTTTTTGGTTTTCCTCCATTTTTTTTTTTTTTTTTTTTTATATTAAGCTAATATCAACTTGTTAAGCTTTTATGGAATGTATTTGCAGAGAAAATTGTCTATGCGCTCTAGTCAGTGTTAAAGCATGGATACTAGAGAGATGACCCAGCGTACTAAAATCAAAGCCAGCAGTTTAGTTACTACATCAAAGAAGCAATAAACAGATTGAGCGTATGGTTTGTTCTTGCCGAACATTGCTAGATCAAGCTACCTTTTGCTGGAACAGCCTCTTCCTTTTTAGAAACAGGTACAGGCATTTTCCTTGGTGTTTCGGGCACTTTAAAAATATTATTTTTGTGTCAGATATCATGCAAAACCTAATTCAATTTTAACCTATAGATATTACCATGATAAAGTTTTCTTTCCTGATATATATTCTGCACATATACAATTTATTATAAAGCATATATCAGGTCCAAATGTAGTGGCGCAATTCTATAGGCTGACACAGAGTACAGAGAAAGACTACTGACAAAAATAAAGAGTTATACCTTTGGCGTGCACAGCCTCTTCTTTTTTAGGCAAGAAGCTAGGAACTCTCTCCTCTGGTGCAGGTTTTGCAGGCACTTAAAGAATATTATTTAATTTTAGAGAGTTGTAATAAAAAGAGTACCTCTAGTCACCATTTACTACCCAAGAATTACACAATGTACAAACAATGTACAGTACACAAAGACATATTCGGTGCAATGTGATCAGTGTGGGAATGTGCAAGTATAAAGAATTGTATGTGGCAAGCTTAGAAGATGGTACAGAGTTTTCTTTTTGTGAACAGCTTGTACCTTTAGCTGGACGAACTTCTTCTACTGTGGGAACAACTGCTGGAACTTCTTCTTCAGGAACTTCTCTCCTTGGCACACCAGCCACTTTAAAGATATGATAACCTCAGTTGCCTTTGCCCATACATATCTTTTTTAATAGTTAACTTATATATGCCTAACCACAGCACAATGTCTTACTCATATATGTCTTCTATTTCTGAATAGAGCTAGAAAAAAACAAGTTACCTGCAGCAGATGCCTCTCTTCGTTTTGGAACAGAAACAGGTACTTTCTCCTCTGGCACAGGTCTCCTTGGTGCTTCAGGAACTTTAAATACATTTAAATAACATAACATGAAGTCACATTCCACAAACTTACTTCTAAGAGATGTTAAGCGCAGACATTAATTTCAGACAAGAAGTGTCAAGAGTACATGAAATGGAAGAACACAAATGATACATTTATATCCAGTACAATACAACATGCAGCAGGGACCAATGGAAGCAGCTTGTGGCATTAAAAGAGTTTTACTTAGGTAGGTTTTTGTTTTTTGGGTTTTTTTTTTGGCAAAATTACTTAAAATGAAGCAGTTACTACTTTGTAAGCAAAACAGTTATAATAAATGTAACATATCGCGTTAACAATGTACAACATACATAAACAAAATGAAGACACGCCAAAGAGTATAATTAATGTTATAGACATACATAAACAACAGAAAGTATATTTTATATAAAAAATACACAAAACTAAAAGTTTCACAAAGAGTGCTTATATCAACGAGTGCAATACGAGCCAGGGTAACAAGGGTGATTGTTAAATGGGTGACATATATATTATGCCCAAAATACCTTTGGCTGGAGGTATTTCTGCTTTTTTGGGAGCAGCAGGAACCTTTTCTTCTGGGACTGGTTTCCTTGGAGCTTCTGGTACTTTAAACAGATTAGAAATATAGTATTTATATACCTTACCTAGTAGGCAAATGAGGAACACACATCATTTCATAGACCAAAAAAGTGTTATTTGCGACTGATATTAGTGGATGGAGATTTTCTGGAACAAAGTGTAATACATACATAGTATTACAAATGCATCATCCAGGGCTAATGTAAGCCCTAGGTCAACCAGGACTAATGTCAAGGCTCTCTATACTTGTTAAATGGAGTTTTATGCTGCCCAAACCACAAAGAGCTATGTTTTTATGTTTTTCAAAGAAATCGGACTGGGAATGGGGAGAAATGTCAATGGGGCAGCCGCATGCCGACGACTACTTGCCAGACTCAGCAAGATTGACAGCTCTCTCTCTATTTGTGTATAGGGAATATTATGTTAAAATAGCCAAGCCAAATGGGAAGAAGCTGGCTGGGGCATCCCTGAAGATTCAGGCCCACTGTGTCTCAGTTATTCAGTTATTCCATTATGGGGCTACTTCTGCTCAGACTCTTGATCTCCCTTAACCAACCCTATGATTATTAAATTTTCTAGTGAAGTATTAATGTAAAAAAACTGACACAAATGTAAGCACCTCAAATATTTTGCTGGGTAAGAAAAATGGAAATGATGATTTCTATCTAAAAACAGGCAAACAAGGATCTCATTTAGAAAGTAGTAAAGCTAAAAAAGAGTTAGCAGCAACTAGAGGTTCCACACCGTAAGAATGCCATATGCAAACAACAAATAAAAACTTAAATCACAAGTCTTTATAGCACAACATTATAAAGAACAGAAAGGGAAGCTCTACACAAATGATAACAGACTAAAGACAACAACACATATAAGAAGCTGGTGTAAGTAAAACTTTGCCCTAAAGATTTTGTGTACCTCTGCCAGGTGGTGCCACCTTTTTAGGGACAGCCTCTGGTACTTTTTCTTCTATCAAAGTTCTCTTTGGTATTTCTGGTATATTAAATATATGTTTTAAGATGACTATGTACACAAATAATTGAAACATTCCTGGACAAACACAATAAGACATGGGATCCTGGCAACACAACCATATAAATTAAAGAGACATACTGTAATGCATAAAAATTAACATAATACATACACACTACATTAAACAGTAATTCATACATAAAAGCTTAGGAGCACCAAGATACCTTCTGGAGCGGGCACCTCCTTCTTTTTAGGAATGAATGCAATTTCCTCTTCAATTACTTTCTTTGGAGCCTCGGGCACTAAAGACATTTACTAAATTACTCTTTACTCGGTGTGAATATATATTTTTTTAAAATCTTAAAAACAAATTTACAAACATAGAAGATAAATACAATCGCCATACTATACCTTTAGCAGGTGGAGCCACTTTTTTGGGTACAGACACAGGCACCTTCTCTTCTGGAACTGGTTTTTTGGGTGCTTCAGGAACTACAAATATATTATTTGTATAAATATCCCTATTTTAAGACTTTCATGCAAAGGTGATCAATTAGAAGATGAAGGGGTTGTTATAAAGCCATAAGTAGGTGCAAAGCATTTGAGATTTATACCGTTAACATGGTAAGGCATTAGAACAAAGAACACATACATAGGTGGTATAAAGTGTACAAGATGGTGTTCTGTATTTACTGACAATGACACAACTGGACAAAAGGGAAAGGAAGATTAGAATCCTTTATAAGAGGGTATAAGAGGAAGACATAAGGGTCTTTACATGAACTCAACATACAAACTTGTACTTGTTGAACAGCACATAAATATGCAGTGAAGCTTGCAAGCATCATATACATAGCTCTGATACCTCTAGCTGGTGGAGCTTCCTCCTTTTTAGGAGCAGGTACAGGCACCTTTTCGGCAACTTAAAAAAATAAGATTTAGAACATTTAGTATCAACATATTGTACAGTACATAAAACACTAAGAAGGAGCTTAACAAGACAGCACACTTAATAAGTGAGTGCATTAAAGACACGCTGTAACAGCATACTAAGCAAGATCATTAAAGATGGCGCAATGTATATAGACCATTAGTACGTCTATATACCTTTCGGTGGTGGTACTGCTTCTTTTTTAAGAGTTGGTACCTTCGCCTCAGGTATGGCTTTCTTTGGAACCTTTGGCACTTTAAAGATATTGAAACACTTAACACATGCTTTTTTTAGCGCCTAGTTTTACTTTCATAAAAATAAAAGACGTGTACAAAATACCTTCTGAAATTTCTTCCTTTCTAGAGACAGACACAGCCCGTTTCTCCTCCACAACCATCTTCTCGTGTACAAGTGGAACTATAGAATGTATAAGACATAGCATTCAAAAACTGATTTTCCACAAAATCATACAGATGTGTCCACCCTTACTTTAGTGCACAATCACTTAAGGACTCCAATTTCTCATGGAATTAATTCAATACAATATTACAACATGCTAACAAAACCCTCAACGTGCTGCAACTCACAACACAACCACTTGGTAGCCACACATAGACACATATAAGATATACATATAAATATTGTAAAATCATGTTGCTTTCAAAAGCTGGTCATCTTGTGACACACATATCTGGACATGACTAGCCAACAGGAAAGGTAAGAGAGGACACATCTGTATATGCGTATTAGAATAGGTCTAAAGCTATCTACTATTAAAAAGTAGAACCACTGAAAAAGATACTGTATGATAATGTAGGACATAGGACATACCTCTGCCGGCTGCTGCAGCTTCTTCTACTTGTTGGGCATAGTAGAATTCTTCTGTTGCCCTCTTTTCTGCCACTGAACATGAGCAAATGGAAATATTATGTTTTATATTATATTATATTATATTATATATTACTATTATTGTTTAAATATTCATTAAAGAGTAGCAATGAATTCAACACATTAAGGTCAGAAGAAGCACATTAGTAAAATCACTGTAATAATTATAATTAATCCAAAAATTATATAGATCAAAAATAAATGATGTAAATATTAAAAAATAAATACCATTTTCTTTTACTGCTGGTTAAAATATATTAGAATTTTTTTTGAAAAAAGACACAAAACCGAATCACCAGTGGAAGAAAGTAGTTTTGTTGGTATTGCCATAGCATTATTGTTGTTATTATTGGTAATGCTTGCAATACCCTTGGTCTTACCCATACCTTGTACAGATGTTATTTGTTGTTTTCTACGCATGGCAAGAGAAACTTCTTCTTCTGAAACTGCCCATTGTCGAGCTTGTACTTAAAAAATAATGTGTATATTCAGGAATTAAATGTGCCTTTGCTTAAGTGCAACAAGGCACTAAAGGGGTTGTTAAGTAATGTAGCTAAATGTAAATGTTGTAAAGCAGGTGGGTTCCACTTAGTAAGGCATTGCTATGATTTGACAACTACATGTTTTCACACTGTTATTTGGAAGAAAAAGAAAATTCATTCAGTGACTTACCTCTTCTTGCTTCAATTTCTTCATGGACTGGTACTGGCTTGCCCTTTTCTTGTGCTTTAAAGATAATTTATTTAAATAAATCATTCTGAAAGTTAAATATATTTATCTAGATCTAGAATGAAAGTCAAAGTGAAAGCATTGCTCTGTCTTTACATCTCTTGTGCCATTATATTAGAATATTTCTATTAAGTTATTACTCAAGGGGTTTCCAGGATGTTAAAAAATTGCCTCCAAGCAGGGAATCATAAAAAAAAAAAAAAAAATAACTATTACTTAACCATAAAATCCACCAATGCTCCAATGATGCAGCTCTAGTGGTTCCCACTGCAGCAATGATATCACATATATAACTAATGTGACCAACAGCCTTCCATGAATGGAATGTGGTCACTAACTACCAAGGGCAGGGACCACTAGATTGGCAGGCTGGAGCGTTTTTTTTTTTTTTATTTATTTTAAACGAGTAACTAATGGTTATTTTTAATTTATACCATTACCTGCTTTTAGACAATCCACAACAACTCCTTTAATTATAATGATAGTAAACCACTAAAATATATGTGAATTATTCTTAATCCTTAAACTTTAAAAGCAAAGGAGAAACCTTGTCTCCAGATGGCAGCTTCTTCTTCTCTGCTCACAGCTCTTCTTTCAAACTGTTCATCAATAGGCTTTCTCACCACTGCAAAAAAATACATTGTTTCCTTATGTGCTTTGTGCCTCTGGAACAGTAACTATATTGTTCTACACAATATACATTCTACAGTACTGTACACTAAAATCAGGGAAATTATGTCTAAACATGATAGCACATACCTGCTGGCCTCTCAGGTTCAATTGCTGGAATCCTTCTTTCAGGGATCTCCTCTTCAATGGCTTAAGAAAAACAAGTCAAATGTGAATTATATATATATATATATATATATATAATTATGTCTCTCTTCTAATAATTAAAAGCTGCAATTTGTCTCTTTTTATATACACTAAGTAGGTCCTGCACAAATTATTTATTTAAGGGGAGTCTGACTCCATAAACCTGCATATCAACCAAGGCCCACAGATAGATAGGTTGGGATCAAACTGTATTTTGACCCCAAACTGAATCAGTGCCTATATTGCCAGGATATTGCTGTTTTTATCAATATGCAAATGAGCTCTTTAGAACACCTAGGACGTTGCCATTGCTCCAAAGATGTAAGCAGCAACACCTTCATTGCTCCAAAGAGCTCATTTGCATAATGAAAAAATGGTGATATCTCTGCAACACAGACATCAATTCACAAGTAGAAACATCACTTGATTCAGGTGACTTCCTTTAAGACATTAGACACATTACGGCTATATTATTTTCCTAGTGTCCTAGTTTTTTTAACATTATCAGAACATTTAGATGGAAAAATCGTAAATTGTAAAAATAAAAAAAAAGGAACACAACCATACCAAACACAAGTAAAAGATAATACATTTACCAAATATATATATATATATATATATATATTTATCTAAACTACAATATATACCTTCTCGGTAATATTGTTCCCTTTCTCCATAAATTTCTTCCTCATAATACTCTTGTTTTTGCTCATAAACCTGTTCTTCATAATACTCTTTCTCTTCTTCATAGACATGTCTCTCGTAAACCTCTTCCCTCTTGCCATATTCTTCATAAGCCTCCTCCTCTTCACCATAAGGTTCTTCAACTTCATAAGCTGGTTTAGGTTCCTCATAAACCTCATAGTACTCTTCCTTCTTTTTGGCTACAGCAACAACTTTAACTTCTGGTTTTCTTGGTTTTGCAGGAACTTTAAAAATAGGCATTTATGTTACAAGAAATCCATTTAATAGCAAAAATATAACTAAGAGGCAGAGCATAAGAGTGATTAGTGAAAAGAAGAGTCTTGCGTGGTAAGAATGTATTATCAGCTCATGAGCCAATATATTTTACAAAGAGCTGAAGAAACTACTGACAGCCAAATGAAGCACAGGTTTTCTAAGAAAGGTTTATGTGAAAAGTTTAGACACAACACAAAATTATTGTAATCATAAAAAAGGTAAATATATAGACAATACAAAAGACAGACCACACACATGTGGTGAAAAAGACAGATAACAGATAGATAGATAGATAGATAGATAGATAGATAGATAGATAATAGATAAACAGATAGATAGATAGATAGATAGATAGACAGATAGATAGACATGGGTCAATAAATACATATATACAAATGAAAAATACATAGATAATAAAGAGATATGTATAAATTTGATAAATACATAGATCACAAAAGGATAAATAGACACTATATGAAAATAGATGATAGATAAATGGATAATAGCTAGATGAAGTAGATAGATAGATAGATAGATAGATAGATAGATAGATAATAGCTAGATGAAGATAGATAGCTAGATAGGTAGACAGACAAACAATTGGATAGATAAATGAAAAATGGATGGATATATATATATATATATAGATAGATCTAGATAGAAATATAGATAAATAATAGATAGATAGATAGATAGATAATAGCTAGATGAAGATAGATAGATAGATAGATAGATAGATAGATAGATCTAGATGGAAATATAGATAGACAGATAGATAGATATCTCTGAATAGAGAGATATTATTAAGATGATTGATTAAATGGTTTGTCTGTGAGTGACAGCCTAAAAGTAAGACAGATGGGCAAAGACAAATAGAAAGAAAGATAGACCAAGCTACATACTACAAAATAAAAAAAAATAAAAAAGTTTGGCTTCCAAAGACTTTGCTTATAAGGAAAGAATTTTTACGCAAAACATTACAATTAGTGCAACATTATCCAGATGCTATAAGGCACGTAGCATACTAAAAACATAGCACATACTTCTATTGTCAGAATACATTACAGTATTCACCACAACACAAGCATTTGTTTTAATGTCTAGTAAGTAATTTGATATAATTCAAAGCAGTACACCAAAAACTATTAGACACACACAAAAAAAATTCAGAAGATGAGAATAAAGTAAGTTCACCAATACAACAAAACACAAAACATGAAACAAAAAGTAAGAAGATGCACATCCAGTAATGGTAATGGAATATTTTAGATATTTAGTTTTACTACCAAACTTCATGTTACAGTATGTCTTTGAAAGTTTTCCTTCTTAGTAAACTCAAGCCCAAGCAAAGCTTACTATATTTGGTTACATTAAGAGGTTATACTGGTCCTTTACTTTTACCTTTAGCAGGAGGTGGTGGTGCTGGTGCAGGAGGAGCAGGTTTTGTTGGAACTTTTTGTTTCTTGCCAACTACAGAAACTTTGATACAATAACGCCAGTAAGGATATTGTGACACATAAATTACTGTGCTTGGTTCTCCCTAAAGGCAGAAGCCTATTGCAGACGATGTATGCTTACACTAACAGTGAACGAAACTGACGCAAAGAAAGAGACAGTACATAACACACACACATCACAGATCAAACAGTCAAGAAACAAACCCTCTGGTAAGTACCAAAAGATATGGGATATAAACAAATACTGGAATATCTGCTCTTGTGTTGAATTTACCTAGGTGAGTACTAGATAGATAGATAGATAGTTATTTAGACAGATAGATAGATAGATAGATAGATAGATAGATAGATAGAAATCTATAAAGTACTCTACTATCCTATCATAAATATGTTGTAATGTATACTGTACATGAGCATTTAGCTCATGTAGGTAAACCTGATATCAGGTCACTTACTTTTAGTTGGTGGGACTTCTTCTCCAATATCTGGTACATCTCTGATAACCTTTGCAGCTGGTTTAGGCACTAAGGAGGATACATAAGTATTAATCACCATGTAAAGTAACAGAAATAATGATTTCTACTTTGCATAAGAAAGCACATGGTTAACGCAGCTTAAAGGAGTTTTCCATCACAAGTGATAGCATCTTGCTAGCATATGCCATCACTTCCTTATTGGTGGAGGTCTACCTGACAAGAAGACCACCACGATCCCCAGAAAGGAAAGTCTCTTTGTTCTGTAGATCAGCATGGGTTCCCAGAAGTCAGATCACCACCAATTATAATGTTATGTCATATCCTAATGATATGCCATGACGTTCAAAGATGGAAATAACTCTTTAACATATGACGACAATTCAGAAACCACTTTGTGGGGGCCATGAGAAAAGCCATGAAATAGCAAATGTGGCAACGCATTACTTTAGTATGATGATTTCTGTGTTTAGTGATGAGATCCCTTAATTTTAATGACTTAGTTAATGATCTTTTTATTACTTTTTATGTACCTCTCTTTTGTTTCTTCACTTCCGGTAGAGGAGGAGGAACTATGATTTCTTAGAACAAATAAATAGATACCACTTTATTATATGCATCTGTAAAACTTTATATGCACTGTTTAACAAACCGTGTAGCTAAACCTGATAGATGATGTAGGAAGTAAGAACTATATAATGGCCACAATTTATCATCAATATGAAATAATTTATCTTGTGATTTCTCACGTACCTTCAATGAAAGCCTCCTCTTCTACAGGAGCAGGTATATAAGGTACTCTTGTATCTGGAACATCTATAAACAATGCATAATTGTAATGATTTCCAATGAGTTGCTTAAAATTAGTATCTACTGCAAATTCTGTTTAGTGTGAGACTTGCCCTCTTGAAAATGTAATCTAGTCTTAAGGAGCTGAGAAGAGTGACATATAGTTGTATGGACAAATTTTCAGAATATAAACGCCCCCCCCCCCCCCCCCCCCGTATATATATACAGTGTATATATATATATATATATATATATATACAGTATATTATATATACAGTACATGGGAATATAATAAACTTTCAATTACATGTTACTAACAAAATTTGTTTCCTTTTCCACTTATGAGACTAAGTTAGTTTTTACATAGAAATCCATGGAGAGGGAAGCAGGAAGAGGCTTCTGGAAAAGACACAAAAACAACTGCAGCTGCTACATTTTGCTATATTTCAATAATAGACCACTACATGGAATGAGGCAATACATCTATTAACATCCTCGTCCTCTCCTCTTTCCTCTCCAAAGACTTTTGAGTGTCAGGTGAATACAGAGATGGACTCTACATAAATAAACAGCCTGAGTGAAGACAAGGAGAAGCCAAATATATGGAGAAGAAAAGATTTTGTTCTTATATTCCCATTTACTATTCATCTATGAATTGTTGTTTTATGATTCGAGCCTCACTTTAAAATGATTTCCAGGACTATGATATTGATTGTCGTGGCCTCTTCCCTGCTTATCAAGTGTCATACATTGTATAGTGGCTGTGCTTGGCACTGTAGCTCAGCCCTATTTATTTGAATGGAACTGAGCTGCAGCATGACCATGTGACCTTTGGATGTGATGTCACTGGCATGAGAAGAAAAAGTGGAGCTCATCCAAGCAATGCAAGCTTTTTAAACAGCTGATCGGTGGAGGCCCTGGGTGTCGGATTTCACCAACCTAATATTCATGGATTATTCTAAGGATAGGTCATCAATATTATAGTCCTGGAAAAACCCTTTTCCAGTGGGCGTTTCTACTTGGTGATTGACAATTTTCCCTGTATAGTTAAACAGAAATATTTATCAAACACTGCTCAGGGCCACAAACTTGACCCCCAAACCCATAATGAACAGGAGTTTGAACAAATATAAAAACAATCTAAATACAATAATATATAAGTTATACTGAATCTTTTCCCACATAACTATATATTAGTCCACTCAGCTCAACTTGTTCTGTCACATACTGCTGCAGATGTTTAGTAATGTTACAGGCTCCCTTTAAGTAAATTAAATGTACACCTTACCTGGTGGTCTAATTTCTAATTTCATTTCTGAAAAAAAGAAGACAGGACACTTTCATAAATTAAAATACATATTACAGAACTAAAACTATACTTAAAAATAATAGGCAACCGCCAGAAAACAAGATGTGCCATGTATAAAAAGTCTGCAGTTGGCAGAGAAAGAAGGTGGTTGCTCAGATATAATGAAATATGTGTTATTATCAAGAATCATTTTGCATCCATTACTACAAACCTTTGGCTGTCAGATACAGCTCAGCTGTGCTTGTGGCTTCACCTCTTGGCTCAAGACTGGCAATTACTGAATACACTCCTGTAGAAGTGGAAATTATAGACATGTTATTTCATATTCATTGCTGTATTTATTATGTAGAGTACAGGAATCTTCTATTTAGGAGGAATTCTATTTCAAAGTTTGTCGCTGAGGGAGTTGTAAAAACAAGACATTCCCATTAATTCTTCTGGCAACTGATTCTGAGACAGATTCTAAGAACCTTGCTTTGTTTTTCTTTTTTGAAAACTTTATTAAGTATACAACAACATTATACAAACAGTATACAATAAACAGCCCTTCTCCTTTTGAAGGTTAAAGATAAAAAGGGGGGCACAAAGAAGGGGCAGTGTAGAATGGTACCAATAACAATCTGTATTTCAGTATTTCTCCAAGGTCATGTATCTCTGCACTACACCGCTGCCAGTTCAGATATTGTTACTAGTGTTCCCTCTTGCTTTTTTTGTAAATTGAGCTTCGTTAAAATCTCATAATAGTAATTCATTCACTAGGGAATTTACATTTAAAGGTTCTTGAACTTTGACACATGGATAACACAGATTAAAGTACAAATAACGGTCAATATATGGCTAGTATATGTAAGGAATTCCAGAAAGTATATGTTATTTTACTAGATGCTTCGATAGCACATTGTATTATTCCCTATAGTTCATAAAAGGTATGCTAATGAAAGAGGGTTCCCCTTTTGGCCACTGTTGAGTAAATGGAGGCCTATGAACTAGTTTGATATACATCATATAGTACACTGGATGCTCTCCATTCAACAAATGGACACTGCAAAATGTAGTAGGAAAGCAACCTTTAGAAAGTTGACCCACAAACTATCCTCGACCATAACCATTAGTTGCAGCAGAATGTTAATGAAGTGGTGGTTACATATGTATGCTGCCGCTCCATTCATACAGGGGACTTAGGGGCCCAGGGGTTCTTGTTATGAGTGGGGGCCCAGTAGTCAGACCCCCAGTGATCATTATCACCTATCCCCTTTAAGAAGACAAATAACCTACCTTCGTCTTCAGCTGTGACATTATGAATAGTCATGTAATGCCAGCGGCCTTCACTTCTAAAGCTGTATTTGTCACTCTCTTCTAATTCCATTGTTCCTTTGTACCATGTGACCACGGCATCATCAAAGGACACCTCACACTCGAAGGTTGCAGATTCGTGTTCACTCACAACAATGTTCTGAATAGTTTTTGTGAACTGAATTGCTTCAGCTGAATATAAGAAGGAAATAATAACAGGTTATGTTATATGAGAAACATACTGAATTTATTTACAGAGAAAATTTAATCTGATACAACCAGATTGGAATACACACCTTCAATGACAAGATCTGCAGTAGTCTCCAAATTTTCATACTTGCAAGTGTACCATCCTTGGTCCTCTGTTCTTACATCTTGGATGGTGAGTTTGTGTATCTTCTCATTAATCTCTGTTCTATATCTTCCTCGAGGTTCGATTACTTTACCATTTCTGTACCACTTGGATTGCACATTTGGAATAGAGAACTCGCAAACCAATGTGCTACTATGGCCTTCTTTGATGGACTTGTGCTCAAGATGTTTTTCAACTCTAGGTTCTGTAAAGAAATTTATACATTTTGTTTAGTTGAAGTCATCCTACATAAAATGGGCTTTACGTGGAGCATAGTTATAAAGAGTGCAAAGGTAGCAGTGATAACCAGGTTCTCCATCACCAATATTATACATGGTGGATGTTAGATGGGGTCATGGTTATATATTTGGGGCTTTAAGTTACAGCTCCAGGTTACAAATATAGGTATGTAACATACTTACCGATGACAGTTAATTTGGCACTAGCAATATGTGGTCCACACACTACACGGTAATTTCCCTGGTCTTCTGGCTGACAATTTCTGATTTTTAGATAATGGCGGTCTTCCTGGATGCTGATCTCATATTTTTCATTGGATTCTAATTTGACAGTTCCTTTGTACCAGGAGAGTTTGATTTCAGGATAATTGATCTTAATTTCGCATTCAAAGACGGCTTCCTTCTTTGTCTGCACAGTCTGATCTTCAATGGCCTTAACCAAATCGATAGGCTATAAAATAATAAATATGTCCATTAATTCCACTCAATTCCTTTATGTAATTTAACATCATGGTTATGACTAGACAATGAGGGCATTACGCTTACTTCAGCTTGGCTCATCCTCTGTTGGATGAAAGAGACAAGCTCATCGAATTCCTGCTCTTCAGTGCGAGTTCGTTCCTCAAACTCAACCTCCTAGAAAAAAAAAGCAAAATCACAAAAATTATGGTATATTCAGAATAACATCAGATATTCTAATATTAATTAGATGAATTAACCTTAGATTAGCAATTATCTCTACACATTGTATGCTATATTATTAATATTGTACACCAAGGTCTCACTACGCTATCAATGCTGTGCATCATTCTAATACACGTACTATTATAATGGCACACTACTGTAGATTAATAGCTAGTGAGTCAATGGTTGGGGTACCACGTGGCAAAAACTTCAGCGGTTTACAGTAACTGCAAAGTGGATGGGATTCTAGCAAATCCCATCCACACATTGCAGAAAAATACGTACAGCAGTAATGCTGCAATTTCCAAAACCCTCACTGTTTTGGAAATTGCAGCATGTCAATTATACATACGGAAACGCCGACATTTTCCCTATAGGTATAAATGAAGCAGAAAAGCACTGCAGGAAAACCGTGATGCGTTTCTGCCATGGTTTTTCTCGCAGCGCTTTTTTGCTGCAGCCTGCTACGTGGGGCCTTAGCCTAAAGACTTTTCTCAGGACTTTAATATTAATGACTTGCCAATAAGATAGGGCATTAATATTAGAACAGTGGGGGTTCAACACCAGCACCTCCACCAATCAGCTGTTTGATAAAGCCACTCCATTCAGACAAGAAGCCTCTTTACTGCTTTCTAAACACAGCGCCGGACATTGGATAGTGGCTGTGCTTGGTTTTACAGCTAGCCTCCATTCTCTTGAATGGTATTAAGCTAAGTGAATGATGAATGTGAAGTCATATGACCTATGAAGCACAACATTGAATAGCTGACTGGTGTGGAAACCAGGTGATAGACCACCCCGATCTAAAATTGATGACCTTAGCATATAATAGGTGCTACATCTTTGCAATATATTTGGTATGCTTAAATGATACTGAGAAAGGAGACTACGCAAACACAAGGAAAATATACAAAATCTACACCTAGTTTATCTTTGGTTAGATTCACACCCAGGATCCCAGACCTGCAAGGCAACAATGTTGGTGACTGAGTCACCATGCTACCCCTACATAAGGTGGAGTTCCCCTGCAAATAGAGTAGTATGGAGAAATACTGAGGATAATAGCAGAGGAGCCATTGTGTAAACCTTGCACATTGCTAACTAAAACCAGCCCTTACGTCTCTAATTTCCAGCAAGACCTAACAGTGGACAACATACCAAAACTGTACTTCTGAGATACAAATACATGATCATAATGAAGAATGCCTGTATCATTATACAGAGATATATTAAGCAGACTTTAACATACCATTCTGTGGCTCTCCTCTTCTCTGCTGGCTTTGAGTAGCTCAAAGGCTTGAAGCAGGCCACGGAAATCTGTGATGCCATACATGCGGGCATATTTTTCATACTCTTTTGGATCAACATTTTTAAGGAGTTCCATGATATCAATGGCTTTCTCTTCTTCTTCCGTCTTCTTCTTAGTTGGAGTTCTAAAACAAATAAGTTTATTAAATGAAATGAATGTAAGTTGGATATATATCACAAGGCTATGCACTCTGTCATATCCAAGTATACATACTTTTTCAGTTTAGCTCTGAGGTCACCCTCCAGGGCTTCTTGCTTCCTCTCCTCAACTGCCAGGTTAGTGTTGCACTCAATTTCACCATGTTTATTAAAGGCCACACATCTGTACTGTCCAGAATCAGTTTTAGTGACTTCTTTAATTTCCAGTTTAGCTTCATCTCCTTTCTGCTGGACAACAATGCGTCCACCATGGTTGAGTTGTCTCCATTTGCCCTTCATCCATTTCACGTTAGGAATTGGATCACCGCCAACTTTAGCAATAAATGTAGCTGTACCCTCTGCAGGAATAAAAATATGTTAAATATCCATGTAAGCCTTCTTTTATACTTTATTACCCTTGCGTGTTTACCATATGCTCTGGGATGCTTTAATGTAGCTATAGGCTCCTATTATTCTGCATTCTTTTGGCTTCTGTTGGATTGTATACATATAGTTTTTACTTTATGGAATTGGGCAAAAACTGCTCTATTCCACACAAAGAGATAAAGTTAAAAAATATACATGATGTGACATACTGTAAATGTTTTTTTTTTTTTATAATATTGGTGGCATCGGTGACAGATGCCACTCAGTAACATCTGTCAAATGAAATCCTCCCAAAAGAAACTCTAGAATGTGGTGTGAAAAGAGCGTAATGCGTATCACATTTTTACAGAGAGCAAAAAATAATAGGTGAACAACAAAGGAACTTACTTTCTACAACATTAACACTGGATGGCTCAGAAACAAAGAAGAGCTTTCCTTCAATTGGTGCTTTCTTGACTGGTGCAGCAGCTGCTGCTGCTTTTTCTTAAAAAGAAAAGCAAGTAAAAAATTATTTAGATTTTCACCTATTCCTATTACAATGAATAATTAAACAATAACGTGCCAATTAGCATAATAAGAAATAAGAAATTTTCTTTCGGGGAAAAAAATAAGTTTTAGTACCTGCTACTGTAACTTTACATTTAGTGGATTCACTTCCTGCAGCATTGGTTGCTTTACAAACGTAGTCGCCTGCATCAGTCTTAGCAGCAGCTTTAAGTTCCAGTGTTGCCGTGCCCCGAACAAACGTGACACTGCAGGTATTAGAGGACTTGATTTCACGCCCAGACTTCAGCCACTGAATCCTGATTGGCTGGGATCCCTCCACATGACAACTGAGCTGTAAGCCTTCTCCTTCCTTGATACTTACAGGTGACAGCGGCACATCAAATACTGGAGGCTTTTTGGGTTCTGAATTATAAAGAGTCAAAATAATTTAGTCAGTCAGACCAAGCCAGGGACAATTTTTCTGATCTAATAATCAATGTACCATAACTTTACCTTTAATAAGTACTGAAGAGGTACAAATGGCACTTCCAGCATCGTTTGATACCTGGCAGGTATATAAGCCGGCATCTGCCTGACTGGATTTTTTAACATTAAGGAGAACCACATTGTTCTTGAATGAAATGTCATGATTTGGTGACTGTTGGACTTCTTGGTTATTCTTCAACCATGACACAATCAATGGCTGTGAACCAGCTACACGACCTTCTAGTCTGAATCCATTGCCCTCAGTCTCTTCAACGGTTTCTGAAAGTTTCTTGGTGAAAGATGGTGGCACTTTTCGTTCTGTGATAAAAGGGGATAGTTATAAAAATGTGTACTTACATTAATAGTAGCAGAACACACATTTCCATTCATATCAGACATCACCTTCTATTGTTATTTTAGCAATAAGTCATAATTATTCACATTGTTGGTAAATTCAAGTACATTATATTTAAAGGGGCAGTTCAAGACTTAAAAAAATAGGCATAAATGTTACTCAGAACCCCTGTCACTCCAGCATCTGTGCTCTGCTGCCCCCCACTGATCTTTGTTTATTTTGTTACATTAATGGTGTCATGAGGTCAGTGTCATATCTGTAGTACAAGTAAACAAATCCCGACAAGGACCACTGGAACATCGGTCCTGCAGGGTTGTATGATCTTCTAGGTGAGTAATATTTTTTTTTATTATATTGCATTTCCAGCAGTTAAAAGGGTTTTCTGGCCCCAGGTGCTTTTTTTATACTGATGACTTTTCCACATTGTAGGTGGATCAGTAGGGGTCCAACACCTAGACCCCACAGAGATCAGCTGATACAGCACCAGAAGCTATTGCACATAATGGGGTCAGAAGGAGCTCTGCTCCTATTCAAGTGAAAGGCACAGAGCTGCAGCTCCATCCACTGTATAGCGGTGGCACTTATTTAATATGCTCAGAACTGCTTCTGGTCCTGTGTTGTGCAGTAGCTTCTGGTGCTGGATCAGTTGATCAGGTCCTATAAGGGAATTTACATGCAGCAATAATCACCCAAATGAACATTGTCCCATGTAAACATGTCCAGTAATCGAACAAACAGTGAAAATTTGATTTATTATTGCTGATCAGATCTTTTATGCCTACCTAAAAGTCAATGTTGGTCAGCAGCATGTCCCCTTGTCTAAGCAGGGCTTTTTGCTGCCACCAATACGTTCATATGAAAACTCCACAATAATTGCAGCATATAAATGTGATTAAACAAGCACCAACTGAACTTCTATGTCATTGAATATTGCTCATTAAAATCTATTTATTTACCTGAGTAAAATGACATTTAGCCTATTTTTTAATCCTGGACAACCTAGCTCCTATTTAACAAATGGAGTGACTATACTGTGTTCTAATAAATACATAAATGCACTGGCCCACATTTACTAAAGCGGTTGTGTGCCTCAAAATTGGCCAAAAATGCACATTAACGTGCTAGATTTTTGGCGCACTGTGGCACATCTCAGCTCCTGTGTCCTGCTTAGAGAATGGGCAGAAAGGGGTGGGAATCTAGGGGCAGGAGTGCCCCAGACCACCAGATTTAGTATAACTCACACCAGAAAACTGGCATGAATTACAAGTCTATGCTAATTTCTAACTGGTGTATATTTGCAATTAGGCGCACCTACATGCACTTAGACACCCAGGGGCCTCTTCGTAATTCTGACGAGCCTTACGTCTCTAGGAGAATCAATTAAGGCCAGTATAGGAATCACCAGTCTTAATAAGTTCACCCCACTATGTTTTACATATACATAAATGGCTGTGTTGTCTCCAGAAATACATACCTTGTACATTGAGCTTCACTGTGCAAGAATCTTTGCCCATATCATTGGCAGCAGAGCAGCTATACTGTCCAGAATCGGCTTTATCAGTTTTTATGATGGTAAGCCTGCTAGTATTTTCCATATGGGTAACTTTGTAGTTTCCTCCAGTCTTGATTTCTTTGTTCTCCTTTGTCCAGGTAAGTTTGATGGGCTGACTTCCTGTCACGTGACACTCAAATTCTGCCTGATCTCCCACAGGAACATCCACAGGTGAAGGCTTAACGTCAAAGAATGGTGGATTTCTACCCTCTAAAAAGTTTAAAACATATAAAAATTAGCCACAGAGAAGAGTATATAATCCAGTTGTTAAAATATGAAAATAGACAACACACAAACCTGTAAGAATGAGTTTGGCATTAGAGGAGGCAGTGCCAACAAAATTGGTAGCCGTACAAGTGTACTGCCCAGCATGGTGTCTGTCAGTTTGTAAGATTTGAAGGGTAGCTGTTTTATCTATATATGATGTTTGAATATTATAGTCATCTCTTATTAGTACACCATCTTTATACCATGAAACCTCAATAGGTTCTGACCCAACTATTTGACATTCAAATGACACCGATAAGCCAACAGTTTCCTGTATGTCCTTCACTTTTCTTTCAAAGGAAGGTGGAAGGATATGCTCTGCAGAAAGACATGATGCAGTAAAGGTTGAATAAAGGATGCATTGTTTCTTAGTACTGCATGGCGAAAAGAAAACTGCAGGAAGCTATCATAGATAAGCAGAAACATTACCACCGTGATTCACATTCAATCACTTACCACAAATTGTTCTTTAGACTAAAAAAAAGTCTAAATAATGGATAAAATTATTATATTTACCTTGTACAGTTAGAAGTGCAGAAGAAGAGGCGTCACCAACATCATTTTCTGCTTTACATATGTATTCTCCAGAATCCTGAAGTGCTGATTGTGTGAAAACAAGGGTAGCAACATTGTTCTTGAAATGCATTTTGCATGCATCAGTTGGTCGGAGTTTAGTATCACCCTTGTACCAAGATACTTTGATTTCTGGTGTTCCTTGAATCTGGCATTGGAATGATGCAGCACCGCCAGCAGTCACCTCCACTGATTGGAGTGGTGTTAGGAAATATGGTGGTTCTAGGAGGTAAAACATCACGGTGAGTACACATATGTAAAGTTTATAATGTACATTTAGTGGTTCCCTCATCAGACTATGCTACTCTCGTATAATATAGTATAGGAACAGGTCATCTCTCTCTTGTCAGCCACAATGGCACTAAAAATATTGTGCCATTTAGCTAACAGGCGCAACAAAGGAATACATTGGGCTCCTAGTTAAGAGTCTGGTGTATTCAGGAGGAGAGCACTCATCTACCAATCCCTACCCCCTTCACAGTGAATGTCAGCCTGCTGTGTGTGCAGATATAGAGCAGCCTGCTGTCAATCGCTGCTGCAAGGGGTGGAGGGAGCACTCCCCTTGACAATACACTGGAAGGTAAGCCAGTGTATATTTTAATTGCTCCTCTTACCCAACTAGCACAATATATTTCTGCCATCTTGTCTCTAAGGAAAGTTCACCTGTCCATTTACTTCACTGCCTTTGCATAATATAGTGTAGTCTTATTTAAAAATTAAGAAAAAAAAAAGCTTATTTTAAAACTAGAATCCATACCTAATACTGACACCGATGCTTGACAGGTGTCATGTCCGATTGCATTTTCTACACGGCAAGTATATACACCCTCATCATCATTTGTGCATCTTAAATATTCCAGAATGCAAGATTTATCTGTTGTGGTGATGCTACAACGTTCTGACTGAGATACCTCAACACCATTCTTCTTCCATGTTGCATATATGGGAGCTGTTCCGGTATAGGTGCATTCCAGAACAATGGGTTTACCTGTATTTGTCTGATAGTTAGAAAGCTTTGTCACGAATTTAGCAGGTTCTATAAAAAATGAAAGTAATACAAGATGGTGAGCATTTTCATGGCATAAATTTTTATGGCACACATTTTAAATGTTTTATAGATGTTTTTAGATTTTTAAATCCAAACCTTTAACAACGAGTTGAGTTGAGCAAGAGTCCCTTCCGGCATCATTACTAACGTGACAGGAATAATCACCACCTTGTACGGTACTAACATTGTACAGCTCTAGTACTGTGATGGAGTCAGTAAGGGTGATATTGCAATTGCTGTCTGGGAAGATTTCATCACTTCCTTTATACCAAGAAACCTTGAATGGTGGTGTTCCACGAAGTACACCTGCAAAGGTTACTGTGGCTCCTGGAATAACTTCAAGAGATTCTGGCTTCTCAACAAATGATGGTGGCTCTAAAATATGATAGAGAATTTTAATGAATCATTAAAATCATAAATTATTTTAGTATATAGCTGTAATATGATATGGAGAATAAGAATAACATAATGGGCAAATTGATTAACCCATCTAAGTTTTTTGGTGTAAAAAGGATATTTATGTGGCACATGTTTGATGAAACACTTTGTGTGTCAAAGATGTGCCATTTCTTATGCCAGTCTTAACAAGACTATGCGCAAATCCTATAATACCATAGCTGTGATAAATAACAAAAGCAAATACACAGATTTTTTTTTTTGTTCTTTTATATACAACTAAGTTCACGTCAAATTAGAACCAATAAATAAGAATATTAGGAATTCTAGTAACTGTGTTTTTAATAGTCATGGCTGGCTTATAAAATGACCTGAACCATTACTATAGGATATTAGTATCCATCATCCTATCTACCACAACCGTTACCTAAAAACCATGATCTTCAAATTTGTCTAAATGGTTGTGTTATCCACACTATATAATCTGCATGATATACACACATACTAGTAATCTGTATGATATAAACCCATGCTATTGCTTGTATCTTTATGCTGGCCATATACTTTCAATCAAAATGCTTGTCAAACTGTTCCTCCTCGTTCCTCCCTCTATTTTAGTTCCTAATATACATGCACATTTGGCATTGGTAGTGGCTTATATTCTGTGAGAGAAAAGTATTTAAAATCCTATAATTTAACATGCCTAATTCTTCTGTCCACAATGTCATCAGTGGTGGAGAGCTCTCACACAGTAGTGGAGAGTCTTTACAACTCCATGCACATAAGTTAGTTGGCCAGTCCCATTGAAATTTAAAGCTTTGGCTAACTTTGCTCTTATGTGTATGGACACTAGTTTTTACTTTCTGTACAGAACAGAACTGTGTATAGACATAATAAACACCTACTTACTACCTAACTGTAATAGGGTGTCCATTTGTCCTTGGCAAATTAATTGTTTACAAGAACATTTATGCAAAATGAAGACCACATTAACAGTAGTGTTTCGAATATAATGTAAATTCTGAGCACATAAAACAATCTAATATTTAGACAACTGACCTTTGACTGACAAAACAGCACTGCATTCATCAGATCCAGCAACGTTTTTAGCATGGCAGATATATCTTCCAGCATCTGATTGTGAGAGTTCGCTCACTTTCAACAAACAGGTGTTGTCAGTGAGGGCAGTTTGGTATTTATCTCCACTGATGATCTCATTGCCATTGAATGACCAGGAAACAAGAATGGGTGGAGATCCAGACACCTTACACTCCATTGAGGTTGTAGATCCAAGAAGCCCGTATGTTTCCTTCAGCTTCCTAGTGAACGATGGAGGAATAATTCGGTCTGTGAAAAAAAGGAGAGCACAATGTAATTAATGAAAGCAATACCATCAAGGAAACTTGATCCATTCACAAGAAAATTATTATAATTTATTAGAGAATCAAGAACGACAATGGCTGGTAATACTAGGTCATGATGTATGAAGGGTTCTATTTATAATCTCAAGATTGTAAATAAAGAAAAAAGCACTAGGGGAGAAATTAGCATGTCATATGCTAATTTTGTGGCATAAAAAGCTGCAAGTTATATGCATGCCATATTTACATTTAAAGTTTCAATTTCTATTTCAATTTCTGGCTTACACCGCTTAATAAATTTGGCACATTTTACTCCAATGGACTTTTGAGTGAGACTGGTATGAGAAAAACCAAACACAAGAATTCTCACCCTATGTCTTTATATATCAAAAATACATACCTGATATATCAACTCTTGCTGTACAGCTGTTCTTTCCAACATTGTTTTTCACCTCAAACACATATTCACCAGCATCAGCCTTTCCAGTGGACAATATTTTAAGGCTAGCAACCTTGCCAAAGAAACTAATTTTGTATTTATCATCACTTGATAGTTCTGTGCCATCTTTAAACCAAGAAGTTGTTAGTTCTGGAGTTCCACCAACAGTGCACTCCAGTGTGCAAGAATCACCTGCCGTAACCTTGATTGGTTGGGGTTGTTCAACAATGATTGCTGGTTCTGGAAAAGAAAGGTCAAAGGACCAAATAAATTAAGAAAGCAAAAAATGTTTTAGTAGGAGATGACACTTAAGAATGATTTACAAATGATGGGAATTTAGCAATTTAACTCAATAGCTCATCTTTTTTAAGAAATTATATCAAGTGTATATATGAATTGCAAGAGCAGATATGAGAGGGCACAAACCTAGAACTGATATGCTTGCAAAGCATTCTTGTGAACCAGCCTCATTTTTGATCTGGCAGGTATATTTTCCAGTATTCTCTGGCTTGGTGGTTGCAAAATGAAGAGTTGCAATGTTGTCTGTGAATGAAATGCTGATATTTTCATTCTCTCGAACAACTTCATCTTTGTCCTTCAGCCATACAACTGTTATTGGCTGAGCGCCCTCAACAACAGCTTGAAGTTGAGCTGGCTCTCCAACCACAGAGGTAACGTTTTCAATCTTCTGCACAAATCTTGGAGGTTCTAAAAGAAATAAATACCTAATAAGGATTCTAATACAGGATAGAAACTGCTTTTGTTGAAGGAGAAACTCCAGAACAAGCGACATATTTTGGCTTTTTACCAACCTTTCAGCTTAATAGAACATAGGCAGGTATCGCTTCCAACATCATTTACTGCTTTACATTGATATTCACCAATGTCACCAGCATCAATTTTAAGAATGTGAATAGAAGCAAGATAATTTTCGGTAATGATCTTGAATTTTTTACTGCTCTTTATCTCTCTTCTATCCTTGAACCATGTCACTTCAAATGGAGGAGTGCCTTGTAGTTCACACTTAAGAGTTACATCAAGTCCTTTTAATGTCAGTACAGGTTCTGGCTTTGTGACGAAAACTGGTGCTTCTAAAATACCAAAACATTGGATTTATTTCAGCTTTACAAACACTAAAGTATATAATAACTTACAACAAACTATTGGAGATCTTCTTCATGGTTTACATAAGCAAAAATTTTTATGTAGTCAGATCTATTTTAAAAATTTAGACTAAAAATAATTAAATAATAAAAAAATACATTTTGTACAACTTTTTGAAAGTTCCCACAAACAAGTTGTCTGCTATGTAAAAGATATTATACACTGCACAATGTAGTGTAGTAATTACTCAGACTCTATATTAGTACTTCACTGTCAATATAAGTAATTTCAGCATTTAATATATGCCAGTTAAAACTAAGGTTTCCTTACCTTTCACTTTCAGTGAAGTGCTACAACTGACGCTACCTGCGTCATTGTGAGCTTCACAAGTGTAATCTCCACTGTCTTCAATGCTGGCATCAGTTATCTCCAGCACAGCCACGGAATCAGCAAAGGACAAGTTATATTTTCCACCATGATGGATCTCTGCATCATTCTTAAACCATACAACTCTTATCTCAGGTGAACCACTGATTTTGCACTCAAACCTATCAGAATCGCCTTGTTTGATGACCTTTGAAGATTCCAACTTCTTTACAAATCGTGGGGGTTCTTGTGAAGGAAAAGAATAATATATTATATTATGTAAGATTTTTCTACTATAATCTTAAGCACATAATGACTTTCCTTAAAGTTTATTCTCAGATCAATAAAATATCTCAGTAAGAACCCCAAGACATACCTTGTACTTCAAGAGAGGCTGTGCAAGAGTCTTTTCCAACTTCATTGGTGGCATAACATGTGTAGATACCAGCATCAACCTTGCTGACTTTAAGAACCTTTAAGTGAGCTCTGTTTTCAGCAAAAGTTATCTTGTAGTTGCCACCAGGACGGATTTCTCTGTTGTCTTTTGCCCAGGAGACTTTGATTGGATGTGTTCCAGTGACGTGACACTCAAAATTGGCTGCTTCACCAAGTGGAATATTTGTAGATTCAAGTTTTATGTCAAAAACAGGAGGAGATTTTGGTTCTAGAAGTAAAACATAAATGCAATTATGGTATCATGTTCCTGCAAAATTCTTCAACAAGCCACTTTTCATTTTTGAAAGATTAAGTAAGAAGTCTTACACTTTTGATTCAACAAACCTGTGAGAGTAAGTTTAGCACTGGAAGATGCTGACCCAATAGGATTTGAAGCAGTGCAAGAATATTGACCAAGATGGTCAACACTAGTGGTCAAAATATGAAGAGTTGCAATGTTGTCAATATATGATGTTTGGACATTATTGCCATCTCTCAAAAGTACACCATCCTTATACCAAGAGACCTCAATTGGCTCAGAGCCATTGATTCGACAGTCAAAGGTAACTGGGGAACCAATAGTTTCTTGGACATCCTTAACTTTTCTTGCAAATGAAGGTGCCACCTTACGCTCTGCAAAAAAATAAGTTTTAGCATTATAAGTGAACCTTGAGCCTTACTTTTTCTCATTACGTAAAACCTTTTACAATACACTTTAATCAAAGATAAGAAGCTTTAAGAAAAGTAATTTCACCTTGTACAGTGAAAAGAGCACTGGAAGAAGCAGATCCAACAATGTTTTCAGCTTTGCAGATATATTCACCGCTATCAGCCTTCTCTACCTTATTGAAAACTAAAGTTGCAGTATTGTTTTTAAACTGCATTTTGTAAGCAGGAGTTGACCTCAGTTTCGTGTCTCCCTTATACCAAGAAACTTTTATTTCTGGAGTTCCTCCCACTTGGCATTGCAAAGAAGTAGACTCTCCAATAGTAACCTCCACTGGTTCCAATGGTGAGATGAAATAAGGTGGTTCTAAAGAACAAACAATGGTTATAAGAACCATTAAACCAGAATCAATCAAGAAAAGAATGTTTTAAAATTCTCATAAAGTAGGCACAAACCTAAGACAGATAATAAGGCACTACATGTATCCTGGCCAGCCTCGTTTGCCACTTGGCATGTGTATTCACCATCATCCTCCTGTGTGGCATTAAAAATTTCAAGCAGGCAAGACTTTTCTGTGGTGGTTATGCTACATCTTTCAGATTGGCTTATGCCTCTGCCATTCTTTTTCCATGTAACCACAATGGTGGGAGACCCAACGTAAGTGCATTCCAAAGTAATAGGTTTGCCTGATTCAATGCTAGAGTTATTCAGCTTCTTCACAAATGTTGCTGGTGCTATTGAGGAGTCATAAAGAAAAAAGTATGAATATATGTAATGTTTTAGAGATTCTATGTGTGAAATGTTAACTATAACTAACCTTTGACAAGGAGGTGTGTTGTGCATGAATCTTTGCCAGCTTCATTGCTTATGAGGCAAGTGTAGTCTCCACTCTGTACTGTATCTACATTGTACAACTCCAAAGCAGCAAATGAGTTTTGTAAAGAGATATTACAACTAGGTCCTGGTACCAACTCACTGCTTCCTTTAAACCAGTGAACCTTAAATGGTGGTGTTCCTTTTATGACACTGGTAAAGGTAACACTAGAGCCAGGTACAACTTCTTGTGGTTCAGGTTTCCTCACAAAAGAAGGTGGTTCTAGAAATGTGACAAATAGTTATTGTTAAATTTGAGCTAAAAACTAAGAAAATATATTAAGTCGATGTAAGAAGACTGCCTACTTATAATAGCCTTAAAGTCTTCCTCTACAAAGAGAGTTAGTTGTTACTGACCTTGAACAGTCAAAGATGCACTACATTCGTCAGTTCCTGCCACATTAGAAGCCTCACAGGTGTAGTTTCCAACATCTGCAGATGCTAGTGAGTTCACCACTAAGGCACAGGTGCTATCTGAAAAGGTGATTTCATACTTTCCATTACTAGTAATTTTGCTCCCATTAAGATACCAAGAGACAGAAATAGGAAGTGAGCCAGACACTTTGCATTCCAACCGCGTTGAGGAACCCAAAACACCGTAGGTATCTTTGAGTTTTCTGGTGAAAGATGGTGGAATAACACGATCTGTGGGAGGACAGTGTTATGATGAGTACAAGATACACCTTATACTGAAATCTTATTTTAGACTTAAGATATGCCGTAATAAAACTAACCAAGAACATCAACTGAAACAGTACAGCTGCTTTCACCAACGTCATTCATAACTTCAAATGTGTACGCTCCACTGTCTGCCTTATCGGCAGAGAGAATCTTGAGAGTTGATCTTTTGTTAGAGAAGCTAATTGAGTGTTTGTGGTCATTGTGCAATTCCTTTGCATTTTTGTACCACTTTGTAATTAGCTCAGGTGAACCAGCGACTGTACATTCAAGAGAGCAAGTATCACCAGCTGTGACTCGCATGGGCTCTGGCTTCTCTACAATTCTTGCAGGTTCTGAAACAAAATTACATGTCAAGATGATAGTTCATCTGCTGTCTATTTTATAAGTAATTCTTTATAGAAATATTAATTTTCCTGAAGAATATAAAGTAACTAGTTATTATTAATGTTACCAACCTATTAAAGAAAGAACTGCAGCACAATCTCGTGCTCCCACTGCATTGGTGGCTTGACATGTGTATTTTCCAGCACTTGAAGACTCTGTACTGGCAATTTGCAAAGTTGCAGTATTATTTTCATAAAATATCTTGACATTGTCACTCTCTCTAACAATATCTCCTTTGTCCTTGAGCCAGGTGATTGAAATGGGCTGAGAACCCTCAGTTACAGCCTGCAACTCTATTGTTTCTCCAACAAGGCAACTGGTATCACTGAGTTTTTTCAAAAAGCGTGGTGGTTCTATTAAAGAAAACAATTGTTTATGATTCAATAAGTTTAAGAAAACACGAAGAGCAATCTTTTAAAGAAGGGTCAATGTCAGCATCTACCAACCTTTGAACTTAATAGCACATGCACAGTTGTCACTTCCGACTTCATTGACAGCTTTACATTGATATTCCCCTATATCTGCTGATTCCACATTTAGGACATGGATACTAGCATGAGTGTCTTTATAGGTAACCTTGAATTTTTTACTGCTTCGAATTTGTCGCCTGTCTTTGAACCAGGCAACTTCAAATGGAGGGGTTCCCAGAAGTTCACACTCAAAGCTCACATCAACACCTTTAACAACCTCCACTGGGGTAGGCTTTTTAACAAAAACAGGGGGTTCTATAAACAAAAAAGACATATTTTACAATATGCTTAAATGATTTTCTATTTTATGAGACAAACAGATTGTGTCATGCCATATTTTAGTGTTCTAAAGAATAATTTTTAGATATTTGATTATTTTTAATGAACCTAGGACCATTTTCTAAATTTATAAATTATACAAAACTTGAAATTATCACTACTTTTAAGTTGAAAAAAAAATGCTAATGTTTGATTAAGATTCAAACTCAAAAGTTAATTTTAGTAGTAAAATAGTGAAGGCTTTTTTCAGTCAACGATAATGCAGCCTCATATGTATCATCGCTGTGTTAACCAAATGGCACATGGTACTTTCACCAATAGGGCTTCAAGCATTGCAGCTGTGATGAGGACAATAATATGTGGCAGAATTATGGTAATCTGAAATTTGTTTCTATTAAGCTACATTTTACAAAGCGAGTATGGTGAATTTTTATGTAATACTACTTAGATACAATACTTAAAAATTGAACCTTCAATCTATGGCGTTTGACAAAAAAGGAAGAAAAAATAGTCTAATGTTATAGCATACTATCAACTTCCTAAAGTTATGTATACTATAAATGAATGATTGATATGGCACCTTTCACTGTAATGGCTGCACTGCAGCTTGCACTGCCAGCATCATTATGAGCTTCACAGGTATAATCTCCACTATCTTCATGGCTGAAGTCAATAATTTCCAGTACTGCTAAATTGTCGGCAAAGGATAAGTTGTGCTTGTCGCTTGGACGAAGTTCGGTGTCATTTTTGTACCAAACAACTTTAATCTCTGGAGATCCGCTAATTTTGCATTCAAACTGAGCAGATCCACCAAGCTTCACAATTCGAGATGGTTCTAGTTTCTTGACGAACTTTGGAGGTTCTAAGAAATTAAAAGAAGAAAGTAACTACCTGTGCAAGCATATAAATTAGTATGTGTAAGTTGGAGTAGATGTATAAAAGAGTGTTTTGAGTTAAAATGTGCACAAGGAATGTTCTTGTGTGAAAAATAATTTTGTGTAAAAATGTGGTTGTTTCCTTCTGGTCAACTAATGCTACCGTGTAGCTTTCTAGCTGTATCCCTTCTTCTATCAAAAATGTACAAAAGTCCTTACCATTTTGAATAAGATCTGAAAAGTAAAACAGATATACTCGAAACCAACATAAAAATCAACCAAGAAAAGAAGAGTCTTTTTGTCACATAGTATTTAACGTTTTGAAGAAAAAGAAAATTAAGAACAAAGTTTTTCGATAGTACATTCAGGTTAACAACAAAATACCTTTCACACTTAGTTCAGCCGAACAAGATTCTTTCCCAACATCATTGGCTGCTAGGCAAGTGTACAGGCCGGAATCTCCTTTGCCCACTTTTAGAATTCTCAGGTGGGCTGTGTTACCAATGTAAGATATCTTATAATTTCCACCTGTTTTGATTTCCTTGTTATCTTTGGTCCATATCACCTTAATTGGCTGTGTTCCAGAAATATGGCACTCAAAATCTGCAATTTCTCCAAGTACAGCACCTACAGGTGCTGCTCTTTTATCAAAGAATGGTGGTTTCTTGGGTTCTACAAATCAAAATGAACAGCAAAACACTTATTAAATTACCATCTAAGAAGAATACGTACCCGTCCATTGATGTGAGTAATTCCATCTGACCCATTTGAAATTATCACAAACCTGAAATGGTAAGTTTAGAAGTAGATGAGGCAGTACCAACTGAGTTTGTAGCTGTGCAAGAATACAGACCAGCATGATCCTTATCTGCTCCAAGAATACGAAGAGTGGCTACATTATTTGTAAATGATATTTGCACATTATGATCCTCTGTTAAAGGTACGCCATCTTTATACCAAGAAACCTCAATGGGTTCAGAACCATTGATACGACAATCAAATTTCACTGGTTGTCCTAATGTTGCCTCAAGATCCTTCATTTTTCTTGCAAATGAAGGTGGAAGTTGACGGTCTGCAAAAGAATAAGTAGATCAACAACAGCCATTCCCCTTTTTGTACTCACAAGAATCAAAGAAGTAAAGAAGAATAAGAGAATACTTTTGATCAATAAGAAAATCACCTTGAACTGTAAGTAATGCTTTAGAAGAAACAGATCCCACAGAATTCTCTGCTTTGCAGATATATTCTGTGCTATCATTTTTATCCAACTTGCTGAAAGCTAAAGTAGCAATGTTGTTGGAAAAGTACACTTTGCATCCTGGAGTAGAACGGAGTTTCGTGTCTCCTTTGTACCATGATACCACAATTTCTGGAGTCCCACCAACTTGACATTGCAAAGAGGTTGAATCACCAACAGTTGCTTCAGTGTCTTCAATGTTGGTAATAAAGTAAGGGGGTTCTATGAAAAGAATATTACAGCAATTTAAACTTCAGTTTTCTATGCTAAAGAAAAAAACATTAAATGCAGATTGAAAATGATATAGCAACACACCTAGTATGGTCACCACAGCTTGACAGGCATCCTGCCCAGCTTCATTTTCAACACGGCAAGTGTACTCTCCATCATCCTCACTAGCGCTACTTAAGATTTCTAAGATGCAAGATTTTTCTGTTGTAGTTAAATTGCATCTTTCGGACTGTACTACTTCCACACCATTCCTTTCCCAAGTTACATAAATGGGAGGTGTGCCAGTGTATGTGCTCTCCAAAATAAAAGGTTTTCCAGTTTCTACACTGTAGTCTTTTATTTTCTTTACAAAGGCAGCAGGTTCTAATTTAAGAGGATAAGAAATAGTTAGCTAATAATCTTAAAACCTTGAGATTCACTTAATGCAAAGAGTCCTTGTAAACAGAGAGGTTCGATAGTTTACCTTTCACAAAAAGATGAGTAGTGCATGAGTCTTTTCCTGCATCATTAGAAACAACACAAGTGTAATCTCCACTGTGGATTGCGTCAACCTCATACAATTCCAAGATGGCAGCTGAATCTTTTAATTTGATAACACATGTAGTTCCAGAAATTAGCTCACTGCTTCCCTTAAACCAGTGCACCTTAAATGGTGGTGTACCCCTTATAACGCTTGTGAAAGAGACATTCATGCCTGGTAGGGCATCCAATGGTTCAGGTTTTGTCACAATGGTGGGTGGTTCTGAAGAAGAATTGGCAGAAAATAAGAGACTGTATTGTACTCCAGCACTTCGCAATTCTAGGCAAACTTCCCACGTTTTTAATTAAAAGAATGCTACATTACATAAGAAACTACTTACCTTGCACAACCATGGTAGCATGACATTCATCAGTGCCAGCAACATTGGTTGCCACACAAGTATAACTACCAGCATCTGAAGACTCCAAGTTATGTATTTTTAATACACACAGACTATCTGTAAACTCAGGTTCATATTTGTCCCCACTGAAGATTTTGCTTCCATTATGAAGCCAAGTGATAGCTATTGGTGGTGATCCAGTGATCTTGCATTCCATAAGAACAGAAGAACCTAATGCACCAGTTGTTTCTTTCAACTTTTTGGTAAAAGCAGGAGGTATAATTCGATCTATTCAATGAAAGGTAAAAAAAAAAAAAAAATGTTTATCAAGAAGCTTATCAAGCTTTGTTCATTTTTTGACACGGCAAAAGAGTAATATAAAAACTAACCAAGAACATCAACTGTTGCAGTGCAGGTGCTTTTGCCGACATTGTTTTTCACTTCAAAGGTATATTCTCCACTGTCACTTCTGTCTGCAGACATAATTTTAATGGAAGCTACCTTGTTGGAGAGACTGATCTTATATTTTTCACTGCTGATCAGTTCTTTTCCACCTTTGAACCAGCTAGCTGAAAGTTCTGGGGTACCTGCCACTATGCACTCAATAATGCAGACATCTCCTGCCGTAACCCTGACAGGTTCAGGCTTTTCTACTATTGATGCAGGTTCTGAAATAAAAATACAATTATATATAGAGACTTACAACTATTATATCTAATTAAAATATTTTTACTTCTATTATCAATTATTCATTACCTAGAACAGACACGTTGGCTATGCACTCCCTGGATCCAGCATCATTTTTAATCTGGCATATGTATTTTCCAGCATTAGCTGGTTCAGCCTTCCTAATCTGTAGTGTTGCTTGATTCTCAAAATGAGAAATCTTAATGTTTTCACTCTCCCTGATAACCTCCTCTTTGTCCTTCAACCAAAGAACTGAGATTGGTTGTGAGCCTTCAATTAATCCTTGTAACTCAAGAGGTTCGCCAACGATTACTGTAACGCTTTCAACTTTCTTCACGAACCTTGGTGGCTCTGGATAAAAACAATGCACAGATTTATTAAGAATGCTGGTAGATAAATGTGCAGTTTTTGATCACCTATGTTATAACATTTACCTTTAAGTTTTATATTACAAATACAAGTGTCACTTCCGACATCATTGGCTGCCTTACAGTGGTATTCTCCAATGTCTGAGGCCTCCACATTAAGAATGTGAACAGTTGCTAAGTGATTTTTAGATGTCACTTTATATTTTTTACTACTTCTGATTTGCCTGCGATCTTTAAACCAAGTCACTTCGAAGGGTGCTGTTCCCAAGAGTTCACATTCAAGACTAACATCCACTCCTTTGAGGATTTCTGCTGGACTAGGTTTCTTGCTAAACAGAGGGGGCTCTATAAAGATAAGTAATGAAAGTTAAAACATTGTACTGAAACTGTTTTAAGACTAAGAAGAATTTAGCTAGATTATATATTTAAGGCACCGGTACAAAAAAAAAAAAAAAAATTGTAATAAAAAAATGAGCGCATGCAGAAGATCTGTTATTGCTGAATATATTAATGCAGCTAGTCCTAAAAAGCCTTATTGCCAGTAGGACAGTGTAATAAAGACACTGATCCCTGTTCTAACTGCTGGGAGATGCAGTGATCAGGGATTTATAGGGGATTGGTTTTTTTTTTATAGGAAATTCCTTTCAAGAAAAAGCTAAGCAGAGACATCAGGAGACGAAGTGGCACTGCTTTTTCCAGTAGTTCTTCATTCTAAAGATTGGTGGAGGTCTCAGGGACCAGCTGTTCTCAGCAGCTCATACACAGAAATGGGGCAGGACAGCTGTGTTCTCTATGTAGTGGTCATTCCAGTTACTGCAGATTGTCTCCAATTTACTTGAATGGGAGGTAAACTGCAGTGACTCAGTACTGCCACTACACAAAGAACAGAGCTGTCTGCTTACTTCTCTATTCTCTGTGTAGGAGCTGATGAGAATGACTGATCAGAGAGGATGATGTCAACCCCTCACCAATATGATATTGAAAACTATCCATAGGACCTGCATTGCAGTAAATTATTATTCTCTGGGGTCTCTTCAGACCCCAGAGTATACAGTTGGAGGTCCAGGGGAGGTGACAAGAATAAAAAAAACCATATATACTTTTATATTATTTATACTCAACTTCTGTTACTTCTTTTGGGCCTCCTTGTTTGTTTCTGCTTCCTCATGGCGTCCAGTGCTCCTCTGTGAAGTCATGCGCCCAGGGTCACCGCTGAGACTTGTGATTGGGTCTCAGTGGTGACATAGGCACGTCGAGCATCATGACGTCAAGATGCTTGGCATGCCCATGTCACCGCTGAGTCCCAATCATAGGCCTCAGCAATGACCTTGGGCACCTGAAGTCAAAGAAGAGCGACGGATGCAACAAGGCGGCAGGCATAGAGCGCCGTATGCCATTAGGAGGCCCAAAAGAGGTGTTTGGGAAGGTGAGAATAACTTATTTTTTTATTTTTGTCACCTTCCCTGGGCCTCCAGTTATTATACTCTGGCGTATGAAGAGACCCCAGAGTATAATAATTTCCCTTCCAGTTCTATCCGAACAAGTTTGGACTGAACCAAACCGGGGGGGATAGAATTTTACAAACTACCTCCTGTGCAAGATTTCATGAGCCTGGCCAAAGATGCTAATACACAGAAGGATGTCAGTCACTCTGGTGGGACTGAGAACTAAGGGGCTGATTTATTAAGAATGGTTCTATGTTCTATGGCTCTATGTGCAAAGATTTAATCACTTTGTGAAAATTAAGAGGGTTATCCGGACAGAATATCAATTTTGAAATGGTGGATAACCCCTTTAAAGGGCTTGCAGATTTTTCAGTTTCCATAAATACAGCATAAGCAGTCTCCAACAATAGTTACGGAAGAAGCACACAGTACAGCCAGCCACTAATGTAAGTGTACAATGGTGCACTAAATAAATAGTATATATGGCCATGACATTCTATCTCAATGGCGTAGCATTTCATGCCTAACGTTGCTAAATCAGCAATATTAACAAGTTACAACATGTCTTGTAGGGTAACTTGAAAGCATGCAATCAATAGTATTTCTAACCTTTGACTACAATCTTGATACTGGAACTAGCACTGCCAGCATCATTATTTGCTTCACAGGTGTAGTCTCCACTGTCTTCGATGCTGAGGTTGTTAATTTCAAGAACTGGTATATAATCAATAAAAGACATGCTGAACTTCTCGTTTGCCTTAATTTCACTGTCATTTTTATACCAAGTAATTTTGATTTCTGGAGATCCACTGATCTTGCATTCACACCGGAGAGAATCACCCTGTTTGACCACTTTGGTTGATTCTAACTTCTTGATAAACTTTGGTGGTTCTATAATTCCAAAGGGAAAATGATGGGTAAATTAATAATACAACAACCATTATGATTGTGTTCTTATCTTGAGAAAGAGTGAAAGATGTGTATTGATGATGGTAATGAAGGTTATACAGCTGAGAAGCTCAAGAAAGGCATACATTCCTTTAGCATATTCTGATGTTTAAGAAGATATTCTAGTATATGTATAATACAGATTAAAGCAAGATACTCAATAATTTAAATTCCTTCAACATGAAACAAGACAAACACAAGGAAACAGAATTACAGCAAATCCTCGCACCTGTTACAAGCAACATTGTGCTACAAGTATCACTACCAACATCATTGGTAACTTGGCAAGTATAGCGCCCACTGCTGGAACCATCCACTGTGAATAGATTCAAGAAACCCACTGAACCCTCCATTCCAAGAAAATATTTTGCTCCAGTAAAGAGTTCCATCTCTTCTTTGAACCATTTGATGGAAAATGGTGGTGTTCCTTTCACTTCAACTTTGAAATCCACCAAAGAGTCTGGTATTGCTTTTTGGCTTTCAGGTTTTGCAATAAAGCTTGGAGGCTCTACGACGTTGAAGAAAAAGTGTGTAAAAAAACATTTTGAAATAAGAGTTAACATGATATTAATATTTTCTAAGAATTTTGAAAGAAAAATGATCATGCTATTAAAAGAGTGAGAATGTTAAAGAAGAAAATTAAGAAATAAGCGCAAACCTTTCACAGTTAAGATGGCGCTGCACTCAGCGCTTCCTGCCACATTTACTACTTTGCACTTGTAACTGCCATTGTCAGATACATCTAGATCCGCCACTGCCAAAGACACAGTATTTTCATGGCAGACAAGCCTATGTTTTGCACTGTGCAAGATTTCACCTCCATCCTTAAACCACTGTGCATTTATGGGTAGTGAACCAGAAACTTTGCATTCCATTAAAACGGAAGATCCAAGAACTTTATCCATTTTTGTTAACTTTTTGGTAAAAGAAGGTGGAATAGCTTGATCTGTGCAACAAAGAAATTAGATCTAGTTACTCCCGATTCTCTTGCTTCACATCTTGAAAGGAATTAAGTGATATAAGAAAGCAGCAACAATACAAACCTAAAACGGTCAAATAAGCGGTGCAGCTGCTGCTGCCAAAATCGTTTTCGACTTTAAAAGTATATTCTCCACTATCTTCTTTACTCACAGACTGAATTCTCAAGCTTGATACATTATCCTCAAAGCTTAAGGTATAATATCTGCTTGGCATAAGCTGCCTGCCATTTTTATACCACTTCACTTGAAGCTCTGGTGTTCCGCCAACTGTACAATCCAAAGTCACCGGGTCTCTTTCAGTTACATTGACTGATTTTGGTCTCTCAATTATGTGAGCTGGTTCTGTGACATAAATTAAATTTATATTAATTTGATAATTAAATTATACATTTTGGCTTTATTTAAATATTAATACTAAAACCCCCTACTACTAACCTTGAGCTATTAAGGAAGCAAAGCATTTCTCTGTTCCTGACTCATTGGAAGCCTGACAAGTATATCTTCCAGTATGGCTAGCGTCAACTGTTCTTATGTAAAGAGTAGCAATATTGTTCTCAAAGGTAATTTCGGTGTTGTCATCTGGCTCTACAATTTTATCTCCTTTTATCCAAGAAACTGTTATAGGATCAGAACCTGCAATTGCACACTGGAACACTGCAGGACTTCCAAGAATTGTGGTACAATTTTCTATCCTCTGGACAAAGGTTGGAGGTTCTAAGTAAGACAAAGGTATCAAAATTTAAGTTCACTTTGCCTTTTCGTAAAGAAGTAATGAAAACAAAAACTGCTTTACTACAGCTAACCTTTTAAATGGACAGAAGCGCTGCAATAGCAGCCTCCAGCTTCGTTTGATATAGTGCACTGGTACTCGCCAGCATCTGAAAAATCACACTTGAAAATATGGAGTTCAAATACTGATTCTTTTTGAACCAGCGAATACTTTTTGCCACTACGAATTTCCTTTTTGTTCTTTGAAAAAGTTACATCAAATGGTGGTGTGCCCAGTACTTCGCAGAAGAGCTTCACATCAGAACCTTTTACAACTTCAAATGGCTCAAATACAGTTTTAAAAGTGGGGGCCTCTACAATTAAAAAATAAATGTAGAATAAAGCATTTAATTTCATACCAGTTATTCAAAACTATTGAAGTATTTCAAATGGGTCAAAAAAACTAACCTTTCACTTTAACATCAATACTGCAGCTCTCACTACCTGCCTCATTGGTAGCCTCACAAACATATATTCCAGAGTCCTCAACAGTAGAATTCATAATATCAAGTGTTGATATTCCATCTACAAATGAAATGTCATATTTGCCACTTGTTGTAATGTCATTTCCATCCAAGTACCAGGTGACCTTGATTTCAGGAGTGCCAGCTATCTGACACTGAAATGTTGTTGACTCTCCTTTTCTTAACATGGAAAATGGACCTGGCTTCTTAACAAACCGTGGGGGCTCTATGTACAGACAAAAAATCCAGATGTTGAGACACATGTATCCCTACAATTCAAAAATAACTATAGAGGCATATAAAAGTAAAGAAAGCAAACCTTTAACAAAGAGAGCTGATTTGCAAGTTGCCATTCCAACATCATTGCTAACTTGAACTGTATAATTTCCAGAATCGGCAACTTTGGCTGATGTCAACTCAAGGATACTTGAGGACTCATCCTTCCAAACTGAACGATTTGCTCCTGAAAGAAGTTCTTTACTCTCCTTAAACCATTTTATCACCATGGGAGTTGTGCCACCCATTAGAGCTTTAAACTGAACTCTAGAGCCGGGAAGAATATCTTGTGACAAAGGCTTCTCAAGAAAATATGGCGGTTCTAAAATAGGCAAACAATAAAGTTAACTTAATAAGCCTGGAATTCATTTTTTTTCAAAATTTTCTAAAAAAAAACAAATAATAATAATTCAAACCTTTAACAGTTAAATATCCACTGCACTGGCTCTTTCCTGCTTTGTTGGTGGCGGCACATGTATAATTTCCGCTGTCTGAACCTTCTAGTTCATTTATTTCCATGAAAGCTATATTATCATGGAAAGAATATTTGTGCTTCCCACTGGGTAGAATCTCCTTATCATCCTTTAACCATTTAATAGTTATAGGATGGGAGCCAGAAACTATGCACTCAAGATTGACAAAAGATCCTTTGACGCTGTCCATTTTCTTCAGTTTCTTTGTAAATGATGGCGGTATTATCAAATCTAATTAACACAGAGAGAAAATACTGTGTTAACTAAAAGTACAGTTTCTAAGTGACTTAAAAAGGGGACAATTCTAGCTACACAAAGAGTACTGAACTATACCAACCTAAAACATTGACAGATGCAGTGCAAGCGCTTTTGCCAACATCATTTTGGACCTCAAATGTATATTCTCCACTATCATTCTTGTCTGTTGAAGTAATTTTAAGGACTGAAACATTTTCAGTAAAACTGATCTTATATTTCTGGCCAAATTTTAACTCTTTTCCATCTTTGAACCATTTGGCTGTGATTTCCTTGGTTCCTGAAAATTTACACTGTAGGGTCGCTGGATCACCTTCGGTGACATCTACAGAGACAGCCTTGTCAATAATTGTAGCAGGTTCTGTTATGAGTAGGGAAAAATAAAATTTAGGTTGTTTTGTCCATGTGTAAAAAAGTGCATATAAACTAATCTATACACAGTGTACAAAACTAAAAGGGACCAACCTTTTACTGCCAGCACAGCAGAACACCTCTGAACACCTGCATCGTTTTTAGCCTCACAAGTATACTTGCCACCTAGATTGCTTTTAACAGATGATATGTGTAAGGTGGCTACATTGTTTTTAAATATTGCTTTTATGTTTTCATCTTCCATGACTTCATCATTATCTTTCCACCATGAAATGGTGATGGGTTGGGAACCTTTAACAGAACACTGAAAGGCAACCATTCCTCCAATAAGGGAGCTGAGGTTTTCAAGTTTCCTTGTAAATGTTGGAGGTTCTGAAGAAAAGAAAATTATAATTTTTAACAGTACATCTAAAACTGAACTCCCTTTAAAAATATCTTGCTAATTTTCCAGGTTTACTAACCTTTCAAGTTCACCATGGAGCTACATGCACAGCCTCCTACATCATTAAACACCCTGCACTGATATTCTCCAGCATCTGTGGAGTCAAATCTTAGAATGTTGAGGCTCAGCAAAGTATCCTGGAAAAAGGTCTTGTACTTTCTACTGCTGCGAATTGGTTTGTTGTCTTTGAACCATGATACTTCAAATGGTGGTGAACCTATAATTTCTCCTTCCAAAATAACGTCTGAATCTCTCATTACTTCAGTATTATGGAAGTCTTTAACAAATGATGGGGGCTCTGTTGTATGAACAAAAATTTCCGTTCGATTAATATAATGTGCAAGATAGAAATATGAAAGTTTTTTAAGATATAAGAGTAAAGAATGAATAACACACCTTTAACTATGAGGGCACAGCTGCATATATCTGTACCAGCTTCATTTTTAGCTTGACACACGTATTCACCAATATCTTCAAGATTTAGACTAAAGATTTTAAGAAGTGCAACTGAGTTTGCGAAAGTCATACTGCAAGCATCACTCTCTTTAATCTCCTTGTCATTTTTAAACCATGTAATTTTAATAGGAGGGGTTCCAGCTACTTTACACTCCAGCTGTACAGAATCATCCTTTTTGAAGAGTTGGGATGGCTCTAGCTTCTGAATGAAATTTGCTGGTTCTGCAGGATTCAAATAACAATTATTAAGATAAAACCTGTGGCGCACAATAAGAGAAAAAGAAATACCGTAAAGAGTAGGTAAAGAGAATGCAAACCTTTCACAAACACGTTTGCACTGCATTCCACAGCACCAGCCATATTGCTGACTTTGCAGACATAATTTCCTGATTCTGAGCTTTTAACTGCATAGAGTTCCAAAGAGCTGGTGGTATTTTCTTTAGCAATGTAGCAGGAACCTCCAGTTTTCATTTCTTCCACACCCTTAAACCATTTAATAGTTAAAGGTGGTGTTCCTTTAAAAGTGGTTTTGAGACAAACAGTAGATCCTGGAAGGGCATCTTGTGGCTCTGGTTTTGTTATAAAGCATGGTGGTTCTAGATGCATGAAGAGAAGATATTTAACCAACCCATACATAAGAATTATAACACTGAAAGATAAAAGATGAAGAAGAAGAAGAAGGAAAGAAGCTAATAACCAAACCTTTCACAGATATGGTTCCTTTAGTGTCTTTGGTTCCTGCAGAATTTGTTGCTCTACAAATATACACTCCAGCATCATTCATGTCTAGTCGACTTATCTCCAAGGAGGCAGTACCTTCCACAAATGATATCTTATGCTTATCAGGGGACAATTCTTCACCATTTTTAAACCAAGCAATTTTCATTGGCAAAGAACCAGAGACCTTGCATTCCAATCGACAGAGGACGTTTACTACACTGTCAACATCTCGAAGTGGTTTGCTAAAAGATGGGGCAATGGTTCGATCTGTTTGCAACAGAAATAAATAGATTCATTTTAAAATCACATGGATTTCTGGAGATCTCCACTACTGCTCTTGTAACGATTATGACTGATACTGACCTAATACTGTGAAGGTGGTCTTGCAGCTGCTACTACCCACATCATTGGACACTTCAAATACATATTCACCACTATCCTGAATCTCAGCAGAGTAGAACTTCAAAGAAGCAACATTATTTTTAAAGCTGATCCTATACTTTTTACCCGAAGTAATTTCTTTCCCATTTTTCAGCCATTTTACTTTAAGCTCTGGTGTGCCTGACACAGTGCACTCCAAAGTGGCTGGGTCTCCTGCAGTCACTTGGATAAGTTCAGCTTTCTCTACTATTTTTGCAGGTTCTAAAATAAAATTAAATAAAGTTTGTTAAGTAAGAACCTTGAAGCATGGTTCATCGATAGTTATAACACAAAAAGATTATGACTAACTGACCTTTTACCACCAACTCTCCAAAACAAGTTTGGCTTCCTGCATCATTTTCAGCAACACAAGTGTACTTTCCAGCACTATTAATTTGCACATTGCTGATATGCAGAATTGCAACACTATTGTCAAATGTCATTTTCAGTTTGTTATCTTCCCGGACAACATCTCTTCCTTTCATCCAGGTCACAGTGATAACCTCAGACCCTTTCACAACAGCTTGTAAGGAAATGTTGTTGCCAACTACGGCGGTGACATTTTCAATCTTCTTCACAAATGATGGTGGTTCTGATTTAAAGAAGAGCAGTATGTTGTGAATCTTTATTCTCCATATACACCCTAATAAATACCTAATTTTTCTACCTTCAGCTATATGACGTATAGATGAAGTTGACTTAATGCTTACATTTATCTCACCACTTGCAAGATTACCTTTCTAATATAGAAAATGGGGAGATATATCAATCCCTCTATGCCAGTCTTCTGGCATAAGGGATGATATTGTGGTGCACTTTTGGCGTAAGGTTCTTTCTTCCACCAAACATAAGCCACAACCCCCATTGTGCAAATGCAGGTGGGAGTGTGTTCCGGGGAAGGGATATCTTAGCCATATATACTTATTATAACTCAGTTTTCTGGCCTGAGTTATAATGAAAGATCTCTATTCTGGCGCAGGGACGTGCACCTGATTTATGAAGCGGCAGGAGCCTGCTCATAAATCACTTGTTCCCTGTACCAGTTGGGGCCTTTGACATGCCAGTCTTAATAAACCTTCCCAATATGCGTGATACTATAGCTTAATGTCACAAGTATCTATATGAAAGTGTAAATTAAAATAATCTCTACCTGTAAAAATAATGACTATGTAAATTGATGACTATAATATATAAATGTTGTCACGGGTATGCTGACATGGCAGAAATACACGTCACTCAACACGTATTTGCCGTGATGCCCACAGAATAAAATTGAAGCTTATCTTCGAGCTTCTGACACAGTTTATAGTTTTTGGGGGGTAACATGTGCATGGCTACCTGCTGTAGTTTAGCACTGTGTTGAGAACTGAAAGTGCAGCAAGAAAGATCATGCTGTCTATTTTTTCTCGGCAATGTGGGAATTCCATCAGCTCATAGTAAAATATGTGCCATATAATCTACAGCACAGTTTTGTGTTGGAAACAATGTGAGGCACCAGTAAGTGGTATCTCATGCTGATGTTGATGCCATGAATGCCCCAAAATCTATGCAAATAAAATACAATGTGAACATTCCTTAAGCCCAATAAAACATAAGCACATGATGTCCCTGAGACATAATGTACAGACAAAGTAGAAGACTGAATTCAATTCTCACCAGGTTCCCACATATGTCTTCCAGATTACGTAAGCATAAGATTTGTTTGCAGCTTTTGTTTCTTTTGGGTTACGAATATAGTTTAGTTTTGCCATAAAGAGTTGTAGCGATGTTAGAAGAAGAAAGCCATTTTAAGAAAAATACTAACCTTTAAGTTTGTACGTTGCACTGCAAGCACATTTGCCAACTTCATTGGCTACAATACACTCATATTCACCAACATCTGCACTATTGAATGAGGAGATTTCCAGACAAGCAAGAGACTTTTGGTATGCCAGCCTGTACTTTTTACTACTTCGTATTTGCTTCTTATCTTTGTACCAGCTAATTTCAAAAGGTCCAGTGCCAGACATTTCACACTGAAGAGTAGTATTTGATCCTTTTACTATTTCTGCTGGTTCAAGCTTTTTGACGAAAGAAGGGGGTTCTAGAAAAGTATTACATTAGCAAAAAAGTGTTACCATGGAAAAAGTATCAGTTAATGTATTATACCAACCTAGCATTAAGAAGAAACAAACCTTTAACAATAATTTCTGAAGTGCAACTTTCGCATCCAGCATCATTAAGTGCTTCACAAGTGTAACTTCCGCTGTCCTCCACCTTCATGTTGGTAATATCTAGCACAGCATTGGAGGCATCGAAAGACATTGTATACATTTCACTTTGAATGAGTGCTGTATTGTTCTTGAACCAAGTCACATGGATTTCAGGTGACCCTTTGATTTTGCACTGCAGATGTGCAGATTCACCCTGCCTTAGCAAATAAGATGGTTCCACCTTTTTCACAAAAGATGGTGGTTCTACAAAAAGAGTTTCAGAAAGAGAAGATGCTAAATAAGAAGATTTTTGCCGCAAATAAAAAGAGAACCATATAAAAGAGTTGGAGCTTGCCATGTTTAGCCCTTTTTACATTATCTTTGGTCGGCCACAATTCATTCATTCACACTGCTTTTTTATTGTCCAAAAAAAGCTCATACTGTACTTTCATACTGACAGGAACAGACATTAGAGTTGTGGTGCAGGACAGAGGACAGGAAAAAGGAAACATACTACAGCTACTGAAATACCTACTCTTAAACATAGCTAATAAAAAAATCCTTGTACACAAATTCCTAAGAAAAAAAAATCATCTAACCTCTTATTTTGATATGTGTCATGTATTTCTGTAATGTGTGCTGTGTGTCTTACCTCTTACAGTCACCACTGAAGAAGTTGAGTTACTTCCTGCATCATTAGTGGCAGTGCACACATAATTTCCAGAGTCCTTGATCTTAGCAACAGGTATTTCAAGAGAAGCTACTTTGTCTTCAAAATATATTTTATAATCCTTCCCAGGATGAAGCTTGTGACCATCTTTGGTCCAGGATGCTGTCACTTTCCTGTCTTCATCTACTTGGCACTCAAGGCGAATAGTTTTATTCACAGCAGAACGTAAAGGTTCAAGCTCTTTGATGAAATGTGGCTTGTCAATGACTATTAATTCGGCTTGGCAGGTATCTGTTCCAAACTTGTTTGAAGCTTTGCAAGAGTATGTTCCTTTATCAGCAGTGGTAAGACTTAAGAACTCTAGAACATGTTTGTTATTTACAGCTGAGATCTGACAGGTCTCTGAAGGAGCGATGGGCAAACCATCTTTCTGCCATATGGCATCAATGACTGGTGTACCTGACACTGTAGCTTGGAATTTAGCTTTCTTACTTACAAAAGAAGTTACAGACTCTGGTCTGGTTATAAAAGAAGGAGGAAAGGCTTCTGCAAAAAAGAACAAAGGGTTCAGTATTTTGAAAGTATTTTTAAGACATCAAATCTTTATCTTTGTAATAAAAGAGAAAATATATTAACTGTTTTGAAGATTCAGAAAAAGTTGGCCAGTAAAAATGGTCAACATAAAAAGCTAAGCAAAGAATTTAATTCCTTTTTATATTTGCTATTTTGCTTGTTTAACCTTTTGTTTTAATTTAAGTTTATACAGTATATCAAAAAGTAAAATGTACACCCATAGGTTAAGCTTTAGGTTTAGCTTTAGGTGTAGCCCCGAATTCCATCCTCCTTTCCCCAGTGGTTATTATTTTCCAAGACAGATTTGGTGTTTACCAAAAAGTAAAATGTTCAGCATTAGGTTAGCTTTAGGTTTAGCCCAGAATTCCATCCTCCCTTCCCCAATAGTTATTATTTTTCAAGACAGTTTTGGTAAATTTTTAATGCAAGAACAGGCTTTTTCTCAAAATTATATTTCAGCAAAGACTGAAATGAAAGGTTCTCATTAACTAAAATGTGTTATAAAACTGTAAAGACTGCCATGACCCCAAAGAAGAGTAAATGTTTCTTTGAAAACCCATATGTGATTGTGTTTTTTAAATTTTAAATCCCATAATATTACCAATGTTTACATTTTTTGTGATAAGACATTGGTAGAATATGATTGTTGCAGTTCAGACGCCCAACTTGGCAAAAGATTCCCATAAAGAAATAAGAGAATAATTTGTGAACGAGGCGCTGTTGTCATTTACTCACCAGTTACAGTCAATGTTGCAGTAGAGCTTACACTACCAAACTGGTTTGAAGCTTTGCAACTGTATTCGCCGCAGTCAACAACTTGAGGTCTTAGAACTTCCAGAGTAGAAACGTAGTTAGAAGTCTTCAAAGAGTACTTGTCGCTTTCGTAGATTTCACGTCCAGACTTGAACCACTGGAATCTTACGTCAGGTGCAGGCTCTGTTTCACAGGTGAAGAATGCAGAGTGTCCAACCGCAACTTCCAATGACTCGATCCTCTTTTTCAGCACAGGAGCTGTGGAAAATGAAGATAACATGATGTAAGTTGTTTGGTAAAAAAAAGGAAATGTTAAAAATAAAATGACTGGAAAGTGAACAATCCAGAAAAAGTGAAGGGAGGGTAGCTGTGTGGATGAAAGTAAATGGTTAGCGGTGTTCACCATATTATATGACAACTTATATTTACAGCAAAATCATGTGAACATGCACGAAATGTGGTTTATTATGTCAGAGGGAAAATAGCTGAAAATAGAAAAGTCATTAGATTATTGAACCGGAAAGTGATCACTGAGGAAATGGAAAATGTCAAGTGTTTTTACAGCATGCATTTACGTCTTCATTTCATAATTGTGATTTGTATAAGGAGATGAGAACATAATAAAAGTGACAAAGTGCAATGACATAGACAGTTACAGAATTGTGAACTATGCAATACACTGGTTTGTGGATATGGGGAATGAAATGCACAAACAATTATGTTAGATTTAGTCTCGAATAGTGTGTTACTAAGTAATTAACCTAGACTCAGAACTATCAAAGGCTGCTGTTCATTTTTGTAGAATATCGAAAATATTGTCAAGTTACTACCTTAGACAAACTCTACTCTAGCATGATAAGAACCCCTCCCCCACCCTTTTTGTGACCACAACTACTAGTAAAAGCCATATCAGGAGTAAAGGTATCTATAGAAATTCTAAGACACTAGTTAGCTTTCTTTATTATTAAAGAGGGTTTCAGGTGCCCCCATAATAGAGACAATTCTTACTCCTGCCCCACAAAATCAGTTGATTTAGGGACCCATAGTGGTTGTTCAAACTAGACGTCTCTTCTAACAAAATCAAACCACATATAAAGACTAAATGCGTCAGTGCTAAATAAATTAGATCAGGCTTGTAAAAGTAATACATTATTTTACTAGTTGTTATTGGGAACACTGACACTTTTTCAGAACTATTTTTTCATGTGGCCTAATATAATTATACCTAAAATTTTTCTTTATTTTCCTTGCAATGAACATAACTTGTAGATGTTCACTACTGTTAAGGCCTAAAGGCAGAAAGTTATACCTTTGTATAAAATGTATTTTGCTTCAGTCTTTTTATATCCCAATGTAGAGCATTTAATTTAGAAGAAGATAACTCAGCCTTAGATAGATAAATAAATTTATAAACACTTGGAAATAAGTATTACTTTTATTGGAAGAGTTTAAAGGCAATCTGGCACATATTAAATGTATAAAATGTACTATCTGCAGGCAGCATGTTATTGAGGAGGAGATGCTAAGCGGATTGATATAAAGATTTGTGGGAAAAGATTCAGTTTAACTAGTATTTCATTCCTTTAAGTCCTTGTTCATCTTATGCTTAGGAGTCCAGGGGGCAATCCTAGTTAGTGATTGACAAATATCTCATAGAGGAAAGGCTAAATCAATCACTAAATAGGACCACCCACATGACTCCAGAGCAGAGAAAGAGAGGGATTTGAATGGATAAATTATACTGAATCTTTTCCCACAAAACTATACATCAGCGTACTCAGCTCCTCCTGCTCTATAACATGCTGCCTGCAGAGCAGACACCATGTTCAACGTGACAGTTTCCCTTTAATTTATGAAGAATGGCTATGAACAAGCCATAAATCTAAAATAGTACATGATTAGTTTTTGAGTAGCATAGCATAGGTATTGGCAACAGTCACAAATAATGATTCTTGCCCTCCTATACTATACGATATATATTAGCATACAAGTGTTATTCAATTATCCCCATAATCCAACCTCTTTTAACTACTGTGAGATTCGCTGAAGTTGTTGATTTGCCAGCGTCATTCAAAGCCTCACACGTGTACTCTCCTTGGTGTAAATCCATATGTACATTGCTGATTACTAATGTATAGATATCATCATTTTCTGAACAAATGAACTCTATGCCTGAAGACAACAATTTACCCATAAAGTACCAGTTCACACACTTAGCATTGGATATAACTGTCTTAAGAGTAACAGAGCTACCCTCATCAGCAGCAATATCTATTAAAGTTTGCCTGATCAGTGGAGTATCTTCCTCATATATTTCCCCAGGTTTTTCTAATTTTTTTACTATATCCATTTGGCCCTCAAATGTCACGGTCACGGACATAACCTCATCTGTGTAATAAGCTGCACCTACGTCCTTTATCTCGGTGTTAACCAAAACCATAGCAGAGGTATCTTTAGGAGATATATGTTCAAATTCTCCTGCCTCAGTCGATACAGCAAGTTGACTGATTTCAAGGTTTTTTGTCGCAGTACCAAGGTTTTCTCGATTTTCACATTCCAAACTCTTCTTTTCTTCACATATTACAGCCCGCAATGCAGCATTTAGTTCAGACTTAAGGTCAGCCATTTGAGGATAAACATTAGGAAGTGATAACATGATTTCTTCAGTGGCAAAATTGCTTGATGTGATTATACAGGAACATAAGATATGATTTGATTCTTTGATCCTTTGAATATTTCTAATGTGAATATCTTCCAAAAGTGTTAGAAATTGTGCAGAAAAGATATGTGGCTTGGTTTGTAATGCAGCATATAAGGCGCTTTTAACATGACCTTTAATTTCAAGACTAAAACTTTTTGGACCTTCAGAAATAATATCTTCTTTAGTCAAAGTCTCCAGATCAAATACTTCAGAGGCACCCATAGTCTGACTTACTTGAAACTCCACACTTAAATTTTCTGTGTCAGATTTTTCTACCATCTTTAAATGTTCTTCTTGTATGGAGTGCTTTTCCTCAAGAACTAAAGGTAATCTTATTGACTGTCCTTCCTGGATTCTGGAAGCATAATCTTGCTGAGCTTCATCTAAAAGTTTAACACTTTCAGTTGTAATACCATGATTCTCCACACAATGACTCTCTAAGGGAAATGTAAGCTCATTTAAAATGTCACATGTATGTATGTCAGTATCGGGCACAGAACTGGCATGACCCTCATCAATGGTCCGTCTTTCATCAGTAGTACATAGTTGAATAACGGGTTGGTAGTCTTCTTTCTGTAGACTACCTCTTTGCTCTTTTTGTGAAATAACTAGGTCTTCTTTTGGAAGTAGAACAAAGTCTTCTACAACATTAGCCAATCTAAGATGTTCATGTTCTAAAACATTTCTAGGATTTACACTTTCAGGATCTGTTTGCAGAGTTTTTACAGACTCTCCCGAAAAAAGCCTTTTATCTTCAATAAGCAAGGAGCAACTGTAGCTTTTTTCCATTTTGTTTGATGCACTGTGTGACTCGGGATCTATCAAAGTAAGCTGCTCTTCTTTGGGTAACATAAATTCTGAATTTATAGTTTGGAGATGTAAAAGTGGTAATTGTTCTTTGGAAAAACTCAATGTTATTTCCTCACTAATAGATTCTACATGACCTGTATCTAAACACAAAATCGGAAGTTTTTCATCAGACAGTGAAGAGAGAAGATGGACTGGGCTTTTCGTTAGTTCTGCTTGGTCTTCTGGTGGAATATCAAAAGAGAAGGGTTCTTCACTTCTTAGCTGATCCTGAGAATCTACAACTTGTATATTAATAGGTTGTTCCTGTTCAGTTACAAATTCTGCAATGCGTCCATCTTCACTCCCTGAGATTGGTGAAGCATTTTCACATTGAATTTGTTTTTTTTCTTCTGAAACTGAACTGCTTGCTAAAAATGTTTCCTTCACAGAAACAGCTTTAGCATCTTGACCGTGTTCATAAGCAAGTTCTTTCTCCTTTATCATGGTGTGTTGGGAATCTATTGTAGATATTTCTAAAGGATCTAATGATACTGTCTCTGCTCTTGTAGGCAAATGCGACATATCTATCTCCCTAAGTTGTGGACTTTCTTGTCTGAGCAACTGCTCCTCATAAGACATGATATGCTTTGCTTCTTCCATAACTGCTCTAAACTTTGTTTTTTCCTCACTTTTTACATTTGCGTTTTCCATTTTAAGGTACCTATCTTTTAATTCAGATTCCTTATGCGTTGATGTTATCTCTTCAGTAACAGACACTTGTAGTGGCTGAATTTGAGATTCTGCTAACTCTTCAATGACAGGACCTACAATCTCTTTATCCTGCTGCTCAATTATATTTTCTGAAACTACAGAAGCAGTTAAAGGGATGAGTTCCTTCTCATTAGACTTAAGATATACTGCTTGTTGTTCTACAGCTAGTAATTCCTGTACTGTGTCAACCTCTTCTCTTTCTACAGAGCATTTTCCTTCTGTCCCAATTGTATACAGCATTGAATCCCGTTCCTGTAGTCCAGCCCATGCATCACCAGATAGATTAACAGCATATAATCGTGTTTCAGTAGTCTCCTGTATAGAAGATTTTTTGTAAGACTTTTTTGTAGCTTTTATATGGGACTCTTTGATATCTGTACTTAAATCTTTGTCCACTATAAGATCAGCTGTGCAAGACGTATCCCCATAGCTATTAATTGCTTTACAAGTATAAGAGCCACTGTCTTCCTCTCGACATTTGTAAACTGTTAAAAAACCAGTTCCATCTTCACTATGGTTGACTGTATGACGTTCCCCAGGTATTGTCTGACCATTACTATTAAACCACTGAATTGTAGGATTTGGGTTACCAATAACTTTATAGTTAAATGTAGCTTTATTATTTTGACCACACCTAATAGTCTCAATGGGTTTTACAAAAGAAGGTCGTAGGCTTTTGTTGTCTGATGGATCTGTCACCTCCAATTTTGCATCTATTTGTTTTCTAACCTCTATGCTGTGTACCGTAAGATATGAGCTACACATAGTCTCACCTTGGTCATTAGTAGCAATACATGTATATTCTCCCTCATTAGCTTTATTTACATAAGGAATAATGCAACTATATTCATTGCTGTCATATACAAATGTGTAAGTCTCACTAGAACTTAACATGTTTCCATTGTGCAGCCACTGAATTTTTGGCTTGGGGAACCCACTAACAATTACTGATAATTTGACTACGTCTCCTATTTTAGCCTCCACTGAAGACAGCTGCTGTATGAAGATTGGAAAGCTAGCTTCTTTTTTTATCTCTAGTTTACTTGAGTATAAAGATGTTTCAGGCATAGATTCAAGAGTTCTAGCACTGGGTTTTAAATGCAGGTTGCTTTTGTAGGTTTCTGTTGTTTCCTCCTCTGTAGATATTACAAAAGAACTAGACACGTCTGCACAAAAAAAAAGAAGTTAATAATATTATATTACTGTATATCCAATACTGAATTACTCATTGAACATTTATTTCAGATTTCTTTATATCGATATTCAGTTTAGATTTTATGTATAAAATACAAGTAAGCAAATTCATAACGAAAATCAGCTCTTATTTTAATTATTGATATCCAAATGTTTGGAACTGTTTTGGTTACTGGATATAATGCATCTATTTTTTTGATATTTTTTTTTTATTTCACAGGTCATTCGGACATTTCAGGACATAATATGGATGCTACAGTGATAAATGTCATACCTTTGTTATGTATATCACTTCTGTAGATTTGGAGAAAAACAACTTTGAAGTCTTATGCAGATGAGGCAGTTGGTACGCTGGAGGAGGCCCTTCAGCTCTGGAAGTCTTGCTCTTGCTTCTCAAGTAGGATGAGGGATGTCAGAACAGTCAAATGATCATCTCTGACTGCACAGGGTAGCACAAGCAGGAGGTGTTAGGGGCCTGAGTGGCAAGAGCAGTGCTCCAGGGAGCTGAAGGCACAGTCCTGGTGTACCAACTGCTCCATTTGAATAAGCCTTCAAAGTAGTTTTTCTCCAAATCTACAAAAGTGACACACATTACAATGTTATTTATCACTGTCATGTGCTCTGTAACAAGGTGGTGACAGCTGAATATACTGGGTGATAGATCCCTTTAAGTACAATTAGCGATTTATATAACTTGGCATCTCTAGCACAGTTCAGGCTGGAAAAGCCATTGATTATGGTGGTGCTCTAATAGTGAAATTTAAATATTAAAGGAGTATTCTGAGATTGCATATTAGTGACATATCCTTAGGATAGGGCATTGATATGAGAACAGTGGAGGTCTGTCACTTGTTACCTCCACAGATTAGCTGATTAAAGAGGCCAAAGCGTTCGGTTGAACACCGTGAACTCTTCACTGAATACCAAGCACAGTGCTATACATATTGTAGGAGATGTGCTTGGTACTGAAGCTCAGTCACATTCTCTTGAATGAGACTAAGCTGCTGCTCTACCATTTCACCAATGAACAAGACATCATAGACACAGAGAAGAGGCCGCAGCACTGAAGAGCACCAAAACCTCTTCAAACAGCTGATCTATGGGGGTCCAGGGTGTCAGACTCCCACTGATCATATATTGATGACCTTTGCTAAAAATAAGTCATCAATATATAAGTCCTGGAAAACCCCTTTAACTGAGCTTTACGTTAACAGACCTACATGACTAGATTTTATGTTTTTAATGACATGCCAGAAGATTTTTCTAAATCTGCACCACCATATTTCTTACTGCATTGGTATGATCATACAACATTCATAGGACCATAAAAACCAATGTCAAATCAAACGAGAAGCAAAGAAAATATTAATAATAAATCAGTAATCAAAATATTAATAATAATCAGTAAGTAAAAAAGTAAGACATATGAAATAAAAGTCCTAGTTTACAGTTGTGTAAATCATAAAGGTGTTGTCTGGTTTGTCCCAATAAGGTACAGTATATGAACAGGAGTTTTCTAATGCAAACAACCTCTTTAATCCATAAATCCAGCATTGTTGAGATTTGCCGCATAAACATCTGCCAGACTTCTGATCTGTCACTTTCTCATCCAGTGTTATTATATGTTGTGAGATGTGATATATCATCAGATGCTGAACAACAGCTATCAGAATTTTGAGTGTCATGCACCAAATCTCAGCAAATATGGCCCTGCTTTCCACCAGATTCCATTTCCTTTACAAAATACTTTGTATTACTGTTTTACAGCAACTTTTTTCATGTTGCTTTCTCCTTTTATATACAGAGATACTTTAAAGTAAACTTGTCAGGTGATTTTTGCCTCCCTATCTTAGAGAAGTATATAAAAAAGGTACAGAAGCTGAGCTATGTAATATATGGGTTTATATGATTTTGAGAAGGATTTGTAAGTAAAATGCAGAGTAAATCCTAATGGGGCTTCTATGAGAGACAGCGAGAGTCCTGATTACCCTGCTCGCGTGCAGTGTTTGACAGTCTTCTGTGTACATACTGACACAAGGAGAGCTGTCAATCACTGTCTGTGGGTGGGGTAAACAGGACTCTCACTGGCTCTCCTAAAAGTACTGTAAGGATTTACTCTGCTTTTTATTCCAAATCACATAAACTTATATATACCAGAGCTCAACTTATCTCCCCCTATGATATTCTGCTCTTAAATATGACAGCAGAAATCACCTGACAGATTCCCTTTAAGACTGTAGTCAATAGTTTACCATAGCTCCATTTCACTGCCAAACAATGGATCTACAAGCATAGCTGTAAGTGTGTAACTGTCATCAAAGCTGCCACAGTACACAGATCTGGACTCAAAGTACAGCAGAATTCTGAATTTACCTATCTGTCTGAACAGTAAATACAGTAAAACATTATGTAATTAAAAACTGGAACAAGATAAGCAAAGGAAATAATTTACAAAGGACCAAATCTGGGAAAATACTATAAAATGTTAATTGCGTAGAGTTTTCTATTAAGTTCTAAATTCTTTAAAAAAAAAAATGCAAAAACACAGGAGTTGTTAGACATCCTTTTCTTATTTTATTACATGAACAAAAGTGTACAATGTAAGATGCAAACAGCAGCATAAACTGACAATGCAAATATTTACTCAGATGCACATTTACTGTATATCTCTATTGTCTGGAAAATATGTCAATGGATGGGATATAATTACTAAATCATCATAAAATGGTTTGCCATATTAATAATAGATTATCACAATAGTTGCTTCAAAGAAACTACAAAAACACTAATGCAATTTGAGGCCACAAATATGGAATAATATTTAAAACAGTGAGACCAGGCTCACTTTTGTATAGAAGATGATATTGAGCCAATCCAATGCTATATTTTGTTTTCGGACAAAATCCATTTTGCGATATTAGTTGAAGAACAATTACATATGCTCTATTTTTTATTAATACAGACATACATTTATATGGCAGTCCAACATATGAGTAAATAGTTTCATAATTTCGAAAATAAAGATATGACATAAAAAATAAAAGTACCTTTGCAATATAATAGTATTTCTAGGTTCCTGTTCTGAACGATCCCAGCAACGCAAACAGGATATATATGTGTGTATGTAAGTACAGTAACAAAGAGTTTATATTACATAGGTACTTCTATTTTTAGTTCATGAGTATATATCTTAGTGATCAACCACATAGATATAATATGCAAATTAGCTCATATCTGTCAACCCGGACACTTCTCAATAAGGAAGACTAACCCATCTAGATTGGCTAACATAAGGTAATTTGCATACATTATTCCCACAATGCATTGTCTGAAAGTATGTCTCCAAACAGCCAACGGTGTGCATTAGGTCTCTTCAATGAGAACGAGTACCCCTCCTACACAATACCATAGAAAGTTTTACAGCATACAGAAACTCACTAAACTGATAAACACAAGATCAACAAAAGTCATACAGAAAATTATCCTAAACATTTATTATAATATTGCATTAGCAGTTCCTAACATGTTATGAATATTTACACTGAAAACACATAAGGTTTAACTAACCCCAGTGTCTCATCAAAGCTTATAGTAACACATATGGCAAAATGGCAGTGATCATATATTTGACACCTTGTGTCATCAAGTTTTGTAGAGTGCAAAATTATCAGCTTGGAAGACGATTTTGTTTTGCCTATGTATTTCTATGTTATAATAAGTGAAGCAATTGTTTCTGCAGTTCCTTCTTTATTTGTAGCCACACATTTATACTGGCCTTCATTGCCAGCATCAACATTATTTATTGTTAACTGATGACAGCCATCTTCATCCTCTTCAATCATATATTTTTCTCCTTCAAGTAAACTATCATCCTTATACCAACCAATTTCTGGTTCTGGGGAGCCTTGAACTACGCATTTGAAGTTAGCTTGTGTTCCTAGTGATGCTGTTGAGTCCAAAATAGGTATTAAGAACCTGGGAGGGGATTCCGTAACTTGGAACTCAAAGCAACAACTTTCGGAGCCTTTAGCATTAAACTGTATAGCTTCATCTGAAGAAGGCTTATCAAAAACATCAAATTGTATATTTAGGCACTTCTCCTGACCTTCTTCACCTTCACTTCCGGTGACAGCGATCAACTCAACGGCTTTACTCACGTCATTATTATCACTCTGAAACTCAAATTCAACTTCTATTTCCTCTTCATTCTCATTTGACACTATTTTATCCACTGTCTGTTCAGAACCCTGAGTCATGCACTCTTCACCTGAGAAAGGAACCTTAGGGGATTCCTTCACTTCCTCTTTAGCAGGATCTGCATCAATAACCCTTAACAAACCTTTACATGAAACCTCGCCATAACTGTTCTCTGCTTTGCAACTGTACGTTCCTGCATCAGACAAGTTCACATCACATATCATAAGACGTTGCTTTCCTCCTTCTTCTTTTATAACATACCTTGTAGCATCTGGTATTATGCATTCATTTTCCTTAAACCATTTAACAATTGGAGTTGGCATGCCTTCCACACAGCAGTGAAATTCTGCATTTGATCCCACTGCTACATCGAGGTCAGAAATATGCACCCCAAATTGAGGTGGTTTATCCGCTAATTCAAAGTTTACCTTAACATCATCACTATCTTTGGAATCACTGGCTGGATTTTGATCATCAAAAGCCAAAGGAAGCACATCAAGAGAGATTACCATGCTTTTACTGTCAGGGGAAAATTCAGGAATAGTTATGATTTTCACTTGCTTCTCAAAATCTTTAACTTCACTTTCATCCAACTCAACTTCCAAAAGAATTTCCTGAGGGGAAGGAGATCTTGATGTTGTATGTTGCTCCATATCAAACTCCATTACATGCTGATGAGTTACAGGAGGCGGTAAAGCACATGATTTGCCATCAAGAGGTAAAATTTCCACCTGGGTAAAACTTTTGGCTTCTCCTAAAGAGTTTACAGCAATACAACTATATGTTCCACCTTCATTCATTTGTATGTTGTGAATTTCTAGTATATGCACATTTGCTTCTTCTCTTATCTTGATTCTATCTTCTTTTTTGAGTTCTATTGAATTTCTGTACCATTTCACCACTGGTGTGGGGCAACCTACCACTTGTACAGCAAAGCTCAACACATTATTTTCAAAAATACGTTTCTTAAGAAGTGGTTTAACAAATGCTGGAGGCTTATCAACCTCTTTGCTTAACTCCTCTGTGTCTTCTTTCCTTTCTTTCCCAGGATCTTTTAAGCCCATCTGTGAAGTGTCTGCAATATCAGAAGAAGCTTGACCTATTTCAGCAAAGTCCAATATTTGTTGGACAGGTGTAAAGAAACGGTCAGGAGAAGTTGCAGGCGTAAGAAATGATTCACTTAATGGAGAGTAAAACCTCTCTGCAGAAGAGGGTGGAGTATAAAACTGTTCAATATCAATCGCTTCATCACTGAATATACTGCCTGCTTCAATCGACATCTCAGACTCTGGAGAAAATGGTCGAGCAGACTGATTTTTATAAAATTCATAAACAGTATCAAAAGTAACATCTTCAACCTCCAGTGATGTTATGCGTCCTGTCTGTCTACTTTTTACATCTTCTGGTAGTGCATAAGGAGATTGTGCACTAATCTGGGAGTCTGGTACACTGCATTGTGCAATATCATTAGTAGGTTCTGAAGTCACATTTTCAAAAGTACTTACACTTTCCTTCAGGTAACCATCTCCTTGAGTATCCTCTAGATTATTTTCTTCTATATCCATATGCGCTCCTTCCTTTTCAGACTCAAGTCTTTCATTGCTAACTATTGTCATTAAATAATCATGACTCATTAACTCTTCACCCTCAAAAATACCAAGGTATGAAATGTCTTCAATTTCATTCAAATTTTGTACATCATCTTTTCTAACCAACTCAACCAAATTTAATCGGAATTTGTTGTCCTCTGAAGGTTGCATTACTGGTTGTTCAGTCTGTTCACTATCCTCCTTTTTTGGTTTGGTAACTTTTTCTGAATCAACTGGTTTTGCCACTGATGGCTTTAGTTCAGAAGGTGTTACTGGAGTTTTAACTATAGAACGCCGTCTAGGAGGTGGTGTTGGTAATTCCTTCTTAATACTAATATTTATTGATTCATTTTGCAATTGTTTTTGGTCAGTGCTCATGGTTTCAACCAAAGAACTCTTTCGCATAACTGTTTTGTCAGTGTCAGTAGCAGATTTAGATTTCACAAAAGAATGCCTCCTTTGTGGCACTACTGGTAAGGCCTTCTTCATTTCTGCTGTCTCTTTACTTTCTATGGTCTGTTCAACAGTTTTTCCTTCCACTGATTTGTTCTCGGTGTCAACAGTAGACCTACTTTTAATAAAGGAGCGTCTTCTTTTAGGTACCACAGGTAATTCCTTTTTGGTACCATCACTAACAAGATCTTTAGACAATGAGCCCAAAATTTGTTCAGTAGAACTTTCTTTTACAGCATCAAGCTTAATTTCAATTGCTTCATTGCTTTTAAATTGTAAAACTGTAGATACCGACTCCTGGGCAACATTTTTATTTTCTATAGTAACAACTGAAAGTGGTAAATCTTGTTTTTCGGTTGATTGTGGAATAGCAATATTTTTACTTTCTACAGTAATAACTGATAGTGGTAAATCTTGTTTTTCAGTTGATTGTGGAATAGCAATATTTTTACTTTCTACAGTAATAACTGAAAGTGGTAAATCTTGTTTTTCGGTTGATTGTGGAATAGCAATATTTTTACTTTCTACAGTAATAACTGATAGTGGTAAATCTTGTTTTTCGGTTGATTGTGGAATAGCAATATTTTTACTTTCTACAGTAATAACTGAAAGTGGTAAATCTTGTTTTTCGGTTGATTGTGGAATAGCAATATTTTTGCTTTCTACAGTAACAACTGACAATGTTAAATCTTGTTCTTCGAATGATTGTGGACTAACATCTCTTTCAACCTTTTCATCTCTAATATCCTTGGCAAAACTACTAATGTCATCCATCTCAATTCTTTCACTACCGATATCACTCTTGGTCCTGTCCTTTGTAATATTGATACTGTCATAGTCTGAAGATTCGGTGCTGGGGACATTTTCCTTTATGTCTATTTGAATATTTTGATCAATAATTTTCTCATTAATTGTGTAAGTAATACCAGGTATAAGATTATCATTGTCTTGTGTATCATATGCATTCAATTTTGATACCTGTTCAGTTTGTTCAGTGCTAACATTGGAAACAAAAGTTTCTGCTTCTTTATCTAAAATGGTTTTATCCTCTTTCTCTAGTTCTGTGATGCTTTGGTGCCATGTCACCTGCGGTTCAGAATCGTCTGATATGATACACTCAAGAACAGGACATGTCTCTTCTTTGATATCCACTTTGATTTCATTTTCTTGAGTAACTTCCTTTGCTTTACTGGAGACATCAAAACCAAAGGTAAACTTATGCTTGATTTTTTGCTTATTATCTGTCGACTTTTTCTGCTCTGTTTCAATTGTCTGGAAACTTTCTTCTAAATCTTCGTATTCAGGAATGGGAGTTGGAGCAGTAACTTTAATTTCCACAGGCAGTGATAATGATGTGTCTGATTTGCGAGGTATTGTATAGCTAGCCTGTGGTAGCTGAAGACTGAATCTATTAACATCGTCTGTAACAGACTTCTCTTCAGCATTGCCAAGAAATGATACAAGTTCTTCCTCATCCTCTACTTCAGTGAAATGTTTAGATATAAGCATCTCACATTTAACTAAGCTTTTATCTTTAGTTTCATCCTCTATTTCTCTACTTTTAACTTTAAGGCTGCCAAATGTTGTGTCGGTTCCATATTGGTTGAATATTACACATGTTATAGAACCTGCATGTTGAGGATGAACAGTAGAGAATGTTAAAGTGGATTTTGTTTCTGTGGTAACTATGACAAAATTTTCATTACGGGGTACTGATTTGTCATTGTTGTACCAGGAAACAGTAGGCTGAGGATAACCATTGAAATTACATGTAAAAGTGCATGAGTCACCTACAAATACTTCCTGAGATTCAATATCATAAGCGAATGTAGGCAAACATGGAAACAACTTCTGGTTATCAGATCTTTCAGAAATCTCAGATTCATGCGTTAGGTGTTTTCCACTGTCAAGTTTAACTTCCTTCAAAACTGGCAGTTCTAATTGCACTTCTTCTTTTTCCAATGATTCATTTATTTCAGTTGATATTTCTTCATTACCTGGAGTGAAAATTTCTGCCTTTTCATTCTTCCTTTCTGAAGAAATTTTGGTTTCAAGACTTTCTTCAGATTTTATAGTTGTCACTTTCTCTTTCTGATCAATTAGTACAGGCTGCACTTGAATTTTTGATACACTTTCCTCAACTACTTTAAACGAATGTGAAGCTTCTAATTTAGTAGGTTCATTTACTTGTTCAAGTGTAGTACCTCTAACCAATTGTTTGAAAGTTAAATCAGGTACTGGTGTTCCTACAGCCTTTTCTTTTTCTTCAATTTCAGGTGATATTTCAGGTACAGACTGCACTTGAATTTTCGATACACTTTCCTCAATTACTTTAAAAGAATCCGAAGATTCTAATTTAGTATATTCATTTACTTCTTCGTGTCTAGTATCCCTAACCAATGGTTTGAAAGGAAACTCAGGTATTGGTTTTACTAAAGCATTCCCTTTTTCTTGAATATCAGGAGATATTTGAGGCACAGGCTGCACTTGAATTTTTGAAACACTTTCTTCAAATACTTTAAACGAATCTGAAGATTCAGATTTAGAATATTCTTTTACTTCTTCAAGCCTAGTATCTCTAACTAATGGTTTGATAGGGAAATCAGGTATTGGTTTTATTAAAGCATTGCCTTCTACTTGAATTTCAGGAGATATTTGAGGCACAGGCTGCACTTGAATTTGTGAAACACTTTCTTCAACTACTTTAAACGAATCTGAAGATTCGAATTTAGTATATTCATGTACGTCTTTGGGTCTAGTATCCCTAACCAATGATTTGAAAGGGAAATCAGGTACTGGTTTTATTAAAGCATTCCCTTTTTCTTGAATTTCAGGAGATATTTGAGGCACAGGCTGCACATGAATTTGTGAAACACTTTCTTCAACTACTTTAAACGAATCTGAAGATTCAAATTTAGTATATTCATGTACGTCTTTGGGTCTAGTATCCCTAACCAATGATTTGAAAGGGAACTCAGGTATTGGTTTTACTAAAGCATTCCCTTTTTCTTGAATATCAGGAGATATTTGAGGCACAGGCTGCACTTGAATTTTTGAAACACTTTCTTCAAATACTTTAAACGAATCTGAAGATTCAGATTTAGAATATTCTTTTACTTCTTCAAGCCTAGTATCTCTAACTAATGGTTTGATAGGGAAATCAGGTATTGGTTTTATTAAAGCATTGCCTTCTACTTGAATTTCAGGAGATATTTGAGGCACAGGCTGCACTTGAATTTGTGAAACACTTTCTTCAACTACTTTAAACAGATCTGAAGATTCGAATTTAGTATATTCATGTACGTCTTTGGGTCTAGTATCCCTAACCAATGATTTGAAAGGGAAATCAGGTACTGGTTTTATTAAAGCATTCCCTTTTTCTTGAATTTCAGGAGGTATTTGAGGCACAGGCTGCACATGAATTTGTGAAACACTTTCTTCAACTACTTTAAACGAATCTGAAGATTCAAATTTAGTATATTCATGTACGTCTTTGGGTCTAGTATCCCTAACCAATGATTTGAAAGGGAAATCAGGTACTGTTTTTATTATAGCATTCTCTTTTTCTTGAATTTCAGGAGATATTTGAGGTACATGCTCCACCTGAATTTTTGATACACTTTCCTCAAGTACTTTAAATGAATCTGAAGATTCTAATTTAGTATATTCATTTTCTTTTTTGAGTCTAGTATCACTAACCAACGGTTTGAAAGAGAAATCCAGTACTGGTTTAACTATAAAATTCTCTCTCTCTTTAATATCGGGAGATTTTAGAGGTACAGAATGTACTTGAATTTTTGATACACTTTCCTCAACTACTTTAAATGAATCTGAAGATTTTAGTTTTGTATATTCATTTACTTCTTCAAGTCTAGTATCTCTAACCAATGGTCTGAAAGGTGCATCAGGTACTGGTGTTACTACAGCTTTCTCTTTTTCTTTATTTTCAGGAGATACATGAAGAATAGATTTCTCACTGTGGATATCCTTCTGCAGCTTATCTGTAATTGAAGATGACAACCCATGTTCATAGGAATACTGTAGTGTTGTAGGTATAGATGATTGTTTCATTTCAGTGAAATTTGGTAATTCTGGTTGATAACATTCATCAATTATATGTTTATCATCATGTGTATCCTGTCTTATAGTTAGCGAATCCATCTCAGAATAATATTCTTGAACTTTTTTATCTATATTCCTAAACATTTCATTAAATGATTTTTTTTCTTGTTTGGTTTCAATCCAACTCTGTTTATATTCAATGTCTTCTATTTTTTGTTTGGATGAGTCAATCAAATTTAATTTTGGAAGTTCATCCATAACTCTGTAGGTATCAGATTTTTCAATCTCTAAATGTTCTCTCTTTGCTAATTCCACATCGCTTTTTCTACCTCGGACATCACCAATGTTTAAAAATGGTGAAATCAAAGAATCACGTTCTGCATATATTTGTTCATTTTGAACAGACAACTCTTTCTGATCTTGATCCTTTTTGTAGTGTTCTTCCACTTTATTAGAATCTAGTAGCTCTTCTTTGTATGCTGCTTCTTTTGCTGACAAACGCATTAAGGCAGCTTCACTAGGTATTTGTAAAATTTTTGATGTAACAGCTTTGTTAATTTGAATAGCTTCTGGTATTATTAGAGCTGTAACTGGTTTGTGCGTTTGGACTGACTCTTTCTCCTCCTTGATAGGTAGTGGTGTGGCATCTTTATCTGATATGTCCAAATGACTTTCAACAATAGAAAATATATTTCCTTCATTCACTGCTGTATCACCATCTTTCACTGCAGTACCTTTCTGGTGGTAAGACTTACCAATAACTTCATGAACTATCTCATGTTCACGTAGACTCAGTTTTTCTTCTTTAATATTTTTTCTGGTGACATATTCAGGTTTATTCGCCTGTGATAGCTGCATAATTCTATACTTAACAGATTTATACCTTTCAACTGGTTCAGGAGATTCCACTTCTCTCTCTTGCATTCGTGTTTGGAGATTACCAGTGACAGTTACTGGCTTACAGGAATCAATTTCTGCTACATGTTTTTGTTTTTCTTCATCATCTAAAGCTAACTGCACTTTATGATCATCCTTATGAAAACTTAGTTTGGTTTCTTGACTAACAATTAAAGATTTGGATAGGTTGCCAAATACTTCCTTTCTAAAATCTCTTTCATGTTCCACGTGGGGTTCATACCTTTTGTCATATTTTATAGATGTAATGTGCCCATAGTGTTGAGGCTTTTTGGGCAATTTCAAAGCACCAGGTATAAAAGTATCATGTTCCATCAAATGTTTTTTGTCCTTCTCTTCAATAATTCTCGAACCTGATTCATGAACAAACTTTCTACTGTGTTTAAGATCTTTCTCAGATCTTTTTGTATGTTCTTCTTGCACCATTTCCACGTAACTTTGATATGTATTACTAGCTTGAAAAGACCCTGGTCGTATTTTTGATCTGACAGGTTCATTCATTTGAATTTCTAGTTCCAGTGATTCTGGTTTATTTTCAGTTTCTTCCTTCTGTGTAGGTTCTAATGAAGGTCGATCAGAGAAAGATTCGAATTTTTCAACAACCTTTACTTCTTCCTGTTCTTGCAAAGGCAGCAAGTTAATATTATCCCTTAGTATCTCATCGCAAGAGTCATCCAAGGTATCATGTGTCGTCTGTGACTGAAATATTTTAACTTCATTCTGACTGAATTTCTGAGCTGTTCTACTCACATAACTAATTTCTGAAAGATCTTGGAGTACTTTAGATTGGATGGGTTCATTCATTTGTATGGTCAATTCCAAAGTACTGTCAATTTCTTCTGCTGCTTCATTTGTAATGTTAGCTAAAACATTATCAGGGCTAAACAGCAATTCTTCAGGTTTTGATTGTTCAGTATTGTCCACATAATCTTTCTGCTGATCACTCTCAATGAGAATTTCATTAAAAGTGCTTTTACTGACAGAACTAATATTCTCACTATGAATCAGCATAGTTTCATCTTCTGCACTCTTTGAAACAGATGAGTCAAAGATGCCAGCTTCTTCTGTTTGCTGTGGCACCTTAATTATAATTGGCTCCTTTATTTGTGGAATAGAAATGGGAAGTTTATCCTGTCCAGACACATTTTTGGGTTCTCGTGGTACATCTAAAAATGAGCTCAGTTTATAGCTTTCCTTTTCAATTTGGAAACTTGTTTCACTCTGTAAAGACTCAAGGTCTATATCAGAGTACAACTCAGAGGAGTAAACTGAACTTCTGCTTCCTCTTGCGTGTTTAAGCTCCCGCAACCTTTGCAACTTTGCTTGTATTTCTTTGTCTAACAATTTATCACTTTCCATTTTTTTCTTCCGTTGCCCTTTGCCCTGAGTTTCATCTGAAATAATTTTTTCAAAGCTTATGGTTTTGACAATACCTTTTTTAGGGTACTGGTTTCGTAATAGCTGATTTTCGTGGCGTTTATCAAAGGGTGATCCAATACATTTAAGGTCAACTTTTAATTTGGTTTCTCTCTTTTTCTGAACCAATGAATCAATACTTTCATGTGTTTTCTCAGAAAACCTCACAAAATCTAAATATTTTGGATTCTGCTCTTCCTTCATTGCTACCAACAGTGAAGCTGTGCTCTCAGCTGAGCCCTCACTATTAATAGCAAATATGCGATAGCTACCAGAATCTCGGTCTTCTACATGTTTAATTAACAAACTGCAGAAATGAATGTGCATATCACTTTCAGTTTTAACCAGCCTGCGTTTGTGCTTTCCAATTGGCTTATTGTTGTGAAACCATGAAACCTTTGGCACTGGGCAGGCCACCAATTTACATCGGAAAACAGCAGGCTCTCCTTCTAACACTGATCGAAATGTCAACTTTTGTGTGAAGGATGGCTTAATGAACTCCGACCAGGATCCAATTGAAGATGTCCGACTTGCACATCTTTTAGAGGAGACAAGTCCATGATCCAAGTAGTCTTCTGTATCGGAAAAGGCACTTCGTAAATCTCTTCGCTTTTCACTCTCATTTACCTCACTGAAGAAAATTTCTATGAAAAAAAAATGAAATCTGTATTTTAAGAACAGCTCGTCTTTTAAAATAGTTAAATTATTTAAATATTTATATATTCATGCTACATAAACTACAAATCCAGAAAAATATTCACTCACCATATTTGTTCGAATAAACGCAACGCCTTGTTCTTTTTTAAAGATTCTGACGCGAAAATCGTTCGCTGTTTGTTCTTTCTTCAAACTGTAGAAATTTCTTCTTTGACAGACAGGTTAAATCTCAAAATATTTTTAGATAACCTTTTTTTGTGTGTGTGCCAAGCTGTCCGAAAGTTTTAGTGGGTTTAACATGTATTGTTAAAATCTTACCTGACTTGCAGACAGCAGAATAAACGCCCTTTCTGATCCTTTTGAATGTGAGTAAAAATCATATTTGAAAAGAATAAGAAATTGTATCTATCCTTAATATATCTGCATTTAAAATGAGAAGGCGTTTATTCGAACTAATACAGCCGCGTACTTAGAATGTTAAGCAGAAAACCAGCAAGCAACATTACAGTACAGTACTAGATGCCATCTGCAAGCCATGTAGGATCTTCAAATGCGTTGTTTAAAATATAAAAAAAATAGCATCTTGATAACAATATTACAATTTTATTACAATCTTACAGATTTTATTAAAACTTTTTCATGCAATGTCGGAAAGCTGTTAAAAAAAAATCTTAAATGTAAAATAAATGAATATCACTGTAAAACCTCAAAACTGAAGAAAAAACCTTTCATGCACAATTCAAAAACATCAAAATATTGATAAATGTAGCGCAAGTAAAGTCACTAATCGATACAGCATTCACATTTTGAATGATACACATCATAAAGTTACCTTGTCTTGATTGACGTTTCCATTGTCTTTGCTTTTAGCATCTATTCTACTGGTTTAAATGTTAAAACTTATAAAAACATTTTTTTCCACATACCTTTCACTTCGAGTTCAATCTGTTGCTCTATCTTCTCCTGCAGAACCCTTTCCAGTGCTATAAAGGAAAAAGAATATTAAGTTTCTGGCCTCTTTTCACGTTTGGGGCTGATTTCTTACATAATAAGACATTGATTACAATACATTTTAGACAAAGAATGAGCAAATCTCGATAAAAGACGATTATGATTCCAAATTAAATGAGAGAATTTAAATTTGAGTTAAATATATTTAGCTTAAAATTTTTATTTAATTTAAACACCTAAAGCAATAAGCTTTTAATGTGGCAACACAATAATTGAAGTTACTGATATCAATTATTTAGTGCTGACCATAGAAAAAATTATTTTAAATTAGTTTTCACTATCAAAAAAATTTAAATAAATGTATCACTCAAAAAGATTTAACTAAAATCTATATTCTCATGAATATCAAGTCATTTACCCATTCCTGTCTAAGACAAATAACAACCATACTGACATAAAAAAGCACATGCCGAAACAATTTAAAGATTTGAGCATATGTGATGTGAATGCATTGAGTTCTGTACAGATCATGTGAATGGATATGTGAACATGCCTTTACATGCCTAATATTTACTTGGAAATGATGAATTTATTGCTAAATGTATTTTGTCAATCTTGTTCATTGCATACGCTGATATGCAAGAATTCATATTTGGAAGGAACATGCAGTTGCCAACCTGTAACTCTCAGATGAGTGTTGCATTCGGCTTGTCCTGCAGCATTAACTATTTTGCAAGTATAGATACCACTCTGCTTTGGAAGAACTTTCAGCAGCTTTAAGCTGCAAAGTGAACCATCATTTCTTAACAAACATGTTGCAGACTCATCAACCAGAAGTTTGTTGAAGAGCCAAATAACACAAGGCGTGGGTATGCCCTTTATGACGCAAAAGAGGGAAACATCGGCGCCTTCCTTTACAAAAGTTTCAAGTGGCATTTGTTCAAGAAACAATGGCGCTACAGCACAAGAGTCCATTATTTCTTCATAAGGTATGACATCCGGAAAGTATTCTTTGCTTCTTTGCCTTTCAGGGCCTTGTGGTCTTTGCGATGGAGTAATAGAAATGCTTGATGTTTTCACTGTGGTTTCCTGTTTTGCTTCGTAAGTATTGGTAATCTGAATTTCTTTGTGAGATTTATAACTTTTTTTATCTGATTCTGATTCAGAGTTTATTTGTGCTACTGCCTTGGTGGTGGTTTCTTGTGCTAGGTAAGAATAAATTTTAGAAAATGTTAGTTTGAGATGGCTATTACGAATACAGTGCACAATAGTACTATAAATTAGATCCTATTAGATATTGCTTTAGGTTGTTAGTAGTGTAAGTACTATAAATCATATATTGATGGCTCTTCTAATGTTATGTTTAGTGTAGTAGTAGTGTTATATTAGCGGCAAATTGATGACACTTTTAAGAGACTAGTCTACAATAATATTTCCTTACAGATATTTGGCTACATTAAATTATGTGTGTAACATACTATGTTACAAGAATTTCTAGACATAAATAATCTAATTTTGTATATATCATGATTTTAATATTGTAAGAACATTTCACAGAAAAATTACAATTTTTGCTTATTGCAGTAGCAATAACAAAATGTCTGTAATGTCATAAAACACAACAAACACAACATTCTTACTGCATTAATCTCTCAATGTAATATATTCTAATAATAATAGAATATAATATAATAAAACGTTAACATTAGTTTACCATTCTAATATTGGCATAGTGATATATATGACACATATCACTATATGGCATATATAATATATCAGACATTTTTGTCTGATATATTATATTTTAGCTCTTCATTTTAGATTTTCTTTATCTAAAACATTGTTAGTTCTATGGTTTATTTGTGATTTTTTTTTAGTCTATTAAGGAACTAAAGAACCATCATTTAGTTATAATTTTTAAAAAGTAAAAGAAAAATTAATGTAGCATCATAATTAAGCAAAATTAATAGGCACCTTCTACAATTAGTACTGCAGTGCTTGTTTCTTCTCCAGACTCATTATGTAAAGTGCAACTGTATGTGCCTTGATCTGTTAGCTGAACATTTTCTATGGTGAGCAACATGACATTTCCATTTTGAGATATTTTTACTCTTGCTGTCTCTTTTATTGTTTGTCCTTCATGCTTCCAAGTAACCTCTAGATTGCCATCTTGTACAGCACAGATAAACTGGGCTACTTCGCCACACTTCACCGTCATATCATGAAGCTTAAGCAGTATCTTTGGTGCACGACTGCTAGTCTCCTCAATGTCTGCTTTGGTGACCTCCTCTGAACTACTTTTGGCGATGGTTTCTTCATACTTTGCTTCGACTTTCTTCACAGATGATGCAGTTACAGAAGAGCTTTCAGAAACACTTTGAAAAACCTGTACACCTTCTTCAGTGGTAAGCCCTTGTACTGATTTAAATTCTTTTAAGTACACTGTGGCTTCTGACACTGACTGTGTGCTGACAGACTCTGTAACACTTTTCGTAGAACTTGTAAAGCTTTGACTAACTATGGATTGCGCTGTGTAATCAAGCGAAAAAAAAAAAGAAATTATCAACTAAATTGTCCAATATTCCTTATGATAAGAACAAATATGTTGATCAAGAAGACTTAAACATCACTTGAGAATAATGCATGCCAAATGCATGCTCGGGACAAAATTTGACAAAAGATGAAGAACTGGAAATTCATGCTGACATAGAAGGTTGCATCTTCTTTCGTTGTCGCTTTCCATAATTTTGGTTAAGATTGTTCTTTATGATCCAAAGTAAGAGTGACACCTGTTTTATTACAGGACTAAAATAACTGCAATTGTTAGATAATTTAGCTATGGTTGGTTCAACTGATGATTTCAACGTGAAATGAATTTCATGTCAACGTGTATGATGGACCAATGGTTTAGAAACTGTGAAAGTCAAGAAAGTGAGTTTGTGTGACGTTAGTTTTATATCTGTGTAATGAGTGAATATTCAAGTGTAAGAGGTGGTTATTGTAAGAAAGGTGGACACTATTAGTAGGAGTGCAAATGAGTCATAACTCAGCCCAGTGTGACAGTGGATTTTTACCTTCAGTCACTGTTAGGGTGGCTGCACAGAAGACTTCACCAGCACTATTTCTTGCTTTGCAAGTATATTCACCAGCATTCTCTAAAAAGGCATCTACTATGATAAGTATAGCTGTTTTTGTAGATTCATCAAAATGAAACACTATATTTTTGGAAGGTAGGACCCTATTTTGGTTGTGAAACCACTGAATTTCTGGTTTTGGAAAACCAGAAACTCTTGCCAAAAAGCGCACGGTTTCCCCACTGTTTACTGTATAGCTTGAAATAGGCTGGATGAAGATGGGACTATGAGCAACCAACTCCCTCTTAAATGACTCAGAAGAAGTAATCTGCCCTTGGGGAGGTGATGCAAAATCTGCAGCAATTTTTTGCCCTGAAAAGAAGCATGTTAAGTTTTATTTGAAACACTTAGCTTGTAAAAATATAAATTGCTCGCTATAAAGGGAGTCTGTTACCAGAACCTAGCATATCAACTGAGCCTCATAGATAGCTTAGGGTTACCTAAATAAAACAGTGTTTTCCCCTTATGAATTGGTGCCTCCAAGGCTGAGATATTGCCCTAACGAAAATGCCCTTGTTGCTTCAAAGAGTTCATTTGTATATTGACAGTATATTGACATAAACAACAAAATCTTGGCAATGGAGGCATGGATCTCAAGGGTAAAAAAACACTTGATTCATGAGACCACAACCTATGTATCTGCAAGACTGGTTTGATATGCTGGGTTCTGGTGACTCCTTTTAAAGGGGTTGACCACTTTCTAAATATGTTGAATAAATGTCACTTCATACGTTACCCCCTCAGCTCAGCAGAAGATTCCCATCTATGGGAGCATCCATAGCCACAAGATGGAGACAATCATGTGATTCACCATGTGACCATTACCTCAGCAATCCCTGGATGGATTTATTTGTGCACTGGAGCTGAATGGTTAATTAACTCATAAAGCATCTGCTCAAAAGATGATCCATCAAGAACAGCCAAGAAAGCGATCTTGTGGTTGAGTCAATTGAACATTGCCGTCATTCATCTTATGGATATGGTGATCGAATCATGCTGTTTTTACATAGCTGATATATTTGGGCACAGGGGTCTTCTGCTTAGCAGTGGGTGTAATTCATAATATGATGTGACTTATGAATGTATGTAATGCAGCAAATAATGTAGTTTATGGGGCTTTTAGTAGATATCTTTAGAAAGTGTTAAACCTCTTTAAGTATAAGCCTGCATATGTTTAAGTTTACACGCTTAGAAAAACAGCCCAAATGCCAAAACTGTATACATTTCCATCAGACAATATTAAAATAACACCATTGTAAGGGTGCAACCCTACTGGCATCATGGGAATACAGGGTAGGGCTAAGTGCCAGATTTGTAGACTGGCGAACTGGACTGACAGATTGGACAGTCTGGTCTGATATTTATATGATATAACTAGTACTACTGATATATAGAAACCTGGTTACCAAATGTGTCATAGTAGTAAATTATGATAAAAAAGGAAATGTTCGTATCCATGTTGTTTGATGGTTTTATGAATGTTGCATTGTATTTCTGTTTCCTTCCATGTTATCAGTGGTTTGTGTTATTGTATGTGTTTGGATATTGCTGTGACACAGAAAGACTGCACCTTTAAAGTATACAGTGATCAACAAGATGGAAAGAACAGACAGATAGGCAAGATGGCATAGCAAAGAAACAAGTAGATGCTCATAGGACAACGTGAATAGGCGGTTACAATGCTGTTCCATATTCAAGAGGACAAAAATATGCATATTTGAGAAACATCTAAAAAGATGATGTTAGTGAATGAAATTGACAGTGACAACAAAGACTATGTTAGTACCACTGTTAAATGGTTGCCCTATATATACTACAGAACAGAGACTATAGACAACATACCTTCAAGCCTGAGATTTGCAGTGCATGAGACTTGTCCAAGAGCATTGCTAGCAGCGAAAGTATAGACGCCTTCATCTTCAGCATAGGCCTCTGCTATTTCCAGTTGATAGGTGTCTTCAAATTGTGTCATTTTAAAGAAGCGTGATGGCTTGATCTCCTTGTCTTTACTGTACCAGGAAACTTTAAGATCTGTATACAATATTATATCCCAAAACATTATGTTATTTGAAAAAAAAAAAATATGTTTAAGGTATGTCATGTTGTTCATAGTAAATATGTGACAGATTGGTTCACATATTCATTATGTGAACCAATGGTGTCACACATACTTTACATTTAAAATGATATTCTCAACATGGATATTTATGATATATCCACCAAATGTGCCACAAATGACTGACAGATGCCTTGCCTAGAGAATGAATACAGAAGTCCATTCACTTTTCTGGGATCTTGGTTGCTCAGTCCTGTCTTTGATTCCTTCAGAAGTGAATGGATAGAGCCATGTGCACGCACAACTTCTGCTTCATTAAGCAGGTCAGTGTCATCTGCCTCCACCATACCAAGTGGCTCAGTGGGTTTGTCTCCGCCACACCAAGCTGGTCTGTGGGTTCACCTCCATCACACCAAGTTGGTTGATGAAGTGCGCCTCACCAAACGGGTCGGTGGTTCTCTGTTCTCTTGCAGCTATCGGACATTTATGGTATATCCTATTGATATACCATAAATGTCTGTATTTAGAATACCCCTTTAACATCACTCCTATCCTATGACATTCCAGATTTAGCAAAGCTATTGTTTGTAGAATTTATTCAGAAGTATATGGTAATATTATATGGTATTCATAACATAGATAATAAGCTTTGTTTTCTGATCTGGAGTACCCCTTTAAGTTTTCTCAGTTAGTGCTTCACTTCATTAATGCTCTGGTTGATGACTGAACTAACCTGAGCCAGAGACACGGACTTGGAAATTTGCTGACTGTCCTTCTGCAGTAATGGCATCACGGAGCGGTGAGATAATTGTGGGTGGGTAGACTGGAGCCTCCAAATCTGGTGACACTACTTCTACAAATAGAAAATAGACAGATTGGGTTATACTCTATATTCATATCTGATCAGTAGCTTCTCAATGACAAGCTAAATTAATGTCATAGTTAAAAACAAAAAAGGGACAATCTGACAGATTTTGCCAAAAACGTTTTTAAATGTTTATAAACCACCAATAATATTGGGGGGTGGACTAATTTTAGAGCCATTCTATAATTTTGAGTCTACGTTTTCACATGCTGCTATATACATTACCTTCAACAGTCAGTGTTGCAGATGTGCTAGCCATGCCAGAGTCATTGCTTGCTTCACATGTGTACAATGCTGCATCTTCAGGGAAGGCCTCAATGAGCAACAAGGTGTATTCCTGACCATCATGAAGGAACTTGCTCTTGAAACCAGCAGAAAGCTGTGTTGAATCTTTAAACCAAGCTACAGTGGGCTGTGGCTTGCCAGTCACTACGGTGCAGAAGCGTGCAGGTTTTCCAGATTCTACATGTACAGGTTCAAGTTTCTGTATTATTACAGGAGGTTCTGGAGCTGTTGAAAAATAAATACCAATGTTTCGTTACAAGAAGACCAACAGATTTTATTTCATAAGTCTTGTACTTTTATACATTGTTAAATGCTGAGAACACATAAGAGTAAAGTTCATTAAAAGGGTTTTCCTGGGACTTACATACCCTTAGGATAAGTCTGATATCCGGAACCCTCTCAGGTTGGCTGTTTGAAGAGGTCATAGCACTCACAAGCACTTTGATGTCATGCTCATTGGTCACATAGTACAGAAGTACTGCAGTCCTATTCAAGTGAATAGGTCTGAGCTGCAATACCAAGGGAGTGTCACAACTCCTGCGATTTTTACAGCACTGTGCTTGGTGTTCAGTAAATAGGCCTTAGAGCTCACCTGAACACCGCGGTCATCAACATAAAAAGTCCCAGAAAACCCCTTTAACAATATAGTATATCAGGTGTCTAAAATTGTCATCTCATTACTTACCATTTACATAAAGAGTGACAGAGCTTCTGTTTTTGCCAGCCAAAAAGGAGTATTCTCCACTATCACTCATCCTGGTTTCTGAGATGTACATGCGATGCACACGTCTTTCCACAGTGTATTCATATCTTTCTTCAACATGGAAATTGATCTCAATACCGTCCTTTAACCAGCGAGCATCAACATCATCTTCATTGACTTCAAATTCAACCACAGCTCTTTGTCTCTCGACAGCCTGAAAGAAGAAATATCAGATATTTATTGATTTAAGCATTTTAGTAAGTTGTAAAGATCAGTTAAAACCACATTTTTTGTATAAGAATTTTGTAAGCTGATTTTTAGCTCACTCTAGTAAGTACAGATGTGTCCTTCTTTATCCTTCCTCTTGCCTCAACAAATCTCAAGATGTGTGGCATGAAATGACTAGCTTTGAAAAATAACATGATTTTGCAATTTGTGTTATGTACAAGCAATGTGTGTCTGCGTATTTTCACCGAGGGTTTGTGATGTAATTTGGAGCCTTTCCAGGGTTTTGATTGCATGTTGTGATATTGTTTAGAATTTGTATAGCGAGAAATTGGCGTCTTAAACAAAATTCGAGGAAAGTTAAGTGTGGACACATATGTATGTATAATAGAACTATGTTTCTTCTATATTAACACCAGCTATAATTTAATAATCTAGGTAATCTTTAAATGTTTGTAACACGTATTATATAATCTTCAGGATAAATACCTCAATCTGTTTCCGTGGAGTTGTGATACGGACATCACGACCTTCCACATGTAAGCTGGCAGAGGACATATTACCGCCAGCAACTGCAGAGTATTGCCCAGCATCGGATATGCGAGCAGAAGGAATTACAAGACGGTGAACATATCTCTCGCTCTGAATTTTAATCCTAAATTTAAAAAGGCACAAAACAAAAAATGAAGAAAATATTGAAAAAAATATTCAGACATACGTTAAAAGTACGATCCTAAAGCTCTGTTCACATTAATGTGACACCTATTGCCCAGAGTTATGTCAGATAGATTTTTGTCAAATCCTGATGGGCCTCATTTGCTTATAAAGGGGAACGTCAGGTTTGAATCAAGGTTCAGCATTTTAATAAGAATAATGCTGCCCCATTCCTTCTTTTACAAAAATATCATAATTTCTGATAGAAACCTAAAAAAAGAACAAAATAATTAAAATTACCTTTCAGTGACTTGGAGCTCTTGACCATCCTTCATCCACTGAACGGTCAAATCAGGTTCAGAGATTTCACACTCAAATGTTGCTCTTTTCTTTTCAAGAACTTTAATTTCTTTGATAGGTTTTCTGAATTCTATGTGACGGGCTAAATGAAAAAAACACAATAAAATTATTATTCAAAATTCCTAGATATAGATATATACTGTGTTGTGCTTGTATGCTAGAGTGTGAGCAAAGGTAAAACGTCCCAATGTTTTTCTCTGGGGCCCACTTTTCTTACAAAAATTCAACATAAAAGGTGCAATAAAAAATAGTATCCTGATGTGCATGGAAAAGCTTACCTTCAACATACAAATTGGCTCTAGATACTGCGTTTCCAGCAACAAAGCTGTATTCTGCAGCGTCACCAAAGTGGACATTTCGGATTGTCAGAGAATGACTCTGTTGTTTGGCCTTTATCTGGCAACGGTCTGTAGACTTGATTTCAACACCATTCTTCAGCCATTTATATGTGATGCCTTCATGGTTTACAGTCACTTCAAAAGTGATGGTGTCTTTCTCTTCAGCATTTATGTCTTTTAACATGGAAGTAATCAGGATAGCTGAAAAAAATAAACAGGATTTAGAATCATTTTTCAAATAAATCTATTAATGAATACTAAAGAATACTAAACAGCAAATACACAAAAACTTCCAAATCTTCCTTTTCTATTCTTCTTATTTCCTTCATTTCTACAGTATTTTGGCTCCTATTATAATTAAATAAATTTAAAACTATATAAGGAAATCCTAAATATTTTCTCTTTGTTTCAAGATATTATCCGCACCCCCTTCCCCTTTCTCTCAGCCCTGTGACAGGCTGTAAGACAACTGGCTGGTGAAGCAGTAAGCTCCCCTGCCCTGTCTACTATAGGACAAAAAGACTGTTACGCTACAACTTCTCAGGTGGTTTCTAGAAGCAGACCAGCAAGAGATTAGAATTATAATTAGTTTTCTCTGCAGTATTATCAGAAGTTCTAGATATTTTTAATTTTATATATTTTATATTTCCATGTGTGGTATGAATTATACTGACCACAATGATATAAATACAAACAAAACTATCTGTTGAAGTATACATACGTTTCACAGTCAAGGTGGCGCTGACTTTATCGTTTCCGCAGATAAATGTGTATTCAGCAGAATCCTCACTGCTTGTGTTCATGATAATAAGTTGATGCAGTTTTCCTTGAACCACAATCTTAAATTTCTCACTCATTTCAATTTCAACTCCATTCTTCAGCCAAACAGATGGCACATTGAAGTGAGACACCTCACACTGGAATGAGGCTGTTTTGGTTTCAGGGACCTCAATGTTCTTCATGGTCTTTGTAATGTGCAAAGCTAAGGATGAACAGAAGTCATACATTTATCGAACAGGTCTTCAAGGACAGCAGGCAATAAAACACAGGTAATGGGGATCATAAACAATATAAATAATTTCCTTACTTTCCACAAACAGCTTGGCTTTGCACTCAAGTTGTCCAACAACAGCTGTGTATTCCCCAGCATCAGCAGGTGTCGCATTCTGCAAGACAAGCTTATGAACTTTGCGGTCTGATACGATTTTATGCTTGTCGCTTGGTTTCAGCTCTATGTTCTTAAAGAGCCATTTGACTGGAACAGTATCGTGAGAAACACTAAGTTCAAAGGTTGCTGATGTGTTTTCCAGAGCTGTCACATCCTTGGGTTTCTTAATAATTTTCACAGCTGAGAAATAAAGATAATTGTATATTAGAGGAGTTGTCAAAGCAATAGCTTTGAAGATATTCAGAAGTCAGTGTATGTAACTTACTCTCAACATGGAGTCTGGCATTAGCGCCAATTTTTCCAAGCTTGAAGCTGTAAACTGACTCATCAGAAACAACACAGTTCTTGACTCTCAAGGTGTGCACTGTTCCATCTACTGTGATTTCATACTTGTTATTAGATTCAAGTTCAACACCATTTTTAATCCACTGGGCTCCTTTCACATCAGGGTGAGTAAGTTCAACACTGAAAATAGCATCTTGGGTCTCAGTAACAGTTTGATTCTTTAGTGTCTTCTTTATCTTCACAGCTAGAAAAAGAATATAATCACAATGTTACAAAAAATACAGTCACCCAACAACATGTTAGTCCATAAAGTTAGCACTTACTTAATGCAGATAAGATAAACTGACATGTCGAGAGATGTGGCATTTAGGCTGGAATAACATATGCCAGTTTTGTAGCAGTTTTAATGTAGTTTTTAGATCTAAAAACAGGTGTAAATTCCAAACGAATGTAAAACATAAAAATGAAGGACTTATACATCTCCTTCATGCTGAATCAACTTCTGGCTTTGACTTAAGAAATCTGCATCAAAAACTGCATGTGTGTTCCCAGCCTGATCAACACTTGTCCAATTAGTAGTGATGAACTAAGAAGCTTTCACACATATGATTTTCATGCAGATTCTGGGGCTAAAACTTGGAACTACTTCAAAAAGCTACTTATAGGTTGCAGGAACACATTCATCTGATAAGTAGAATGGTAACACCCAGTTGTCAAGTTATTGATACATTTACAATGAATAATGACAGAGGAACAGCACTAGCACAAACTAGAGCTCCAAGAAAAGTTGCTCCATAACTGTTATTTTATGGGGAATATTAATTTATAAACTGTATTAACTAAAATATAAATGTTAATTTTCAGATTCATCATCTAGGTGCTGGTCATCAGTCAGGTGCGACAAAGTATCATTATTACAATAGCAAACAGGTGATATGTTTTTGTATATTGAGCAGCTAACCTTCAACTTTCAGTTTTGCAGATGTTTTGGATGTTGCAACTTGATATGTGTATTCTCCAATATCTTCAAGCTTGCTGATGGGAATTATAAGCTGTCTCTTGGCACCAAATGATTCGCTCTTGATGCTGTCAGTGAAGTTGATAGGTTTTCCTTCTCTGAGCCACTGTCCTTTGGAGTCTGGGTTAGCCACTTCACACTCAAATATTGCTTCCTGGGATTCAGCAACTATGAGATCCACAAGTGGCTTGCTTATAGCACCACCTATATGGATGACAAATGTACACAATAAGAAAAAAAGTTCTAGAATTTCTACTAAATTTATTACAATGTTTATGGATTTACTGTATGTATTACCTGAAACAGTAATTTTTCCACTAGTTTGCTGTTCCCCAGCAAAGAATGTGTACTGTCCTTCCTCATCCTTCATCATGTCAGTAATTGTCAGTCTGTATATCTTGCCCTTGGATTCAATCTTGTACTTTGGACTTGGCTTAAGTTCTTCATTCTTGAAAAGCCATAGGGCATCAATGCCAGCATGGGACAATTCAACTTCCAAGGTAACATTTTGTGTCTCTGTGCAGGTTCTGTCACTCAGCCCTTTAATGATTGTGATTTCTGCAAGATAAGAAATAATATTACATATTAATATTAGCGCCTCAAAGCTTCACAAGAGCGCTCCAAAAGATAACTTACAGTAGCTTATCATACAATATTGACTACTGGTATTTTCTATCCAGAGTTATTTAAATCCCACTTGTAATTATATAGGTATTACCACCTAGGTATAATTGACTATATTAACTAAAATCTCATAAATAAAAGCAATACTAATACTTACTTTCAACAGTAAGGTTACAGCTGGATTCCACTTTACCGATCATCAGCTTGACAATTCCTTCATCTGAAGCATGAGTTCTTGAAAATACCAGTCTCTGCTTAGCACCCTTGGCAATTGCTTGCACTCGGTCATCAGGTTTAATGACATTATCATTGACTGACCATTTGGCAGAGGTCATATCAGGAACTGACACTTTACATTCAAGGACAGCCTTAGTTCCTTCTATGGCATGAACATCTTTAAGAGGAATGACAATCTCAACACCTGTGGAACATAAATATAATATTAATAACTAGGCTTATATCCTGCATCTACAAGAAATAGAAATTGTGTGATAAATGGTAACACTCACTATAAACAGACAAATGTCCAGATGTGGAAAGATCCAGTTCTGGTACAGTAAAGGTATATTTTCCAATATCATCTGCAGTTGCATCTTCAATAAGTAACATGTGCGACTGCTTGTCAATAACAATATGTATGTGATCACTGGGCTGTATCTCTTCGCCATCTTTCAGCCAGATTCCTTCAGAATTTTCTGTAGATACTTTTACTTCCAGCTGAGCAATGTCACCCTCACATACTTTCTGATCTGAAAGACCTTGTATGATTGAAATAGGACGAGCTGTTAAAAAAAAAAAAAAAAAAAAAGAAAAGAAAAAGAAAAACAGAGTAAGATATCAATACAAATATAGCAGTACGTAAAATAAATTTTTTGGAAATACAACATTATATACTTACGTTTTACTTTCATATATGCAGTGGTCTTTTTGCCAGCAACCACAAAACTGTAATCTCCTTGGTCTTCTTTTGTGACATCTTTAACTGTAAGAATGTGGCGTCCTCGGCGGGATGAAGTGCCATATTTGCCATTAGATGATATCTCTTTATCACCGTGGTACCATTTACCCTCTGCGTCTTCAAGAGAAACAGCACACTCAAGCTCTCCAGTCTGTGTTTCTGGAACCTCAATGTCCTGAAGTTCTTTGGTAAACTCAACGGGAGTACCTGTAATAAAAAATGGGTATTTAAGACCATATTAAGAAAGTTTAATACTGTGAGTGTATAAAATTATCATACGAGTACATTAAGAATATACATAATTTCTTCTTTTTATTATTTATGTTGAAGCTCCTTCTTACCTTCAACAATGAGTTTTGCAGTTGTCTTAACAGACTCATCTTCCTTAAGGGCACAACAGTAATCGTCAGCATCTGACATTTCAATTACAAGGACTGAAAGGAAATGGACTTTTCTTTCAGAATGCATTCTGTACTTATCACCAGAGTGAATTTCCACACCGTTTTTGAACCATTTCACTTTTGCAAATGGCTCAGATGTTTCACACTCGAAGGTTGCCATAGTGTCTTTTTCCTTTGCTGTCAGATCTTGTAATGCTTGTGTGAATGTGATTACCTGTTTGCCTGCACGTGAAGGAATAACATCATATTAGATAAGAGAAAAGTAAAAATATTTTAAACCATGGAAGAATTATTGATTAAAGATGCCTCACCTTGCACAAGCAAAAATGCATGACTTGAAGTTTCACCAGCAACATTGATGGCTTTCACCATGATACTGGCAGAGTCTTCTGCAACAACATCTCTGATAACCAGTTCACACACATTATCTTCTGGCCAGTACCAATAGATGCGCTCAGATCTCTCAATCTTGACACCATTTTTAAACCACTGGCACTCTGGGTCTGGCTTTCCAACAACACGGACACGGAAGTGAGCTTCTGCTCCCTGAGCAACTGTTTGGCTCTGGATTCTTTCAAATATCTTGGGAGCTTCCATGCTTGGGGATAACTCAACTCTATCTGGTTTGAAGGTTGGAATAGTGATTTTGCCTTCAACTTCAAGAGCTTTCTTTTCTTCCTCAGTTAGTTCTTTGGTGAAATGAAGGAGATCATCTTTTGTCTTCCTTAGCATTTCCTCATATGCTTCATCTTTTCTACGTGATTTCAGCTCAACGGCAGTAATAGCTTCATAGTACCCTTCTTCTGTCCTGCGCTTAAATTTGCTGCGTAGTTCTTCTGACTCTTCAGAAATTTTATCGTGAGTAATTCTTTCAGCTCTCTTCAGTTTTACAAATTCTTTTGCTCCTGCATCTACTTTCTTAACTTCGAATGGAAGTTTTCCTGTTTCAACTGGAAGAGCTGCAACTTTTGGCTCATGTGTTCTCCTAAGCACAGATCTAAAATCTTCTTTCTGCTGAATCTCTAGTTTTACTGAATGTTCAACAGCACCCTCAGGGTTTTCTGCTGTAACTTTAACATCACCAGAATCGTAAGATTTGCAGTCAACAATTTCAAGATAGTATATGCCATCATAGCGAAGTCTGAATCTTTTGCTTTTACGAATAAGCTGTCCATTAAGGTACCAATTTACTTTTGGTTGAGGATATCCAGTAACACGGCAACGGAATCTAGCTATTTCTCCTTCATAAACTCTTGCGGGTTCAGGGAACAGAACAATTTCTGGTTTCTGCTTCTCTTTTGCTTCTTCTGTTACTCCTGCAAGGGCACCTTCATGTGCCAGCCTTTCAAGCTCTTCAATTCTCTGCATGCTTTGTCTGCCTTCTGGCAGCTGAGATTCCTCAACAAGACTCTTTTCATCTTTTACAATTAATGTAGCTGATGTATGGTCTGTTCCATATTTGTTAGTTGCCCTACATGTAATGACACCACTGTCTCTGGGATAAGCTACTTCGTAATCAAGACTACAGTAGCCAAATTCGTTCACCATTCTGAGCCTGTTAGCGGCAGCCAATGGCTTTCCATCATGAAGCCATTCAACCACCATTGTTGGGTCTCCAATTGGTGTAAGACGACACTCAAAGTGTGAAGGTCCAAAGCGCTTGAGCCTTACTGAAGTCAGCTTCTTCTTAAAGAATGGTTTCTGCTGCTTCTCTTTGTCATATAGGTCTCCTTCTTCCCATTGTTCCTGGCCATAGCGAAGATGCAAAGGCTCTAGCTCTGGAGCTGCAATTTCTTTCGCTTTGTATGTTCCCTTTGGAATGATCAGTTTTCTCTCTGGTTCAGGCTCTGTAAATTCAACCTCAACATTTACTTTGCATCTAGTAGTGTCACGTCCGGCTTTGTTAATAGCAGTGGCAGTGTACCATGCAGAGTCATTGCCAACTACAGACTGAATTTTAAGTGCTGCTTGTCCTTTATTTCCATCAAGTCTGTAAATTAAAGACAATTTATATCATTTTAGCAGCTGTGTATCTATGTAAAACAGGTTAAAAAACCAATAACATTATAATATTATACTCACATTATATTTGGAAATTTATGAGGAGCTATGATGTCGCTGTTCTTCAGCCACACAATATCAGGATTGGGGTTGCCTACAGCTTTCACAGCCATTTCCAATTTATTGCCTTCTTTGACACTGACATTTTTAAGTTTTTCCACAAACTGTGGTCTTTGTAAATGTTCCTTGGCTGCAGATAAAAAGAACAAACTCTGAGTAAGCTACGGTACTATCTAACACATTTTATCAGACTATAGGCACAAAGCTGAAATACTGTACCTTCCACAGTCAATGTCATTGAGACTGAAGTTTTGCCAGCTCTGTTCTGAGCTATGACAGTCCATTCTCCAGAGTCAGTGGGCATAGCTGGGACTATGATAAGTGACTGTGTTCCATCTTCCTTAACGACAATTTTATGTGTATAGTCATTGACAATTTGCTGACCTAAAAGATAGCATGATTAAAATATTGTTTGCATTAATAAGTTTTATTAAAAATTCAAGTACAATAGTAAACAATTACCAAACAAGAATATTGTCAATATAAATTATTTACCGTTGTGGAACCAATATGTTTCAGGCATTGGTCTTCCAACAACTTTCAAGTCAAATCTCGCAGTTTGACCTTCAGAACATTTGAAGGACACAGGTTTCAAGACAAAGACTGGTTTATATAATCTCTCCAACTGGGACTCATCAGTTTCATCCAATCGGCGAGCAGGAGAACGTGCAGGAGAACGTCCAGGGGAGCGACTTGGTGATCTTGGAGATACAGACCTATAATGATACAATAGTATATAAGTAAGGATTTTAACTAGACAGAAATGCAGCTGAAACAAAATATCCATGTAAAATATATATAAAAAAGAAATACCTTATTCTTTTTACAGCTTCTGGGGCTGGTATATAAGCTGGACCTCCAGTTGGGGCCACTGGCTCCACATATAGCTTTCCTGAGCAAATGGCATTTCCCTTAAAATTGCTGGCCAAAGCAGTATAAATACCCTCATCTTCAGGCAATAGAACAGGGATACGCAGACTTGCTCTTCCGTCTTGTAGAGTCTCCATTTGATAGCGTCCTCCTTGTTTAATGCGTCTACCATCCTTGAACCAAACAATCTGCAATAATAGCAACATTAATAGTTTAATGGTGGTGGTCTTTGTAAATTAAAATTTCATAGAAATCCAATGCCAAGTTTTTCTTTTAAAATAACCCCATCCATAAGTAAAAGACGTCCGAGGCACAAGTTTCATAGAAAATTTGGGCTCTCAACTTACAGAAGGTCTAATGTGACATGTCAGAACAAGACATTATGTATGCTTTAATTGTTTTTTTAAGGCCCATAATGATTTAAAAAAATATAAGAAATAATTATGTAAATCATCCACCATGCTCCTGTTTCTATGTGTCCTGGGCCTATGCTGATTTCCGCTGCCCAATCCATCTCAACACACGAGTTGCCATACCACCAATCAATGGCTGAGGCAGGTCACTGCTGCATCCGGTGATTGGTTGAGTAGCATTTCCTGAGTGTCGAGATAGACCTGAAGATACAGAGTGATGTATATGAGTATGAATTTTTAAGTACCTTTGGTAATGGGTAGCCAGACATCTTGCAGTGAAAGGTGACTCCCATTCCTTCAAGGATCTGGTAACTTTTCACTTTAATATCAAATCCTGATTCAATTATTTCAGATTCCGGTACATCGACAATCATTTCTTCTCCATCTTCTTCAAGAAGTTCTTCTAAGCTGATCTTAATAATTCTGTATTCAATTTCTTTGATCAGTTTCTCTTCAAATGCAGTTAGCTGGTACTCCTGCAAAAATGTAATTGTATTAAATTTAATTGGCAATGATGATTAATTACTGTATTCATTAATATACAGAAATTTTAATTACTTATTTTTGTTTGTATTTTTGTTTAAATACTTTAGAAGATACAGTTTAATATATATATAGACTTAAAGGAAACCACAAAAAACTCAAATAAGTCAATATCATTAAAATAACAATATAATTAAAGTAATAAAATAATTAACTATTTCAGGTTTAGTGATGTACTCAAAACCTTCTGTTGTGATGTATTCATAGCCTTCTGTCATTCTAACTTTTGAGTAGTCAATTACCTCGGCATGAATTGTAGTTTTTACTATAGTAGTATCCTTGGCCATCTTCTTTCTGATAAGGGCTTGCTCTCTTTCGTATTCCTTATCATATTCAATGCGAGGTGCCACGGGTGCCACTTCGGCTACTTGTGGTTCAGGTACATATGGAGTTGCTTCTACGTGCATCCTCATTTGAGAGTCATATACAGCTGTTAAGACAAAAAAATAAAAAAAATAATGTATTAAATGAATACAAAAAAAAATCATTAAAATTCTAGGTACGATAATTGCTTTGTTTTGTTTTTTTTCATTTGAATCCTCTATTACCTTCCTCTAGAAGACTTGTAGTTTCAGTAGCTTCTCCATGTTTGTTACGAATAACAACGCTGTATTCTCCAGCATCATCAGCAAAAGTCATAGAAATCTCAAGTTTGCATTCTCCGGTATCTTTGTTATATGATACTTTATATCTATAAGGAAACATGTATATGTTAAACATAAAGTCCTTTGCTGTTGTTACATATTCATGTTACTTTCAAGTCTATTATACAATTGTTATAATAATATTAAGTATATATTTTTACTACAATATTTCTTTCAATATATACTTTTCAACATAGCAGGAAAATGAATAAATGTGATCCTTAAAATATTAAACTTTTTGATAAAAATAATAAATGGGTAAAATGCAAAAGATATTTATTGTGTCTGCTTTACTGTATTACCTGTATCCAGTACTTAGGGGAACACCAGCCTTTTTCCAGTAAATATGTGGCTTGGGGTTGCCTCCTATCTGACATTCAAATATAACCTGGCCTCCCTCAACTAGCTTCTGGACTGTTGGTTTTCTGATGAAGTAGGGAGCTACTCCTTCTCCAATTTCAACAGGAGCAGTCACCTCTACTTCCATCTTCTGTTCTTCTGTTATCCTGAAAAGGGACCATCAATGGTGTTAATAATTGACAAATGTTTATTTTAAAATTTTCCTTTTGCACCCTTCTAGTGTTGAGGAGTAAGGAGGAGTGTGAATGGAGCAGTGGTCAGGCATTTCTGCTGCAGCTCCATTCAGTGTTGATGGATCTGACGGAAACAAATAACTGCTATATTTAGCTGTCTCCATTGTCCCATATACTTTGAATGGAGTGAAAGTGTACATGCCCAACCACCACTCTATTCAAACTGATCCTCATTGTAGTTGTGCGCTGTGGAATCCCCCCTCTAATAAGAGGACCCCCAATGATCACATATTTATCACCATTCCTGTGAATAGGGGAAACTACTTAAAGTTGTTTAGTTTATTAAAACAGCCTTCTTGGTTGAAGTACAATATTAGGCCTTATTCATGGACTGCATGGAAACCAATTTATTTTATTGGGCACATGCAGACATTGGTCTGTGGAAAGAGAATGGAGATATGGTCCATTTTGTGGACCACAAGGCTCCATTATAGACTAAGGTCTTATTCTCATGAACATTAAAAATGGACATGAGGTGGCTCTTTTTGTAATGGCCGTCACACAGCTGTTTTTAGAACACATTGATTTCAATGTGTCTTTTCACATGGCCATTTTTTTCATGGCACGTTTTAACTGACCTTCAAAAAATAGGCCATGTCCTATTTATATCCGTTTTCATGGATCCCTCAATAAAATCATGAGGGATCCGTGAAAATGTATGACCCACGGAATCAAAACATCTGTAAAAAATATGGATATTGATATTTCACAGCTGTTTTTTTGTGTTCATGTGAATGTAGTCTAAGGGTCTGTGAAAATGATGGACAGCACATGGATGCCATCCATGTGCTGTCCGTTTTTCACAAATCAACATACAATAGAAACTCGGATCAACCATGTACAGAACATAAGCAAGAGTACTGTCCATGATTATCACAGACATCACACATCCACAAAATGCAAATGTGTGAATAAGGCCTTACTGTGAGAAAACAAAAGTCTTATTGTAATTTCTAATTATACACCTTAAGTCATTTAACTAATACTAGCATATGGTTTATTGGTATGGGAAAACAGGACAATTGCCCTGAGATTCTCCCTTCTCCCAATTCCATGAAGATAATATATATCCCAAACATTAAAAAGAGGATTGAAAAAATAATTACTCTTTTTCTTCAGTCATTTTTTCAGTTATAGTTTCTCTTGCTTCATATTCTTCAGATACTAGAGGAAAGAAACAAGAACGATTGGAAAACTCTACATTCTACATCATCATCATACTTTTACTTTGCAAAATATGACTTGGCAAATCTCTTTTCTCTCTCATATATATATATATATATATATATATTATGTACCATATATACACACACAATATTTACAATAGATATATCATATTAAATTTCCAAATCAACACTGCTATACGTAACACAGTAAACTAATGAACAGGCACGCAAACATCAACACCATCCCTACTTCAAACAAGTTATAACAACCGCCAATGAAAGTACAGCCATATTTCCCATATGTGAAGGCTGCCTATCAACACACAGATACCAATTTAGCTGCATCAGATAGTTACTGTAGCACATGAACAGGTTCAATACTCTCCCCCTCTGCAACCAGAAAAATCTTATGACTAGGAGAAATTTCAGACTTCCAAACAAGGTTCTAACATTTTGTCCGTATCAAATTTCGACTACCTCCCTATCCCTATTTCCTGCTTCTACTTAGCAAGTCAACACTAGATTGCTCCAGCACTTAAGTGTCAGTGAGGTACACTTCTTTAAGCATAAAATGCATAACATATAACGATCCTTGAAAAAAATAAAAAAAAGTCTTCCTCCTTCCAATGTTTTGTTTGCCTTTTAATAAAAATTTGCTGCTGAGTGAAACATTACAATATTATAGGTTAAAAAATTCTTACGTAGTCATTTACAGACTTTCTTACAGAGTGGATTTTATAAAAATTAAAGTACGAGACAATCTACTATCATTCTAGATATACTTTCTAGTAACATGCTGAGCAGGATCTTGTGGCGCCATTTAGTTGGTCCACCCAATACCTCTCTTTTTCTAAGCGAATGGGATCTGTGTTGGGTGCTGTATAATCCACCATTTGTAGACTAGAATTAGACAAAGTAGTGGCAAACAATTAGGAAGTTTACTCACTTGGACTAATTTATTATTATTATTATTTTGGAGCACACCACACAACTTGCAACTTTTTTAACTTTGTTTTTTTTTTGGACGATTGTTTGATTGGGAAAAGTGGGTGGGATTAAAGAGGACCTTTCTGACAGTGGGCAGAAATCGGTGCGGGACGAACGGGACCAATATCTCCACCCCCTTTCATGTGTATGAGGTCATGAAAGGTCCTCTTTAAGCTCCATCAAATGAATAAATTTTTAAGATACTCAAAAGAAAGCCTTATTTTCATTTGCAGCATTTTGAGTCCCTTGAAAACTCTATGGTTCAGATGTTACATATGTGTTAATACAAACTGTAAAAGTCGCATTCACATTTCATATTTGAGGAATAAGGCCTGTTTCACATGGGCGATTTTGGGACTGAAAACTTGGCCTATATATCAGCTGGATTTACCTTTCCAAACTGGGCTCAACTAAACTGACAAGGTAAGTTCAGACCAGCTGAGTTGCTTTTGGGCCCATAAATTCAGCTGATACATGGACCTAGATTCTGCCAAGTGAAACTGGCCTATATAATATGGACAAAACTGACTGCATATATGCATTTCTTACATGCAGTACCACAACTGAGATTTTCCATAGAAGCAGTTACAGGACAAATTCCTAGAATTACTGCTTTAAGAAATATTGCAACCTGAATCATAGCAAATTCTCACCAAAACCACATGTACTATAATTCCTACCAATTACATTGAGCCTTATGGTGATCTAAAATTATAACAAAATACTACAAATATACACAATTCACATACAATCTGAAAACACTACTGAATACACCAAACTAGTCGTATCAAATGTTACCAGTAATGGATGCCTTATGGAATGCTAATTAACCAGTCCCATTCCAAATGCAAAACATTTTAAGGACAAATTTACACACACTGTTTTGTTGCAGTTTTTGGTGCAGTCTTTTGATTCAAAGTGGGTCCAAAAGGAAGGAAACGGAAAGGAATAAATTGTACATTTTCTCTCTTTTATATGTTGTCTTTGGTTAAAAAAAAAACTGTCACAAATACTGCCACATAAAATGTGTGTTTCTGGCCTAAAGTATACACATAACTTATTTAACCAAGCTAAAAATAGTCACATATGTATTTCAATCTGTGGTCATAGGATAACACTTCAGCTTGGATAAAAACAAAAAAAAACTTAAAATTACCTTGTAAAATTTTAAAAATGCTCTTTTTTTGTGGGTGTGGTTAGGTATTAGGTAATAACACACAGATGTAGCAACCTTTAACTTTGACACTGAAGTTTGCTACATCTCTATTAAAATATATAATCCTACATTACATAAGAAAAAGCAGCAATGACCCATGTTACAGGGGTGGATTGTGGGAGAGTTTAGACTCCAAAACTAGCACACTAATACGTTGTAAAATAAATTTCTTAAATATTTAAAAACTAAACCCATATTCTTTAAGACGTGACTAGAACATTTAAGTATACATTTATAATACAAATCAGGCTACAACCACAAAATTATCTTTAGTTTCCATTAACTTTTCTTTAACTCTATTATTTTTATGAACACTTTGTAAGGATTTTATCTACACAATTCAACACCAAAAAATGAGTATGCTAAAACAGACATCACATAAATAGACTAAAGATGTCAATGTCCAGTTGTTCACCATAAATACAGGAAGGTAATAAAATGCAGCTGCTCTGAACATTCAGCACTCTTGCTATTTTGAACCACCATCCAAAATAAACTCAAACAAGTGATATTGGCTTACCTTGAACGAGGAGGTAGCAAGAAGTGCTGACAGTGCCTGCCTCGTTGGTAGCTGTACATGTAAATCGGCCGCTATCTTCGGCGAATGCCTCGCGAATCACAAGGCGTACAAGTTGTTCTTCAATAGTAATTTGGAAGTCAATGGAATTTTCAATTCGGTAATCCTCGCGATACCAAACCACAGTTGGTGAAGGGTACCCAGCAATGGTACACTGCAAAGTGACAGACTCACCCTCAAGGACTGTCACATTTTTCAATCCCTAGGGACAAGAAAAATATGTAATTCCCTTGCCGTATACTACCAGATCAACAAAGATTCACATACCAGGAAGCCTTTTCTTAGATATATGTTTTATAACTAATATACTACTAATTGTCTATGTTGTAGCCCAAATGCTTGTCCATAGGCAGAAGTAGACATTTATCATTCTTCTAAACTAAGGCTCTGATGCTTTTATTTTGCTTTACTTTTACAAATTTTCCATTAAATAAAACCATACAAAATAATAAATGTAATAACTACTCTTTCATTACATGGAAGAAACACCAATACTCATAATAGGTAAATAAAATGTGCAAATGGCCTACCTTGTAATATCTGACTTTGCTTTAAATTCACTAAGCTTATTGAAATAACTATGGGCTAAGTTCCAAGTAAAGATGAACAAATCCCTTCAATGTGTTACTTACAGAAACTAAAGTTGGTGGAGAAACCGGGACTTCTGCTGGTTCAGGCACCCGGGCTGCTTCCTCAGCCTGCAACATATGGAAGAGTGTAAGATTTTCTATAGGCATGAGCCTAAATATAGTTGTACTGGGTGTTGCCGTATAGGATTTCTCCTGCATATGGTCATGTTAGAAGCATAGTAAAGAACTAATAATACACACACATTAGAAGAGCAGCAAGTAGTAAGGAGATAGGGCCGTTGAAAAGAAAAACTAATTTTGCTATAGCCGGATATTATGCGAAGAATCAAAGAAGACGAAGAAGTTTCTTGATAACCAACCTCATATTGATACTGAAATCTATCTTCTCGTGCTAAGACACCTGAAACACTGATGCCTACATCTCTTTTCATTTCAACATCAAAGCGGGATTTGTAGGCCTCAGTTGTCTCTGTCAAAGAGAAGGGTGGAGAGACGACTTTCTCTGCCGCCACTCGCGGTTCTGCTGGTTTTAAATGTGGTGCTTTCACATGTTTCGTGATCTTTAGTGAAGGTACTGTAGGTAATTCTTTCTCCAGAGTCGCTATCGCAGCTCCTGCAATTGACACCTGACCCACCCAAAAGGAAATCCGTTATCTTGAGATCACGTAACCATACATTTTAAAGATGTGCTCTGCTTTTCTCCATGCTTTAATGATTTACATATGGCATTTTTCCTGCTTTTTAAACAGTTTTTAGGTCTTCTGAGCAATTTATCCACTTTCTAACTTCCATTAAGTTTACCTTTTTAACATTTTTGTTTATTTGTTCCTGATGGTCACTGAACAGAATGGGGGGATTCATGAAGACCAGCGTATTGTATGCAAGTCTTGATGTCCCCTGCATCACCACAGGGACCATTTAATTTATTATGAGGCTGCACCTAAGCATAAATCTACCCCAGCTGTAGATTTTTCCATCATTTATGTCACAAAAGTGGTGTGAATTATAATGAATATGACGTGGGGAGTGTCCTCACCCACTTCCGGAAAAGTGACAAGGCCACTGCGAAAATGGCATTTATGATTATTTTAACCATAAGTGGAGTTAAATAGTCACTATTTTGTGCCATAAAAGTGGCATAATCATTATGATGAATCCCCCCTCCCCACTGAGTTTTGTAAGGCTAGGTTCACACCTGCACCCGGTCTCCGTTCAGGGATTCCATTCCCCATTCTGCTTGAAAAATGCAGAGAGTAAAGTCCTGCAAGCAGGACTTTTCACTCCGCATTTTTCGAGTGAAAACCAGGTGGACCCGTTATAGTTTCCACGGGTAACTGCTTTTTAAGCGGATTGGGTTTCCGTTTTTTGGGGTCCCCAAGTGAACCCGAAGAATGGAAATCGGGCGCAGGTGTGAACCTATGGCTGCAAATCAGCTGAGTAATCAAAAATTGTCAAAAAGAATTATGGGGATTACAAACTATAAAAATCGAATTGGGGGTACCATAATGTGACTGTGCCATACACTTTGTCTTGGCAGAAAACGTTTTTCATACATATTGCTAGTGTATAGCACCACAACATGAAAAGGTCATCAAAGACTTTGCACCCCATACAAATTTTTTAATATTATTCCTGAACAATGCAAAAAACAAGGATTTAAAATATGGATTTTGTATCATGCAGATACTCTAGAATAACAATTTTTGAAAAGTATCATCATTTGTCACCGGTGTATGGAACACAAATCTGGACACTTTTTGGAAGCTTTTGTATTTCCTAAAGTTGATCATTAAAGTTGGCAGAGAATGGCAGAGCATCTTTAAAATCAGAACAAGAGAAGCAATATGTAGTTGCTCTCCAAAAACAGTACACACAAGACACATATAAAACATACATAAAATAAAGACAGCCAAGAAAATTGTTATGCGCAGAAGATGGGAAAATAAAGAGTGAAGAAGCTTTTTTATGCATTATACATTTACTGCAGCTGAAAGAAAATTGTGAAGAAAATTGCTGAGTATGTTAATGGACAGATTTTTTAGTATGCAGTAATACAACTGCAAAAGGTAAAAAAAAATAAGAATAGTTTTTTTTGCATTATTATATTAATGTTTATGGAATGTTTTAATAACTTTAGATAATGTGTATCAGGCAAAACATTACAAATATCCATTTGCTAATTCCCCAAAAAATATCCAGTGCATTAAAATTACATGTTTTTGCATATTAGGTTTATAGAAAATGGATATTTGTAAGAAAATTTAGTAAAGCTTTATAGATGCCAGTGTAATCAGATGTGCTACCGGCAGTCATCAAAATGGCGACAATATTTATTGCCTGATATAGGTTACATATTTCTTACCTCATGTGTATGTTCAACTTTGGGAACTGACACTTTAGTGACGGCAAAGTGAGGAATAGGTGTATGTGAAATAGTTTGATCCACTTGGACCACTGGTACAGTTGGTGGTTCTGGAGTTCTCTTAATCTACATTAACCAATAAAATTGTGTTGAGATTTTATTATTAATAGTTATTTAAGAGAAACAATGGAATAATAAAAAAAAAGAAGTCAGGGCCTGACCTGTGGAACAGGTGATGGCACGTGTTCAACGGGGACTATTTTTGGCACAGTTGGGACATGAACTTCTGGAGCTTTTACAGGTTTAGTGATAACTTGGCGCTCAGGTGAGAAATCAATGGTTTTTCTAGCAGAAACATGCTCTTTGTATTCATACTGCAGAGCTGTTTCTTCTGCGTAACCTTCTTCTGTGTATCCTGGTTTTCTAATGCGTGCAAGATCAACTGCAGCGACAACTGTAGCCACAGCTCCCGCTCTTTTCCCAGTTTCCATCTAAAGGCAACATTAACACAGTTCATACAAACAACTGCAAGAAACATAGACACAAACAAGCATATAAAGGTAGGACAATGCAACTCTCAATAGTCTTTGGAAAAGTTGTGCTTATTTGTCCCTAGTGGAAGCAACAATATACTGGCTGAGGATTTCACCTTTACAGCATGGTAAGCATTCATAAATCACGGAGGATCAGTTGGTAAAAGGTCCAAACAGTGCCTCTTTCAACAAATTTAGGCTAAATTCACACTGCTAGTGCTGCTCAGTTGGCATACAAGCTGGAAAAACCTCACAACATATATGCCAAAATGGAAAAATATTGACTGTCAAACATCCCTTCGCACATGAATGTCCAGTATAGGTTGAGATCATATCCAAAATGTATTGAAAAACATATGTCTATGCTTTTTAATACAATAGGGCTGTTTTCTTTACACCACTTCTTCATACACCAATCTTAATCCATTTGAGTGCTGCCACAAGATACTCCACAATTATTAAGATGCTTTGGCTTCTAAACAATTTTGGTGCACCACAGGGAGGTCCTGTTTTGGTAGAAATGCAATCTAAGTCAGTCAGGTGCAATTTAAGCTAGTTTTTTGGCTTGAGTTATAGGAAATCTGATGGGCCAGAGTGTCTGTGCTCCAGCCCACCTAGATTCCCTTCTTTGAAAAGTGGCGAGTGGGGCACAAAAAAGGAAAAGTTGCAATTATTGTACAAAAATACATGCACCTACAACAAAAATTGCGACTTTTCATGCCGTGTATGCCTTGCAAATGGGGATCAAATGTGATGTGGTATGCCAAAGCCTCAGGTTTTCAAGCTTGAATAAAGGGTTCCACAGGGATGGGTTTTAGAGAAGATTTTAAGGCAGGAGACTGCCCAAATATCTCAAAATTCTGCTGCAATATTAGTTTCTAATACTAACTCCCTAATCAAGAGTTTGGTTCCTACTCTTAGGCAGTTTTACACATGAGTATTACGGGTGTATTTTTGCACCCATATTACCGCGGAGTGTCCCGGCCAAGCTGCGTGTCTAATGACACAAGCAAACAGCATCAAAAATCCCTATGATGCCGTCAGTTTGGGAAATTAGACCTGTGTTCAGGCCGTAATATAGGTACAAAAGTACTCCTGTAATACAATGACCTACTGTATGTATAACCAATATGACATTTTTATGGTTTGCTTCATATATTAATACTGCATGTCCTTGGGTGCTTTATATCATAGAATGACAGGGAAATATATACACATATAATACACAGGTGAACAAACATATAAAATATAGTAGCTCATATAAAAAAGAGACGTCTATGGTGATTTCTTTTTTTATATGGCTTGTAGATTTGCCATGCACGTGGTGCATTTGTGCCAATTCACAAAACACGAAACAAAAATAGGTGACTGAAAACAAATGTGAAGAAGATTGGGAAGTGCCCCATGGTGAAGATAAGTGCAGCAGACACGGTCGCCGAGCTGGTACCTCATCAATGTCTGCTGGCGCATCAGAGATATCTAGCATTTCTGTACAAAGAAGAGTCCGGCTCCTTGCTTGCTGTACAGCGGCCAACACTGTAGCCACAGCCACTACTTTCTCTGAATCATAATTCATCTGTGCAACCATTAAAAGTACACAACAATGCCTTTAGGATCATAACGCTCCATAACAAACAGAAAGTGCTTAGGTTATGAAAATCTAACATACATGTGTGGTCAGTGCCAGGGGCTGTATATTTTATACATTTTATAATGTAATTTGGGCAACCAACTGGATTTTACACAAAATATAACCAAAATGAAGGCTTAGATGAAGCCATTGGCACTGGTCACAGGATCTTAGTTAGTAAACATTCCTTTAACATATCAGATACACCAAAAATATAGAAAAAAAATAATATCAAGGCTTGTGTTAGCTTCTATAATTCTGACCAAAAATATGGGTTATGTACTATTTGTGCACATCCGGCAGTGGAAATCACCTGTTCTTGAACTGCGTGTATCTGTTCACGCTTGGTGGCAGCAGCTTCTACCGTTCTTGCAACGGTCTCTTGTCTGCTTTTTTCACTGGACACAACTACAGTGCTTACTGAAGTTTTTTCAGCTTCTTTCCTTACCTGGTGTTTATGAAAAAAAATGTTGCTTATAATGATAAAAATAAGCTCTAAAATATGACTAGCGCCAAAGAGAAGCGGATGAATTGGGTGAGATGGAAGCATGGAAATGTTCGTTATTGGATGAAGATGATGGCGTAATAATGAAGGTCAGTGAAGCATACAGCAAGCTCTTGTTATCATTTGCTTATGAATCAGGGACAAGCTGGTCGGCAGAGCAACTGCCACTTGGGCTAGCAGAATTGGAGGTATTTAAAGGTAAAATCCAGTCAAATGATCATCTCATATGTCATAGATACATGTGAGCAAATCACATAAAGTGATATCCAAAATAAGAGGGCCTAAAGAGGGCTTAAAGGGGTTGTCCAGTTGGAAAAAAAATCTTGGCAATGAGCTCTTGAATGGGTGAGTGCTATTCACTTCACCAAACGCATGCCACTCCCGTTCCGATGCTTACTCGATTCTCACTGGTATCAACTTCCTGGAACTGTCTCGATATACAGGAAATGCCCATTCAGCCAATCAGTGGCCACAGATTGGCTGAGAAGGCATGTCCTGTTTTTCAAGAGTGGACCAGGAAGTAGAGACCACTGGTGACCCAGTAAGCATCAGAACGGGAGCAATGGAAGATCAATAAGATACATGTCCTTTCTTTTATTTTTTAACACACTCTGAGATTTTTGCCAACTTTTTTTCTCCGCGGCACAGCCCCTTTAAATACTCTTTGTGCTACTCTTACTGTTAACTAGAACAGACCACTGCTTAGAGTGCTGAGTCCAACAGAAATCTCTGAGCAGTGCCAAATGTATGTGAGCACTCTACTCTATTTCTGGAAATCACAAGTAGAATGAGATGATGAACTTCACCAGTGGGCGATTTTGATGGACATTAGCTTTAATAAAAAGCTTCTTCGTTAAAAGTTGCCAGCCTGCCCCTGATTTAGCTGCATCATTGCTTGAAGTGCTATTACTGTATTTTCTACCTGCTCATGGACAGGTTGAATTTGCACAGCAGTCATTGCTGTCCTTTTAGCAGTCAGCTCACTTGGAGTAGGTTCCCTCACTCTGGCCATGTCAACAGCAGCAACTACAGTAGCGACAGCTGCTGTTTTTCCTGCTCCATGGACCTATATCAGTCACATTAAAATACACATTCACAAGTATAATATAAAATGGCAGTAGACAATATATATCTTAAAGCAATTGGAGACATAGACTACATAGTGAGCTCAGGTAGAAATAAAACACAAAGTTCAAAGTCTGGCTAGGGTTGCAGTCAAAGGTATTTGGATTCAAAGTAGACTGAAAACTTTACATGGCATATCATCACATAATAGTGGCCATAAGGGCAATGTAAATCTTATAAGATTGTGTAATGGTTATGACTTAAGTTGTGCACCCGGCATTCTCTGTGTAGTCCATGCCTGATATCAAGTCTTTGCATTGACGGATACAATGAAGCCCTTACCTCTCTAGTTTCCATTCCAGTAGTAACTGTGACCTGCTCCTTTGACTCCCACTTCTGCTCAGTCTTTATCTGTGAGGCTGTGGAAGACACAAATACTTCCTGCTTCCAAGGAGGAGGAACCTCAGCACCAGCTGGTATTGGAGTGATCCTTGCAGGAGAAGGAGACTTCACAGATCTAATTGGAGAGGTAGACAGTCCTCTTCCAGCCGGAGAGACTGACCTGATGGTAATAAAATATATTTATGTTATATTTACCATAGATTTTTTTTTTACATTTATTTTTGTGCTATTTACTAACCAATAACCATAGATATAATACATGGTTAATATTCCAGATACGTTTAGAGTTTGACTTTTGCATACCCTGCTGTATATTTTATTGAACTTTTACATGGTTATATTACATTACTGGTAAATGAAACTATTTTGTCACTTATCTGCATGGGTTTCATCTCTGAAAAATTACTAAAACTAAATCTATAATGTATCAAAATAACTGAGGAAAGCCCTATCTACATGACATGAAATAAGAAATCACAAAGTTTAACATTATTTAGTCAATGGTGGTTATATTGTACATGGTTCTGCATTCTGCAAAATATACAGTAGATGGCACTATTTCTCTATAGGAACTGTTTCATGTTTATAAAGTACATACTTGTTATACAACAAAAAGTTTATTTTTTTTTTAACTTGCATAGATTTTGACAAATATTTTTTTGTGAGTCATGCAACTCTAGAGGGTCACCTCTTATGCTTACTAACTTTACTGGCAAGCTGTTTTCCAGTCTCCTGCTTGATCCTCTCCTGACCTGTCTATCAGTAAATAATATGATATTACATCATTATTCTCCATGAAATAACAATTCTGGAGCTATATTGGGTTGTTTCTCTGTTACTCCTCTTAGAAATGAATTAATAAATTGACAACTGGATGTTACCAGTTGGGGTTGTGGACCTATACACTCTTAGGCTAAGGCCCGACATTATGGAAATGCAGCTTTTTTTTGTTGTAGATTTTGCTGCGGTTTTTTGAGCCAAAGCCAGGAGTGGATTGAGCAGAAGGTAGAAATATAAGTACTTTTTATATATTTCCCATTGCTTTTGTGGCCATTTTTGGCTTTGGCTCACAAAAACGTAGCAAAATCTACAACAAAAAAGATGCTTTATCGCAGCCTTACACTGTCCAATCAGCGTTGTCAGTCAGACTGTGTACAGACACACCCCTTTAACAAGAAAATGGTAGCTCCCAGTTATCAATGCATTTATAAATTTCTAAGAGGAATAACAGAGGAACAGCACAAAACAGAGTTCCAGAATTGATATATTATTGGAAATATAATTATTTACTGAACATGTCTTCTTTAAGCATCAGAATTCAATGTTCTACAAGTCTTAGTGTAGGTTGGTTGGTGAGGTGTAGGTTCAATATAAGCTAATAATAACATTACATAGACTTTTAATACAATGCAAAGTTTAAAGGCAAGAATGGGAATAAAACAAAGGTATGATGTTCTCTTACCTGACAGGTGAAGGCACTGGCGCTTTCACTGATCTAACAGGAGAAGGAGATAGCCTTACAGGTGACGGAGATTGCTGTCTCACCATCTGAACCTTTGTAGGAATCACTGGCGGTGTTGGTGACTTTGATGAAGGTTTAGGAGGAATTCTGGGAGGAGTCTTATGTGGTAGCTGTACTCCTGCAGCACTTTCAATAGTCATTTCAACTGTGGTACTGGATCGCGCATCAAAATGAGCCTCTACTCTCTGTAAAATGCATGTATACAATTATGTACTTTGCAAATAATATGACGTATTGGCTATGGTAGCACAAGTATCTCTGAAGAACTTACCTTTTCGAAACGTGCTTGTCTGGTCTGGGAAATCTGAGCAGTCGATACAATTGTTTTCGTCTTTTTGGCAGGAATTTCTTCTTCAGCTAAAACAGAAGAGATTTAAAATAAGGTAATCTATATATACTGATAATATATTTATTGATATCAGATCTTGTGTTTCCCCAGCTGTTGGTTTCAGATACTATTATGCACTAGTCATGGTGCCATATCACATTAGGGGGCATACACATGGAGGAATTTGCAGCTGATTTTGAGGCTGATTCTACCTCAAAATCCTCTCTAATTCAGGATAGAATCTGCCTCCCATCGTCTTTAAAGGGAGGCAGTGACAAACACTTTTTATTTTGCACATGCTGAAAAAAGAAGCGTTTTGCTCGATCTACCAACGGATTCCGCAACTGATTCAGCCGCAGCACCCACAGCCAGAGCCTCAAGTTGCTTAGCCCCATTGTTTCTGAAACTAATCGATGAGTAAATCCACGGCGGAAAGTGGACGCTCTGCTTGGGCTTTCCATTACGTGTAACATAAGGCTAGAATTCATGGAGGAATCCCAGGTTGAAGACCACCTTAAATTCCTCTCCAAATTCTGTTGTGTGAATGGGGCCAGGCTCATTTCAGTCATATTAATGGGACTCACAACCTGCAAAAACACTGAGGATCTCCACCTTAAAAGGGATTGTTCGGTTAAGAAAACCCAATTACACACTGTATTGATTGGAGAGTGGTTACAAAGAGCGTCTTTCACTTTCGAGGACCTGTTCTGTCTGGCATTACTCAGACAACCCATTGATTTCAATAGACACTGTGTAATGCTTAATTTATCCTGCGGAGGCTCTGCAGGGAAACTGAACACTTAGTTACAGCTTAGTCCCAATCAGGGTATAATTTAAGATATCATTGCTCCTTCTAATAATTAGGGATTGTCTAAAACCGAGAATCCTTTTAGACTAAGGCCCCACATTTTTTTCTGCAGTGTCATTTCATTGAGATTTTGCAGCACTTTTCTCTGCTATTTTCTTCCCCTATTAACTATATAGGGAAAACGCTTGTGATTTCAAAGCTAAAATTAGCATGCTACGTTTTTCAAAATGCAGCTTTTCCGCAGCTCTTTTTTTGCTACAATGTGTGGATAAGATTAACCAAAATCTCATTCACTTTGCTGGAACTATAAAATGTAGGAGATTGTTTCCACTATGTCTCTGCAGCAGCCAACAACGATGCATTTCTGTGGAGCCTTAGCCTTAAAGAATACTTCTGAATCTTTCAAACTAAAACCTGTACCTTGAACAGTCAGTTCAGCTGTTGAAGTAGCACGTCCGACATTATTAGTTGCATTTACAGAATAGGTTCCGGAATCTTCAGGGTATGCTTCTGCAATGATTAAACTGTAGAGGTCTCCATCTTGAAGGATCTGGAAATCTAGGGAGCTGTGAATTTCAGCTCCCTCTCTGTAGAACTTCACCACAGGTGTAGGGATTCCACTCACTCTGACGTCAAGTCGAACTTGACTGCCTTGTCTTACTGTCGTAGTCTGTAGTCTTTGTGTAAAGTTTGGGGGTGCTGTTTCAGCTATAGGAAACAAAATGATAGTCAAAATGAACTATAGCAAAGCATGTGTTAAATGCGTACACGTAAATCGTTGGATATGAACTGGGAAAATACTACAAAACTGGCCACTATATTTGTGATGAAACATAAAAGAAAAGTCTATTTTCATACCGGTAACAAGTAGTTCGGCGGTACTGGTTGCTTGTCCTGCTCCATTGGCGGCTCTTAGGGAGTATCTTCCACTGTGTGCTGCTGTGGTGGCGGGGATCACAAGTCTAGCGCGGCCATCGCTAAACGTGATCTGGACACCTGGCAGTGTTGCAGCAGAAATAACCTGACCATCCCTAAACCAGCTCACCTCAGGAACTGGAAAACCTAGGAAAGAAGAAAGATTATGTTATACAATCATATTGATGTATGTACCATATACAGTATATCACAAGAGTGTAAACTGAACTGGGATTTTATCTTATTAATGTGGTAGTTACAGAATTGTTTGCAGTCTAGACCTACAATCATATTACGATATTAGTAAATCAAACAGTTCAGCAATTTCAAAAAGTTGATCAATATATTTTTCTATTTCAGATCAGCAAATGTGACATCACAAAGTGTAATCATTTTAGTTGTAATTGCCTACTACAGTTTATCTCTTCTGTGGACATGGAAGTAAAATTTATGTGAATACATAATAAAAACACAAAATAAAATATATTATGCCAATTTTTGTTTCATTTTAATATTCTTGTTAATAGAGTACATAACACATATCCATAAAATTCTACTTTCACCACAAATGCCTCCATAACATAGTTATAGCCACTGATGCCCCTAAAGCATGAGTACAACCACATATGCCTCTATAACATGAGCACAACCACATATGCCTTTCTCTATAACATGGGTACTGCCACATATGCCTCTATAACATGGGTACAGCCACATATGCCTCTATACAGGCCCACAACAAAATAAAAACCCCAACATGGGTACAGCCACAGATGCCTCTATAACATGGGTACAGCCACATATGCCTCTATAACATGGGTACAGCCACATATGCCTCTATAACATGGGTACAGCCACAGATGCCTCTATAACATGGGTACAGCCACAGATGCCTCTATAACATGGGTAGCACAACCACATATGCCGTACAGCACATTCTCTATAACATGGGTACTGCCACATATGCCTCTATAACATGGGTACAGCCACATATGCCTCTATAACATGGGTACAGCCACATATGCCTCTATAACATGGGTACAGCCACATATGCCTCTATAACATGGGTACAGCCACAGATGCCTCTATAACATGGGTACAGCCACAGATGCCTCTATAACATGGGTACAGCCACAGATGCCTCTATAACATGGGTACAGCCACAGATGCCTCTATAACATGGTGACAGAGGCATTCTACAGCAGGGTTTGGCTCATAACTGGCGTAGATTTCTGTTATCATTTATGCTCTTAAAGTAGCGTAAATGATCATATATCTGACGGGGTTCTAGAGGTGGAACTTAAACATCCTTATTTTACCAATGTATATGTTGGTGAACATGCTAGTATTTCATTAGACAGCTACTTTAAAGTGTATGCTCACATTCATCAGATTTTAATGCATTTTTTAAGGTCTTCAAAATAAATTTGTCACAATTTGGTAGCATGATCTCTGTTCCTTTTGCCACCATACAGCTGCATACTTTTTGCAGCAAAAACTAGTGTACACTAAAGCTGATAGAATGTGTGACTTTTCAAAACTGTCAAAAGAGTACTATAAAGTATCTAAAACACATAATACATAAGGTGTACATCATTTATGTTACACACAATTTGTGCCAGAGGTTTCCTCCACATATGCTCTTTTGCAATTTTCCTCATTGACTTAAAGAGGTTTTCCCATCTAAACAAGATATCCCCTATCAATAGGACAGGGGATAACTTGCAGATCAGTCTGACCACACAGACACCCACTATTCAGGAGAACCGGGGACTTTTGTTTGCCCTGTTCTGAGTAGAGCGGTGGTCAGGCCACACACACCACTCCATTCATTTCAATGGGAGTGCTACAGATGGCCAAAGTACAGTGGGGGTCAAAACGGTCAGGCCCCCACAGATCTGCAAGTTTTCCCCTGTCCTATGGATATGAGATAAATTGCTTAGGTGGGAAAAACTATTTAAAGAGGACCTTTGACGTCCTCATAGATGTGCAGTATTATATACCACTAGAAGAACAACAGTGTGCTGAATTTCGGCACCGATATCTCCCCACTGTCAGAAGGGCAGGCCTTACAGTTCAGTCATCGCTGGGCTATGAGGAAGGGCCCCCCCCCCCACCGACTGTACTCTAACATAATAACCTTGTACTGTCAGGGGGGGGGGGCGCTCATCACGGCCCAGCCATGACACTGCACTGTAAGGCCTGCCCTTCTGACAGTGGGGAGATATCAGTGCCGAAATTAATGGAACCGATATCTCCAGCACCTGGCTCCAGCGTACTGTCGGCTTTCTAGCGGTATATAATACTGCACATCTATGAGGGCGTGATAGGTCTTCTTTAAACTGAAAGAAACATGTAAGAATAAATGGACACTTTCAGACTCTGTTCACATTTGTGTAGTGTTACACACCACATGACAGCACCAATACCACCTGACAGAACCCATTGGCTTATAATGGAGTCTATTAGGTTTCGTCATAGTGTCCGTTGTTTTACCAGATAGACACATGGCTGCACTATTTTTTTCTTTGACAGAGACTCCTGATGGGTCAGGTTAATGAAACTCCTACCTGCCCATAGCAACCAATCACAGCGCAACTTTCATTTTTCAAAGCTGTGATACAATTTGTTGCTATGGGAAACAATTCCCTAGAATTGCAGCAAAAACATAGCTCTAAAAGCTCCGAACTGCATCACAAATAACAGCATGGGAGTTGTCATACTTCACACCTCGCTGTCTGAAAATAACAGGTTCATACAGTCAAGCAGACATTAATAATCTGCAAAATTTGTAAATTCCCCAATCTGTGCTGAAGGCTCCACAAAGTGTAGAACATTTTTACTAAATCCACTATTTTGCCACAGATCCAAAATTGTGCGGTCATCTGCTACCTGCAGGCACCACAAGGGGGCGCTAATTGCATATGGATTTATACTGCTAGCTTAAAACTCAAATAGAGCAGTGAAAATCTATGTACAGTGAGGCTAGATTCACACTAGCCTTATTTAATGTCCATTGCTATGACCTGAAGCTCTGATGACAGCAATGGACATTAAATGACAGATGCAGACAGAGCCCCCTTTGTTGAGTGTCTGTCTGCATTCACCCCAATGTAAAAAAAAACATGCCGAAAGCTTTTTAATGTGTAATGTCTTTTACTTTTCTGACTTTTTCTTCCATTACAAAAGTAAACAAATATGATGGACAAATAGCGTCCGTCATATTGTTTACATTAGAATAGATGGGAACAGACATGGTAGGAGGAGGCTCTGTCGGCATCTGTCATTTAGGCTAAGGCCCCACATAATGGGCTGCAGCAAAAAAGCGCTGCCGGAAAAACCGCTGTGGCAACTCATCACAGTTTTTCCCGCAGCGCTTTTCACAGAACATCTGCAGATTTTCTGCTTCAATTATACCTTTGGCAAAACCGCCGGCATTTCTGTAGGTATAATTCACATGCTGTGATTTCCAAAACCGCGACGGGCTTGGAAATCGCAGCATGTCCACTTCGTATATTATCCCACAATGTGTGGATGGGATTCGCTAGTCACTTTGCAGGGACTGTAAAACACGGTGTTTTTTTCCACAGCGTTCACGCCACGTGGACCCTGGCCTTAATATCCGTTTCTCTCATCTTATGACAGATGACAGCAACAGACATCATCACCGGTAGTGTGAACAAAGCCTATGTGATATGTCAATGTGGAGAATTAAGCAACCTGGGGGTCTGAGAGCTCATGACCCTGAGTCATAACCAGCATAGAACCCCTAGGTACAGCATCTAAAACCCCTGGAGGAAGTAAGCATTTGATGTGAGTCTGAGATTGCACTGGAATGCACTGGGATAACACTCAGATGTCACTCTGTAATGCACTCACCTTTATGGGGACTTCAGATTCATTCGCTTTCAATGAGAAGGATGATTATAAAGCAGGTTCTATCCTTCTCCGTGTCATCACAACAGAATGAATCAGAAGCTGTCATAGAGGTGAATGCATCACGGAATGCACTTGGATGTCACTGCCAGTGCATTCTGCTGCAAACTCAGTCCCACATCAGATGCACACTTGGTCATGTGCATGGGGCCTTAGTCCAGCTATGTGGTGCTGTAGTAGCTAATCCTTCAAGCATAGGCAAACAACCACACCACTTTTTTTCAGATTTTAGCGCAAATTTTGGGTTATTGACTCCATATGCACCATAAATCAAACCTTAATGTAATGGAAAAGAACCACACTAATGTGACTGACAGAGGCTATATTTGGCCATCTAAGTCTTTCCCATAAAAGTGAATGGTGGGTGGTCATGCAAGACCACCTCAGCTCCATTCACACAGGGGACTCTGAAAATCCAGCAGACAGACCCCCAGTGATCAGACACTTATCCTTTAGCCTATAGATTGAGGAAATGTGTTTTCAGTAGGAAATCTAGTTAAGGCTGAGCCCCACGTGGCGTCTCGCAGCAAAAATGCCCTGCGGGAGAAACCGCGGCAGGATCGCATCGCGGTTCTTCCCGCAGCGCTTTAGACAGAAAGTTTGCAGAGTTTTTCTCTGCGGACTTTCTGTTTCAATGATACCTATGGGGAAACCACCGGCGTTTCCGTAGGTAGAATTGACATGCTGCGATTTCCAAAACCATGCTGGTTTTGGAAATCACCGCGTGTCCGCAGCGCGTTTTTTTTCCGCAAAGTGGGCATGGGATTCACTAGAATCCCATTCACTTTGCTCTGACTGTAAAACGCCGAGGAAAAAATCACGGCGTTTTACAATCAGAGCAAAGCGGATGGGATTCATGTGGCTTAAACGAGGGTGAATCGTGGCGTTTACGCCACATGGGGCCCTGGCCTAAGGCTAGGCCCCACATTGTGGAAATGCAGCTTTTTTTGTTGCAGATTTTGTTGCGGTTTTTTGAGCCAAAGCCAAAAATGGCTACAAAAGCAATGGGAAATATATGGGAAGTTCTTATATTTATACCTGCTGCTCAATTCACTCCTGGCTTTGTATTCTGTTCCTGAAAAATTACAGTTGTACTGTGATTGGTTGCTAAGGGCAACTAAGGCCGGGGCCCACGTGGCGTAAACTCCGGAGTTTGCCCGTGGTAGAAACCCCATGGAAAAAAACGCAGTGTTTTACAGTCACAGCGAATCCCATCCCCACTTTGCGGTTTTGGAAATCGCAGAATGTCAATTATACCCTCGGAAACGCTGGCTGTTTCCCAATAGGTATAATGGAAGCAGAAAGTCCGCAGAGGAAAACCTGCAAACTTTCTGTGCAAAGCACTGTGGGAAAAACTGCTGCGAGATGCTACGGGGGGCCTTAGCCTAAGTCAGTTTTTCTTTTAGACAGTTTACTAAATCTGTCCCATAATGCAACAGGATGTAAAAAAAAAAATCTGCACCTCCTATAGTGAGGCCCCTGTACTGTCTATTATCCTTGATTATATAATATTATCTTAGTATATAATCCAATTCTATATTAAACAACCCAGCTGTATATCTAGAGGTGTAACATGAAGCTTGTGGGCCTAAGGCCTCATGCACACGACCGTCCCGGAAACACGATATGAGGGCCATATTTCCCGGACTGACCATGGATGTATGCATTATAGCAAGATATGATGCAGTGAGCTTTATGTACAGTTTAGTACAGTAGTGATCGGGCCGTTTAGGAACTCACTGCATCATATCTCACTATAATGCATACGGCCATGGTCATTCCAGGAAATACAACCCTACGCGGATCATTCCGTCACCGAAACGGACCATATTACCTTGGTATATAATTTAGTTCTATGTGAAAAAAACTATTTACATGATCAGGTTCTCTATAAAAATTCATTAAAGAACCTAGATACCATACATAATCCTGTTCCATATATAAATGCATACCATAGGTAGATAGTAATGTTGCACCCATGAACTTTTTCCTAACATTTCTTGACCTTCATCAACCAGGCCTAATTAGTGTAACTTAATTTAAAAACCTATGCACTAATTCACACCTTTCTGGTGTTCTTGTCCATTCACATCCTACTGTTAATAAGCGGCCACCTCAGTAAGGTTTATTTTAGAAAAGACAGCTGCTATTAAGGGGTTTTGATTGACAGGACAACTTGTTGGAGGGCTGACAATGCGAGGAGATGTAGGCCGGGGATCAAAACGTCAGCCCTTTTATAGTGAAACAGCTGTCTGCCATATAGCTTAAGAGAGGATCAGCTTCCCTGAAATAGCACAACACAACTGCTCCCAATACCATCTGATCCCTTCAAGCACACGTTAGATTTGTCATCATTTCACTATCCTGCCAAAGTCAGAGCACTAGTTATCTACATTTCTGAAGGTTATCGACAGGCCGCATTCACCATTAAAGGGGTTGTGCCAAGTATTAAACTTATCACCTATCCACAGGATCGTTGGCTGATCATTGAGGGGCTGATCACTTGAACCCATATTGATCATGAGAATGAGGTCCTGTGTCCCCCATATGAATAGAGTGTCAGTTTATCATGAGTACTGCCGCTCCTTTCATCTATATGGGAATGCCAAAAAGAAACCACGTACAGCACTCGACTATATTCACCAATCCCATAAGGATCAATAGAGTTACTGCATGCTCATCACCTGCTCCTTTCATATGGGTGACACATAACCCCCATTCTTGTAATCAGAGGGGGTCCAACAGCTGAGTAGGTGATAATTTTAAAGCTTGGTACAACCCCTTTAATCTTTATATAAAGATGGGCTCACACATTCTAGATGCACCGTGACCGAGGTGTGCCCCTGTGCAGTTGAAAACTGTGCCAACTTGGAGATTGGCGTCATCATCAAATATTAACAACTAAAAGCACTTTTATTTTTAATGGCCTTGTGATTAAACAGGGAAATGGCAATTTATTTCATAGTTATAAAGATGCCGAAGTCTTGCCTGAGGACTGAATAAGTCCCCAAAGTGGTAAAATAATAAAGCACATGTAATTTATAGGGAACCTTTCACCACTTCCCCCAACTCTTTGTATCCTTCAATAGGGTTCACTCCACAGTTTCCAGTGCAGTTGGAAATTTTTCTCTAACCTCCGCCATTCCTGAGCAATTAGTGCTGTTAGTTTCAGCATCCAATATGATAATTAGGTTCTCTACTTTCAGGGGTGAGGTCCTTGGCTAAAGCAGTTTGGGGCCGCCCACCTGACAGCAGAGAGCCTAATCAGCATATTAATTGTATTGGGTACTGAAATTAACTGCACTGTTTGATCCGTAATGGTGGAGGCTAGAGAGAAAATTCCAACTGCACCAGAATCCCAGAATCGGTAGAACAGCACCTGATGCAGAATGCAAAGAGTTGTTGAAGGTGGTGAAAAGAACTCTTGAAATCCAAGTTTTGATCTGAGGGAGTAAGACTGCAAGGGGGATTTGGGGATTTGTCCATTTATACATTCTATAGAGCCCTAGAAATCTATATGTATGAATATGAAGTTTAGAAAAAGACATGGCTGCTTTCTTATAGAAACAGAACCACAACTGCCCGCCCATTCAATTGAATGAGGTAGAGCTGCAATACCAGACATAACCTTTGGAAAAGAGTGGCGCTGTTTCTTCTTCTTCAAAAAAAAGCCATGGTTTTTCTAACCTCATACATCCCTTTTAAAGGAACTCTCTTTGGATATATAGGTACAGCTATAAAAATGATCACTGTAAAGGTTATAAAATAACATGGTTTTTTTTTGTTCCCAGAAACAGTGCCACTCTTATTCAGAGGCTCTGACTGGTATTGTAGGTCAATCTCTTTAGATTGAATACATCACGAGTAATACATACATACATACATTACGAGTAATATCAGACATAGCCTATGAATAAGAGGTATGCTTTTTCCCAGAATAAAAGCACCCATGTTTTTCTATAACCTCATACAATATCACTGTAAAAATTTACAGATGGAACATTATAGAGAGTTTGTGGCAATATGTTATTTGGCTAGTGATCAGTTTTACCAGTATTTTAATATTTCAAGAAAGCTACTTTAAGTATAAAAAAGCCAAATACATCTAAGACTTCTAGCAAAAACTAGGTTGACTTTTTTTCAATACATATAATACCAGCTAGCATTAACAATAAAAATGCTTTCTTTGGTAAAATATACAATCTTCCAATGGTCTCTGATCCAAATATAGAAATGTAATGTGTAGCAAATTTAAGAAAAAAATTTGACTAATACAATTCTAATCACTTTTTATATACATTATGACTCAAAACCAGTCTGTCAACTATACAAGACATCCCTTGTGACCATAAAAGGTATGGTACCCTGAGGCATACTAGCCAACACTAGGCCTGGGCTCACACTGGGTATTTTAGTGGCATTTGTAACTGACTTCACAAAAGTCTATGCAGTTTTCCATAAACTGTATAAGGAACATTATTTATAATTGTTTCTATTAATAAAAATCATGGCAAAATGCAAATTGGACAGATGTTTTTTTTTTCATTACTGTATCACTATCACTCTACATATTGCCCATGTGTGAAGCCAAGGCCTAGACAACTTCTTAGTTTATTCATCTGTTCATGCTGCACATTAATTCTTGCAACAAGATCAGAATTCAAGCAAAAATAGACATCAATTAAACAATATAAATGCACATAATAAAAGATAAACCAATAATAGCAAACCATGATTGCTGACACAATTGATAATTTTCACGCCATTAAAAACATCTTTGATTTATTGACACATACTGTAGATAGAATTGCATGCACGTAACTATTTATATGTTTTAATCTAGATAGTCATTATCTATTCTGCAGGCATTATATAGGCCTTCTACCCAGATTTACTATATTCCAAATAGTAAATGTTCAATTTTTCAGTATTAATAATGAGTTGCTTTATACCTGGTTGTATAAGCAATGCTAGCTTAGAATGCAATAAATCACAGATATTACAGTGAGGATATATTGGTGGTTACAAATCTTCATACACGATATGTAATGAATTGATGTAAAATAACCATAACTATAGTACAATTATATGATTCATATAGCTGCATAGCAATTAATAAAAAACATAGTTATACTAAAAAATTTGCTTACCACTAATCTGAGCCTCAAAGGTTGCGGCACTACCCTCCAGTGCCACAACACTTTGTACCGGCTGTATAAACGTCGGCGCTTGTGAAGCCATTTTTATAGGCACTCTGAAATAAAGAAAAGATAAAAGGTCAATATTAAAGAATGGATTTTTAGTTTTTTATGAAAAAAATAAAACGGTGACTCAAAACATTCCTACAATATATGATTTAATTGGTTACTTAAAATAGTAATTCAACATTTTTGTATTTCTGTAACAAATTGGATCAGGGTTTAGTTAGAATTACTTATGTTTTTTTATTTTAATCTACTATGGAGTGATAGATATGAGCAAAAATTTAGTGTAGAGGCTTAAATATTCATACATGGATCAAAGAATAGGGACATGATGAAGCTTCCCGATTCAGGGGATATTTTTCCATGTAAATTGTCAGAATAAAATGCCTTTGGTATTAAAATATTGTAAATTTTGTATTACTTTTTTCTGTTTTTTATTGTAAAAAATGATATAATTACATTTCTTTGGCATAATATTTTTTATATATGGTAATGTAGCATTTTCTTAAATTCTTAAATTATAAGATAATCTTCAAAAATAATTCTAAGTATTACTTAGAATTGAAAAATAAAGCTAATTATTGTAATAAAATGTTTTGGAATTAATGAAATAATTAAAGAAATATATATACTTTATTTTTTGTAATAAGAATAACCAGGAGGGATCACAAAAGGGCATGTACTAAATTTAGCAACGAGAGCCATGATTGACAGCAGACAAGTGGTCACTGCTGGGATGTTACAGATATGGGAGCAGATGATTCCCTTAAAAAGTCATCAGAGCCTGGCTGATTCCTTCTGCATCTTATCAGAGTTATTCCTGGCACATGTCTGTTTGTGAGTAATACTTTATAACCTTGTAGGTTTACTTACGAGAGCCAAAAGTTACAAAATCAGGTTTTTAATGTAGAAATCTAGATTTTAAAATTACACATCAATACAAGACAATTTACATATTACCACATATTATACTGCACTTAGACAGGCAACATCTACAAAGACAGATAAACGCTATGAATATAATTATATATTTTTAGTGTATACTTTATCCTATTTTTATCCCATTTTTTTTAAGTTTTACACGCAGGTTTTAGTGACAACGCTACATATGTTATATAAAGCTAAATATTCAAAAGTTATTTTAACTAAAAAGTTAAGCAGCCCAACTAGTAAAATAAGCTAACCACTGACCTGATATCTTCAGAGTGCCTAGAAGGGTTGGGACTGAGCCCAAGTGTTGGAAAACGACGTCTTTATCCCCGAAAATTATTGTTAGACAATTCCAGTGTGTAAATGGTGGGCCTCTGTGCCTAGAAAACAAAACTACACAGGGGTTAGCTGTGTGTAGTTTTGTTTTTCTATGCAATCCCTACACCCGAGGCAAGGCTGGGGATGCACGAACTGCTCAGAAGTGCTAACTTAGTGCTTTTACCTTATATACCCCAGATCTGCTGACAGATCTGACATCATTAGTTGATGGGCCCACCCTATTGCTCACTGGATGCTGGGAGAGGCTGGTCTACTGTCTGTAATGTCACACCTGTCTCCATGACTGCTGGTGCTAAATTTGTCATTCTTAAATTTGTCTCCACTGAGAAAACCCAACATGTGCTTTGTGGGGGAAGTGAGTCTGTCCACACCTTGTCTTTTTTATTTTAATGTTTAAAAATAAGTACACAAGGAGAAATTTTACATTTACATATGAACAGTAATCTAATTAAAAATAATATTACATTTGTCTAAATGTATATTCAGGCCATAAATTAATGTAAATATGTAATAGAATACCATTGTATATTACATTTTATAGACAGATATCATTGCTAAATATGAGTGTTAACAAATATAGTACTGTAATATATTTAAGGAAAAATAAAGATTTAAAGAGCTAAATATATTTTTTTTTTAAACATTGTACATTTATTACAATTTTCATATTGTGAAGCAATATGTTATAAATGTGTGATACCCTTATTTCATAAAACAACTTCTGGCCAATTTTTGAGGCATAAAGTCTCCATTGGTCTCTATTCAGATTGGGGCTGAGTTACTAATTTTGTCTAAAATAAAGAGGTGACAGTACCAAATTCATAAAGGGAAACATCTTGTGTGATGGACTTGGTGCATTTTGACAGACATATTAGACACATTTCTCTAACTTAGGTCACCTCTTGCCTGGCTTTTTTTAGACCAGAATGTGCACCAAACTTCTGACACATGTCATGATAAATTTGTTGCATTTTAGAGCTCATCTTAGTCACTCCCCTTATCTACATTCTTATAAAACTGGCTATTATTTTGATGCTTTTTCCATAGTAAGTCTGTTCCATTGACTTGTGGGTAATAAAGAATAAAAACATGATTTACGTTAGATCCTAACTCTGCTTAAAATCTTAACTGCAGTTAAATTTAGCTCTACTGTTCTTCCACCCTTGCCCCTCCCCCATTGTTACAATCACAGGGATCCAGAAAGCTGAGATATTGGACGGAGCATTTGGTGATGCGGAGGAGCACAGTCATCACCTGTGACTATCTGTCAATGACTAGCAAAATAGTAACTTTTTTTGGACCAAGGAGTTTAAAACCTTTTTCGACCCTGTAGAGTTTATATATTTTTAATGAGGGAAGGAAAATGACCAGAAATCCCAGTGTTACCATCATCTTACAGACAGACATAGGGCCATGAATCAACCTTATAGTGTAAGAACCCTACTCAATGATCCCACATATAGCTACTCTTTCTGACATGATTTTGACATGAGATGAATAGGTTAAACAGTGTCAAATTCCATCCTTCATATGTAACTACGAGATACTGAATTTTCTAACTGTGATGGGTTCTAGTGGTCTACAAAGCACAGTGAATTTTATCTTCTAAAATGTCTACATGAAATATCAAAAAGTTATTTCTGGCTATATCCCCTTAAATGATATTAAAGTCTTCTGCCTGGTTACTGTTTGTTTACAGACTTCACCTTGCCATCAACACATACCGGTGTAGGGATTACTTGACTCTTCTCTGTTTCACCAGGGACTTCATTATTAGCACTTGTATAGAGGGGGCCTAGTAACTGTCTAGTCATACAATATGTATACAGAAATACAACATATGTTAGTCATGTCCTAGCATGCACATTGGTCAACTCAACAGTGGAAAACAAAAACTCAAAAGAAGGCTCATTGTAGAGTCTTGGAAAAATTGTAGGAGGCAGGTAAGGCAGATATGCTAAACATCTGCTAATGTTTTCTGTTTCTTAAAGGGAGTTTCCCACCTCCCCTTGCATATTCAACTTCCTCCACCATGTTACAGAGCTCATTACAGTGATAAGCCACATTTTTTTGTTATGTATGTCACTTGTATGTCATGTATGTCACAAAAGCAGTGCTCCCAGGTCTGAAGGCCTGCCCCCAGAGCACCAACTGCCTCATTTGCGGAAGACTTTAAGACCGGTCCCCACTTGGCGTAAATGCTGTGGCGAATCCCATCCACATATTGCATAAAAATATGCCCAGTGGAAATGCTGCGATTTTCAAAACCGTTGCGTTTTTGGAAATTGCAGCATGTCAATTACACCTACTGAAACGCCACAGTTTCCCTATAGGTGTAATTGAAGTAGAAAATTTGCAGAGGAAAACTCTGTGGACTTTCTGTGAAAAGTGCTGTGGGAAAAACCATAATGAGTTCCCATTTTTCCCGCAGCACTTTTTCACTGTGACCCGCTACTTGGGGCCTTAGACTAAAGTTGTTTTTCTCCAAATCTGCATAAGTGACATACATAACAAATACATGTTGTTTATCACTGTAATGTACTCTGTAATGTGACAGTTGAATATGCCTAACTCGCTGCAGCCATTTTTTGTTTTTGTGAAACCGTAACTTTTTTATTTTTTCATTCACAGAGTTGAATGAGGACTTATTTTTTTAGGGGTATAATAACATCATAATGGCAATATTTAATATTCCGTAAAATGTACTGGGAAACTATAAAAAAAAAAATCAGATTGGGGTGGAATTGCAATTTTGCCATTTTCTTATGGGTTTTATTTCTACAGTGTTCCTTATATGCTATAGGTCGGTACAGTTATGGCAATACCAAATTTATATAATTTGTGTTATGTTTTAATACCCTTCAAAGTGCCTTCCAGTTATTCACAACAGTTAGTCAGAGCAGGAAACAGCTAAGCTATGGGACAAATCTCCTGTTTCTGAATTCTGCAGGGGACATCTCTCCCAACCCTGGACCAGCTTCATCTAATCCTAATTTTCCCACCACACATAGAAACCCTGCTAACCTATTTAATTTTCATCGTATCCCCTCTCTTTATTCTTCTCTTGCCCATTTTAACTGTGCTTTCTGGAATGCCCACTCGTACAACAAACTCAAATCCTTTCATGACATATTCTTCATAAAATCTTTCAACCTGCTACTTCACCCGCGCACAAAAATGGCAATAAGATTGATCTGGTCTGCCTCCGACTCTTTTCAGTTTCTAAATTTCCTAATTATTCTCTTCCACTTTATGGCCATAACCTTCTTTCTTTAACCATCAATACTTTCTGTCATAGTTAGAACAAACCTAACTATCTCAGATACAGGAATCTACATGCCATTGACAACTAGCGCCTCTCAGATACTTTACAGTCAATGTTGTTCTCTATCTCTTCATTCTCCTGTCGTGATCTGGCTACCAGTCATTAGAGTAAAACTCTTAAAAGGGCACTGAATGAGATAGTATTTCCCCACCCACAGCATTTCGACACGCACCATAAACACACCTCTTTCAGCGGTGCTCTGCACTGAGCATATGTGGAAAAAAATCCCTGAGATTTTCTTCAAGTTCATTCTCAAAACCTACTGTATAACTCTGTCCTTCACCTTGCAAACAAGCCTATACTAAACCCATCTTCTCTCATTTTAATAACCAAAATGACTCTAGGTACCTTTCACTCCTTACTTACTTCCAAGGTGCAGATACCTATAAGAGACCATGCCACAGACCTCAAACACAAAATTGACAATTAATTCAAAACAGCATTCAAAGCAGCATACTTCCATACTTCATCCTGTGCACCATATTTCATCCTGTGCACTGTTATCCTTAGATCCAATTACAGAAGAGGTCCCCCAATCTCTACTTTGTTCTTCGAATCCTACTACCTACATTAGCAACCCTATCCCCTAACACCTTGTCTGGTCCTTGTCCCTGGCTGTCACATTTATCTTAATAAAATTTTTAACCTCTCATTTTCTTCTGAAATCTTTCCTTTCTCTTTCATACATACTGTTATAACCATGCTACTGATCCCCCATCCTCTCTCCCTTGCTGTCAGGGTTCCTCAGGGCTTGGTACTTGGTCCCTTCGTCTTCTCTCTCTACACAGCCCCTATAGGACAAACCATCATTAGGTTTGACTTTCAGTAACATCTTTATGCTGATGACACCCAACTATATACCTCCTCCTGTGATATCACCCCTGAAGTACTACAGTATACTAGTGACTACTTTCTTTAACATGATGTCTTCCCTCTACCCGAAACGTAATCTTTCAAAAAGTGAACTTCTGGTGTTTTTCACCATTTACTAACCAGGCTAACGCTGATTATTTCCATTTCAGTCTGTGGCCTTACCATAAGTCCGAGGCAACTCACCAGTTATCTTAGTGTTGTGTTTGCCTCAGACCCCCATTAATCAGAATCTCTCACTCCTTCCTTCAAGACTTCTCCGGAGCTGCACCAATTCTCTGGAATGCACTTCCCCGTACAATCACCCAACTTCCACAGTTTCAAGAGTGCCCTAAAAGCTTGTCTTTAGACAGGCCTATCACATTCCCTAATGTAATACTTCTACACTTACCCCAAACTAATCCTCCTCTGTTCATCCTTCTCCTCTGTATTATCCCACAGGACATGAAGCTTTCATCTAAATGTAACACTGCATGCCCAGTTTGGATCAGTCAGTGGTGAACCTAGCCTCTTTGCTGCCTAAGGCGGACTATAGAATGATGTCCCCCCCCAAAAAAAAAAAAAAATTGCGTTTCCATGCTACTAGATTCACACGCTGTTATCGCCGCACAATATACACAAAGTTATAAAACAGTTTTTAAGAATTCTTCCTCCTGTATTACTTCAGTATCAGATCAACAACACGTTATTAACAATGAAAGTAACTACACATCTTCTGCTTGATGGATGGATGGATGAGCCCACGTGGCCCCCATTCTCTATAATAGGAGCCCCGCAGATAGCTGAGTACTGGACTTCGGCTACCTTTGGCACTCCCATTGAAGTGAATGAGAGCCACGCGGGTTTGTCCATCCACCAAGCAACACACCTATATATGGCTGCGGTCAGGCTGAATTCTCACCCAATGGGGGAAAAAACCCAATTCTCAGGCTCAGTGGGGGTCTCAGCGGACAGACCCCCATCACTCAGGTATGTATCCTCTATCATTTAGGTGAATACAGGGCAGTAACATTTTGTGACTTACAGGTGACGTCTCTGACTAATCGGTCACATAATGTGCTATGGTATATGTTTGTGCTATACAATTTTACATTTTTTTATTATTATAATTATTACTATTACCATATTACCCTTGCAAAAATCTAAAATTTTGAAGAATGAAAAAAATTATTTTAATCACCATATTCTGACACCTGTAACTTATTTTTTTTTTTACATCTCCCTATATGTATGAAGCTGTGTAAGTCATCTTTTTTACAGGACATGATGTAGTTTTTACTTATACTATTTTGCTAAAAGTCCTGTGTTTTGATTTATTTATTTACTTGTATATGCATTCTAGGAAAAGAGTAGTTAATTACAATTTATATATATATATATATATATATATATATATATATATATTTTTTTTTTTTTTTTTTTTTTTAAATATTTAACATTTTTAGCCCCCCCCCCCCCGCATGGGTTGTGAACCCATTAGGTCTACTGTACTACTGTATTGCAGTCTATGGTAAAATTCCTATATAATAGTTTTATCACTATGGCAGACCAGGGAACCTTTAGAAGGCTCCATGCTACCATAGTAGCCAGATGACTCTTCGCAAACTCGTCTTGTGGGAGCCAAATCGCAAGCTGACAATGAGTGGAGGGGAAGGAAAATGGCATCGGGTGAAAGGGGGAAAAGTTAGCACTACTAAGAGTTATTGTTTATATAATGAAAAGTTAATACAATTTTCCAATATACAGTCATGGCCAAAAGTTTTGAGAATGATACAAATATTAATTTTTACAAAGTCTACTGCTTCAGTTTTTCTAATGGCAATTTGCATATACTCCAAAATGTTATAAAGAGTGATCAGCTTAACAGCAATTACTTGCAAAGTCAATATTTGCCTAGAAAATGAACTTTATCCCCCAAAACACATTTCAACATCATTGCAGCCCTGCCTTAAAAGGACCACCTAACATCGTTTCCGTGATTGCTCCATTAACACAGGTGTGGGTGTTGATGAGGACAGGGCTGGAGATCAATCTGTCATGATTAAGTAAGAAAGACACCACTGGACACTTTAAAAGGAGGCTGGTGCTTGCCATCATTGTTTCTCTTCTGTTAACCATGGTTATCTCTAAAGAAACACGTGCAGTCATCATTGCACTGCATAAAAATGGCCTAACTGGGAAGAGTATTGCAGCTAGAAAGATTGCACCTCAGTCAACAATCTATCGCATCATCAAGAACTTCAAGGAGAGAGGTTCCATTGGTGCCAAAAAGGCTCCAGGGCACCCAAGAAAGACCAGCAAGTGGCAGGACCGTCTCTTAAAAGTGTTTCAGCTGCGGGATCGGGCTACCAGCAGTGCAGAGCTTGCTGAGGAATGGCAGCAGGCAGGTGTGAGTGCATCTGCACGCACTGTGAGGCGGAGACTCTTGGAGCAAGGCCTGGTCTCAAGGAGGGCAGCAAAGAAGCCACTTCTCTCCAGAAAAAACATCAGGGACAGACTGATATTCTGCAAAAGGTACAGGGAGTGGACTGCTGAGGACTGGGGTAAAGTCATTTTCTCTGATGAATCCCCTTTTCGATTGTTTGGAACATCTGGAAAACAGCTTATTCGGAGAAGAAGAGGTGAGCGCTACCACCAGTCTTGTCTCATGCCAACTGTAAAGCATCCTGAAACCATTCATGTGTGGGGTTGCTTCTCAGCCAAGGGAATCGGCTCTCTCACAGTCTTGCCTAAAAACACAGCCATGAATAAAGAATGGTACCAGAATGTCCTCCAAGAGCAACTTCTCCCAACCGTCCAAGAGCAGTTTGGCGCTCAACAATGCCTTTTCCAGCATGATGGAGCACCTTGCCATAAAGCAAAGGTGATAACTAAATGGCTCAGGGAACAAAACATAGAGATTTTGGGTCCATGGCCTGGAAACTCCCCAGATCTTAATCCCATTGAGAACTTGTGGTCTATCATCAAGAGACGGGTGGACATACAAAAACCAACAAATTCAGACAAAATGAAAGCATTGATTCTGCAAGAATGGACTGCTATCAGTCAGGATTTGGTCCAGAAGTTGATTGAGAGCATGCCAGGGAGAATTGCAGAGGTCCTGAAGAAGAAGGGTCAACACTGCAAATATTGACTTGCTGCATTAACTCATTCTAACTGTCAATATAAGCTTCTGTTACTCATAATATGAATGCAATTATATTTCTGTATGTGATAAAAACATCTGACAAAACACATAAAAACCAGAGGGCAGCAGATCATGTGAAAATATAATATTTGTGTCATTCTCAAAACTTTTGGCCATGACTGTACTTTCTGTATCAATTTCTTATGGTTTTCTAGATCTCTGTTTGCTGTCATTCATTCTGTTTACTTCCAGTGGATAAAAATTGGTTTATGGTCATTTGATATACAGTCCATGGTCATGTGATGGACACACAGGTGCACAGCTCGTTACAGTCACAGCACAGAAATCAGACATCTTTATAACAAGCCACGCACCTTTGTGTCTATCACATGACCATGGACTGTGAAATAAACACTAAGAAATAAATACCCTTTTAGTTTTATATAACATTTTCAGCTACGGCCAGTCTCACAGCTGTCTGTAGGCAAACCTGGCAAATCAGGCTCCACCCCTGATGCACTTTTTCTGCTGTCAATTTTCTGTGTTTCTATTAGGCCAACCCCCAGTTTATTTGCAGACTGATTTGCATATTCATATGAAGATTATTTATTTTTATTGCTTTTGTGACCAAAGGTTTGCTTCAACTCTTATTTATAGGCACTACATGGAACTATTATTGATTTGGGAGGCATGTCAGACCTGACAGGCTCCTTTTAAATTCCCTACCATTCCAACATTGAGACTCAGGTGGTTCCCATCAGTATTGCTTTACTTTGCTGGAGTAATGGTGTGCAATTTGCTGCATAACACTGCAGCAAGTAACTGGCCTCAGCGGTGATGCCAACATTTAGACTACTGAGACCACTGATGGCTGCAACAGTCATGTGCCTGTATAGCAGGTCAGTGCAAATCTGCCTCTCTTTGCTTTCAATGGTAGTCCGTAATGAACACTTTTTTTTCTTCCTAAAAAAACATAGTACCCTGCCTTATCTTACCACAGTTTCATTTTTGGAAACAGTGCTGAAACTGGAGGGTGGCCTGCCACACATTGAATCAGTGTGCCAACCTGTAGCAACAACCCTGGCAGAAACCTAAGGTTAAGCCATAGGCTCCTTGGCAATAATATAACTCAGATTTTTCTGATGTTTGTTTTGTGCCATGTGCACATAGCCTTAAGAAGCAAAGTGTTTTATTTTTTTCTTTATTTGGTAAAGAAATCCGTAGTCCTCACATAGTCACATTTAGGGGTTCATGGGTAATCCAATTTTAATAAAGGGGCAGGAAACCAGACTTAAAGGGGACTTATATATTGGTAACGTATGCTTAGGATAGGTCATCAATATGTCATCAATAGGGGTCTAACATTCAGGATCCCCACAAATCAGCTGGTTGAAGAGGCGCAGCATTCAGGTAAGAGGCGCGACCTCCTCACTGAATACCAAGTGCCGTGGCATACATTGCGTAGGGGTCGTGCTTCACTTGAATAGAACTGCTGCTGTACCATGTGACTAATAAACATGATGTCATCAGCACAGGGAAGAGGCTGTGGACTTATGAGCACATCAGCCTCTTCAAACAGCCTGTTGGTGGGGTCCAGGTGTTGGACCCCACCAAACACATATTCATGACCTATCATAAGGATAGTACATAAATAAGTAAGTGCTGAAAAATTGCTCTAGGTTAAGTCCCCACGTAACAAAACGCAGCAAAAATGCATCCATTTTCATTGAGTTTTGGCTATGTATTTCTCTGTGTTTTTAATTCCCCTATTAAATATATAGGAAAAACTATTCCACACCTCTTTGAGACAACCATTCAAAATTGCATTAAAAAGTAGTCTTCTAGTGGGATTTCTTCTCAAAGAAGATGACTTACATTAAAAACTGAAAATCTGTCACAGAAAATGTGGTCTTGGTCCAGGGTTGGTCTTCTGTAAGAGGTGGTCTTTTGGAGAGGTATCACGGTATTTTTTTTTAACAGAAATATCTCTGAAGGGGTTGTCTAATACTGACACCCTGTTAGAGCAGGAGAAGGGTATCCCCTTCATGGACATGTAATGGAGCAGTGTTTCTTAACATCCCAAAGCCATGTTCCCCACATTGTGGCAAATAATAAGTTCCCTTATTCCAAAATGGCTGTCACAATCTAATAATCATTCCATAGAAAATATATTTTACTCTAAGTACACTTTTATCCAGATATAGAATCTACTTTTTATTGCTCCAATACTTTGTGCTTGCTTTTAAGACATGTTTCATTGTAAAATAAAACCCTAGTAATAATTGTAGAGATGATATTACACATATCCATTAGCCCACTGATCTTCACAACAGTTACCTAATGGCTATAAAAAGCTATTTCTAACCTCACTTTCCCTATAAACATTTACAAGCTTACAAGAATTAGTCCCTGACAGATAGACCGGTACATGTGCAAAAATAGATACTCGTATGATAGCAAATTATTGTTTTTCCTATTCTTTTATTACAATTTATGCATGTTTTGTTGATTTTCACAACAGGTATTATGTGATAGCATTGTATGAAATTATTATGTAACCTATACAATATATAGTATAGACTTGTCTTGATGAGATGTGAGACATTGTTCATTTTAACAGATGAGTAGCAGCACAGTCTATACAGTGCCTTTGCTTACTCCAAGATGAATATCTATCACCACTATAGAATGATGTCATACAGATTATTCAGCCACCATATATAGCAGCAAAAATGTCACTTCAGCAGATACAACACTTAAAAAAGGCAGGATATATGTAGCCTATGAGTCTAACTTGCTGATATCCATTGACTAAATGTGTCCATCATCAGCTTTGTGCCAGTTTTCTTGCATTGAATAGTCACATATTTTGCCACACGTCATTTGCACAAAAGTTCTCTACTTGCTTTTCAAAGTGGAAAGGAAAGTGAGCAAGATAAAGCTGAGTGCCAGAAATGTCAAACAAATTTATCAAGTGAAAATAGAGAAAATTTGAGGGCAAAAATATGTTTCATTTCATCAGGACAGTCTAAAGATATGAAAATTATTAAAGAGAATTATTAAAAGGAAATTTACTCTGGGGACTTTTAATTAAGACTGACCTGTGGGACATCAGTATTACTAAATCTACCCCACATACAGTATGTGTATATCTCTAAATATATATAGAGGCACAGCAGTCTGATGATGAAATTGTCAGAATATGCTATGCCTTCCATCATTTCTTTCTCAGTACATTTGCAGACAGTTTTTGAAGGAACTCGGCAGGGAGGTTGTTCCCAACATCTTGAAGAACTAAGCACAGCTCTTATGTGGATGTAGGCTTGCACAAATCCTTCTCTCTCTTCATGTAATCCCATCCAGAGTCTGCGCAGATCCCCTGTGTTGTTTACTAAAGAAAGCACTATATCTCCAGCCGCTGCTGGCTTACCACCAGTGCGCATGCGTGCGCTTTCATTTTGCAATAACCCAAACAGCATACATAGACTTGTAGTGAAACCAAACCAATATTCCCAGTGCGCATGCGCACACATTCATTATCGTCCCCGCGAGATCCCAGCCCACTATTGGCACCCTTTTGGATCCATTACACACGTGTAGGCATCTAGCCTCCCTTACTTAACAGTTAATCTATGCCTCTACAGCCACATAGCTCACATCCGTTGAAGCAGGTCACAGGTTAGTACCATTCCCTGTTTATATATCTATTTATGTATCTATTCATGCAAACTCTTATCAGATACCATCTAACTTGGCTGTAATGTTGAAGCTAAGTTTCTATTACCATCTATCGGATCATTTATTAACATTTATTGGTTAACTACAAACAATTAATGGAATATATATGATACAGTTATACTCATACTGAACCAGTTAATTTTTCATACTGTTTATTGTGATCTATGTAAATTTACGAATATACAGTACTATAATCCTTTATCTTTTATTGATTTATGTATGCATTTAAGTATTTTTATATATTAATTCTTCTATTTATTTAAGAGACTGAATTATCGCTACATGTCATACCTATGGTTACGATTTATGAACAATGACATATATGCTTGCGCTTATTTCTCTATCTATTTGTAACGTCTCTGCCGTTTCGGGTCTCGGCGCCGCCCTCCGCTCGCACGCTGTGGCGAAGGAGGCGTGTTCAGTTTGGTTCTTTATGTAAGTTTCTTGCTGCTCAGTCTGAACATGGTCTTAGTCAATGTAATGGATTTCCGGCCCCACCCGTGTCTGAACATTTCTCTCTGGACTGCATAGAGTTAATCTCTTCCTGGCCTGTGTGATTGACAGCCTGTGTACCTATCAGATCTGTGGCTGGGCCCAGACTTTCTATATACAGGATGTCATTTCTCAACAGGTTGCCGGTTATTACACTTGTGTTTTGCCTGCTCTCTTTCTATACTCCTTGATACTTTGTTACTTGATTCTCTGACCCTTTGGCTTGCCCCTGACTATTCTCTTGGATTTTGACTTTGTACTGCTTTGCTCGTTTGTTACTGACCCCTTGGCTTGCTCACTCTGCTTCTGTGTTGTTTTTGACTTGTCCTGTTCTCTGTGTCACTTACCCAGTATAGGGCTTGTCTTCAGGTTGTCCTTTTACCATTTAGGGTAACTGTGGCAATAGGAAGGGACAGTGGCTGGGGTGAGATTAGGGCTCACTTGTCTCTGTCCTTCCTCCCAGACCCCTGCAGTAGTGTCAGGGTTGCTACGGTTGGCAAGACCCTTACACTATTCATGTATTTTACTCCAGCCATATAGCATACTTTTATTTAGGATTTATAAGTACCGACATATTTATTCAAAGTTTCCGTTTACAAACAATACGATTATAACCCATTATATAAAGTGGTCTTTTAGTATAAATGAATGTAGCTTTTACACACATTTTTATACCCTTGGTGTTTCCAATTGTAATTGTAAATTTAGGAATATTTTATTTGTTTATAGTTGCTGTATGTTGGATCTGAGGAAGGAGTGCACTCTAAGTGGTGAATCAAACCCCGAAACGCGTTATCCATTTTATATTCAATAAATATTTGTGTTCTGTCAATCTCCGTTGTAGCTCTGAGTCCTATATTCTCAAAGAGGAGCACGCATCCTGGCTTCTTTATTCGGGAGTTTCCCACTCCTTGAGACGATTATTCCTACTACTCACGACTCTGGAAATCCCAGTTAGCCGTACGCCAGTGAACACTGCCCTCAAGATTCCTGTGATATTATACACCCTGATAGTAGTTGTGGCTTATCACAATGAAACAAGGTGAGCAGCCATTTTGTAAGATGTAAATTGTCTGTTGCTCGCCAGTATATACTTTTACCGGTTCCGCACAAGGAGCGCATCCGCACCTGTTTTTTCTCTTTTCTAGTACCTATATTTCATATAATCCCAGACATACTGGATGATGTTGAGATCAGGGCTCTGTGGGGGCCATATCATCACTTCCAGGACTCCTGCTCCAAAGGGTGGTCACAATAAATAATGACTTGGTTTAGGCCTCATGCACGTGATCGTGTGCACAGTCAGTGGACTGGCCATTTTTTCCATGCCTAGCACACTGACCCATTCATTTCTATGGCTCCATACACACGACCATGTATTTTCACAGTCCGGTATATGGGGCTGTGAGCAAAACTCAGGACAGGTCCTATACCTGACTGTTTTGATCGACTGCATTCACTGGCCTCAATGAATGGGGCCACGGAAGCACGACATACGTGTGCTCGTCCGAAATCTAGTAATAGTTCAGCGGATGTCGGGAAGGGGTTAAGTGACAATCTGCATTGAAGAACAGATGGACAAGACATTGTGATCTGTGATAATATCTTCTCCTTCAGTATCATATACAATTTCTAACTGTTATTATTTCAATGAGTATTTTATACTTTGGTTCTTTTATCAAAGCCCAATTGGCCCTGAATGTAAATTTTTTATATACTTATCTATAATATACGTTATTGTAATAAAGTACAGTATTGAATAAATGTATGCAGATCTATGGAAGTGATCTGGTTTCATGTCCCTTATTCTGTTTATGTGATTATTGTCATGATTTAGGAATACTCAAGAACAAGAAATTTGGACAGATAAAAGCCTTGTACGTGTCAAAACAAATTGTTTTTCAACATTAGATCGGTGAAAAGGCTCCTTCCTGTAAAGATTAGTTGATAAAACCATCTATGACTATTATTCTTGATACTTTATAGAACGGCTACACTAAACCTAGAGTCCAAACAAAGAAAAAAGTACATGAATAAATATACAAAACCTCAAATCATCCGCTTATTTTTCTTGCTTATTTTCTGTTCTGTATCACATTTACACAATATGAAAAATAAAATAGAAATGTAGTTAATTTTTCACTTAGGAAGCAGACTTGCTCCCCTCCCCAAACTCTAATAATAGTGCATGTGAGTCAGTAAGCTTAGTAGGTGGGGGATGGGTTTAGGCTGTAAGATTTCAGCAAAACTGCTTGCTGACAGTCTTGCAGGCATAGCTAAAGGGGACATTTATATACGTTTATTACTTTTTTTAAATATTTCTTGGATATGGGACCTTGGTTGGACTATAGATACACAGGCTGTTCCTTGAACGGTGGGTGAGACTTGAGCAGTAAGGATATGTTCATCTGGAGGAATTCCCCTCTGAATTAGCTCCAAATTCTGCCTGAAATCAGCCTTCATTTATTTCATTGGGTTGCAAATGCTGATTTTTTTCACCTAGCAAAAAATTATGTGTCATGCTCCATCTTCAGGCGGATTCTGCCTGAGAACTCCCATTGAAATGAATTAGAGGCAGAAAAATACCACCTAACTGGCAGGGAATTTGACAAGGAATGTGAAAATTCCATGGCTGATTTGGTAAAGCAGAAAAATTCTGCTTCTGAATTCTTGAGGAACTTTTACAAATTCTACCATGTCAGCCTAACTGGTAGTTTCGGTTGCCAGGTATAAAATTTTCAACAAAGATAAAAAAAATGGATGCCTACCACTAGTCAGACCAGGACCAGCCATGTTCTGGCTGGTAAGATCCAAAAAATATCTTGGTCTACAGCGACAGCTCACCTAAGCTCAATATGTAGCCTCTCTAACTCTCTGTCCACACTCTCTGACCACAACCTGCTGACATTGTCTGCCCTCTCCTCTGTAATAGACCCCCCAACCCCTAAACCAACACGCCCCTGCAGGAACCTTAATCGCCTTCACACCCGCATGCTCTCATGCTCTCTCCTAGCACTCACTGACATATCCTCACTCCAGGACGCAGATGCCGCTGCTGACTTCTACAATATCACCATTACTTCAGCCCTTAACTCTGTGGCCCCCTTCACAAACACCAGAGCCTGACCGATCAATAGGCAACCCTGGCACACTGACCTGACTAAAAAACTGAGACATGCCTCACGGGTTGTAGAACGCCTTTGGAAGAAAAGTCACTCCCAGGAGGACTTCCTTAAGTACAAAGAGGCAGTTCTCACATTCAAGAACGCACTCACCTCTGCAAAGCAGGTCTACTTCTCCACACTAATATCTGCTCTATCCCACAACCCCAAACAGCTATTCACTACCTTCAACTCCCTTCTCTGTCCTCCTGTGCCCCCTCCGACATCACTTATCTCAGCTGATGACTTTGCCTCTTACTTCAAAAGCAAAATTGACAACATCAGAGACAGTCTCACCCTACACCCACAACAACCACTCTACCCAACTGCTCGGTGCTCCTCATCTTTAACCTGTTTCTCCACCATCACTGATGAAAAGCTCATATCCAGTCACACCTCATCCCCAACCTCACCAAAGTTTTTACTCCTGCCCTAACCCACCTCTTCAACCTATTCCTAACCAGAGGATCCTTTCCTTCTACCTTCAAACATGGTATCGTCACACCTATACTTAAAAAACCGTCCCTCGACCCGTCCTCTCCAGCCAACTATCTCACTGCTCCTGTACACCCCTAAATTGCTTGAACAACACGTCCACTCCGAACTACCAAACTATCCTTCTACCTCTCATCCAACTTGCTCTTTGACAGACTACAGTCAGGCTTTAGACCCCACCACTCCACAGAAACTGCCCTAACCAAAGTCACAAACGACCTACTAACTGCCAAATCCAAGCGTCACTACTCTGTCCTCCTCCTCCTTGATCTCTCCTCTACCTTTGACACAGTTGACCACTCCCTCTTGTTAGAAATGCTCTCATCCCATGGCATCAAAGACCTGGCCCTTTCCTGGATCTCCTCATACCTCACCAACTGCACATTCAGCGTCTCCCACTCGCACACCACCTCCTCGCCATGCCCTCTTCCTGTAGGTGTCCCCCAAGGCTCTGTCCTAGGACCCCTCCTGTTCTCCATCTATACCCTTGGCCTTGGACAACTCATAGAATCTCATGGTTTTCAATACCGTTGCTATGCTGACGACACTCAAATATATCTCTCTGGAGCAGACATTACCTCTCTGTTGTCCAGAGTCGCAGAGTGTCTAGCAGCTGTAGCCTCCTTTCTCTCCTCCCGCTTTCTCAAACTCAACATGGAGAAAACTGAATTCATCATCTTCGCCCCACCTCGCACATCCCCTCTATCCGACCCATCTATCAAAGTTAATGGAACCACACTTACCCCAGTCTCACAGGTCCGTTGCCTTGGGATAACCTTGAACTCTGACCTATCCTTCAAGTCGCACATCCAAACCCTCAACACCTCCTGCTTCCTCCAACTCAAGAACATCCATTGAATCGGCTCCTTACTCACCCCTGAAACTATAAAGATGATAGTCCATGCCCTCATAGTCTCCCGCTTACATTACTGTAACACCCTTCTTCATGGCCTTCCAGCTAACACTCTCACCCCCCTCCAGTCCACCGGTCCCTTCCATATATCTCTGACCTAATCTCCCGCTACCTGCCGCATGCAACTTCCATTCCTCCAAAGGCCTCCTTCTCCGCTCTGCTCTTACCTGCTCTTCACACAACAGTCTCCAAGATTTCTCCCGTGCGTCCCCCATACTCTGGAACTCATTACCAAGACACATAAGACTGTCCCACACAGTCACAAGCTTCAAGAAGGCCTGGAAGACTCACCTATTAAGGAAGGCCTACAACCTCCAATAACACTACTGTCACCACACCACCATCTGTACAGCCTATCCCCTCACCTTCTGTCTCTATCCCTCTTCCCTCATAGATTATAAGCCCTTGTGGGCAGGGCCCTCTCTCCCACTGTGCCAGTTGACCACTGTTAGCATTGTGTTTGTTTTGTATATTTTGTGTACTGTATGTAAACCCTCAAACGTAAAGAACCATGGAATTAATGGTGCTATATAAATAAATAATAATATGTACCTAAGTACCATAAACCTTTACTATGTCATAAGGCATGCTTGAGCATACTGTTATTGCTAGTCTCCTCTGAGCCATTTGTGAGCCACCTAGTTACAGTCTATAAAGACGCTTACAGAACAGAGTAGTACTGTATAACTCATTCTCTTGGTGGATATGGCAAGACTGACAAGTGGATAATGCTTTTTATATACAATTGCCTCCAGTTTCATTTCTTCAGTATAACCTGTATGTTCTGTTTCCATTTATTTCCATGCCTGCTTTTTGATATCTTATATAAGTGCATTACTCAGCACAGCGGGCAGCTGTTGAATGCCAAATGCCTGGCATGCCTCAGTGAGATACAGAGGCTGACATTTTAAGATTCTTTATCCATAGGAACTAGATATCCTTGCTTAGTGGAAGTGAATATGTTATCCAGGACCCATTATGTTAACCCTTTTCAGTTCTGTTGTAGTTGCCTCTGTTACTTTTAATCTTCTGCAATTCCTTGCAGTTCTTTGTTGTATTGTCAGGCTCCTTGTGGTATATCTGTGACAGCTTGATGCCTGGATACATTATTTAATTGTTTTAGGCCTAACATATGAAATAAAATGTAAAAAATGAATGCAATCCATAAATCACCTGAAGAAATAAGGCAAGTATACTTTACTTTACTCTTCTTTAAAATGCAAGTATAACAAACACATCTGAAAAAGTGCAGATTTGATAAACTAGTTTTATTACAAAAATGAATATGTTTGACAATAGGCACAAGGTGGTGTGGCCATAGCCTAATAGTTATTTTATTCGGGCAGCTGGTGGATTATTCAAAAAATAAAGCACAGGAGACTGTTGTAAAAATATAGTTTATATTTAATATATTTGTGTTTTATTTCTTTCATATAGTCAATTAAATTGTAATAAATATGTTTATTTTCCATTGCAGGCATATTATACAATATGTTCTTTCAATAAATTAAAGTAGTACTCCAAGATTTAGATATCCATGACCTATCAGGGTACAATAAGTAAACTGGTTACCTGGCATAGCCTCTACACAATGGATGGAGAAATGGACTTCCAACTCCATACACTATGCTACTCACATAATTCTGACCCTTCTTATCGGCTCATCGGACTCCCATCGATAAATTCTGGAAAACCCACTTAATATAATATATTGGCATAGCTACAATACATCAGAATATTGAAGTTTGGAGCCCACTTACAGGCACTTCCCCAAGCTGATGATGTGTATCGGCCAAACCCACCAATTTCCCCCAATGGCAAATTTCAGGGGTAATAAAGATCAGATAGTTGGATTTCAGCTGCATCTTTTTTGTTCTCCAGGAGAGAAGCCGCTGCTAGAGAAGTATTGGTTTTCTCCCCTCCCTCAGTTCAGCACACATTCACAAGTTTTTGGCCAACAGCTATCTAGGTGTAAAGCCAACTTTACTTCATAAACATTTCTAGCACCATTTCTCGTGTAAGCTTCACTTTCACGCTCTTGCACACTTACTTCTGTTCCTATTTAGGCTCATATTCTAATAAATGATCCCACCCTCCCACCATAAGGCTAAGGCCCCACGTCGCGGAAAAGCTGCTTTTTTAGTTGCAGATTTTGCTGCGGTTTTTGAGCCAAACCTTGGAGTGGCTACAATATGAATGGAAAATATAAAGGAAGCATTTATACTTCTCCTTTCTGCTCAACCCACTCTTGGCTTTGGCTCAAAAAAACACGGCAAAATCTGTAACAAAAAAAGCTGCGTTTCTGCAACGTGGGGCCTTAGCCTAAAAGAGACTTTTTTACACTGGCTTAGTCCCGAATGTGCGTAAAGTATACTTACTATTCTCTCATAATCTCCTCTCTAGTTAATCTTTCTCTTTCATTTTGGTCTGCTCTTACCGATACACAAGAAATGGATTATACAAGTTTAGAAGATTTTCATGTTTTAAGTATAGGTTACATCTTTGTCCAGTTCAAGGGGTAAATTTGAGAATTGCAGGCGATCAATACTATTTTGTTGCCGTAGAATTTGTCATTGACAACATATGAAGGGCTCCCTTACTTACATTCACAATTAGCTATTGTAGATAAAGTGGGATTTTTGTGTACTTACCGTAAAATCCTTTTCTCGTTGTATTCACTGGGGGACACAGCACCATGGGTATAGACCTGGTCACTAGGAGACAAGACACTAGGAAAAAGCAAAAGCTGTTGGCTCCACCTCCAGGCTATACCCTGCCACAGCCACTGTGCATGAATCAGTTTGTACCTTAGCAGTAGGAGAGAGAGACACAAAGGAACATGGAACCAACAACCACCAACAATGCCTGAACCCAAAAAGGAACCAACACAGTTCGGGCAGGAACACTGAAAAAAACAAGGGAGGGATCTGTGTCCCCCAGTGAATACAACGAGAAAAGGATTTTACGGTGAGTACACAAAAAGCCCACTTTCTCGTCTACCTCACTGAGGGACACAGCACCATGGGATGTCCTAAAGCAGTCCCAGAGGGTGGGAATAACACGGCCATGCAAACCTGTAATACTCAAACGCTTCCAGAAACTTACAACCCAAATTGGCATCAGCAGAGGCCACAGAATGGATCTGGTGAAACTTAGAGAAAGAGGATGGAAGCCCAGTGGGATACTTACAGACCTGGGAAGCAAAAGCCTGATGCCGGAGGCCCCGGGAACTCCAACAGCTCTAGAGGAGAGAGCCGTCACACGGGAAGGCAGAGCCTTACCCTTAAACCGATAGGTCTCCCTAATCTCAGACCAAAGCCATCGGAAGATGGGAGCTCTGTAAGCAGGCAGGCCCTGGCAAGGGCACTCAGGGAGAATGAGCAAAGCGTCCGAACAAGAGAAAGGATCCGTGAGGGACAGTATACACGCAAATTGCCCAGGCAACAACCGGGCAGGGAAGAGCAAGCACTCACATGGACGCCTGGGGACCGACCAGAAAGAGGGCAAGACCAAGTCCTCGAAGTGGAAGCAGGAAAAACACCCTAAGAAAAAAAGACTGTGGCAGACAGAGGAAAACCTTATCCTTGTGGAGGACCAGAAAGTGAGGCTGCCGAAAAAAAGGGGCAGCCAATTAGGGACCCCTGCGGATGGAGGTAATGGCCACCAGAAACTCATTCTACCAGGACAGAAGGCAAAAAAAGGGATATCATAGGCTCGAAGGGGAGAACCTGAAGCACCTTAAAGATGAGGTTAAGATCCCACGGATCCAAGGGTTCCAAAGGAGCACAGAGTGGCACTCCTGTAGGAAAGTCTTTTAAAAAGAAAGAAGACTAAGACCTTGATCCAGACCAGACTGGAGAAGATCCAATGAGAATCGTTACTCTTCCAACGGTGGACGTAAGCCTTCCACGTTTGATGGCAGATCTAAGCTATCTGGAATTTCCGGGCCTTGAGTATGTTAGAATAACAAACTCCGAAAAAAACCACGATGCCTCAAACCTCGGATTGAACAGCCACGCCGTGAACGCAGCTGAGTCAAGGAGGGGAGGAACAGCAGTCCTTGAGACAGAAGGTCGACCAGCAGAGGAAGAGGCCAGGAGCATCCGCCAACAGGAAAATGAGATCCACATACCAGACCCGGCAGGGCCAATCTTTTGCCACCAGGATAGCTTGAACCCCCCTTGGTCTTGAGATTCTGGAGGACCCAAGGGAGAAGAGGAAGTGAAAAACCGAACTTACAAGAGCGCCAGCGGTGATGGCTCGAGGATTCAGAGACCTGGCAATTTAGCCAGGGACCTTGTGGTTCCGGCGGGGGCTAAAAAGGTTGACGTTTGTCACACCACAGCGGGAGCACAGTGGATGGAAGATCTGCAGATAAAGCGACCCTCGCCCGGAGCAATATTTTCTCGACTCAAGTAGTCTGCCACCCAGAAAAAGGTTGACCACCGAAAGAGCTGGAACAAGGCGCTCCACCCAAGGAAGAAATTGTGAGGCTTCTAGTAAGGCCGCACGGCTCCTGGTGCCACGCTGAGGGTTCAAGTAGGCGACCATGGAGGAGAGGTCAGTCTGGACTGTGACAGATGTCCTTGGAGAAGAGAGGTCCAAGGAGTAAGGGCAAATAAGATAGCCCTGGGATCCAGCAGGTTGAACCAGAGGGAGGAATCGGCCCTGGACCACAGGCCCTGAACAATCAAAGCATCGAGGACCACTCCCCAGCCGGGGAAATTGGTGGCAGTGGGAATCACTTACCAACAGAGGGGAAGAAAGACTTCCCTTGAGAAATTCCTGGGGAGGAATATACACTAAAGAATCTCTCAGTGAACCAAGGTGGAAAGAGAACCAAGCAGATGAGGCTGTCCGGAATTTGTCCCAGCAGGCCGTAATCTTCAAGAGGAGAGAACGACAGAGTGAATGAAAGGTACAGCCTAGAAGGTTGAGGCGATCGTGCGCAGGACCCACATGCCGATTCAAAGACAGCAAGGAGAGTACCTCCAAAGGTGGGACACTCAGGATCTTGGCCTCCGGAGGGAGAATCACACCCTGGAGCGAGCAGAGGATCATGTCCCGGATTCCATGTGCTTAGAGGACACGAGACATCCTCATAGATGAGCCAGCAGAACCGGCGAAGAACATCCAAGGTGAACCACAAGCTGGTCAGATTGTCTGACCTGGAGGGGCTTCACCAGGAGGTCGTCAAAGTCTGAAAACACGGCAGCACCTCTGGCGCAGAGGATGGCCATGAGAGACGCCATCACTGATGGAAAAAACCCCCGGTGGCAGAGGCCAGCCTCAAGGGGAGAGAGACAACTGAAAAGGTCAAGGATCCACAGCAAAACGAAGAAACCGCTGACGGCACAGCGAGATGATGTAGATGGACGAAGAATTCGCCCATCTCCAGGGATGCCACAGACTGCATAGACTACAACGGAGCCTGCAGGCATGGAAGAACCTGTGGAGCCCTTTCAGGTCCATGATGGGACAGAGGAAGCCGTCCTTCTAGGCGAATGGAGAACAGGTAGGAATAGTAACCCCAGATACACTCTGCAACGGGAACAGGGACGCTGACTCCCTGCCGCTGGAGATTGGAGACAGCCTGGATTGTCCGACATAGCGAAGGCAAAGAGACTCCAGCGAAAACTGGAGTAGCCGGACGACACCGCCTCTCAGGCCCAGGCTCCAGACGTCCCACCATTTGAGATGCCCAGAGAGGGGAAAAAACTTCATGCCGAGGAGGCTAGGAAGAGGAAGACCTGGGCGACCTAGTGCAGAACCGCCAGGGAGGCCTGGACTTGAAAGAAGCTTTCTGGAGCAGGAGAACGGCTGACACATAGGACGCCTCTGAGGGAGGAAGAATCTATTCCCCCGTGGCCTCAGGGATAAGCTTCTCGACGCCCTTAACAAAAAATTTGGCCCAGGACGACCTGGAAAGGGAGAAGGGCTGCGTTCGCCTTCTTGGAGGCGGACCCAGTATTCCACAACGGATCCCAACGGTATGGCAGATAATCACTGCATTGGCGGCCGCCTTAGCAGATTTGGGAGGCATCTCTAGTTATTGGGAAGCGTTCAGGATCTCAGAGACGAGCGGCTGGAGGGAAACTGCATCATGGAGGTTTGACTGAGGCTGTTTGGCCCAAGAAAAGAAGGCCTTGATGACCCAAGAGGCAGCGAAGGAGAGCCACAGGGAGAAACCAGCCACTACGAAGGCCACCCTGGTGAGGGAAGCCACCTTCTTGCAGCAACACAATAGCCAGCATTTAGGGAATGCAATGTATCAGTTCTGCATTGCAAACAATACAACAGATGCGATCCGATCTCACTCCGAGGGATCACTGAGGTAGGCAAAATCCGCTGAAGGCAGACTAGAAGCCTTGGAGAGCCTAGCTATCATGGGATCCACCGTGGGAGGCTCTTAGTGATAGGAAGGGACACATGGGGCGGCTCGCTGACAAAATGTCAAGACAGGCCAGCTTGCGCTCACTAGTTACTGATATCTAAGTACCGTGCGCTAACCGATTGCACCACTGGAGCAACCTGCTTCCCTTACCTCGGATGTTCATCATTGCCAGCCAGGGAGAGCTAGAGACATGTGTCACAGCATAGCCTGGCAGAACTGCCCGAGCTCACCTTCCACTTAGAGACACACAGGTCAAGGGAAGGGATGTCCGATTTCCTAGTCGAAGACAGAGGATGGTCCAGGGAGAAGTCACTGTGCCCTCAAGATGATATCAGACATCCAGTGGCAGAAAGAGATATCCACTTGAGAGGATGAGTCCGGGTCCTCAGAGATCTGTAGGGTCTCTATCGCATAGATGACTCCCGCGTAGCAGCAGATATAGATGAGCCTAGCTGAAGCTCCGAGTCGGAGTCAGAGGCGTCCCCAGTTAAATAGACCGAGCAGGGGGAGGGAGGTATCCGCCTGTCGGAGTGGAGCCGTGAGCTGAGTTCCTATCTGGGGAGTACCCAGAGGAAGGGGTGGCGGACCGTGAACCGTAGGAAGACTTCCTGGTCCTTTTGAGGCTCCTGGAGCTGCGACGGGAACTATGAGGGTGTCCAGGGAGATCCCTAGAAGCAGCTGACTGAGCGGCGATCTGGGAAAGCAGCCATTCCAAGTTTCCAGCACTGACCAGTTAAGTCTGGTAAGGACACCATGGCCAAGGTTAGGGAGGCCGCCCAATCTGGGGGATGGAAGAACCGGAGAGGGGCCAGGAGGTTACTGACTGGCTGAGGCGGAAGGCAGAGAGAGCACATTGGGCTCGGGCTGTCCGCATGGCAACTGTTTTTGATACAGCGGGTGCACGTATAAAAACGTGACGCAACCAGAGGGGCCGGAGGGGGAGCCCAAGAAAATTAGGGTAACCCAGGGGGTTAGCCTACCAGACTGCAAAAGATGGCCACTCACAAACTGCTGCAGCAAGGGTTCCGCAGGTGCAATGTCTCCCAGGGAACTGGGAAGAATCCCTGCTGTCCCAGCAAGCCAAAAAATAAATAAATAAGCCAATAAATAAATAAATTGAGAATATGAGGAGAGAAAAGCTCTTCCCCTGGTAAAAACAGGCTCAGTAGCTACTGGGCAGGCTGGATGGCTTGCCAGGACAGCCCCCTGGCCAATGGAAGGCCCTAGGCGGAGTCTGGGTACCAGAAAAGCCCGGGAAAGGGACGGGCCCGTTGCGACCTAGTTCCCGGCCAGGCCTCGGACTTGCGTACAACGCAGCCGACCGCGAGGCACCGTCGGCGGCGCGGCGCGACCGCGAACTCCGGAGGTTCCGCGGAGGCCTGGGAAAAGGTACCGGGGGGCCAGGAAAGGGGGTCCCCACACGAGCGGGGGGGGGAACCGGGTGCCCCCCCGACGGGGGGCCGCTCGGTAGGAGCGACCAGAAAACCCAAAAACGCCCCAGAAAAAAGGGGCTTATTTACTAAGATTTAAGGCCCAGTTCAGGGGAACTCTGTGATGCCCCCCCTAAACAGGACCCATACTATTGTCCCCCTGGGAAATGGCACTAAGGGGCTGAGGGGAGGTGGAGAGGACCTGAAGGGGAGATGGAGAGGGGCTGAGGTAACTTTCATACTCACCTGCCTTCTATTCTTCTCATACTCACCAGTCTGGCGACTTCAGGCGCCGCAGGGTCACCCCCTCGGTAGGACCTCGCACGTGGGAGTGGGGTCACCAGTACTCCGGGTGCGGCGAATGGTGAGTGGGGACTGGGTGACCGGCGAGGCTGCTCTTTTGCAGAGCGCTGCGCCCGCAGGAGGGTATGACTAGTGTGGCGTACACGCTGACTACCCCCTGCACCTGAAAGAAAGGTAAAAATAAAAACGATGCAAGACAGAAGACCTGAGTCAGGTCGTGTCTGTCTCCTATGACACTAGGTTTCAAACTGATTCATGCACAGTGGCTGTGGCAGGGTATAGCCTGGAGGCGGAGCCAACAGCTTTTGCTTTTTCCTAGTGTCTTGTCTCCTAGTGACCAGGTCTATACCCATGGTGCTGTCTCCCCCAGTGAAGTAGACGAGAAATCTGGAATCTTTCTGATTTCCATTTGCTGAAGTCCAGAAAGATGCATGCCTCTTAAAATCATTACAGTCAGGATTGTGTCAGAAGACCGGAGAAATTTATTTGTCTCAAGACTTACAACGTGTGTGAACTTTAAACCTCAGACAAAAAGGCATACAGTACAACAAATATGTCTAATATTAAAGGGGTTATGACACGAACAGTATTAATCCTATAACCACTATCCACACAATATTAATTCTCTGTCCACAGGACAGCAGATAATTTGCTGATTGGTAGGGTCTGACTGCTGAGACCCTCACTTATCCTGAGAATGGGGGTGTTTAACCGTCACTGTGAATCCAAGGGAAAAGCGTCCGAACCTGGCTCTCATCTGCATCAACCAGGGGCTTGGCTACTTTTCCCATGGCTGCATTCACAATGGTGGTAAAACATCCCTGTTCTCTGGATAGGTGGAGTCTCAGTGGTCATAGCCCCACAAATCAGAAATGTATCTACTCTATTATGGATAGAGGATAAATATTGTTTGTGGGATAACCCCTTTAAGTGATTAAGAGTATGTCATCTCAAAATGCATTGTAAGTCTTGAGGTAATAAACTTTTCCTGCCTGCTGACTCATACACACTTCTACAGCATTCACCACTGTGGGTCTCCATTTTTCTTGTATAAACCAGACTGCCAAAGGTCCAGATATGATAAAGTGCTGAAATTCTAATGTAAGCTGCTATGCAGAGCCTCTTTAGATGAGTAAGTTTCTACTCATTTCATGTGAAATATAATGTCTCACTACATACTGTTCTATAAAGCACGTGTTCTTTTTTCTACTATATTGCACACCCATGATCACTAATTCAACTTAGTTATCTCCAATTTTGAGAACCCCCAGAAACAATTACAGTACATTCATAATATGAAAGTGATTGACTAATGACTTTTCTGTTGCTTTAAACTAAGAATAGACATGCATTAAACACTTCAGGTCTGAGCCCAAAAGTGTGTTAAAGACCCGGCCTCATTTTTCAAAACTGACATACAGTGATGGCCAAAAGTATTGGCACCCCTGCAATTCTGTCAGATAATACTCAATTTCTTCAAGAAAATGATTGCAATCACAAATGCTTTGGTAATAATATCTTCATTTAATTTGTCTTCAATGGAAAACCACAAAAAGAATTGTCAAAAAGCCAAATTGGATATAATTCCACACCAAACATAAAAAAGGGGGTGGACAAAAGTATTGGCACCCTTTGAAAAATCAGGTGATGCTTCTCTAATTTGTGTAATTAACAGCACCGGTTACTTACCTGTGGCACATAACAGGTGGTGGCAATAACTAAATCACACTTGCAGCCAGTTGAAATGGATTAAAGTTGACTCAACCTCTGTCCTGTGTCCTTGTGTGTACCACATTGAGCATGGAGAAAAGAAAGAAGACCAAAGAACTGTCTGAGGACTTGAGAAGCAAAATAGTGAGGAAGCATGAGCAATCTCAAGGCTACAAGTCCATCTCCAAAGACCTGAATGTTCCTGTGTCTACCGTGCGCAGTGTCATCAAGAAGTTTAAAGCCCATGGCACTGTGGCTAACCTCCCTAGATGTGGACAGAAAAGAAAAATTGACGAGAGATTTCAACGAAAGATTGTGCGGATGGTGGCTAAAGAACCTCGACTAACATCCAAACAAGTTCTAGCTGCCCTGCAGTCCGAGGGTACAACAGTGTCAACCCGTACTATCCGTCGGCGTCTGAATGAAAAGGGACTCTATGGTAGGATACCCAAGAAGACCCCACTTCTGACCCAGAGACATAAAAAAGCCAGGCTGGAGTTAGCCAAAACTTACCTGAGAAAGCCAAAAACTTTTTGGAAGAATGTTCTCTGGTCAGATGAGACAAAAGTAGAACTTTTTGGGAAAAGGCATCAACATAGAGTTTACAGGAAAAAAAAAGAGGCCTTCAAAGAAAAGAACACGGTCCCTACAGTCAAACATGGCGGAGGTTCCCTGATGTTTTGGGGTTGCTTTGCTGCCTCTGGCACTGGACTGCTTGACCGTGTGCATGGCATTATGAAGTCTGAAGACTACCAACAAATTTTGCAGCATAATGTAGGGCCCAGTGTGAGAAAGCTGGGTCTCCATCAGAGGTCATGGGTCTTCCAGCAGGACAATGACCCAAAACACACTTCAAAAAGCACTAGAAAATGGCTTGAGAGAAAGCACTGGAGACTTCTAAAGTGGCCAGCAATGAGTCCAGACCTGAATCCCATAGAACACCTGTGGAAAGATCTCAAAATGGCAGTTTGGAGAAGGCACCCTTCAAATCTCAGGGACCTGGAGAAATTTGCCAAAGAAGAATGGTCTAAAATTCCAGCAGAGCATTGTAAGAAACTCATTGATGGTTACCGGAAGCGGTTGTTCGCAGTTATTTTGTCTAAAGGTTGTGCTTCCAAGTATTAGGCTGAGGGTGCCAATACTTTTGTCCGGCCCATTTTTGGAGTTTTGTGTAAAATGATCAATAATTTGACTTTTTTTTTCATTCTCTTTTGTGTTTTTTCATTGCAAGCAAAATAAATGAAGATATTATTACCAAAGCATTTGTGATTGCAATCATTTTCTGGAAGAAAATGAGTATTATCTGATAGAATTGCAGGGGTGCCAATATTTTTGGCCAGCACTGTACGTGAGAATACGTGAAGGGGTTAAAGGGGTGGTCTGGTTATTTCAAGTTATCCCCTATCTACAAGATAGGGGAAAACTTAGCGATTGAAGGGGTTCCAGCAAGAATGGGGGTACCTTGTATGAGAGTTCCAATGCTTCAGTAACATGTCCAACTTTAAGGTTAACCTCTTCAAGTGCGAAGCCCTTAACATGTCCCTACCACAGACGGAGGTGGTGCATCTTGCCGCCCAGTTTCCCTTTAAATGGCAGCCTCGCTCTATTAAATATCTAGGGATACAGATCCCTTCTGACCCCTCGGATCTGTTTCACCTTAACTACACTCCCCTGCTGGAGAAAACCAAGAGCGATCTGAGGTCCTATGGTGCCCTTGGGTTGTCCTGGTTTGGACGCATCAATGCTCTAAAAATGGATGTAGTCCCCCAGTTTTTATATCTCTTCCAGGCCCTGCCAATCCCAGTTCTAAGGAGCTACTTCTCGACACTCCAGACTCTATTTGGGCGTTTTGTTTGGGGCCCCTCTCGCAGCAGACTGAACTTTCGGACCCTCACCCAGCGCAAGTCCAACGGGGGGGTGGGTCTTCCGGACCTCCACCTGTATTACAGAGCAGTTGTCCTGTTACGCCTCTTTGATTGACGATACAGGGCTCTGGATAAACAATGGGTGCCCATAGAAGCAGATCTCCTCTCTACTTTTCTCCCTTCCTTGCCGTGGATCCCCTCCCACTATCGTCCAACTTCAGCACCACTCACTCTTTTCTCCTCGTGTTTTCTGTCTGTCTGGGACCGTGTGTGCCAGACTGATTCGCTGACTAGGGTCCCTGGACCTTTAAGCCCTCTTTTTCGGAACTCCATGTTTCCTCCGGGTCTCTCTGCTCGTCGATTCCTTTGCTGGTCTGCTAGTGATGACGTTAGGCTAGGAAAGGTTGCTGAGTCAACACAATTCTCATCCCTTAGCCAATTGCAGGCATCTGCCCCTGACATTCTACTCTCCTGGCTGGAATACAACCAATTAACGGCCTTTCTCCGCAAGTTCTCCTTGCTGCCCCTGCTCTCCTCTACTCCCACTGCCTTGGTGAGTATCCTCCTTCGGACCGAGGCCCCGACACGTACCCTCTCGCTCCTCTACGATATCCTCCTGATGGCTGCCACACCGGGCCTCCCTCCTTACACCAGACTTTGGGAAACGGACCTCGACTTATGTCTCTCTCCTGCTGACTGGGCTCGTTCCTTCCTGTTTGTTCACAAATTGCCGCTGCCTTGTAGCGCCCAGGAAAAAAAAAATTTAAATTCTCACCCGCTGGTACCGATGCCCAGACCTCCTTCACAAGTTCTATCCCACTGTCTCTGACAAATGCTAGCGCTGTGGTTCCACTGTGGGCTCTATCTTTCACATTTGGTGGGAGTGCAGTGAAATTCAGTCCTTTTGGTCTTCCATGTTCTCTCTTTATACTAAAATTAGCGGTCGGCCCGTGGAACCCTCTCCCCAACTGGCTCTCCTCTCCCTTGTTCTGGGTAAGATATCCAAGGTTAAGGGAGACCTGCTGCATTATTTTCTCACGCCCGCCAGGACGGTAATTCCTCGGCACTGGCGAAGCACTACAACCCCCTCATTGATGGAGTGGCTACAGGAGTTCCTTTACAGACTCCTCTAAGTTTGATGCCCTCTGGCGGCCGTGGGTTGTGTTCCAGGAGTCTTCGGAGTTTACCACACTCTTTTCATAAGCCATCCTGGTCCTGTGAGACCCCTCTCTGTCGCCCTGGTGGTTTCTGCCCCTCTCCCCGCATTTCCCCCCCCCTCCCTCTTGTCTCTTCCTTTGTTGCCTGTTCCCCCTTGTGTCTTTGTTTACTTGTTGCTTTCTCCCCTGCTTCCTACTGATTTTGCTTCCTTGCTCTTCTCCAAGGTTTTGTGGTCCCTACTCGACTCTTTGTTTCTCATGGACCTGGATGCCATGGGCAAGGTTTTGTTCTGATGCTTCTCACAGCTCATTTTCCCTTTTTCTTAGTCTTTGATTTCATGTCTGTCCTTCCTTTGACATGCCTGTTTCAGACTTGATGGTTTGCCTATTCACTGGCTTACGGCATTTTTTTTTTTTAAGCACCTTCTGGTGTGCTATGTTGATTTACTGTTTTGTTATATAGAAAACTTCAATAAAACTTGATTACACCTAAAATAATTAGAATACACTTTTAAAGGGGTTCTCCAGAAAATCTGTTTCTTTCAGTGTTTGTAGCACCAAATCTTGAGGTTTCTTTTTTGGTTCTGGTTCACATGATTGAAACCAGCCCCCTAGTCACTCCGCTTCCTCCATCCTCTCCTGTGTTACCTGTACTAAGGGGGCTGGCTTTACTATTATAATGATCTAGCTATGAGGCCTTTCAATTGTCAGGTTGAAAATAGACTGGACAGTTTATACTAAGTCCCTATCTGGGTATGCGGCAGAAAGTCCCTCATCCATAGTCACAGAAATATGTGCATATTCTATCATGCAAAATATATTATGTTATACTGGCAATCAATTTAGTGACATTTGTCATGTCTATGACCAATATTTAACATCATGTTACATCCTTGATCTTGCAGATTGACCATTATACTAAACTAATAAATGGCAAAATAAATATATACTTTACATAAGGCATAAATTACAGTTTATATATGATTTTTTATAGTTTAAGTAACGTGTTTACATTTGAACCCCATTTTTACAAAAACTATACATTTATATATAAATATTACTTTTCCAGAAGCGGTTGAATAGCTTCATAAAGTAATTGCATTTCTCAACCTGCCTCACAGTTATGCTGAATGTGAAAGGAAACAGTCAACAAGCTTCTTGACAGACAGGTCCCTAACAGGTTGCCTGAACTACTGTGATGAAGAGGGAGAGATAGCATTTCTATATCACATTACTGTGCAGTGTTTGAAGTGAAGGCTACATATTTCTAAAAGCAGATCCCCAACTTGGAGATTTCTGCTCTGAAGAATTGTGAATACAGCTCTGAATTATAATACAGGTTGTGAATCACAATCAAAACGTGATAATTGATAAAACAATTTGCAAAGTTACTACATGCTTAAAGAAATTATTTCTATAAATGGTGCAGTTTTTTTTTAAACATTATCACGTGGTTTCATTAAAAGGGGATTTCTGACTCCTTAAAATCACAGTCAAGTGATTCACTCTATGATAACAACCAGTAATGGTGGAGAGCTCTGCAGAATAGTGATACGGTGCCTAATGTTGTCAAAAAATATTATTTTGACATTGTGAACTCTTTGACTGATTTCTAGACATTGGAAGCTACTTTTAGAGGAGTATTGCCAAGTTTTCAACTCATCCCCTCTTCATGAGATAAGGGACAGGTTGCAGATTGTGAGATTCCAACTGCTGGGACACCCGCTGATCACGAGAATGGTGGTCCCTCTGAATGGAACAGCAAGATGGAATGCTGCTTTATTTGTTTACAAGCGACCTCAGAAAATAAGTCAAGTGCAGTGCTTGGCAATATCTGGCAGTCCCGTAGAGTTGAATGGAGTGGCAGTGCACCTGCACAACCACTGCGCCATTCAGAAAGGGGTACAAGGGATCACCGATCTTGTGATAGGTCCCAGAGGTCAGAACCCCAATGATCTGAATCTTATCCCCTATTCCGTATATAGGGAACAGCCTCTTAAAAAAAAAATGGACTAAAAGCAGACTGAGGAAAAACAAAAAAATTATTTTTTTCTAGGGTTCAAAAGCAGTATGCATTAGGTACATTGTAACACAGTGTTATCTTTAATTTTTCAATGGCTTTTGTTGTCTTCTGAGACAAGATAGCATGGTGCAGTGCTATCAATGTAATGGTAACTTTACTACGAATCTGTATATTCGCTAACTCAGTATCCAATACATGACTGACACATAGATATAGATGACAAATAGTGTTATCCAATCAACATCTGACACCCATGTTGGTCTGCTTTCTGTCAGCTCGGCATCACTGATGGGAGTGATGGTTGCTTTATAGGCTGAGGTGTGGGCTATTAACTGGCCAGTTTCCTTTTTAGACACCTCTTGTATTATGTAGATTTGGCTGGGTTGCTTTTCATGGTTGACATCACCTGTAGACTGTTTCTTATTTTTTCTGTACCTAAAGCAGAAAGTTGTTATTGGTGGCAAGTTCTCAATGCAGGGAACCATACAAAGAAATACAAAAACATTCATGGAAATTCTTGATTATTATCCTTGTTCTGTAGATGAAAGCAACATGTTAACATTATAATAAAGACTTATATACAGCCGTGAGAATTTGTGAATTAGTCTACCACTTCTTATATATTGGCATGCATTATTAAAATGTATCAAATAAACTCTATGAATGTAAATCTTGTATACACAATGAATAGGACTGTGCTGGATTAGGCAATGATAAGTATAGGGGTCTATAGTAAAGTGACACACTGTACAGAGCAGATTTAAGCTGCAGACTAGAATCATGATTTAGGGCAGCGACATAGCAGATGGTCAGACCAGAGGGAAGGAGGAGGTTTCCCAAAACTGTAATCTGGGGAGGGGAACTCCTACTTTTCTCCTTCATACATTGACCTGAAACCTGTCACCTTGAATATGTTCTCCAATCTATAGGCAGTATGTTACAGAGCAGGAGGAACTGAGCAGATTGATATATCATTTTATGGGAAAAAAATTCAGTAGTTTTAACTTATTGTTTGAAATCCCTGCTCTTTCTATGCTTAGGAGTCCAGTGGGCAGTCTTACTCAATACTCTGTATAAGCATGTATACAGAGATGGCTATCAATCACTGATTAGGACCGCCCATTGGACTCTAAAGCATTTGACGCATATATAAATAAAAGGTATTACAACCAATAAGTTATAAGTTACTAAATCTATTCCCACAAAACTATACATGAATTTGCTAAACTTCCCCTACATTATAAAATGATGTCAGTAGATTACATATAATTTTCATAGTGACAGGTTCCCTTTAAGTTGAAACTCCATCATGGCACATTATGAACAATTCCTTAATGCAAACTACTACCTTTACTAGTGGAATTAATTTTTTTCATAGAATGGCACTTTTGACAAAAATTACATGGAATTTGGTTAGCTCAATATTAAAAACATTACTACGAATAGTGAATATGGATGGGAAATATGCACAAATAATAATTACAGTATTGGAAATAGATTATAGATATGAAAAAATACAGCTACTATTTACTGACCAACAAAATCAATGAGTTATCAGCTCCTATGTTGTTGCCAAGGGCATAATTTACCATAATAGCTGCTATGGGACACTTGGAAAATTTGGAAAACGAGGGCTTCTCTAAAACTAGGTTCACATCATGTTTTTACTATATTGTTCATTCATCCATTAAAGAAAAAAAAAAAAGATGATGAAAATAGATGTCATCCTTTTTTATAACAAATGCATGAGCAGTATATTCTAAAAGTATGATGTGAACTAAGGCCCCTTGCAGACGACGTAGTGTGAGTCAGTGTGCTATTTCACGGATAGCACACTGACCCATTATTTTCTATGGGCCTGTACATATGACCATTAATTTCACGGTCCAGTGTGCGGGCCGACAGTCCAGGCCTCATCACATAGAACAGGTCCTATTCCTGTCCTATTTTGCGACCCGTGCTTCCGTGACTCCTATTCATTTAATGAAAGGGGCTGCGGAAGCATGGCGCGTACATGGGGGGCACACGGGGACATCCCTATGCTTTTAATTCACGGCCAGCCAGTTGCAGCACAGTCGTCTGCAACCGGCCTTAGTCTTAGTTGGTCTCATCCCCTTTCCTATGCACTTTCCTCCACAAAGGAAGGATAATGATAGCCAACAAAGGTATAGGACACCCCCAGACACATTTGATAGTCTGTCAATCCTGCCTAAGTCAGGCTAGGTTCACATCTGTACTGGTCTCTCTGTCATTCGGGTCCGCCGGGGGACCTGAACAATGGAGAGACAGACCAGTGTTTTTGCATTTACAGATGGACACCGGCGGACCACATTGACTATAATGGGGTCTGCCGGTTATCCACTGTTTCAGAATTTTTCACTCCTCCGATTTTTGGCGGTTTCTGCAGCAGAGAAGACTCCAGCGCAGATGTGAACTTCAGCTGACATTCACTTAATGTGTATGGCCATCTTTAGTGTCATGGAATGGGGTGGCCCAGTTTTTATTTTTTTTGCTATGGAGGGCTTTCTCTTCTGTATATGCCACTGTTTAACATGAACTCCTATACTGGTTTGACTTCACTTCATTAATAGTATATAACATAGTCACCCTATGCTTAATTCAGGAATTGTATATAGTGATTACTCAGTTTGCTGTTACATTTGTCAAATGGACCATTCATTGCCATGTTGAGTTTGGTCAGCTTAAATCTGCTTAGTAGCCAAAACCTTACTTTATCTGGAAGTCATCTCTGGAGACATGGAGCACTTCTGTTCTATAAATGGTGTATGTCCCCCTTGTTGGTTTTTAAACCTTGAGTGCTGCCAAAAGAAAGTTTTTACTATAAGCTGATTGGTAATCTTGTCATATTCTACTGGTAGGGTTGGTCACCAGCTCCATATAGGTAAACTAACAACTGAAAGACTAGTAATAGAATTATCACAAAAAAGGACAAAAGACAATATGCAGTTGTGTTACAGACAGTAAACTTGTAGGATTTTCAGCATAAATTTGTGCCAGACAATGGGGGAAATTTAATAAGACTGGTATTTCCTACCCCAGTCTTAATCTATTTCTCAAAAGACCCTAGACATGTCAGAATAATTAAGATGCTCTGGCCCTTGTTGCTCGAAAGAGCTCATTTGCATATTGACAAAAAACGCAATATCTTGGAGACAACGATTCACAAGTGAAAGTACTGATTGATTCAGGGGACCCTATCTATTTGGGTTCATATGCAGGATTCTGGTGACAGGCTTCCTTTTAAAAGAATCTGTCACTTCTCTTGACATGTCTGTTTTAGTAAATACTTGTATTCCCCATAACATAACAATTCTGGAGCATCTTTTCTTATAACTCTGTGTTAAGCTGTTCCTGTGATTCCTCCTAGAAATTGTAAATTGACAAGAGGGTGTTACTAGTTGGAGGTGTGTCCTTACACAGCCCGACACTGTCCAATCAGTGCTGACTGTGCCAGACTCTGTATAGACACGCCCCTTGAAATGATGACTGATCTTCTTCAAAAAATGATCATCTATTTGCAAACAAAAATTTTAAATGTGCAGAATTTACATTTTTTATAAAAATGTGAATGTGACAATTAACAGAGGTCAATTAAGAAGGACACAATGAAGAAGTAGATTTGTGTTTTGTTGTTCATCATTACGTTATATTGGCCTCATGTACTCAATAGTAAAATGGTGACCATAGCATTTTATGTACCTATCTTGTACTTCTGTGAGAAAGAAAATTAAAGCTTGCTACATCGCACACAATATTACAAAGAGATTCTGTTTTTCAGGCATTGAGTCATAACATTTTCTTCTAGTATATGGCCTTTACCCGTGCATAAATACATATTTATACTTTCTGCTTCCAAAAACTTTACAGTTGCTTTATATATAGGCTTGAAGACTTGATATAGAGGACATATCATCAAATACAGGCACTTTATTTAATTAATTTGACTCTAAGGCTGGAGATAGACATGAAGCAAATTTATTAATACTGTCTAAAGCTACGGCTCAACGTGGCGTAAAGGCAGCGGAAAAAAAAATGTGGTGTTTTACAGTTACTGCATGGTGGATTCGATCCTAGCAAATCCCATCCACACCTTGCGAAAAAATATACGCAGCTGAGACGCTGCGATTTCCAAAACCTCTGCGGCATGTCAATTACACCTACGGAAACATTGGTGGTTTCCCTATAGGTATAATTGAAGCAGAAAGTTCACAGAGGAAACCTCTGCAGACTTTCTGTGAAAAGCACTGCGGGAAAAACCGTGATGTGTTGCCACTGCGGTTTTTCTCGCAGCACTTTTTGCAGCGGCCTGCTACATGGGGGCCTTAGCCTAAAAGTTAGACAGCGCAAAGTAGACTAGACAGTCTTAAATTGTGACAGATTACCAAAGTGTCTGATGCTGTTTGATAAATCTGTTGTATTCTTAGACTGCCTAGTATTTTGCTTGATAAATCTCTCCTATTGAGTTTTATTTGGTTGTTTTGGCACAGTTTTTTTTTTTTTTTTTTTTTTTTTAGACAAAGCCAGGAATGGATTAAGCAGGAATTAGAAGTATAAATTATTCCTTTATATTTTCCATTGCTTTTGAAAGAGTCCCATATAGGGACTAAGGTTCAATTCCCCTTCCCCCTTGTTACTTTGTTTTAGATCAGTCACTGAATTTCTAGTGTCTCTTCATATAACCAATGCAATGGTGGAGGAACCTAAATAACATTAGGATTATTTCAGACAGAAATGCATGATATAGCTATGGTTAGGATAGATTGAATTGGTAGCTTTATATACAATCATTGTTATAAGAGAATCAATATTACTATTACTGCCTAAGAGAAGGTATCTATATCTAACACCTTTAATGCTATATTTGATGAGATAAGATAGTAACGGTCACTATAATTTTAATGTGTTCACCAGTTTTAATGTGATATGGTTAAAAGTTATATTTTATAGGGGAGGAAATTAAACCTTATTCCCTATATGGGACTATTTTTCCTCATTTGGTCTAACCTTGGTTCATACCTAACACTCCTTGCTTTAACTTTAACATAAAAGCAGCAAAGTCAGTGTCAAAAAGACAACAAAAACTCAATGTGTGACTTCAGCCTTAAGGAGGGCATCAATGCAAAAATTATTGCCTACAGTGACAAAAGTTATAACTCTTCTCCAGTGGTCAGGACACGTACTGTATCAACATGTTTTTTTGTTGTTAGTGGATTGCTTGACCCATCAGATTATAATGTTTAAAATATATATGGTGCAGGCGCCCAATTGCAACAAATATCTGATGATCTGTGGGTCTTCACATCTATGGTCATCTTTATGTAAATAAATCAGAAGATCATGGCAAAGCAGGCCTATAACAAGCTTTACTGCTTATCTTGGCGGAAAACTTATTTATTACAGACATTATATCCAAGAACAAATTTTATTAAAAATTTTTGTGTCACATTCCAAGTACTTTCTGCTTTTGGTAGATGTCTATTATAAACATCAATTTAGTGCCATCCTTACATGGTTTAGATCAAATCAACTAACTGACCAAACAGCTCACAGAAGATGACACATGACCTGATAAGGCAAAATCCAGTACATTTTCACAGATTTTCATTGCATAAAATCACACAAAAACAAGAACTCAAAAAATAAGTTTAATAGTGAAACATTTGGTATCCTGCCAAAAACCAATATTCTGTAGAGATGCTGCTGGGTGGAAACACACAATATGGGCTGTTTTCAAGTTAAGTGTCATTGTGGAATGTAGTGTTAAAAAAGGAACAAAAGAAACCGGACTGTGAACAACCTAAAGAAAAGTTAAAAAACACTCTTTGAATAGAAGGCCATAGTATTGGCACAGTGGTCTTCAAACTGGTCTTCAGGGAACCTCATACAAGTCAAGAACCAGAGGCTTTTCAGCCTCTTAGAAACATTTACATATCAAATCATTGACTCTTTTTTGGTAACCTGAACCTACGAGACAGAGATCTTTACTTTTGTGGTCCAGGTTTATGAGAACATGGTGTATTGAAGGTACAACCACTGCGTCCAACTAGAGAGTACCACTGATTTCAGCAGTTACAGTAGCTATAGTAAAGAATTGGTATGCTGGATTTTAGCATGTCTATTTTTTTGTTCCCACATGAGATAAGAGGTATTTAGTAGCAGTTTATTCCTCCTCCCCATTGAGAACACATGCACACAGCAAGTATGACCAAACTGCATGTGTATAGGGAGGTCAGGAGAAGTGCTAGGCTGACAGCTATCTGAGGTGTACACATCAGATTTATATTGCCTGGGGCTGTTGGGATTGACCAACCATCTAATGTGTAGAGTGACTTCCAATTTCTCCCCAATGGCAGGTGTCAGGGAAGAGAAGGGTTGGGCATGTTGGATTTCAATATTTCTGTAGTTAATTCTTTTTTATCCAGGCAAGTGTTTGAATCATAAGAGTCTTTCTGGTTCAGAAAAAGGGGCATGCTTTTTCAGCAACTATGCCACGAACAGATCGATGAGCTTTTAAACTAGATACAACCCATAGTCAACACTGGGGCTGTTTTTGAAAAAAAACACCCTATTCTTTTCTAAACCACTTACGAGCTGATGTAGGGTTTAGTGACATAGTGATCATACCATTTTGTGTGTCAAAGTACAATGTTAATGAGAAAATCAACTTTGAATCCATATGCAAATAAATTGATCTACCAAAAAAATTGTTTTTTGTCAGTGCTCACTACACATACTGCACATTAGGACTTGTCACATTTTATGTTCAGGGTATTCCTGAATGGCTACCACAAGCAAAAATGGGTTCTCTGTCAGGCACAGCCACACCCATGTTCTGGATGCAACAAACAACTTATTTGCATATAGATTCAAAGTTGATTTTCTCAACAGCAAATCTGAACTTTGACTCAAAAAGAAATGTTCAGCCTCAACAACAACATATAAGTGGTTTAGAGGAGATTTTGGTGGTGATAGACTCCCTTTGAATTGATACTCTAGCATTTTTGTAGCTATGTAAAGTGCAAGGTCATCTAAGTAGATTAAAAATATGATGTTGTCACTGATGACTAGTTCCTGTACCCTTGTTTAGTACCTGCTCTACTGATATAACTTGAGGGGGGTGCAGAGCGTAGCTCCAGGCCAAAGAGTCTTAGTTGCCCCAAAGGTGACTCTTCCCAATATGAGGAGACCAATAATCTAAATGATGCATTATAGTTGGAGGGCCTGATACAGATTTTGAATTGGAGCTCAGGAGCGTCATGTTAAGCCTCTGACCTGTACCCATTTCTATTTTCTGTTTCTGCAAAACGCTGCAGAGCTCATAATAGGATTGAACTTCTGGGACCTAAGAGGATGATGTCACCCAAGGTTCTGCAAGCTACACCAACTAATGAAAAGGTAATGGGGGCATGGTGTCCTGACTGTGAGGGACACTAGGGACTTTCAATCAACCTCTATGCAAATTGGACATCTAAACATTTATCTAAATGACTGAAGTTCCCTGAGGACTGGTTTTAGAACCATCAAAGATGGAAATTTAGGTCAAACACATCATCTGCCAATGCACACAAAATGAGGAGATAAGAATACAAAAATAAGTTACTCTATATTTTATCTTCATTATAAGCTACCCACCATGTTAGAGTAGGCTCGGGATATCCGGTAACTTCTACTTCCAAAGTAACTGGAGAACCTTCCTTAACAGTTACATTATGCAGGTGCTTGGAGAAGGCAGGACTTTGACCTGCCAGACTAACATTGTTGTGTTTTTCAGAAACACTTCTAATCGCCTCTTGGGTAACCGTATGCCTCTGGCAGCTTTTGGCAGGGTCTAACTGAAACATGAGACCAGAGAATTCATCTGGGGTGGCATGCGCCCTATCTTTAGTTCTAGCAGTGTTATCAGAGGCATGCAATTGTTCTGTTTTTTCCATGCTTTCGTAAACAGAACGGCGCTGCAAATGGGTTTCATGCACCTCGTTCATCATGTGGTAGGTGGGTTTTGCTTTGGCAGGAGAAGTACTTAGGGAATAGCGAGTCTCATTTACTATTGTCGAATGGTGGGAGAAAGGAGACTCTGCTTTACTTCCAGCAGTGGGTGAATAGAATCTCTCAGTCTTTTCCTTTTTGTGACTCGACATATCAGTGTAAGCGGCAGGTGTTAAGAAATCGGAACTGTCCGTCACCCTTTTGCCACTTGAGCTTATGTGCATTTGCATGCTGTAGGAGCTGACATGCATGCTGTGCGAGCTGTAGCATGGCTGCTCGTCCTGCTCTGTCTCTGACTGGGGGAGGTTGGATTCAGGAGTTTCAGCAAGCGGAGGCAAGGAAATGTCATCGGGGGATATGCATTCATATTCATCCCCAGATACAGCTTCTTCTGCCAGCAATTCAGGCTGCAAGTCTGCATCTGCTTGTATACTACCGTCTTTGGGAGTTACTGGCAGATCTATGGCTTCTCCAGTCTCATCACTTATGGAAATTTCTGGTACTTTCTGTGGCTCCTATATATATAAAAAAATGAACAAAAAATATTTCAGTTTTAGTCTTTTTATATAAGTTTACAATTTTGCAGAATGAGCAAAAAAAATATTTGATATATCCTATAATCCAGATTACCTATAATGCTCATAATATGACATTGTCTCCTCATATATACCTGCAATTTCTCTTCCAGTTCCTTTAAGTAGATACATAAATCATTCACAGAGATGAGGGCTTCCTTGTGTTTTAGCACAGTCTTTTCAACATGTTTTATTCCATCCTCTTCTCCTAAAAGGAAAATATGTACATGTGAGAATTGTCACTTACAAAGGGATAAGGCTTAAATGTGTTTACCTAAGGGTCTTCGCATGGCTACTAGAGTGACTAAGCATTTGTGCAATATACATCAAGGAACCTAGAGTGATATGAATGGCTAACTAAATCTTGAGCTAAATTATAAAGTAAATCCTGCTGTTTTGTTCTGCTTTGCAGTAGAGCCAAGTAACATGTATGCAATTTAAACTTGACTTAAACTATGCCTAAAGCCAGTCATACACTATAGATCCGCTGTCAGAAGAGAGTCAGGAGGTCACCTGATGTACAGTAGATGATCGTCCAAACCTAATCTAAAATTATTACTATTAATATATATTTACCTAATTATTTTTTTAAATAAAACTTTTTGTAAGAGAATACATACAATACATTGAAAGCCGCAAAAAAACAAAACAAATACAGATACATGTCAGGTACAGACCCTGCCCCCAGAACCATCTCAGATATTGAACATGTATAGGTCAAGCAAATACATATCCAATGTGTATGGCCAGCTGAAAGGGATTTTCCGGCCCCAAAATGGCGTTTTCATACTGATGCCCTATCCATAGGATAGATCAGTATATGATCTATGGGGGTGCGACAACCAGACCTTCCCTGCACAGGATAAAGCTTCTAAAGGGATTTCCAGGATTACAAAAACACGGCTGCTTTCTTCTAGAAACAGCACCCTCCATGTTAAATTAGACACGGACGGGACTAAAGAACAAAATCTACAGCGTAGCTTTTATTTTGCAATGATGTTTTTCACAGCATATGAATGAGTATAAAGTACCATAGTCATCTGTATTGGATGATGAATGTTAGCAGATTTGAGAAGTCCTGAATGTGTCCAGCTCCTCCCACTCCAAATATTATGTGTAATACAGAGTAACACAATACTAGTACTGGGAACAACAAGCTGTAAGTAAAATCCTCACCATATATGTGTTTTGCAATATTTGTCATTTGCTGAATTCGCTCTTCTTGTTGCGGTACAGTGGGTTCCACAAACTTATTAAACTGCTTCAGAAGTACCTCTACCGACTCCTTTGTTTTACATTCGGCAGAGTAACGTCCCACCCTGACCACTGTGGCACAGGCTTCTTCACACCAAAAGTGACTCTTTGTAAAAAGAAAGAAAAAAAAAATGTTAAACTGTTAAAATAAATGTTCATAAAGATGACGGGGATCCCAGGAAACATAACTAAGATCCAGTTGAATGAACAGTAGGGCGGGGGGTAACAAGATCAAAGTGCATGAGCAATTTCAAATTAAATCAAAAAGGAAAAAAGAAGTTTAATGATCCCTAGTGTGTTGAGCCTGACCTGTGGGCCCCCTTGACTTCTGGGCCCTGTTGGGATGCTTATATTGGAAACACTTAGGAATACCCCTATAATATCCCTATGGCACTAATTCCCAATAATGAACTCCAGATGTGCTGTACTGAAGAAGCTGCCCTGGTGCACAAGTAGGAAAGGTAAGCTTCATGTTGTTACAAATCTTAGCTTTAGTTCTTATGAGCTTACACCATGAGCACTATTCTGTTCCTCTCTCTCATACTACCATTTATGCACTGGAGCAGAAGGGAGGGAAAGTGTTCTGTCCAGAGATACCTCACAATAAGGACACTTGTGATCATGGCGGGAGGCAGATTAGTATTCCTTTTATCTGTAAATAGTCATGTACATAGTATGGCCATATCACATCTAGCACCATCAGCAGGTCTGAGGTCAACATTGCTGACAGATTCCATTTAACCCAGGTAATATGGGTTGATCTATGTACTAATGAATTAATGCTTATCAAATATGGTATTTTACATACCATTATATACCTGCTTCATTATTTTCAGAAAACACACCTATGAATACATACATACATATACTGTATATATTCCTTGTATTTGCATTTTATTAACATCTACTACTACTAATTCTATCAACTGGAGAAACGGTACACATACTGTATAAAAGGACCATTGTAATGTGCCATGTGCCTACAGTTAGATGTAATAGACCGAGACAAAGCTGTGATTATTACCTCCTCTATTATATGATGTAGGTCTTCAGCCATTTCAAGGTAAACTTTGTAATCTTTCACCACACCGCTAAACTCATTCATGTGTTTCTGTAAATCACTAATGGGCTCCTGAATGGGATCTGCTTTATTCATTTTCTGGGAAACGTTGCTTGCTAACATTTTCCTTTCCAAATTATCAATTTTCTTCTTTAAAACCTTCAAACATGAACGGAAACAAAATGAAAATATAATTTATACAAAAACAAAGCATTGGAATAATTATGTAAACTATTCATGTCTAAATAGATGCATGTTTTCAACCAGGTCATATATTCAGAGATTTTCCAAGGCATTCTTCCAGTTCTCCTCTAAAGCAGTTCTTAAAGGAATTCTATCATTGGGGAAACAAGTTTTTAACTGAAAGAATGTTGGAATAGCCTTTATGAAGGCTATTCTACTCCTACCTTTACTTTTCTTCTCCTCTCCGCCATTTGTCCAAAAAAACCATTTTATTCTCATATGTACAGTAAATTATGCTCAGGGAGCACCGGGGGCGTTCCCCCTGTGCTCTGAGCACTCCGTGTCATCGCTGCAACCCGCCTCCAGCGCTGCTTTTTCATGCCCCCTGCATCTTCTTCTGTTCATATTGAACTTGCTTTCTCTGTCCGCCATTTTTCTGAAGTACACTGGTGTAATAAACTAAACAAAAATGGCCAACGGAGCTTGCTCCGTCGGCTCTGCCTGAACTCAAAGTGGCTTCGGTGGCCATTTTTGTTTAGTTTCTTACACCAGCGTACTCCAGAAAAACGGCCGACGGAGCAAGAAGCAGATGCAAGGTGAACAAAAGAAGATGCAGGGGGCGTGAAAAAGCAGCACTGGAGGCGGGTTGCGGCGATGACGTGGAGTGCTTGGAGCACAGGAGGAAAGCCCCCAATGCTCCCTGAGCATAATTTACATGTGAGAATAAAAAATTTTTTGGGACAAACGGCGGCGAGGAGAAGAAAAGTAAAGGTAGGAGTAGAATAGCCTTTATAAAGGGTATTCCAACATTGCTTCAGTTAAAAACATGTTTCCCCAATGATAGAATCCCTTTAAAGCAAACTTTTCACATTAATAAGGGAGTTAGATTTTATACAGGGCTTTGCAAACTTTATGGTCAAACAAATAGAAGTATTAAAAGTTTATTTTTGTCAATTAACAAAATGAATTGAGTGAACAAAAGAGAAATCTAAATCCCATCAGTATTTGGTGTGACCTTTGCCCTTTGGAGGAATTGTCCTAGAAGTGATGATATGACCCCCACAGAGCCCTGATCTCAATATCATCCAGTCTGTCTTGGATTACATAAAGAGAGAGAATTGTAGCAAACCTACATCCACAGAAGATCTGTGCTTAGTTCTCCAAGATGTTAGGCACAAACTTCCTCCTTCAAAAACTAGTGTAGTGCTAGTGTACTAAGAAGAACTGATGGAAGGGAATCATATTGATATGATTTAGATTTTCTTTTGTTCATTCAACTAAAAAACCATTAACACTTCTAATTTTTAAAACATTCTTACTATGCAACATTTTTTCACACATGCCTAAAACTTTTGTACATTACCATATATATGACAAATAATATAAATAGCTATATCGGTACAGATTCAGTAAAACTTGTAATTTATTTCTCCAAACATCACCTCCTTCTATGCCAGTGGCCAGCAATGCTAAGTGATTGACAGCTATCTCTGTATGCACATTGATATGGAGATGGATTTCAAAAGGCGAAGGTCAGCCCGCTAGACTTCTAACCTTACAAAGAACAGACATTTATAGCAATAAATTACTATACATGTTATAATGAATCTTTATACTAACAAAGCTATATACCATTCTGCTCAGCTCCTCCTGCTTTATAACATGCTACCAGCAGTTGGGTCTACATGTTTGGTTCCATCACATAATCAAGTGGGATACTTAAAAGCAAAATATACTTTTATAAATAGGACTTAAAATATTAAATCTGATCAAACACATACTACAAAATATTGTCCAATTTTGACCATTTCAGCAAACCATTGTTTAAAAATTATATGCAAATGATCATTCATGATGGTGGATAGGACAGACTACTGTCTGCTGAAAAATGTGATCTGTCAGATCAAATTAGCCTAGCATGTTGATGGTTGGATAGTTCGTACAAAAGATCTAATATAAAACGGATTGGTCACATTCTGGCCAGTACTTACTGTATCTTATGTGTATAGCCATCTTAAAAGGCTTATACCACAAACAATATTTATCATCTATCCATTGGATAGAGAATAAATTGCTAATTGACGGGGGTCTGACTGCTGAGACTCTCACCCACCATGAGAAGCGGGAGGTGCTTTTAACCTGTTGTGAATGCAGCTGAGGATAAAGCAGCCAAATCCATGGTAGATGCAGACAAACCTCCGCTCCACAGTGGCATTCGGCTAATTCTGGTGCTGCCATTGAAGTGAATGGCAATAGGGGTGAGTCTGTGTCCACCAGGGGTTCAGCTGCTTTTCCCGTGATTGCATTCATAAGGGAGTAAAAAAACTCCGTCCTCAGGATTAGCGTGGGCCTTGACTGTTAACTGTCAGCAATTTATCCTATGGATAGAGAATAAATATTGTTCATGGCATAACCCTTTTAAGTACACAAAAGTAGTTTCCTTTTGGACAGTTCATAATTTTCAGAAACAGTCCCGCCAAATTCAGGCATGTTGCAGGCAAAATAGGGACATGGCTTATAAAAACTCACATAATGCAGATGGTCCTAAAAATTTTTAGGGGCAGGCCTTAATTGTCCCTAGATTACCAACTTGGTAAATATGAATAAGAAGGGATTCATTGATTGTGTCATAGGATGCATGTATTTAGGAATCAGTAAAAAAGTTGAAATGTTGAATCGGAGGCGCAATACAGCATGGAAACACAGTAGGCTATCATTCTTGTATTGCACAGCGACCAGGTGTACTGGAAATGTAAACCAGAGCTTGCCATTCCTAGAGGGCTGTCTGGCCTGCTGATACATGTATCTTTGGTTCTCAGTGTATACATGCCTCTGACGTTACCGGACTTCTTGTAGCCATGTTCAAATACAGCTGTGACAATATCACACCCAAGAAAATGTTTTGTGCATTTATTTATTATTCGTTTTTGTGGTTTGTTACATTTTGCCTGTAGGGCCCATGCTTTATCCAAAAGTCTACAATACTGAAAATATGAACTGACTTATAACATTTAGGACAAGACTATGTGAGAATGAAACACATGTAGGACATTTCATTTCTCACAGCTGTTTTCTAGGTGGATCTACATGCACAGATTATGAGAAATGATTTTATGATTCATCTCTCATATACTCTATGTGTTGGCAATGTGAAGGTAGAATATGACATTGCAAAATTCAAGAGGGTGAAGGGAAATCAACTATAAGGCTGTGTTCGCATTTCCATTTTTCTGTCCTGTTATAGGAACAGAAAAAAAAATTGAAATAATGATGAGGCTGGATCATCATATGACAGAAACAGATCCTGATAGACCCCACTGACTATAATGGGGTCCACTGGAAATCTGTTATAATGTCTGTCATTTTCAGGCTGAAAAAGTCCTGCATGCATGGCTATTTTGTCTGTGATATTTGGACAGAATATGGGAAGAGGCTCCTAACAGATCTTCCACTGCAGATGTGAACATAGCCTTAGGTAACAATTCTAAAAGGGGTTCTCTTTCTCTGCTTCATATAATACCGATTTGATAAAAAGGTCCAAGGACAGTAAGCTGATCATAGATTGTCCCCTCCCAAAGACCCTCAGTGATCAGCTGTAATCTATGGATGGGACTGTCATCAAGTGTTAGTTCTTTTGCAGCGCCACCATAGGAGAAACCAAGCATTACACAGTTGTTATTAAAATCAGTAGGCTATCCATGTAATTCATGAACATGCCAGGTCTCCAGAGCATAACTTACTCTTTGTAGCGACTCTCTGCTCTTGCTATGTGATGAAGATCCTAAACAGAGGTTTCTATCCAACTCAGAATTCCCTAGTAGGACATTTGGAAATGGGGTGTCCAGATCACTAAATAACTTTAAATATCATATTACTTACTGTATTATGACCAGTTCCCTAATATAATCTTATTATCAGCATTAAAGGGCTTTTCCAGCCTCATATCGAATTTTCACACAAGATAGGTCATCATCATGTCTATTATCTGTTAAACAGTCTCCGGGTGCCCAAAACTGCTAGTGGATGGGCAGCGCGTTCAGCACTGCTCCTATTCAAGTAATAGGAGTGGCACTGCAGTTCACCAGAACCAGCGCTATGCAGCAGACGGAATTGCACTGCAGCTCCTATTACTTGAATAGGAGCAGCACTGCAAGTTCTGTGTGTCCACCGGCACCTATCAGTAGCCAGAGGCTGCTAGAACAGATGATCTGCGTGAGGTCCGGATGTCAGACCCCAACAGGTCATATGCTGATGACTTAAATCTGTAGACCACTACTGTTTTGAGTTTTTTATGTGTTATGGCCTTGTTTTTGTTGTTACTTGCTCAGGAAGTGTGGAACAGAAATGCAACGTGCCGATCCTATAAACTTGCACTACAAAGGTTGAATATGCTCACCATGCATGTTCTACAACACTCCTCTTCCTGGGTGGTCTGGAATGTTTGATTGTGGTTGACTTCAAGGCAGGGCCCCACGTGTCTTAAACGCCGCGATTTGCGTGCAGCGGAAACACTGCATAAAAAACCGCGCTGCGGACATGCGACGGTTTTGGAAATCGTAGCATGTCAGCTATTCCTACAAAAAGTCCACAGAGGAAACCTGAGCGAACTTTTTGTCTAAAGCACTGCGGGAAGAACCGCACGTGGGGCCATAGCCTAATAAGCATTTGTAAAACCTCAATACTTACAATTTTGTTAAAAAAATCTTTGACTTTTGGCAATTGTTACAAAGCCACTTTCCTAAAAGGGGCAGGGAATAGTAGGACTCTAGGCCCAACAGATTTACTATAATTTACACTAATATAGTTACAGTATAAGTGTACAGTAAGGTTGGGTTCACACTAGTGCTCGCTCTACGTTTGGGGATTCCATTCCTCATTCCCCATTTTTCGGGCGGAAAGCGGACGGACCCCATTATAGTCTATGGGGTCTGTGGGTTTCCATGTTTAACCGCTTTTTAAGAGGCTCTAAGCAGCCCCAAAGAACGGAAACTCGAACACTAGTGTGAACCTAGCGTAAATCTGAAACCTCAGAACTAAGAACAATAATATAATGCTCATGGGGTTATACTTACAGAATATCTCACAGAAAATCAAATGTGCTGTGTACTTGTCATGTTATAATCATCAGCTATTTTTACATGTTATTGCATAGACATGCATGCTTATTCTGTGTACACATTACATATAACACATACAGATATACAAGATAAAAGAAAAAATATATATATACAGTATAATAATATGTATTGACAGCTGAATATACCTGAATCTTCTCTGCATACATTTCAACCTGCTGTATTTGGTTCTTAATGGCTTTCAGATTCCGTCCTTTATCGGCCTTCTTGGTGTAGTTGAACTTCAGGTTATTAAATTTTTTTTTTCAGATCCTTAAATGACTCTTTCAGCTAAAATAATAATTATGGTTCTGTTATACTAAGATAAAGTAAGAAAAAAATGAAAATATATTCTCAAAATATACACTTTATTACATTTTAATATACTGATTTTTGTTGCTTAAACGTAGCAGTGTCGTTGGCTGACATTTTAAATATTTTTTAAATGTAATTAAAAATACATTTGTATTACAATTGTAATTTAATGCAGTTCTTTTTTGCAAGTTTTTCTTAAAAAATAACCAAACAGAATAGTGCTGAATAGTATTTTTCACATATACTGTTTCTGTGTTCTTTTTGGCTGTAGTACTTTATTCAATTGCAGAACATAGGATTTTGACAGGTCAATGCGTCTGTGCAGTTTATAAACCATGCTACATTTTTTAAAAACTTATTTGGAAGAACCTCAGCATAAAGCATTATATACAATGGATTCTGCCCATAGAAACAACTTTAGGACTTTCTCACAGTTTTGCTCATATAGTTTCAGTGCAGCAAGGCCCCATCTGGATCTGCTGTACCCCTATACATTATAACTTAATGCAAATTTCTGCTAGGTTAAATAGTATGTAATGATGCAGTTTTGCAAGTCCTGAAAATCACATTATTGCAGATGTCACTGATGATGCCTTGCAGCGCTGGAGTCCTGGTTTCAAATCCAGGCAAGGATAATATCTGAAAGGAGATTATATATTCTCGTGTTTGCGTGGGTTTCCTCCCATTGCTCCGGCTTCCTCTAACACTCCAAAGACATACTGATAGGGAATTTATATTGTGAGCCTTACTTGGGATAGTGTTGACAATATCTGTAAAGCGCTGCGGAATATGATGGCGCTATATAAGTAAGCTAAATAAATAAATAATAATAAATAAATATCTACATGTAACAATCCTTCAATATGCCAAACATTTCCTCCCATATTCCAGTGAAACTATTTATTTTGTCTCTTTGATGCTGCAAATGGTTTGGTTGTGAAGGCATAAAGCTCATTCATTTTAGTAGAATATAACAAAATAGAGACAAGTTAAAAAATAAATGTTGCACATAAAACATTGACACATTTAGGAATTCTATGTTAAAAGTCACACCACAGACCTAGTCTTAAAAGGGTTTTGCCACTAAACAGAAACTGGCACCAAGTTATAATGTATTGGGGTACAGTAGATCTGGATGGGTTATTGCTGTACTGCTACCATATGGGCATATGGGTTTATCACTCGATTCCTTTAGTCTTACTCTTGGGGATATATACAGTTATGGGTATAGCAGACATGGTTACTGCTATGGGACCCCACAATTAAGGGGGCTCATTTCCACTGAGACCATTAGTGATAACTATGGATGATGGAAGTGGGTGTGGAAAGCTGAATGTGCCTCCATTACTTTACTGGGACACTGTAATGCCTGCATGTGACATCATTATAATTACTTGCTTCTTATGCTGTGATGTCACAGTGATCTATTTGTGTGTATCCCCTTGCCATGATGTTATAATGTGCATTATCCCTGAACTGTGATATCACGGTGTATATTATCTCTGTACTGTTATATCACTGTGTATATTATCTATGTACTGTGAGATCACTTTGTGCATTATCACTGTACTGTGACATCACTGTGTTTACTTTCTGTGTACTATGACATCAACTGTGCTTATTATCCTTGTACGGTGACATCACTCTGTGCATTATCCCTATGAGGTTGCATCACATATTATCTCTATACTGTGACATCACTGTGCATTATTCGTGTTCTATGACATGACTGTGTTTATTCCTTCTGTACTGTGACATCACTGTGTATTCTATCCCTGTACTTTTAAATAATTGTGTGCATTATCTCTGTATTGTGACATAACTGTGTATATGTTCTGTGTACTGAGACATCACTATTTATTATCCCTGCATTGTGACATCACTGTGTGCATTATCCTGGTACTATGACATCACTGTATACACTATTCCTGTACTGTGACATCAATATATGTATTATTTCTGACATCACTGTATGCATTATCTGTACTGCAAAATTACTATTGTACTCTTTCCAAGGATTGAACTTGCTGCGCAAGGCGATCATGGTAGAATGGGGCCCATTACAACTTTTGCTATGGGGCCCCATGGTTACTTGTTATGCCACTGCATACAATAAATGAATTCTTTGCACATTAGTTAAACATTGGTTCTCTGAAAGAATTCCCACTCTATATTAGATCCAAAATAAATGCTTGTAAAATGAGGGGGAAAGGAATCTCCTGTTCTTGAACCTTGGATTGGTGGTCTGGCCATGAAATATATAGTTTTTTTAGACTCTTCATTTTTGTGGACACCAATTTTTAAAGATATGTTGTTTCTGAATAAATTTTTATATTTTTTTCTTTTTAAATGCAGTTTGATAAAAAAAATAAAATGATAGATATGTTTGTATCTATGGCCAGTGTAACTGTTTACATGTAACTAAAAAATCTAATGTATAGAGGATAAATTGTCTAGTCCTTACTAATGTGTTACTGTACATACCAGGCTTTACCACCATATTGGAAATGATTCCTTATGTTACCAACAAATACTCAGACAGACCATAAAGTTAGCTGGTGAAAAGTTTTACGATAATTTACTCAGCATGAAGTGGTTTAAAAGAATCAGAGGAGATGTTTATGTTTGTACATATGCTATAGGGCAGAAATGAGAGCAGAAGGAGGAAAAGGCTTTACGCTTTTCAGATAGCAGTCAGATGGAGGACAGCAGCTGCAAGCGAACACTCTGATACATGAGACTTTTTTTTCTGAGACCTGAAGATCTGATTTCACATTCTCTCTCTGCCATCACAGGGATCGTGTCTTGAATCATCTCACAGATGTACTTACAATTTTGCCTGCACCATTAGCAAGCATATGTAGGTATACAGTACAGTATGTTAGAGCAGCACCAGACTGCAAATATCTAGGATCTGTATATGGCATTCATGAAAATTTCATTATTAAAGGGAGTCTATCAGGTGCCCCAAGTATATTCAGCTATCACCACCGTGTTGCAGAGCACATTACAGTGATAATCAATATACCTCTGTTATGTATGTTACTTTTGTAGATTGGGAGAAAAACAACATTGTTTTATTGAAATGAGGCAGTTGGAGTGCACTGCGGGTCTCCAGCTCCTTTCCAGTTAAACCATACTCCTTATCAACTTACACACCATAAGGGAAATTACAACAATGCCCGCATGTCAGAGAAAGCCTTGGCTGTTTTAATATAGGTTTTGCTCTCTTCCACTGCTCACTATAGGAGAATTTGAGATGCTTTTTGGTATGACTTTTATGCTTAATACATACCTAGCTTCGATAAAAGGGGCTGTGAAGGGAAAAGCATGAATTTTAATAGACTTGAAGAATTTGTTGTTTCTCTCAATATATCAGGCACACTCCTGGGTGTCAGAGTTGAATCCAGGCCAGTCAGGAACAGGTGTAGATTTCCTATATAAGTCCAGGGCTCCACATGGCGTGAACGCCGTGGGAAAAAACATGGCGAATCCCATCCACACCTTGCAGAAAATACACTCAGCAGAAATTGCAGCATGTCAATTATACCTACGGAAACGCCGGAGATTTCCCTATAGGTATAATGGAAACAGAAAGTCCACAAAGGAAACCTCTGTGGACTTTCTGTGAAAAGCACTGTAGGAAAAACTGCCATGCATCACAGTCGCGGTTTTTACCGTAGCGTTTTTTTTTTTTTTTTTTTTGCTGCAGCCTGCTACGTGGGGCCTTAGCCTAAGGCTAAAGCTCCACGTTGCGGAAATTCAACTTTTTTGCTAGGAGTGGATTGAGCAGAAGGGAGAAGTACTTCCTATATATTTCCTATTCCTTTTGGCTCAAAAAAAATGCAGCAAAATCTGCAACAAAAAAAGCTGTGTTTCCCCAACATGGAGCCTCAGACTAAGGCTCTGGCCTCTTAATAAATCAGGCACACTCCTACCAGGAGTGCAAGAGTTGAAATCGAGGCCAGTCAGGAACGGGTGTAGATTTTGTGGAAACGCAGTTTTTTTTGTTGCAGATTTTGTTCCGTTTTGTTGATCCAGAGCCAAGAATGGCTACAAACGAAATGGGAAATACTTAGGAAGTACTTATCCTTCTACCTTCTTCTCAGTCCAATCCTGGCTTTGGCTAAAAAACGCAACAAAATCTGCAACAAAAAATGCTGCATTTCCGAAACGTGAGGCTTTAGCCTAACTCATGCCAGGTTTTGCTCTCTATTCCATTTCACCCATTTTCGCAAAAAGTGGAGAGTGAGGTGCAGCAAAAAAACAGGCTTCAGCCTAATAAAATTACTGGTGTGTGTTATATCCAGGGGCATAACGAGGCCAGGAAGGGTACGGGGTCCACAGTTATTTGGAGACCGCTATGCATCTTGTTATGCATGGTAGCTTGTCCAGTAGAGGTGATTAAAATACAAATTGCAAATACTTATACTCGCCTCTCCTGGGCTTCTGACGGTACTCAGCATCCTCTTCTGGGCTCTTCCGACCTGCGACCTCTGACCCGCGTGACCTCAGTCGCAGACAGAAGAAGATGTTGGAGAGAGCCACATGGAGTGAGGATGTCTAGGAGAGGTGAGGTATAAATGTGAGTATGTTAAGTATGAGTAAGTGTTTGTTATTTTTATTCACCTCCCCTGAGCTTCCACTTATTATACTATGGGGTCTGAGGAGACCCCAGAGTACAATAATGCCACTGAAATGAACCGGAGGGCCGAACCTCATGAATATTAGTCAAAACAAAATTTTTGGTGTTTGTCTGAAGAAGCTTGAGGCACTTGGAAGCATATTATATTACGTAGGGCCACTGTGGGGAGTATATTATGCTGTGTAGGGTCACTGTGGGGAGCATATTATACTATGTGTGGGGCCACTGTAGGGAACATATTATACTGTGTGGGGCCACTGTGGGGAGCATATTATACTATGTGTGGGGCCACTGTAGGGAACATATTATACTGTGTGGGGCCAATGTGGGGAGCATATTATACTGTGTGGGGCCACTATAGTTGTATTTTCTTCAAGTATCTGAGATACCACTGCAGCACCTATAACTGTCGCTATCAAGAATATATTGTAGGGAGGCGGTACAGGCCCACAAGACTTTAGATACACCACTGGTTATATATGAAATCTATGCTAGTCCATGACTGGTGTAGATTTCAATTTTGGCACATGGAACCTCACAAGACGCACCAGAATTATTAAGAGGTTGGAGCCTCTTAATAATACAGGTGCATCTTGTGCCAGTAGAGGTATGGATTAAGACTGGCAGAGCAAGCTCTAGTCTTAGTAAATTCCCCCAAATGTATCCCAACAAAAAAAAACAAAAAACAAAAAAAAAAACACTTTCTCACAAAAAGGTTGCTTTGAGGGTAAGGACACAAAGGATTGAAACACTGCAGATGTTCATCAGCAGAAAATAAGCAGTGTTTCTGGTGGAAATCTACAACTGAAAAAATGGACCAAATGATGGGGGGGGGGTTTGCAAATTTTATTCAGGCATCGCAAAGGGTGAAATCTGTAATGAAAATCTGTAGCATAAATTGCCACACTACAGATTTCAGATGCACATCTCATGTCCATGTTTACTTTTTCAGCAACATGTGGATGAGATTTACTAAAATCTCATCCACTTTGCAAGGACTACAAATCTCTGTGGGACAGATTTATGAAGACATAAACCAGAAATACCCTTCGCCAGGACATGTGTCTGCACTGAAATATATGCCAGCTTGTAACTGACATACATTTCAGAGACTATTTAAGCCAGATCACTGGAGTAAAGGATTATAAATCTGACAGGACTGGTGACCCCACACTCACTACCCCCAATTCCAGGAAAGTGATGAGAGTGGGACCAAACAGGAAAAAGTTACAATTTATGTGCAAAAATTTGCAACATTTTTATGCCTTGTATAGCATACAAATCATAATAAATCTGCCTTGCCATTTTGGTCTGTAAGCATTTTTACAGCATTTGCACTTTGTATGTCCCCAGTAAAAGGATGTACAATAAAACCAAAATGGCATTTTAGAAACCATTAAAATGAACTGCTACATTTAATCTAGTTTAATACACCGCTATTTATCAGAAATGCAAAGATATTGCTTTACATTATCTTCCATCTCTGCCCTTTATTAGTTTGGCGTTTTTGGAGAGGTTTTGATTGACATATAAAACAATTATTTCTATTTTTTTCAGAAATTTGAATTTGCTATTTTGACATGTACATTTCAGGATATTCACATTACTCAAGTATTTGACTGACCTACAGTCATTTCCCCTGTTTATTTCCATATGTTCTTATGTTGTCTTAGATTAAGTAAAAATGGGGCAAAGGCAGGGGATGGAACAAAATAGCAAAAGTAGCTCTGCTTAAAGAGGATCTTTCACCACTTCCACCAATTTAAGTTCTTAGCATCTGTTAATAGGTGCAGTTCCACTGATTCCAGCACAGTTGGAATTTTCTCTCTAGCCCCCACTGTTCCTGAGCTACAAGCGCAGTTAGCTTTGATGCTTGATGTGCTATTTAGGCTCTGTGCTGTCAGAAGGGCAGTGTCAGTCAAGGGGGCGTGATTCAGAGATCCAATCAGAGACAGCCAGTGTCAGAGCTCAGAATCACACCCCTTGTCTGCTCCTGCTTGACACCGCCCTCCTGACAGTACAGAGACTAAATAGCATATCAGACACCAAAACTAACAGCAATGATTGTTCGGGAACAGTGGGGGCTAGAGAAAAAATTCCAACTGTGCCAGAATCAGTTGAGCATCACCTATTAATTGATGTAAAGAACTGAACCTGTTGGAGGTTGTGAAAGGTCCCCTTTAACCTATTTGGACCCCTCTCTGCAGCAAAATAGACCAACATTGGTGTGGAGGACCACAGCTACAGCGCTGGAGAGGTAAGGGATTTTGCACTGTTCCCTGTCTTGGTCCCATTTTTACTATCTTGGACAACCCCTTTAAAAAAATCAATATTCTCTGTATAAATGGAAGTGCAAACCAGCTTATAATGCAATTTGATATGTCCATTACATTCTCAAGTTAATATTCTAGTTATTTATTGGCCTGGTGGATGAAGTACCCAGGTCCTGAGTGCCAGAAGGGTCACTAATGTGCCACTCTCCCCTGGCATGGGATTTATATAGTGCACTAGGGCAACAAGCTCAATATTTGCCCTGGAGGTGAATTAAAGTCTAGCTACAATTCTGCCACTATGTATTAGAAAAAAGAACAAGTAACAATATGTTAGTAAAATCTATATAATACAGGCATCACTTGACAAATGGAATTGCCACCTAGGAACAGCTGAAGGCAGACTGCCCAAAATATCCTTTATCTGCACTCAGAAGAATTTTGTAGGCATGAAAATAGAGGCTACTGCTCAGTGGTGCAGACAAGTTATACTTACATTTAGTGTCCTATATATATTTACCAGCGTTGTGTTACCAATATCAATGGTATAAGAAGGATAAATGTGGATGCCATTGATACATTTTGCAGCTTCCGTTATAGACTTATCCATATGTATATATTTTAAACAGGCACAAACACAGACAGCAAAGGGCCCCTGGTGGAAGAAAAGTATGTGACCCCCTATTATACTGTATAAACACCTAGTTTGTTTAGGGTGGGGTGCTTGGTGTAGTTCTACTTTTTTATACTTCACTTCTATGACAATTTGGATTATAATCCAGCACTAATTATGAGACATGGGAGCCAATCTTAGTAGTAGTAGTGGTTTTATTTATTTATTTATTTATTTATTTATTTTACTTCCCAGGGTTATAGCTTTTTTTTTTTTTTTTTTTTATAATTTTTGTAATAAAAATAAAAAACAAAACATGTTTTAATGCAAAAAATAAGCTTTACATGGTCGCATTCCAAGAGCCATCATTTTGTAGTTTTCTGTCAATGTAGCAGTATGAAGGATAGGCTGAAAATTTTATTGGTACTATTTTGTGATGATAATAATAATAATAATAATAATAATAATAATTATTATTATTATTATTTTTGGGGGGGGGCATTTATATGTTGTATTAGGGGCAGTTACTGACATTCTGAACATACCTTTTTTTTTCTGACAAAGTGCAATCTTTGTGCAGATAAAATAAGAGTTTAATCTGCATGGAAATGAGCTGTTCAGTGCACCCGGGGCATGGCTATATGTACCAGAGCACATGTGATAGCCACACATCAGGAGTTGGAACCTGTCAATCTTTATATTAGGCAACAAAACTAAAGCTTCCTTCACAAACATTTTTGTGTCACTTTTTCTACAAAATATCGTAATATTATGCATTTTCTTTTACCACCCTTTGGGTGCCCTTTTTTTAAATATATACATAATTGTAATGTTTTTTTCCCCATATAGAAAAATGCCATAACTAGAGCATGCTGTGTTGGGAAAAAAAAAATGACACTGGCTCAAAATACATCAAAACTGAATAATAAACCAATAAAAATAAAAAATAAAAATGAAAAAAAACAAACATGAAATCACACTAATGTTGGCAAAAATAATTCAATTTCTGCAAAAGAAATGTGAATTGCTTTGTAGACATTTACAGCAGGCGGTTATACGTCTATAGACATGTCATACGGTGCGATGACAGTGACAGCTGGACGTGCATACCTCAGCTACTAACATTTCAAAATATTTTCCAAGGAAACTATATATACCCTCAAACAGATATAATAATAAAACAATATTACCACCGGCAGCTAATTTTCGGACTGTAGCGAGTAGAGACTATATATCCGCATACATAGGGGCAAAATTACTTACCTGCAACACATTTATCACAATGCTACATGCTGTATAATATAACTGGTGAATCCTGCTAGACTTAATAGGCACGTGTTTCTGTCATATTCCACGCCTAGGCTGGATTTACACCAGTAATTTGTAAAAAAATGGTGCATACCATTAAGACTAAGGCCCCACATGGCATCCCGCAGCCGCGGTGGCAACGTATCACGGTTTTTCCCGCAGCGATTTGCACAGAAAAGGTTTTCTCTGCGGACTTTCTGCTTCAATTATATCTATAGGGAAACCACCAGCATTTCCGTAGATATAATTGACATGCTGCAATTTTCAAAACTGTTGCACTTGTCCGCACTGCGTATTTTCCCGTAAAGTAGAGATGGGATTTACTAGACTTCACTTTTCTGTGACTGTAAAACACCGTGGTTTTTTTTCCGTGGTGTTTCCGCCAGGTGGAGCCCCGGCCTTAAGAAGTTTTCTAGGCCCAAGTAGATTTTTCATACTGATGTTCTGTCTACAGGATAGGTCATCAGTATGTGATCTGTCAGGGTCCAACCGCAGGACTCCACACAGATCAGCTGTTCTGGCAGAGATCCCTATCTACTGCAGCAGCTTCCGGCTCCTATAAGCTGCCGGAACAGCTCATCTGTGTGGGGTCCAGGTGTCGGACACCCACAGATCACATTCTGATGACCTAGCCTGTGGACAGGCCATCAATATGAAAAAATCTATTTGGGATGGAAAACCCTTTTAAGGCCGGGGCCCCACATGGCGTAAACACCACAGTTTGGCCGCTGCTTTTTACAGTCCCTGCAAAGAGAGAGAATCCCATCCACACATTGCAGAAAAATACACGCCGTGAACATGCTCCGAACATGCTGGATTTTTTTTAAATCAGCCACTACTTATTGGTGTATTCCAACAGGTAGTGGCTGATATTTTACTCACTGATCCCCACTCCTGTCCAGTCCTGCCTCTGCTTCTTCCTCCAGAGGGTGTCCGCACCCTGGAGGCAGAAGGAGAGGCCAGATGCGTCAAGAGTGGGGATCAATGAGAAAAGCATCAATCGTGACATGTTGAAATAATTGAATAGGTAGTAGCCAAACTTCTGTCTATAATATACAGGTAGTCCTTGACTTACGACGTTGTTCCATTCTTACGTGGCGTCGTAAACCGAATTTCGACGTAAGTCGGACCATACGTAGCACGGAGTTGGCAGAGGTGCTCTGGCAATTTCCAGCCGGGGGCAGCACAAGTGTTGCACTTCCCTCCATCCCCGGCCGCTTCTTCTCTCCTAGCATACACTGAGGGGTGTGCCCTGCCTGCCAGCCTCATGCATATTAAGCAGCAGGAGGAGGACGCGGGTTGTCACTGGGCCCGCACCCAGCTGGGGGAACGCCAGGCCTGTCACTCTGACGTCCTTACGTCACAGGCAGCGCGAGGCAGCTCGGGAGTTGTAGTCGTTGTGTGTGGTAGCCCGGCGGGAATGTGCGGAATAAGGCGTCGTAACCAAGAAACGACGTAACTCGAGACCGTCGTAACCCGAGGACTACCTGTATTAGATTGTAAGCTCTTAGGAGCAGAATTTCTATTGTACATTAGATTGTAAGCTCTTAGGAGCAGGTATATATATATATATATATATATATATATATATCTTTCCTTACTTACTCCAGTCAGCTCTACTGAGTGTATAATTTAATACATACATAAGACAATATACAGCAGCACAGATGTGATCCAGGGAGATATCCAATCACCACATCTGGGAACAGAAAATAATTTTTTGCCCCTCTGAGGTATAATTCTCTGGGGGGGTTTGTTTCGCCTTCCTCAGGATCACTAGTGCGGCAGCTCTCACTTTAGGACAATAGTGGACTGATATGAATGACCACAGCAAGTTCTGTCGTGTCCACTGAGCCCAACCTGAGAGTCACTGTGACCATTGTAACATAATGGGTTTGCATCACAATGCTGCTTAATCTCTTATATATATAAAAATGAGTTTCTGTCTGTCTGTCTGTTCTTTATGCTCGACCAAACAACTGGACCGATCCTCACCAAATTTGGCACACATGTACATCAGGTGTCCGGGAATATTTTAGACTGGGTCTCAGCTCTAAAGGATGTACCGTTCCTGAAATACAGTATTCCCAAAAAATGACCAGCATTAGTTAATACAAGCCTGCAACTTTTTCATTATATATTCCAACTGCCATACACACGGTCACATGTCCCTTATCAGCCAATAGAAGCTCGCAGGCGCTTACTCTCCTCAGGCACACAGGTTTCCATAGCAACCAAGCTATTTATGACCTGTATTAGTCAATAGCAGTTTGCAGGTCACTAAATATTCAGTCATATCACGTGTATCAACCAATATAAGTTCACATTTAATTTACCAGGTTTCCATAACACAGTTATAAATAGACTGTACCTATACTGGACTCAGTGGCGTAACTAGGAATGGCTGGGTCCCAAGGCGAACATTTGACATGGGACCCTCCCCCCGGCAACCGCCCCTCCCCTGCACAAACTGCATTCCTAAACACACTATTATGCCCCATAGGCCGAAGCCTGCTGGAGCACAGGAGAGGTAAGTAACAGTGTTTTTTTTATTTTCCCTCAACTCCTCGGGGCCTCCAATCATTATACTCTGGGGTCTGAAAAGCCGCAGGCTTTACTTAACGATCCCCGCTCCTGCTCACAGCCGCCTCCGCAGAAGGTGAAGCGCAGTTGGCCGTGAGCAGGATCAGGGATCGGTAAGTAAATAGGCCCCGTTACCTGCTGGTGTAACACCAGCAGGTAATGGCCTATTAAAAAAAAAAAAAAACATCAGGAGCCTGCCGGGACCCCTAATGTCCCGGGCCCTGTGGCAGCCACTACCACTGCTACCCTGGTATTTACACCACTGACTGGACTGCCAAACTGGATTTCAGCATTCTTATAAATTTAAACATTTTTAAACTACTCATGCAACCTGCAGCAAAACACATGGCTGCTGCTCGAGCTAATGAAAACTCTCAGCAGACCCAAGTCCTTCTCCAACCTCAAAAAGGTATGTCACAGAAAACAACGAGCTGCTGAAACAACCCAGCAGACCCAAGCCCATCTCCAATCTGACAAGGCATTGTCAGCCACATGCACACAGCTGCACTCAATGTTTCCATAACAACCCAGCCATTTTTCTTCACTGCTGTGAATCAGCTTTAAAGGGGCAGGGCGCTGTGGATGACACTGTTACACAAGGTCACATACACACAGCTTTACTCCAGGTTTTCCATAACAACCGATCGCAGGTCTTTCACTGACATCCAAACTGAGATACACATGATCACATGACGCTTATGGACCAATGGAAAATCGCAGGTTCTTCAGTCTTGACATACACACAGCTTTACACCAGGTTTCCATAGCAACCAAGCTATTTATGACCCGTATTATTCAACAGCAGTTCGCAGGTCCTTAAATATTCAGTCATATGACGTGCATCAGCCAATATAAGTTCACATTTAATTTACCAGGATTCCGTAGCAACACAGCCATAAATAGACTATACCTATACTGGACTGCCATACTGGATGTCAAGTGCAAAACTGGGCAATTCTTATGGGGCCACTACACAAACAAAAAATGAAGTGTACCCGTGCAAAGCCGGGTCCTTCTGCTAGTACTAAATAATCCTAAATCTTAAATAAAAAAAAATCTAAAAATTAATATATTGTGGCACTTGTTTTTTTTTTTTTTTTTGGTGGTGAGGTTTCTAAATTCCTCCATACACATTGACCATGAAGAGTATGATCCTGGTCTCTAGAACTATAATGAACTGTATCACATCTTAAATACATGGCGGCAGCTGCTGCAGGGCCAGGAACTAAATGGGTCTCCATACATGGCAGATCACATATAATACATATAGAATACAGTTGACCAGGGGTCAGCAACCTATTTTGTGCTGATTTTTTTTTTTCTAAAGTCAAAGATAATGCAGTCCGTGTGCCATGCAATAATAGTAAGGATGTTGACCCTTACATGAAAATTATATAGCACACACCATAACAGTTACCAAATAACTGCTTGATTAAACTTCCATTTCAATGTGATTCTTGGCCATGACTTTTTCGCGTAAAGATGATTCTTCTCCGGTGGATACAACTTTTGGCAGAACAGCAGAGTGATCTTGTGGCATCCCAGAGCTGGCTATGGCTGGGCTGAGGGTGATCTCTGTAGTCATTGTATTATTTCCTGTTGCTTCATAGCCTGTGTGACATAGCAGGGGGTCCTGAGTCTCACACAACACAGCGCCACCTAGTGAGCCTCACACATGCATTACACCTCCCATAGGATTGAATAGTAACCAAATGTCCAATGGGAGGACATCGCCTGGGAAAAGGGGAGGAGTCAGCTGATCACTGGGTCCCCATGGTAACACCCCTGCAGGAAGGTCCTGCGTGTGAGGAGTTAGAAGTGTGGAGTGTTAGGAGGAGGAGGTGAGGAGATAAGTGTGATGTCCTGTGAAGAAAGCAGTGAGTTTAGTGCAGGAATCTCAAGTCCTAGACAGGCCCAGGAAGGTTGGAGAGCTGACATACTCCAGCTATTCAGAAGATCCTGTCCCCTGTCTGCCTAGCCATCGCCCTGAAGGAAGTCAAGCATCATTATCTTGTCAGCCTGAGACTGTGGAGAGAACATTCTGGAACACGTGCTCCATAGCAAGTATCACAGGATCCAGGGGCCAAGGCCAGACCTGTGGAATATCCTGCCACCCTGACTATTGCACCCCGAAACTCTGAGCTATCAGGACCACATAACGTGAGTGGGGAATATTATGTACTAGTATCATGGTGGGCATCCTCCTATGTGCCAAATAGGAGCCCAGACGCACCTTAGGGCTGTAACACTGAAGTATAAGGGGCTAGGAACACCTTTCATCAAGTCTACCCTGCACCCCAGGACTTTGCTGTGTCACCAGGCGTACCCCGTTGTTTTGTATGGAAGAAACTGTTTAAGCATTTGTGCCTCCACACCCATGGAAGTAAAAGTTCAACTTTACAACCGTTTCTGTGTCTGACTCTGCACCGACAACATCAGGGCGCCCCAAACACCACCAGTCGGCACAGTATAGGGGAAGCGCCCCGGGGGAACAATCACCACCAACATTTGTGCAGCCCCCTCATCACCGGTACCAGTGGTGGTAACGTGGGACAGCACCAGCGCTGCGCCCTCGTGCCCAGAGAGCGTGACAAGTCTGCGCTGTTTGCACCCCGCAATCCCAACTGCAGCGTTACCTTCCATCTGGTCACCGCAAGAAAAACTGGCGTCACGAACAGGATACGGGTGTGTGCCATTTTGAGAAAGTCGCCACGAAAAGTGCGCCAAATTGTCTCCAGAGCATCGGTCTTTATTGTGGACTTTGCTAAGATCAAGTTTATTCCCTGAGAGTGCTTGCCACAAAGAGGGGGAGCCCTAAACCCCTGAAGTAAGCCCTAAAGACTGTCCTCTCAGTGTGTTACAGCCCTGGAAGAGTTAAAACGCCCAGGACTTGTTTGCTGCGCCACATCGCTGTGTAAGAACGCCCACAAAGGGTTAACTGAACCTTGCAAAAGTGCGGGAGATTTTTAGCACTGCCCATGAGGCCAGGAGACCCATCTGCCGCCATCTTAGGAGAGCCCAGAATGCTGAGCGCAATGCTACGCGCACCCATACAAGAAAGTGAAAGGCGAACGTGCCAGCGCCATTTCTGACTCTCCGGTGCCGCATCACCGTCCCTGCTGTGCACCGCTGATCTCTGGTTCACGCTGCAGTTGCTGTCAGTGAGTACTGTGCCTCCCTGTCCTTGTCTTCAGTCCTCCCACGGCCCCAGCGAGTGTTTTCCGTGTACAGTGTCTGTGGGGAGTGCCACCATTAAAGAGGGGGAGCACACCGTCAGCCTGCATCACAGTGACTCTGTTAATAGCTACAGCATTCTTAAAGGGACAGCATTTCAAGTTGTAGTCTCCATTCCCTGCCAGCAAGCAGTTAAGTTTCTTAAAGAGACGGCGACCTAATTCCAGTCATACCTGCAAACAACATGACTGAGCAAAGTGACATTGTGCCATCTGTTTCTAGTGATCCAGCAGTGCCCATGGCGAGCAGCCTACCATTCTCCATGCCATTTTACCCTGGCGCACCATGGCTGCCGCACTACAAAGGGGAGGCGTATACCCTCAGGGACTTTCGTGAGAAGATGCTGTCTCTCTTCCAGTTCTATCCTCTGAATACAGAACAGCAGATACAGATCTTGCTGGGCCAGCTTGAGGGTGCTGCAGCAAGGGAGGTCAAATCCTGGCCTGCCTCTGACAAAAGAACCCCTGGGCAAATTCTGGACAAACTCCAGGTGAACTTTGACGTGCGATCTGTCTCCGAGGTAAAGATGCGCTTCTTTTCCAGATGACAACTACCTGGTGAGACCCTGCGGGACTATGCTTTATCCCTCCAAGAGGCGTTCAGAGCTGTGGTGCAAGTGGATCCACGTGAAAATGTGGACTCTGATAAAATCTTGCTTGACCGCTTCATAGAAGGGGCGGGTACCACATTGCTCCAGAGTCAGTTGCGAATGCTTGCTGCACAACATCCCAGCATCACATTTGCTGACTTCAAGGCCCTTGCCATCCAGGTCTTGAGACAGGAGCAGCCCCAGCCGAGCCCAGTCATCTGTGCTCCCTCACCTGGACCCTCAACAAGCATTGCTCCAGTTGTCCTGCCACTACCTCTGGGTACCTCACCTGCTGCCCAAACTGCGCAGACTACACCAGCAGACTCCAGAGATGACCTTCTGGCCCGAGTGGATCATCTGACCCGTGCCATGGAACAGATCACCGTCCGTCTAGATTGTCTGACCCAGCCGTCTTCATCATCCAGTGATCCTTTGCGAAGTCTCAACATCTCACCTGAGTCGCCACCCAGACGTCCATCTTCAGTGAAACCTCCGCAGAGTGAGAGGCCATACTGTACCTATTGCCATAGATATGGACACACCAGGCCTCAGTGTTTTCAGTTAAACGGGCCACTCCCGAGGCAGCGGGCCGCCCCTCGGGAGGAAAGAAGAAGGGCCCAGGTGAATCTTCAGTGCCATTGCCACGCTTCGTCTCAGCCTGCCCACACATCACAATCCGGGTGAACGGCGTCCCTCTGACAGCGTTGGTGGACACTGGATCTCAGGTAACAACCCTGCGCAAGCAGGTGTTCCTTGAACATTGGGATTTAGGTGTGTTGAATAGAACACCTGACACATGGATAAATCTGTGTGCCAGCAATGGACAGCCCATACCACAGCAGGGTTATTGGGAACCCACTATCCAGATTGGGGACTTGAAACTGCCTAGACAGGGTGTAATTGTCACTGATGTAGAGGATGATAGGTTTGCAGTTGTAATATTAGGCATGAATGTTTTACGCCATTGCTTTGCAGAAGTGTTGGATGCCTTGCATGCCTCTCTCCTTACAGCTTCTCCCAGTGACCAGCAGACCATTCAGCGGGCCATTCGTGTACTCAATGCCCAGCACAAGTTCGCCAACAAACAAGGTGAAATTGGTCGAGTCCGGATCCAAGATACCCGTCCAGTAACCCTACAGCCTGGAACAGAAACTATGGTGTGGTGCCGTGCCCGTCCGGGCATAGAAAATCAGGACTACGAGGCCTTGCTACAACCCATACAGGTAGATGGCCAACCACTTGTCATGGCTGCCCGCAGCCTTGTCACAGTTTCCAATGGACGTGTTCCTGTCCGCTTAGTCAACTTGGGCGATGCTCCCGTGAACCTCCACAAGTTCCACTCTGTGGCCCTGCTACACCGGTTAGCACCAGAAGACATTCTCTCTGGTGATTCTACCGCCACACAGCGTTCCACCCAAGCTGCTGAGAACATTCAGAATGGAGCCACGAAGTCCTGGTGGGATGAATTGAACGTGGGAGACGCCAATACCCCTATAGAGCACATCAATGGGGTTCGCAATGTGGCCAAGCGTTACCAACAGGCATTCAGCAAACACCCATTGGACTTTGGTAAGACCACGACCATACAACATCGCATTCTGACTGGCGACCACCATCCAATCAAGGAGCGTCACCGTCCAATACCACCAGCGATGTACCAACCGGTGAAAAAGTTGATCCAAGAGATGCGAGATGCTGATGTCATCCGGGAGAGTAACAGCCCCTGGGCAGCCCCGCTAGTCCTTGTCAAGAAGAAAGACGGAACCCTACGATTTTGTGTGGACTATCGTAAACTCAACAACGTCACGCACAAAGACGCATACCCATTGCCGCGGATTGAGGAATCTCTAACGGCTTTGGGATCAGCTACCTGTTTCTCGACCCTGGACTTAACCAGTGGATACTGGCAAGTCCCTATGGCACCTGAAGATCGTGAAAAGACTGCATTTACGACCCCGATGGGACTCTTTGAATTCAATAGTATGCCATTTGGGCTATGTAATGCCCCAGCCACATTCCAACGGCTTATGGAGAGGTGCCTCGGCCATGAGAATTTCCAGAGTGTGCTACTGTACCTTGACGATGTTATTGTATTCTCCCGGACATACCAAGAACACCTCCGTCACCTGTCCGAGGTATTCAAGGTACTTATACAGCACGGCCTAAAGGTGAAGCCCTCCAAGTGCTACCTGTTGAAACCCCAAGTTCACTACCTTGGGCATGTCGTGAGCGCACAAGGCGTCCAACCTGATCCTGAAAAGATCACTGCAGTCCAGAACTGGCGAAGACCAACTACCGTCAAAGAAGTCCGAAGCTTCCTTGGATTCGCAGGTTACTACCGGCGTTTCATACCACACTTCGCCCAAGTAGCCGAGCCTCTGAACGAGTTGTTGCGTGGTTGTCCCAGAGAAAACTACAACCGAAAGCTTCCGGTAGACTGGACAGCGCGTCAAGAGGAAGCCTTTCAAGCGCTTAAAGCACTTCTGACGCAACCACCAATTCTAGCCTATCCCGACTACAGTCAGCCATTCCACTTGTACACAGATGCAAGTCACCAAGGTTTGGGTGCAGTGTTGTCCCAGGTTCAGGACAACAAAGAGCAAGTCATCGCCTACGCCAGCAGGAGTCTGAGAGGCGCGGAGAAGAACGACCAGAACTATAGTTCTTTCAAACTCGAACTTCTGGCGCTTGTCTGGGCCGTGACAGAGAAGTTTAAAGACTACCTGGCTGCCACACCCTTTACCGTGTACACAGATAACAATCCGTTGGCGCATCTGGACACTGCTCGACTGGGAGCCCTTGAACAACGGTGGGTCTCAAGACTCACGAATTACAAGTTCTCTGTCAAGTATCGCAGTGGCAAGTCCAACGCTAACGCTGATGCACTCTCAAGGTTGCCTGTGGGAGAAGAACCACCCCGAGAAGACATCTGGGAAGAGGTGGAGATGCCACCATTCTACAACAAGTTTGCCCAACAGGTTGCTATTGGTGTCCCTGTAGAAGGAGAATCTCTGGCGAAAACAGCTGCCGAATCCCTCCAGGAGCCATCTCTGTGGAAAACGTTCCAAGAAGAGAGCAGAGTTTTAGGAGAATTGTCAGATTTCCTGCTTACAGGAAGAATACCAACCCGTGTAAAGAGAGGTCTTCATGACGTGGAATTAAAACGCCTTTGGCGACAGAGGAAGCGCCTGTTTGTCCAACGAGGCCTTCTACATAGAAACACTCTTGATCCTGTCACAGGTGAAAGGCTTCATCAGATCCTCGTACCAAGAAGAGACGCACAGATGATACTTGAGGCGTATCATGACAGATCCGGTCACTTCGGGGTACAAAAGACCGAAGCTACCATCCGTCGTCGCTTCTATTGGGTTGGGATGAGGAGTGACATTGAGAGTTGGTGCCGAGAGTGTCCCGCCTGTAGTATCACCAAGGAAGGTCGAAGAGATCAGAAGGCCCCTCTACATCCAATTAAGACTCAAAAGCCGTGTGAAATTGTTGCTCTGGACCATGTGAAGTTGGGTCCCACACGTTCCGGCTACAGCTACGCTCTGACAATGGTGGATCATTACTCCAAGTTCCTTGTCATCGTGCCTGTCAGAGATCTTACAGCAAGAACTACGGCTGAGACCTTCTACGCAGAGTTTGTCCGCCATTACGGTTGTCCTGAGCATATCCTCACCGACCGTGGATCGGCGTTTGAATCCCAATTGTTCCGTGAGCTGTGTCAGTTCCAAGACTGCAAGAAGTTGCGAACCACAGCGTATCACCCTCAAGGGAATGGTATGTGCGAGAAGGCAAATCAAGTGATCATCGGCATGCTAAGAACAGCCGCAGTTACACCTGGTGTTGAGTGGCCTGAGCGTATCAAGGACTTGGCCTATATTTACAACAACACACCCCAAACATCTACGGATACGCACCATTTTATCTAATGTTTGGAAGACAAGGTCAACTTCCTTCAGACTTAACCCTTGGTGTGAAGGTCCCTGACACCATCAATCCACTACCCATAACCGACTGGGTTGTTGAACACCGCCGACGTATGGAGGAAGCTAAAGAGATAGTTGAAACGCGCATGGATGAGGTTCGTAGGAGACAACAGGAGGATTACAACCATCGCGCCCATGCAGCGCCCCTGAAAGTTGGCGACCGTGTATGGTTAAGGAATAACCATCGGAATGGGAAATTGGATCCATTCTGGGAGAAAGAACCATACAGTGTCATCTCCATACCATATCCTGAATCCGACGTGTATGAGATCTCTAAACCTGGGAGACAGCCCCAAGTAGTACACCGAAACCGTCTGAAGCTGTGCCTTAAAGAAGGACTACCCACAGAGGTGACCCCAGCTGAGACAACGAGTACAGAGATCTTGTCACCTTCTGAAGCAAAAGAGAGACCCCCAACGTTAACTGAGCTTATGTGGGCGCCTAAACTACTACCATTTAGCTGCTATCCACCAATTGCTCTAGTGCAAGAGAACCCTTCGACAGATGATTTAATTGATTTCAGTGACTCTGTTCCTGATTCAAATCTCGTTCCACTTAGGCGTTCTGAGTGTACCACAAAAGGCATACCTCCAACACGCTATAGTGATGCCATGGCTGTCCTTGAGTAAAAGAGGTTAACTGTCTCTGCTTCTGTATATATGTTATTCCTGCTCTGATTACATTAATGTTTTTCCTGTGTGTATATACAGTATATATATAATATCTTGCCATGTAATATAGTATTTACATTTATATGCAACAATCCAAGCCATAGTGCCTGGCTCACCGAGCCAAGGAAGTTCTGTTACCCCATTGCGGTATGGACATTCGTGCTAGAGTGCCTACTCTTCCTTACAGAAAGGACTGTTTATTGTTTCTCAGAGAGACTCTCATGATAATGGACACTCACGAAATTTGTGCCAGAGAGCCTCTGGACCCATTTGCACTACTGTTGTTTCTATATGGACTGTCTGATGGTACCGCCAAAAGGTTCCATAAGTCTGAGTTTAATTATCTCTCCGTTACCCTTCAGACTTCTCATGGACATTCGAGGACTATGCCGGGAGGTCTTACCTCAAGTTTCTAAGTATTATATTTTTCTAAACTGTTAGTGACATTTGCACTTTATTCGTATTTATTAACGTTATGTTACATTTCTCACCTTCACCCCAGACCGTCGCCGAGGTCGGCTCAGTGAAAGAGGGGGAGTATGTGGCATCCCAGAGCTGGCTATGGCTGGGCTGAGGGTGATCTCTGTAGTCATTGTATTATTTCCTGTTGCTTCATAGCCTGTGTGACATAGCAGGGGGTCCTGAGTCTCACACAACACAGCGCCACCTAGTGAGCCTCACACATGCATTACACCTCCCATAGGATTGAATAGTAACCAAATGTCCAATGGGAGGACATCGCCTGGGAAAAGGGGAGGAGTCAGCTGATCACTGGGTCCCCATGGTAACACCCCTGCAGGAAGGTCCTGCGTGTGAGGAGTTAGAAGTGTGGAGTGTTAGGAGGAGGAGGTGAGGAGATAAGTGTGATGTCCTGTGAAGAAAGCAGTGAGTTTAGTGCAGGAATCTCAAGCCCTAGACAGGCCCAGGAAGGTTGGAGAGCTGACATACTCCAGCTATTCAGAAGATCCTGTCCCCTGTCTGCCTAGCCATCGCCCTGAAGGAAGTCAAGCATCATTATCTTGTCAGCCTGAGACTGTGGAGAGAACATTCTGGAACACGTGCTCCATAGCAAGTATCACAGGATCCAGGGGCCAAGGCCAGACCTGTGGAATATCCTGCCACCCTGACTATTGCACCCCGAAACTCTGAGCTATCAGGACCACATAACGTGAGTGGGGAATATTATGTACTAGTATCATGGTGGGCATCCTCCTATGTGCCAAATAGGAGCCCAGACGCACCTTAGGGCTGTAACACTGAAGTATAAGGGGCTAGGAACACCTTTCATCAAGTCTACCCTGCACCCCAGGACTTTGCTGTGTCACCAGGCGTACCCCGTTGTTTTGTATGGAAGAAACTGTTTAAGCATTTGTGCCTCCACACCCATGGAAGTAAAAGTTCAACTTTACAACCGTTTCTGTGTCTGACTCTGCACCGACAACATCAGGGCGCCCCAAACACCACCAGTCGGCACAGTATAGGGGAAGCGCCCCGGGGGAACAATCACCACCAACATTTGTGCAGCCCCCTCATCACCGGTACCAGTGGTGGTAACGTGGGACAGCACCAGCGCTGCGCCCTCGTGCCCAGAGACCGTGACAAGTCTGCGCTGTTTGCACCCCGCAATCCCAACTGCAGCGTTACCTTCCATCTGGTCACCGCAATCTGCCCTAAGCCACCTCTTTGAGGTGACAGATGATGTTCTTCGCATAGTCCAGTAGTTTCTTGTATAAACCCATACAAATCTGTCCAGCTTTGTTGAAATGAACAAACACCCATTTTCCCATATTTAGTTGCCATATTATACTTTACTTTTGCACTTGCTTCAAGATACAAAAATGAATTGCACAGGTACAGTGGGTACGGAAAGTATTCAGACCCCTTTAAATTTTTCACTCTTTGTATCATTGCAGCCATGTTCTAAAAGCAAAAAAGTTCATTTTATTTCTCATTAATGTACACTCAGCACCCCATTTTGACAGAAAAAAACAAATGTAGGTATTTTTGCAAATTTATTAAAAAAGAAAAACTGAAATATCACATGGTCATAAGTATTCAGACCCTTTGCTCAGTATTGAGTAGAAGTCCCCTTCCTTTTGAGCTAGTACAGCCATGAGTCTTCTTGGGAATGTTGCAACAAGTTTTTCACATCTGGATTTGGGGATCCTCTGCCATTCTTCCTTGCAGATCCTCTCCAGTTCCGTCAGGTTGGATGGTGAACAGCCATTTTCAGGTCTCTCCAGAGATGCTCAATTGGGTTGAGGTCAGGGCTCTGGCTGGGCCAGTCAAGAATGGTCACAGAGTTGTTCCGAAGCCACTCCTTTGTTATTTTAGCTGTGTGCTCAGGGTCATTGTCTTGTTGGAAGGTGAACCTTCAGCCCAGTCTGAGGTCCAGAGCACTCTGAAAGAGGTTTTCTTCCAGGATATCTCTGTACTTGGACGCATTCATCTTTCCTTCAATTGCAACCAGTCGTCCTGTCCCTGCAGCTGAAAAACACCCCCTTAGCATGATTCTGCCACCGCCATGTTTCACTGTTGGGATTGTATTGGGCAGGTGATGAACAGTGCCTGGTTTTCTCCACACATACCGCTTAGAATTAACGCCAAAAAGTTCAATCTTCGTGTCATCAGACCAGAGAATCTTATTTTTCATAGTCTGGGAGTCCTTCATGTGTTTTTTGGCCAACTCTATGCGGGCTTTCATATGTCTTGCACTGAGGAGAGGCTTCCTTCAGGCCACTCTGCCATAAAGCCCCGACTGGTGGAGGGCTGCAGTGATAGTTGACTTTGTGGAACTTTCTCCCATCTCCCTACTGCATCTCTGGAGCTCAGCCACAGTGATCTTTGGGTTCTTCTTTACCTCTCTCACAAGGCTCTTCTCCCACAATTTCTCAGTTTGACTGGACGGCCAGGCCTAGGAAGAGTTCTGGTCGTCCCAAACTTTTTCCATTTAAGGATTATGGAGGCCACTGGGCTCTTAGTGTTGATTGTTGCAGAAATTCTTTTGTAACCTTGGCCAGATCTGTGCCATGCCACAATTTTGTCTCGGAGCTCCTTGGGCAGTTCCAATGACCTCATGATTCTCATTTGCTCTGACATGCACTGTGAGGTCTTATATAGATACGTGGTGCCTTTCCTAATCAAGTCCAATCAGTTTAATTAAACACAGCTGGACTCCAATAAAGGAGTAGAACCATCTCAAGGAGGATCAGAAGGAAATGGACAGCATGTGAGTTAAATATGGGAGTCACAGCAAAGGGTCTGAATACTTATGACCATGTGATATTTCAGTTTTTCTTTAATAAATTTGCAAAAATATCTACATTTCTGTTTTTTTCTGTCAAGATGGGGTGCTGAGTGTACATTAATGAGAAATAAAATGAACTTTTTTGCTTTTAGCAAATGGTTGCAATGATACAAAGAGTGAAAAATTTAAAGGGGTCTGAATACTTTCCGTACCCACTGTCACTGCTGCCCTCTAACTAGAGTAGAGCACAGCCCAGACACTAGGACGCCATGCCTTATGCTTTCCCCCTAAGTGCCTCCTCCCCTCCGCTTGTGTTTACATGCTCCATGAGAGGGACTACATGTAGTATCAGTGTTTTAAACATTAGAGAGAGCCCTGTGCAGACTACATATGTCTTAAGTGCTGACCTTGGCACAGGTTCTGGAAGTTGCTGACCCCTGTTCTAGATCAATGCCTGGTTTTCCTGAAACCTGGTGGCATAATCTGGGAATAAAGTCAAACCAGAATATTTCCTGTTTGCAAATGGGTCTCTTCCTTTTGGAAAACATATTCTGGCTTAGTTTTCACAATTAGATCATGCCACTGGGTTTCAAGATAACCAGGAATTGATCCATGGGAAGCTACCTTCCATAAAGTGGCATTAGAGACAGTTATCTTTTTTTTCCCATTTGTGATGAACCGACCCTCAGTTATATATCTTTCTTGGAAATGTATTTTTACTTGCTCATATCACTCCTACCTACTTTTAGGAATGCCATGTTTAATTTGTGTTTACATTGTTGGTTACTTCTCGTCAGTGGTGTTATGTGCATATCATGGGGGATGGTCACTCTAGCCAGCCAGCCAGCTTTATTACCCAGTTGACAGCAGATGCCATGGGGGGGGGGGGGGGGAAATTTACGTTCACCGACAGACACACATCTCTCCCAGCACCTAGGAAGGCATCCATCTCTCCTGGGGAGGAGGTGTGGGTGGGACACTAGCCATATGCTGAAAGGAGACCTAGATTCTTTGTCACTCAGCAAAGAGGCAGCCAGAAGGTCTTATCTTGGAGAGGATGTGAGAGCGTGTCCTGCTGTGGACTGAGCATGGGCCTAGCATTGAGGCCTGAAGCTCTTTGTCTTCTGAGTCTGGCTAGCATGTAGGAAAGACATGCTTTGTAACTTGCGTAAGGACGAACCATGAAGCCTACCACATGGGCTCAGAGAACCTGACTACAAACTTGTGCCGGTATTTTTTCTATCTGTTATTTCCCTTTTTATTTGGTGTGCTGTATTTTACTTTTATCCGTATTTTGCTTGGTAATTGATATATATTTCTGTATATGTTAATACTTAGTATCGACCCACTTGGGTTAATAAATATATAAAATTTAAAAAGCTTGTTTCGTATTATCCTATGACCCGGAAATGTAAACAGCAGCATAGCTACTTTTACTTCAGAAGCAACTCATGTCAGGAGAGTAGTGTCATATCAGATGTCCTGCACATAGGAGACACTCCGCTGCTTTTCTTTTCTCCGTTGCTTTCTTAAAATCGGCAGAGAGAAAAGTCCTGCAGGGAGGAATTCTCTCTTTGCTGAATTCAGAACAAAACCAGTGAAAAATTATAGTCTATGGGGTCCGTGGGTAACCGTTTTTTAAGTTGACAGGTTCTCCGTCTTTTTGGGTCCTCATGCGGACCCGAATGATGGAGACCCGAACACTAGTATGAACCTAACATTAGATCTACATGCAATTGCAGCCAATCACAGAGGAGTTATGCCATGCATGACCTGCGTAATTCTCCTGGATGTACAGCAGAAAAGCACTGTCAAAGACCACAGCAGCAATGTGCATGCACCCAAATCCACTGTAGATGATCCTAAATGGTGTTGTTACTCTACCTCTGTAGCTCCTCCTCAGTTATCATTAGATCCATAATCAATAGACATTCTTTCAGTATTTGGATATGAGAAAACTTTCATATTAACTGGAGCATGACCAGAATGACTGGTCACTGTGCAATTTCAATGTAACATTCACTATATTAGTCAACATACAGATGTCACCATCCTTAAAGACTTCCGGACCACCCATTGGGTCCGGAAGGTGGTTGTCTATTTCTGCAAGGACGTAGTGGTACGTCCAACCAGAATTCAGCACCTGCACGATATTGTGCAGCTGCTGAAACAGGGAGCTGGCTGTAACTTCAGCCAGAGCTCCCAGAGAGAGGGCTGTGTATATATGCAAGTAACGTGCAGGAGGCTATATTCCTCCTGCAAAAAGTAATAAGTTCTATTATGACCTTATGGAGACACAATGTTAAAAAAAATAAATAAAATAATGATGGATAAAATAATACATCAATAACACGCCCTTATTAAAGGTTATAGCCCCACCCCCCCGACAACACCATACAAAATAAAAATTACCGTAATGGAGAGGAAAACTATTTTTAAAAGTTTTTTTTGTAGCATTTGTGTTATTAAATAAATAAATAAAAAAATGAAAGTGAAAAACAGACATCTTTTTCTCTTCTTTTATTTATATTTTCCCGGATATAAAAAAAAAAAATGAAAACATAACAATAAAGCCCTATGTGACACAGAAAAAAGATGCAGACATTAGTTGAATAACACAAATGATAAAAATGTTATAGCTCTCCAAAACCGCATATACAAAAAACTTGAAAATGTGACTGGTCTGGAAGGGGGGGGGGGGGGTAAAGCATCTGGTATGGAAGTGTTTAAAGGGGTTGTTCAGAATATTTTAGTATTGCAGCAGGGGGTCAGGGAAGGTGAAAACAAAAAACAAACAACATACTCACCTGTCCCTGGTGCTCCGGTGCCCCAGCCACTGTCCAGTCCCTGCACGCTCAGGGTCTTTTCTGGCAGAAGTCCATGCCCCACATAACCACTGAGGCTGTGGGGCCCAGACAGCGCCCTAGGAAACCACAGCACCTAGGACAGGAGAGTATGTTTTTTTTAATTTTCACCTTCCCCAGCCTCCTGCTGCAATACCAAAATATCCTGGACAACCCCTTTAACTTTGTCCTTGGTTTGAGATGCCCTGAGATGAGTTGCATAACAACCAGCTTTGCAAAAAAAAATAAATTGGCAAGCTGGCACCACTGTTATCAAGACTTTGTGAACCAGGAGGAAAAGTAAGGAAAGACAAAACTGTGTAGGATAAAAACAGATACCGAATAACGTCAGCTCTGATGTTCTTTACTGCTAGAAGTAGCTGAAACATTTAATAAATCAGTTGCACCTAGCACTGCTTGAAACCCATAGCTCGGCTGCTCATAGACATCAACTGCATTGGTCAGTCTTCGCCTCTGTGGCTCCATTTCCATTTCATTGTTGGCCAGTCACACACAGTCTGGCACGTCTGGTAGTCTGTCACTTGTTTGCAACCTACCTCATTGACTTCCTCTATGGATATGCTTTGTAGGTTCCCTGATAGATTCTCTTCCTGGTTTTTCACATTGGAGTTCCAGGTCATACTGTCACGTTCTAAGTCATCAATTTGGTGCTGAAGGTCATGTAAGGATATAGTAATGTACTTCTAAAATGAGAACACAAAATAAGCTATAAATGCCAGACCATTTTTGTACCAGTATTTAACTTTTTTTTCATCATCACCTTCCAAGAGCCATAACTTTTTTTTTTTTTTTTTTAAATCAATATAGACTTAACAGGGCTTGTTTTATCTTATCAGGTAGACATTTTTATTAAAAGATTTTGGGAAACATGATGTATTGAAAATCCTTTATTCATTTTTGTGAGGGTGAAAAAGAAAATCAATTATTCAGTTTGGGAAAATATGACTTTTTTTTTTTTTTTTAAAGGGGTTTTCTCACAAACATAACTATACATAAATGTGTAGCCAATTAAAAGTTAAACATTTTCATAAATAAAAATTATTATCTATTTTACAGAGTTTTAAAGATTTTCTCTAATCGTTTTAGTTGTGACAGTCTTTTGTCTTAATTGGTTACCAATGGATACGACCATGAATGCAGGAACTTTCTTTGATCTGGGACTTGTCAGAAACCCAGCCGTGATTTCCTTATTCCTTATACAGAAAAAGAAAGGGACAGTGCATGCACAAATACCACACCATAGAAAGTTCCAGCATTCTTGGTCGTATCTATTGCCAAATCAAGACTACAGACTGTCACCACTAAGATGGTTACAGAAAATCTTTAAAACTCTGCAAAAATTAGAATTATGTACTGTATATTTGGAAAAATGTTTATCTTTTGCTTGTGTACAAATTTATGTATGGTTATTCTCATGGGGAAACCCCTTTAGGCTAAGGCCCCACATAGCAGGCTGCAGCCAAAAAGTGCTGAGCTTTTCACAGCGTTTTCCTTGGAGGACTTTCTGCTTCCATTATACCTATATGGAAACCTCCAGCATTTCTGTAGGTATAATTGACATGCTCAAATTTGCAAAGAATTCACAGAATTTTCACTGTAGATTATTTTCTGCAATGTGTGGATGGGATTAGCCAGAATCCCATCCACTTTGCAGGGACTGTAAAATGCCGCAGTTTTTGCCGCGGTGCTTCCACCACACACAAATTGCAGCGTTTACACTACTTGGGACCCCGGCCTAAGGCTAAGGCTGCACATTGCAGAAATGCAGCATTTTCTGTTGCAGATTTTGCCGTGTTTTTTTGAGTCAAAGTCAGGAGTGTATTTAACATAAAGGAAATGTATAAGAGCTTCCTTTACATTTCCCATTTCTTTTCAAGCCACTCCTGACTTTGGCTCAAAAAAACCGCAGCAAAATCTGCAACAAAAAACACCGCATTTCTGCAACATGAGGCTTTAGCCTTAAACTTTTTGCGGCTAAGGCCCCACGTTTCGGAAATGCAGCTTTTTTTGTTGCAGATTTTGTTGCGGTTTTTTGAGCCAAAGCCAACAATGGCTACAAAGGGAATGGGAAATATAAAGGAAGTTATTACACATCTACCTTCTGCTCAGTCCATTCCTGGATTTGGCTCAAAAAACTGCAACAAAAAAAAAAAGCTGCTTTTCCGCAACGTGGGGCCTCAGCCTACTTGTGTCTCACTTGGAAACTTGAACCTCTATAAGCGTGATTGCTCAAGACTTGCTGATAGGAAATGTAGATTGTGAGCCCTACATGGGGCAGTGACTGACAATATCTGTAAAGTCCTGTGGAATATGATAGCGTTATATAAATAAGCAAAATAAATAAATGAATAATATAATATACTGCAATACTTCCGTAGTGCAATGTATTATGCCTGTCAGTGTAACATAGGTGTACTAAGTTGGCAAATCTGGGAGCCATTTTAGGGACCCCACTAAAGTGTCTAACCACTTAGATACTATATTGACCACGAAATCTGAAGACTTCAATGGGCAAGAATTTTCTCTAATCCCAGTTATTAGTCTTTTAGAGGAATGCTGATGTCAACACTTTTTCCTTGGAGCAAGTGGAAAGACAATTTAATACAGCAGGAACCAACAGCTATTGTGTCGGTGCCATCACATTGTGAACTCTTATGTCAGTTCACTGGAACTGCATAGCTCCATTGATGAAATAGTACATCATAGGACGGGATGGGTAAAATATCTATCCCGCATGCTGAAATATCAGTAATTCTCCTTATACAGTATGTTCCCCAAACCAATGTATACATGGAATATACTTATGCTCTGGTATTGGTTTTTTTATTCTTTTCTCAATCTTTCCCTTTACAGTGTACATATTCTTCTTGAAACTGTCACAAGATTATGACACATATGTCATTGTATTTTGTATATACCACTTATTTTTATTGTTTTACAGCAAAATTTAAGGAAAGAATAATTTAAAAGTAACAATCAAATGCACCACAATATTACTCGAGAGAAGTTTAGCATGCATGCAGATGCTTTAGAAACAGAAGATACAATTACAATAGACTGGGGATGTAACTATAGCAACCAGCATTAAAAAGACTTCAATTGGTTACATCGCTGGATGTATTCTGAATGTTGGAGACTTAATAGTGGCTACAATACAGGGACATAGGCAAAAAAAGTATGTAGATGCATTATTGTACCCCAGTGTACTAACTGGAGAATAGTTCCAAAATTTGGCATGCAAGGTAGCATGCTACGTTTTTTTCCATACAGATTCATATTTTTATGTAAAATCTGAGGCACATTAAAGGGATAATGCCATGAAGAATATTTATCCTGTATCCATAGGACAGAGGATACATAGCTGATCAGTGGGGGAGCAGGAGCAGGAGACCCCCAGCAATCCTGAGAATGGGGGCTGTTTTACATGAATGTAGTCATGCCCGTGCCATGCCGGCTGGGACGCATCCTATCCATGCTGCCATTCCCATGAATGGGAGCTCCAGAGATAGCCAAAGCACAGAGCTCAACTATCTCTGCGTTCCCATTGAAGTGAATGTGAGCACAGATGTGTCCAGTCCACCAAGGGGCACACATACATTCAGCCAGTGGCTGTAGTAAGACTGAATACACAACGGGGAGAGAACACTCCACTCTCAAAGTTGTGGGGGTATCAGTGGTCAGACCCCCACGATCAGCTATTTATCCTCTAATCTATGGATAGAGGATAAATATTCTTCATGGCATAATCCCTATAAGAGTTTGGGTCTATGAGCACCATATTATAAGCTTGATCTTATATATGATCATATACATGATCTCTTAGAATATTTTTAGATAAAGGATCTGCTTAAATAAAATAAGAAGCTTGTACAAAGCAAAATCTCACTTACAAAATGTTGTGCTGTGGAGATAATCTGTCCTCCCAGGCTGAGAATAATTTTATATAAACTCTGGATATGTGCCAGCTGTTCCTGCTTCTTTGCTGGCTGGTTATCATATGCAGCACAGGTTCGTGTCGATTGTTCCAGCTCTGTCCTAAGAATACTCAGCTAACAAAAAAATAAAGTAAAAATGAATTACAACAAAGAATTGTTATACATATTATTATGCATCAGTTAATATGGCTGATTTTGCAGTTTTATGCAAATTGTTTCTCATCAAAATTCCAGAAGAAAAAGGCCGTATAATAAGTCTATAGGGCCTGTTGGACACCATTGGTGCTTGTTGTTCATTGGATCTGTCACAGAATTATGGCTTCCCTTATAAACATAAGCCACAATACAGATGTAAAGATAGCCTAGTATATATTGATTTGTTTGTTAGATATATTTTGATGGGACTAACAAACCATCTATAATGTGTATTAAGGCTTCCCCCGTCTGTCCCCAATAGATACAAAATAGATTTCAACTGCCTGTTCCTTTTGTTTTTAAGGAGATAAGCCACTGTCAGAGGTGTCTGACAATGGATTCTTTTGCTCTCCCATTCAGTAAACTTGCACGCTCAGCTGAGCTGAGCATGCATGTGCATGGGGATATAGGGAGAGATAGCTGTCAGCTAAACAATTGTTGGACTGGCTGTTATCTTATTTGTATGTTCAGCATCAGAGCTACTGTGTTCGGATTGTAATTAATATAATGCAGGCACTAGCTGCTAAACGTGCTGTCGCTGGGAGGTCCAGGACACTGGATAAGATATCTGAGGCATGTGCTCCTGGTGCCCATTGCCAGCAGTTACACTATATAATGTTATTACAGAAAGTGCCTTGAATCTGTAAGGAATCCAAAATTAAGGATAAAAAGAAAATGTTATATAAGAGTGGGGAAGGTGAAAAAAAGAAAAGAAAACCATACTCACCTGTCCCTGGTACTTCCGGTGTCTCCCAGCGCAGTCCAGTCTTGCTGCTCCAGTGTTTTCTTCTGGCGGAAGTCCCTGCCGCACGTGACCGGCCTCAGCAAACCTCACTCCACACCCCATGTCCTTTCCACATGACTGCTGAGGTCAATCAGCGGCCTAAGGAAAGGGACACAGGACGTCACAGTGTGGGGGGGGACTTCCACCGAATGAAAACACCGGAGCAACAGGACCGGACCTCGCTGGGACACACCAGAGCACCAGGGACAGGGGAGTATGTTTTGGTTTTGTTTTTTTCACCTTACCTGGCCTAAATATAAAAAAAAAAAAAAAAAAAAATATCCTGGATAACCTCTTTAAGCCTGTAGTCTGCAAATGGGATCATAATTAGTTTTACACAGCCATACAACACCAGTTTTTTAGGATCTATGCTATGGCTGCAAAACACAGGTCCTCCGCAGCTCGAATACACCAAGCTCATGTCGACATTCTAAAGACAGTTCAGCAGATCCTTGGAGGGGGGGGGGGGGTCGGGTACAAGTGTTATGGATGTTAAAATCTTCTAGTAAAGTGAACTTCTTCCACAGCCAGGTCAGTATATTATGATTCCTTCCTGTATTATAACATATTAAAGATTTGCAAAAACTGCAAACAGTGGATCTTGGCTGTCCAGATCAGTCACAAAAGCCCAGACAGAGATGTAATCCATATACCTTGAGGCTACTGTGCAATTCTTTGCATGCGACCTCTTGTGTCACCCCCTCTACCTCATAGATTGTAAGCTCTTGTGAGCAGGGCCCTCAGTCCCATTGTGTGAATTGACTATTTCTCTGTAATGTATCTTTTTGTCTGTACTTGAACCCTACAATTTGCTGCGGAATATATTGGCACTAAAGAAAATGTATTATTATTATTATTACTACTACATGCATACTACCAGTCTGTCTACTGTAATAAAAGTTTTACTGCGGCATATCTATCGGCAAGAAGCAGCCCTATCATACAGGATGTGTAACTCATCTACAATGTAATTTGCATAGCTAAACACTATGTTTTTATGTCCACAATTGTGTAAAATTACTTTAGGAAATCAGCTCAACAATCCTTTGAGGTCCCATTAACAAAGATTTAGTCTGCTTCTGCCTGGATGTGTTTGCAGTTGCTTTTAGTCCTCATCTTCTGTGTCTGAGCCCTGGTTTATGCATTTGATGTGCTGGCAATTATCCTAAATTTACAATTCTTTCAGAAAAGAATTTTTGCTTTACTTTTTTTTTTGTATTCTTGACACTTTAAATTGCTAAGGGAATATGATCCACCCCCGGTGGTGGAAAAATAATAACTAAAGTAATTGTAAAACTACCACCCTGAAAAGGAAACTGTACAAAATCGTCTATGTATGGAATAGGAAAGAAATAGGAAAAAGAAAAGCCGGAATAGCTGCTGTATATAAGATAGGTTCACCATAAAGTCAGTGTATAGATGTAGAGTATACTGTACTTGCCAACATTTGCAACGTAGATTCCAGGAGAGCAGTTTGCTAAAAATTTCTGGGGGAGTCCACACTGTTATGGGCATGGTCGCTCCCCCTATGGACATGTCCACTGCCCCTTTCTTGCGATGTGGGCATGAAATATGCTTGCCACACCTCTTTTTCGATGTGACCTGCACATTATTAAGTGCCCAGATCAGATATAAAATGACGGACTAGGAGATTTTCCAGCACATTCGGGAGGACACCCCTTTTTCAGGATCCTCACAAATAAGTATGACACTTCAGTTCTAGCAAATATAGAATGACCACAAACTACAAGCAAAAAAGACATCATGCACAGAGTTTTGGGCATGGAGTAGGAGTGCCAGCACACAAAGTCCCAGTGCTGATCTGACTGCTGATCCTTCAAAGCCCTAAGTACACATGCACTCTTGGCTCAGTTGAACATGCATGTGTTCTCATCGGAAAGATGGGAATAGAAAGCTGCAGTGACTTATCTTCCTTCAGAACAAAATTTTTTAGCATGTTCACATCCAACCCTTCTTTTGGGGAACAGTTGGGGCATCCCCATACATATTAGATGATTGTCCAGTCCTGCTGAAATTGACTAATTTGTTGACATTCATCTAATGTGTATATCTAGCTTTAGACTATGGCTTCATGGTGATATGGCATTGCCTGCAAATCTCGGAAAAATCATGGGATTACTGCTAAGAAACTTTAATGCCTCCTTATGAAAAATATCACAAAACGTCTGATATCATTGCAGATTTTTTGCAACAGTTGCACAGACTTTTAGAGAAATGAATTTGTGGACACATCAGTATTCCTCTACAATGTAACATCAGGTTGCTCTCAGTGAAGGGTGAGAATCTGTTTGTCATGGTGACACACAGTACTGAATTTGCCTTTACTTACTTCTGCCTTCATCCTATAAAATGCCACAATTTTGATAAAATATTCTTCATATTCTGTAATAGTGTCCTTCAGTCTTTGCTGATACTGAGCCAGGTCATGCACCTTTCCCGCTTTTATATGTGATTGTGCTCCTTCCCGAGTAAGAAGCTCTGAGATCTTCACCGCTTGTTCCAGTTCATCATTGAGTTTCTGGTGAGACAACCATGTATTTTATAAGAATTTATTCTCAAATACACTTCCTGTAAGGACCCAAAACCCAACACGTTGTCTATACCCAGAAGAGTGGTATGCTACCAGTTTGGCCACTTATACTGTACACCACATTTTATCTAATATCTAATCTAAATGGCACCCTCACAGCTCGTGGCATTGGTCTCTTTACACTAATTTTATACCTGTCCATCTAATGCAATGGTCACAAGCTGACTGTTTGACACATGATCCAATACGTAGATGAAGTCCAAGGAAAAAAATGCTCTACTCAGGTTAGTGATCAAAAAGAAAGCTCAAATATAGTGTAGCTGTGATACTGATATAGCAGAGCTAAGTGACATCTTAAGAGAAACCAGTGATTCCAAATTAAAAAGGGAGTCTGCCAGCAGAATCCAGCATATCAACCCAGCCCCAGAGATAGATAGGTTTGGGTCACCTCAATCCAATGGTGTTTTCCCCTTGTGAATCACTACCTCCGATAGATATCTCTATTTATGACAATATGCAAATGAGAATTGTGTAACAACAAGGGCATTGCCCTTGCTCCAAAGAGATGAGCAGCAACACCCTCATTGCTCCAAAGAGCTCATTTGTATATCCACAGTGTTATATATATGTGATATCTCGGCAACAGAGAAACCGATTCATAAGGGGAAAATGCCATTTGATTGAGGTGATCCTGACCTATCTATCTGTGGGCCTGGATTGATGGTGGGTTTTGGTGACAGACTCCCTTTAAGCTATTACAGTATATACTACATATAGCTCTGCTGTCATTTCAGACCATGTCAACACAGCTGTATTTATATGACACAGTTTAGAAGCGTTTGCACTAGATTTCAACTAAGGAATAGAGAAAACAGGGTATAGAACAAAAGATAGCTACATTTGTACTGGCCCAAAATCATACCTTATACATATATGTGTCCCACGTCATATAAACATTGAGATGCAATAATGTATAGCAGTGTCCTACAATTCATGCAAACCAACAAGCCATCTGAGGTTGTCAGGCATGCTGAGAGTTGCGGTTTAGCTGCAGCTGGAGTGCCAGAGGTTGGAGGCCACTAATCTATAGCGTTGCTTAGGAATTCTAGAAATGGATTCTTCATGGGAGAGTTATTTTTCTATGTCTATTTTTAGTGAACAAGCAAATAAAGATTTTCCATGTGAATTACAATCTGTAAATAGAACACATAGTGGATACAACACAGCCGTAAAAGGGTTGTACCAGGATAAAATTAACATGTCTGCTTTCTCCTAGAAACAGCGCCACACATGTCTATGGGTTGTATGTGGTACTGCAGCTCAGTTTCCTTCACTTACATGCCAGATACAACCCATGGAAGTGCAAAATGGATAGTCCTGGAAAAAATTTTTTAAAACTTACACACACACACACACACACACACACACACACACACACACACACACGCATACATACATACATACAAACACACACACACAGGACTAGCCTCACCTGGAACTTTGCCTTGGTGTTATACAGATTTTCTTGTGCATCTACAATATTTTGGGTGTCATTTCCAAGGACCAATGAAGACAAAGGCTGAAGATCCTGCTCCAGTTCCTGTAGTCTGCTACTAGCCTATAAAATAATGATCCGATTATCATCCCTAAGATTCCTGATAAAAAAATCTGCAGTGTTTCCGGAACAGGCAATTTTCTAAACATGGAGCTGCTGTACTGTATACACAGCCCTTGCAGGGCTGCTTTTACCATAGGGCAAATAGTGTACTTGCAATGGCCTGTATGGCAGTGGGAAGCCCAATGTCAGCCATTCCAGATCCAGAGGGACTGTTGTGGATTTCAGGTGCTGTCCCACTGTCTTGATTTCAAGTCTATCTGCATCCTCAGGAGGGACTTGGATCCACAGGGAAAGGATCAGGAAGAGGAAGGATCAAATGTCACCCCTGTACCCACACCATACAAGTGGATTCTGTGACCAAACAAAATGAGCCTCCATGTTGTGACTGGATGTGTATTTTTGCTTTGAAATAAAGAGTGCTGTGAACTACACCTGTTAACTGCCACTGGGTCTCCTGTCAAATTAAACTTTGCAACACGGTAACTTGTAATACCTTCAGTGAATATTTAGATTGACATGCACCATCAGTTCTGTATATTACAGTGCTGAAGATTAGGAAAGTGACCACTGGTCTCCAGCAGTACACTGTGAATTACCAGATAAGTATTTTTTAATATATAAATATATATATAAATTCATGGTTTTAAGGGGGTTGGAGGAGAGTCACATTCACTTGATCTCATGAAATCTGCCCTTCCATATACCGGGGAAGGCTGTTGACATACGTAAGTCTATACAGTGTGCAGTAGGTAAAATGATATCCATGTACATGAAGTCTGTATCAACGGACATATGTCAGTGAACATTTCAACAATCTACTGTATGTTTGTTGATGGCAGGGAACAAAATGTTCTACATGCTTTTCCATCTGAAAATGGTAACTGGATGGTATTAGTGGAAAATTCCTGGACATTCATAATTAAAGGGATATTCCGACCTTACAAATGTATGGCATAGCCACAGGACATTTCCTAAAGGGCTTTTCCAGGACTCTGATATTGATGACTTATCCTTCAGATGGCCCATTAATATCAGATCAGTGGGAATCTGATACCTGGCACCCTAACAATAAGCTGTTGTCAGATGAATGCTGCGTCTTCTGCACTGCTTAACACCATACATTGTATAGCAACTGTGCTTGGTATTACAGCTCAGCCCCATTTATGTGATGAATAAATATGACATCACAGGCCTATGAAGCTGAAGTGCCGCCTACCTTCTTCAAATGGCTTATGGGAGAGATATTGATTACATATTTTAAGGAGAGGTCATTAATACCTATATCCCAAGAAACCCCTTTAAATTTCTAGTAGATACAGATCCCACCTTTCTCCGGAAATGGGAGTCCACCAACCCCTACCCTGCCTAGTGTAGACTCCAAATCTAAGCGGAGAAACATTTGAGTGACTTGCTTGCCTGTTTTTGTAACTTTCAACTTAGTGAATCGAATGAGCCATGCATGTGCCATTCATGTATCTCATTTCATTCTCCTCCTGAAAGTGGCAGCTAGAGGACATCTCACCAGGTGGAACAATGGAACAAGAGGATGGAGGACCCCCATGCTGAAGATAAGTGTGAGAGGTGCACCTGTAAGATATTAATGTCTTGTGCAAAGGCAATAAATGTCTACGGTGGGAATACCTTTTTAAAACACTAGGGGTTAAATCTGCTATGTAATATTCTATAGTTCTACAGCAAACTGTACTTTATGAAGGACACATGAGGTGAGAACCCATAGAACTTTATATTAGATAAATAATTCATAGGCTACATTATACTCATACCAGTCGTAGCTGATCTTTAATTGTTCTCCATTGGTGCTTAGAGGAATTTATCTGACTGACATGTCTCCAGGCTGACCACAGGTTTGTTATCTCAGCCTTTTCCTTATTTAAATTTGCCATCGTCTTCTCCACCTTGTGGACGTGCTTGTCCTTCAGGATCACATTCTTGTTCATCTGTAAGCCATATAACACTGCATTGATTTGGTGGTAACAGAGATTTATGCCCTCAGCTTTACTTGATCATGTTCTTATATAAAATGGATAAGTCTCGGGAATAACATTTATCATAATAAATCAACTTCAGATCTTACAGAATTTTACAATGATGCCATTCATATTCATTTTTACAATAGATTTAAAGTTGGAAAAGTGAATGTTGTATATATGATTCATATACTATATATATATATTTTTTTTTTCAATCAGTAATACTGCTTCTAAACCTCATGTACATGAGTATATGGCATATCCATGTTGTACATATCCTGAATATGGTGTATGGCCTATATAACGGCTTCATTTTCCTTTACATTTTTTAAGAAAATAAAGGGCATTGTATGCAACAACTTTACATTTTTCTTATATTTGGATTTTTTATTGTTCGAAACACTTTTTTGGTGAGACTTGATCACTTATATAATACACTTCATCACTAATCTGACAGGCTGCTTATAGATTTGGCAAGCATGGAGACCATTGTTAGGCCTCTGGCAACCCCTAAATCACCTTGTAGGAACAGGGGGTAATGGGTCACTAACTTGTGCTCATCACTGACTGTGGCTTCCAAGAGGTTAAATGCCAAGGAATTAGAGCAGTGTGTGAACTGTACAATACAGATGGCACCGACAAGCAATGGGCCAGCACCATCGCTACCTTGTAATAATAGGGCGTCAAACATTAATTACTGTCCCACCCCAAAGTATTATTATGTTAGAGAGCAAGGAAGGTTTAATGTTATACTCCATCTTTGTGAAAAATATTATCTTTTATCAGTATTAGTTAATTATATATTTTCCTATGGACATTTGATTGTATGATAAAAAAAAAAAAAAAAAAAAATCTGAAGGGCTGGGATCTGAATAAGGCCTTATTCACAAGTCTGCATTTCATGTACATGTGGCATCTGGTGTTTGACATACATATAGGATCTCAATAAATTAGAATATCTTTGAAACGTTTATTTCTGTAATTAAATTAAAAAAGTGACCTCCTATATTTTCTAGATTCTTTACACACAGAGTCTTCTATTTCAAGTGTTTTATTTCTGTAAATGTTATGGATTACAGGTAATGAAAACCCAAATCTAAGAAAGTTAGAATATTGTAAAAAAAAAAGTTCAGTATGTCACCTGCCAAGGTTTCCTAAGCCTTTAAATGGTCCCTCAGGCTGGTTCAGTAGGACACACAATCATGGAAGACGCTGATTATGAATTGTATTACTGAATCATTGAAATGAAAGAAAGTTTCAAAGATATTCTAATTTATTGACATGCACCTGTATATTGCAGAAATGCTAAACAATTCTATTGATTGACTACACAATTTCAATGGAGCTTTGACTGGTTTACCATTTAGCACCTATATCTATAAAACATTTTATATCCTCACCATTTTTATAATGTTCAAACAATTTTGCCCCATATCTTGGACGGAGAAAAGTTCATCCAGCACACTTTGGATCTGTGTATCTGATATCTCTATGGTGGCCGTGGATACTTCGTCTGGTTTTGGTGTATATGCTTCTTTTAGATGTTGGATGTGAGAATCCAGCTTAAAACATGAAAGGGACAAAACTTTGTTAGAGATATAAAATGTGTAACGAACAGAGAAAGCCCAATGTGGAGCATATTAACGGAGTGGTCAAGAATTTTAGCAGAAACAGCACCACTCTTATTTATCCATGGGCCGTGTCTGGTATTGCAGTTTCATTCAGTTGAAATAGGGTAAGCTGCAATACCAGATGTACGGCCCTGAAGCTGAATATTTAAATAAATTATCTCTGTAAATAAGGGGGGCTAGCAGGCTTGTATCCCCTTATACCCCTGCAAGAGTTGATCATGGTACAGTACACTCGCTTCACTACATACACTACGTCCTGGATCCTGTCTCGTTACTGTCACTCCGGGACCCCCCATCAAACAGTCACCTTGCTCACAGAGCTAAGGGGGCCCTAATCTAAGGCAAGGACTAGATAGCTGGCTAATACTGAAGAAAAATGTGAAGCAGGTAATATTTGCATTTAGCTATATAGTGGGCCCCAGAATGAAATCCACTGGTGGACTCTAGACACCCCACTCCGACACTGGATGTCATCACTACCTTATAATGTTATCTGTAAAACAATGATGGAGAAAGAAGAAGGTAGTGAAGAATGTCTTGAGTGAAAGATGCCAAGAAGTGCCAACAAGCCACTCTTCCTTGTCCAATAAAATTAAAGGGATTGTCCAGTTTCAGCAAATAAATATTTGTATAATGAAAAGTTATACAATTTTCCAATATACTTTCTGTATCAATTTCTCACTGTTTTCTAGATCTCTGCTTGCTGTCATTCCTTGTTTACTTCCAGTGGATAATAATCAGTCCACAGTCATGTGATGTATACACAGGTGCACAGCTCGTTACAGGACAGAGATTTGATTATGGTGCTGTGACTGTAACGAGCTGTGCACCAGCACGTCCATCATATGACCATGGACTGATTTTAATCCATAGGAAGTAAGCAAAGAATGACAGCAAGCAGAGATTTAAAAAACCGTAACAAAATGATAGAGAAAGTCTATTGGAAAATTGTACAACTTTTCATTATAAAAGCAATACCATTTATTTGTTGAAACTGGGTGACACCTTTAAGGAGACTGCCTTATCAGTCCATCGTACTGTGTGCAGAGTCTTTAATTACAAATCTAGGGCAGTACTTTTGCCTCTGGTGAAGAAAGCCCAGATACCCTCCAGACTTGATTTACCTCTTCTGATGACTTTATAAAGGCAATGTACACATTTATAACGTCTAGTTTTTCATCAATATTTTGATCCAGAGCTTTCAGTTCATCATCCAGAACTCGCAATTGGCTAAACAACACTTCAACGCCTCCAGGGGGAGCTGTCTGTGCTATTTCTCTCACCAGTTGTGCTGTAGACTCCATGAATTTGGATGTTTCCTGTTTTAAATTGCCAAAAAATAAATAAATAAAAAGAAACCTTTTAGTCTAAGGCCCCACTTTGTGGAAACGCAGCGTTTTTTGTTGGAGATTTTGCAGCGTTTTTTTGAAACAAAAGTTAGGAGTGCCTTGAAAAAGAATGGAAAATATAAAGGAAGCTCTTAGACGTTCCCCTTCTGTTAAATCCACTCCTGACTTTGTCTCAAAAAAACGCAGCAAAATCTGCAACAAAACACGCGTTTCCGCAACGTGGGGCCTTAACCTTATACTGATCACTCTTTATCTTATAGAATGGTCAATGTAAAGTATAACACATTCAGTTTACACTTATCTGTTGTATTACCTTAGTTTGTTTAGACAGTTCTCCAAGTTTATACCGCACATCCTCACATTCTCTGATACTGTCTGGATTGCTGTGACTTTCCAAATCTGCATTTATATTGTGAATCCATGTAGAGACCTGCACAACAAAAACGTGTATTGTACGAGATGTTACTAGATTTATAATTAGTGACTTACATAGAATTGAGGTGACCCCATAACAATTATCATCATCACTATAGGGCTGTAAATCAGACGGTCTGAAAGTGCACCAAATATATCACAATCGCTCATTTGAATTATAAACCCAATGCATATTTCGACATTTATGTTTGATGTTATACCATCTTTATGTTGGCTTAGATTGTGCTTAATTTTTCAGTAAAATATTTTGGCACAATGTGGTGCACATTGTTGCATTTTAAGCCATGGCCGTTACTTGCTAACCACTCCCACTTGTCTAGATAGATTGGAAAAGTTTTGAGGGTGTTGAAAACATTTGTGCTTTTTAGTGAATTCATTTACTCTGGCAGACAGGTGCATGGCATGGCTAATTTAAGAAGTGATTCTGGCCTCTTCATAAATCAGCCGCAAGTCCTAGAGTCATAATGGAAATCTACATAACATAAGAACTAGTGTAGATTTCTATTGTAACTCATGCCAGAAAATTGTTGTGAGTTATAATGAATATGTTGAGCCAAGAGTCCCCATCCCGGCCAGCCCCACTCCCCACCCACAAGCACAGAATGTGGTGAGTGAGCCCCAATAATGTCTAGAATGCAATGTGTCATTGTGCAACAAAAGTGCATCAGATTTTGGTGCAGAATAAGCCAGAAATCAGACACAGCCACAATGGTAAATATATGAAATTGTGTTTGTTTTCCCCTACACCCTTTCCATAATTCTTGGGACAATCCACCTCCCATTTGGTAGCTAACAATGCAACTCCCTTTGCTGTGGGGAGTCCTGCATAGGATGAAATCCTCTAATGGCATACGGATGAGATCAACCAGGCCTGAGCCCCCTCTGTCCCAGGGCTCCACAGCAGCTGCATGTTTAGCTCATAGACAGCATCAATATCACATGTTTTATAACCATGGTTATTCCATTACCATTTCACTCTATTTGTCTTAAAGGGAGTTTGTCAGCAGGACCCGGTATATCAACCCAGCCCATAGAAAGCTAGGCCAATGTCACCTGAATCAGTGTTTTGCCCTTGTGAATTGGTACCTCTGTTGTTGAATTATCACTATTTTGTCAATAAGCAAATTAACTCTTTGGTGCTATGAGAGTATTACTGCTTACGTCTTTGGAGCAATGAGGACGTTGCAATTGCACCAAAATGGCAAGCGGCAATACTCTGATTGCTCCAAAGAGTTCATTTGCATATTGACAAAAACAGTTATAACAATTCACAAGGGGAAAACACTGTAAGATTCAGATTACCCTAACCTAGGCTATCTATCTGCAGGGCTCAGTTGACATGCTGATTTCTGGTGACAGACCAAAAAAAAAAAAAAAACCTAAAAACTAAAAACAGCTCCAAGCTGCCCATCATAGAACGGATGCTGCTGGCAGTAGTTGTTGGACCCTAAAAGGAGTTCCCACAGAAAAAAAAAACTAATCTGGTCTTAAAAATGCAGTTTGTGATGGCATACTGACCTTTAGAATTACCTATGGAGGTCTTTATGATGAAAATCCGTGCAAACCAGATTATACGACTAACCACTTTTTAACTTTTTTAGTATTAGCATCAGGTTCTGTTTCCATATATATCTATACATGCAATTTGCTTTACCCAATGTTTGTTATTATGCTATAAAAAAAAGTTGAACATTTTCAATAAAAAAAAAAACTAAAAAAAATAAAATAAAATGCAGTTTGTGTTGCATTTGTATTGGGAAAGGGGTCTTGGTATGGTATTTGATAGCGATTCATCTTACACCCTCTTCAGCAAGGGTGTAATAGATCCCAAGCACTATTTTATAGATTTGCAGTTGGCATAACTATGTATATTTTTAGGTTTTTCTTCTGAGTATATCGCACATTATGTACTCCTGACTGTAAACATTGTACACATTACCGTCTCAAGACGATCCTCTAGTGACGCCTTTATCTCCTGTTGCTTGAGGGAATTTTCCATAGATGCAAGGCTTGGACCGATTAGCTGATCTACTCTTTTCTGAAGGTATCCAATCATTTCCTGAATTCCAGTCATCCCAGGGCTAAATATGAACCATACAGCTGTTAGCACCTCCATTGCTTTGGATAATAGCCAGGGTAATAAACATGAGATGAGAATAACTTTACCTAGAAGAAGTCAGGACTCCAAGAACTGCATTGACTAATGTCCCAGTACACACTAGGACTTGTGGAAGCATTTAACATTTGATTTGTAATAACAGACTTACATAAGGCAGTCCACCATTAAACACTGTATTAGAACTGGTTCACACAATGCAGTTTCTTCGAATTCTTTTTATACTTGTTTTGTTTTTCCATGCAAAAAAGTGGATAGGAGATACCTTCACACAGTTTGTGAACATAACGCAAATAGTAGCTCTGTTTTATCGAGGCAATTTTTTAAATTTTGCAGGTTCTTAGAGGCATTTTTGAGCCCTCCCATTGATTTCAATGGATTTTTGAGCTTTATTTCTGCCTCAAGATAGGACATAATGCGTCTTTTTTTCAGCCAACTGAAAAAAGAAGCTAGCTGACTCCCACTAAAATAAATGGGAGAAAATTTCAGGTGTTTTTGTATCTGCTTTTGTAGCTGTTTATGAGATAGAAAAACCTCAAAAACAGCTCTAAAGAAGCAGTGTGAGCATACCCTTAGGGTACGTTTGGATGTAGGAATCTGGTGCAGATTTGGGGGTGGATTCCACCCTGAATCTGCCTCCTATTGTTTTCAATGGGAGGCAGAGATGGCAGTAGGATTCTGAAAAAATCAGCGTCCTGCTCGATCTTACTGCGGATTCCACAGCTGATTCAGCCATGGATTCCACAGCTCAATACTCCCTCCTGATTAGGCCCATTCATCTGGCCCTATTCAGCAGCGGAAAGCCGTAATGAGAACCGATGCCCTACATCAGCATCACTACATCGCTGGAATCCCGCGGCTGAATATGGCAGCGGAAATTGAACAGGAATTACTGCTCATTTTCCGTCATGTGACTGTAGGTGGATTCTTTTTTTAGAATCTTTGTAGAAACAGTTCATTGATTTGTGACTATTTATGCTATAACTAAGGGCACCACATGTGTCTGAAATGTGTAAAAAAAAAAGGTTTTGGTCACACTCATGGACTTTATCTTGCCAAAGTAAAGCCATTTATTTTACTATTTTCTACTATTTTGAGGTCTTGCCCTACCTATCTCTGCATCCACATCGCAGTGTCACATAAATGTGGTAACTCCTGCTTTACTCAGTGTGGGAATGAGAGACTGAGGACTAGTGGGACCTACAAGTTTACGACATTTATGGCATATCCTGTTAATTTCTATAAATGTCTAAAATGGAAACATCTTTTAATATTTTGTGTGCCAGTCTGACCCTGGTAGTGAGCCACCATAGGACATAAACTATACAGATTGTGGTGTAAAGTCTCTATAGCCTGCAGACTGACAGGTGGAAATAATACTGCATGGAATATGACGTTCAACTCTCTGCCCTTTAGGATCATATCACTGTCAACAGGAATAATTGAGTTAATAAAAGGAAATCTTATGGAATTGCTATATCATAAGATTATAAAATATTATAATCATAAAATTTTATGTATCTGTTTCTTATGTACCTTCCAGCCAGATTATAGCATAAAAGTTGTAATATTTTATCTCAATAATTCAACTTCCTTGTGACAAAATCCTATTTAATCCCAAAGTGGGCAGAGCAGGAGCAGTAAAGTGTTCTTCTATGACTGCGGATGAAACTGACACAGCGCTAATCTCAGAGAGTATTATCAGAATCCTCATATATCTACATTATGCAAAGCTCCTCATTAATCGGCCAATACAACCAGTGGTTAGCATACTTCTCAGATATCATTATGTCTACGGAAGAAATATGGCCAGATATGATCAGTGGAGAGCCTTAGAATCATTTGGAAAAGGTAGCACTTATACCATACACCATGCAGAATTTTCATGATCAAATGAGTAAAAATTGTCAATTGACTTCTGTTTGGATAATCATTCAAATTTAAAAAAATATGTATTAAAATTACAACAAGATAATTTGTGTAAATTGTGATTACTGAGTCACTTTAGAAAATGTCTGCAAGGTTAGTATTGACCTGGAAAACCACCACACTGCAAATTTATAATAATTTGCTCATTGTAGGCAGTGGAATAGATGTGTACAAACATTTCAGTGTCAGTAAGAAAGATATACTGATAAGGAATTAAGATTGGGAGCCCTACTTGAGACAGTGAGTAATGACAATGAGGGAATTTATTAGGACTGACATTTCCTCTGCCAGTCTTAAGTCGTTCTCCACTGGCACAAGATGTGCCTGAATTATTAAGAGGCTCCGACTTCTTAGGCTAAGGCCCCACGTAGCGTCTCACAGCAAAAAAGCACTGCGGGAAAAACCACGGTGGCAACACATTGCGGTTCTTCCCGCAGCGATTTGCACAGAAAGTTCGCAGAGGTTTCCTCTGCGGACTTTCTGCTTCAATTATACCTATAGGGAAACAAGTTGGCGTTTCTGTAGGTATAATTGACATGCTGCAATTTCCATAACCACAACAGTTTTGGAAATCACTGCGTGTCCGCTGTGCGTATTTTACCGCAAAGTGGGGATGGGATTCGCTAGAATACCATCCACTTTACTGTGGCTGTAAAATGCCACATTTTTTTTCTGTGGTGTTTCCACCACATGGGGCCCCAGCCTTAAAGTGGTTTTGCCATTGAGTATAGGATAGGGAATAAGTATCTGATTCCTGGGGACCAATGATGAGAAGAATGGGGTACAAAAAGACCCCCCATGCCTGTTTCTTGTGAATAGAGCAAAGGTGCGTTTGCATGACCAGCACTCTATTTTCCACTATGGGGCTACCAGAGATTAAAGTTCCGGACAGCCCCATATTAGTGGTCATGTAAGTGCACAGATGGGAGTCTTTTGTTCCCTGTTCTCCTATTCGCAAGGGAACCCTGCAGTCCGACCCCCAGCAATGGGACATTTATCACTTATCACAATTCTGGTACATCTTGCGAGGTTCCATGGGGCAAAATTGAAATTTATGTCAATCAGGGACTTGTCGTAGATTTGAGGTATAATTCACACCAGTTTTCAGAAAATCTCTCAGGTCGATGGTTTTTGGCCCCAGCCCGCCTTGATCCTTGATCTGCCTTTGGGCTGCTCCACCCACATTTTTGAAAAGCGCTGAGCAGGTAGTAAAATGGTGAAAGTGACACATTTCTTAGGCATTTTTAAGGAAAATGTACAGTTAGGTTTCTGGCTCAAATCCAGCTATATATAATCTACTAATTTACTCTAACAGTTTGACGCTAGGTTCACGCTAGGGGATGGGGACCCGAACTACGGAGAGCTTGTCCACTAAAAAAGCGATTACCCATGGACCCCATAGACTATCATGGGGTCTGTTGTGTTTCAGTATAAAACTGGCAGAGCGAAAAGCCCTCCATGCTGGACTTTTCTCTCCGCCAATTTTAGGCAGAATCTGCGGTGGGAGACTCCAACAGTAGTGGTTGAGCTGCAGTATGGGGGTGCCATCATGTGTACACCACTTGTGGACGTATCCTAAGGTGTATGTACAATTGTGGTTAATTTAATAATTGCCATTTTTTCCCACAGAATTGAATAGGATGTCATCAATCATGATTAACTTAGACATATTGCAAAAAAAGCTAGTGTGAATACATGCCAAATATAAGCTGAAGAACATATAAATCAGTTCATTGAAGTGACCTGGTTTCTATCGGAGTATTACACAAGCCACATCTCAACATTTGGTTAAGTTACGATTGACCTTTATGTGTAAAACACAGTTTTGAGAGAATACTTTCTTGTTTAGACATCTGCTGAGGCATCCTGTAGTCAGTGACTATCCTGAGGCTTGTTTGTCACTGTGTACTAATTGATATTACAGTTCGCTGAGGAGATGTTGTCTCTGAGCTGCCTGTCATAACAGTGAAGTGGTGGAAACAGGTGCTGTATGTACGGCTGTCACCACTGACAGCGGGCATGTCCATAGGCCACACCATGTACCCACCTCCGCACGAACACTAGGTATATACTACATCGCTTGTAATGTCATCTACAGAAACCATTCACTTTACTGGAATCTTATCACAAATGAACAATTCTATCACATGTACACACCCAGCCATGATTTCCTTATTGTGCCCTGGTTATCTTCTGATACCTGTAGTGTCCCTGCCTGATAACCTAGCTACAATAAGGAAATCATGGCTGGGTTTCTGACAAGTCCCAAACCATAGAAAGTTCCTGCATTCATGGTTGTATCCATTGGCAACTGGTGAACACAACAGACTGTCACCACTAATACAGTTAGAGAAAATCTTTAAAACTGCAGAATTAGATTTCAAAAAATTATTAATTTTTAATTGGCTACAAGTCTAAATATGGTTACGTTCATGGGATAATCCCTTTAATATTTTCTTTATTGTGGACTACTACTATAACCAGCTCTGCTTGTAGGTTTTTGCCTGGGATTGTGGCTTTCATGTATGTTGGGAGTTGTAGCTTTGTAACAACTGGAGACCTACAGGTTGCAGACTAATGATAATGTGGGCATTTGATGTGGGTTTTGACATGATTATGGGTCTGGGGTCTGTAATTTATGGATCTGGAGGGACAAAAATTAATAAAAGGAATTAGGTCTAAACTAACTGAAACTGCACCACAACTGTTAGTGAGGGACAAGTGGGCCCAGTACCACAAAGGGGCAGATTTACTAATGATAATGTGGCAGAATACTGGGGCAATTTGCACCAAATACACTACATTTATTAACTGTTTTAGGCTAAGGCCCCACGTAGCAAAGCGCAGGAAAAAAACGCAGCGTTTTTGCAGAGTTTTCCCACTGCGGACTTTCTGCCCTTATTATACCTATAGGGAAAACCCAAGCAATTCCACAGGTATAATTGACATGCTGCGATTTTCACAGCTTTTCCACAGAGGATTTTTTTCTGTAATGTGTGGATGGGATCAGCCACTTTGAAGGTACTGTAAAATGCAGTTTTTTTTGCCACAGCGTTTCCACAGCGGCAGAAACGCTGCTTTTTCACAATATAGGGCTTCAGGCTCAGACACTGGGGGTTATTTATCATCTGGCCCTTTTTTGGCCATACCTTTCGCAGATGCGTCTTTTTTAGACTAGTTTTACTGTGGTGCTTATTTCTGATGTCGGCGCAACTCCTTGTTAAATGTTGAGCACATTAGTTAGTGTAGATTCACCTTTTAGGCCATGTGCACTTTGACCCTTTTTTGTTCAAAAAGGCGCAAAAAAGGCGCAAATGCCCCTTTCTAATGCATTCTAACCTGACAGGCTCTTTTACGCTGCCCATGGACCAGAGGGCATTTGCGTCTATTTTACACCTTTTTAAAAAAGGCGCAATTCATAAATACAGTGTAAAAAGGATCTCCATTTAGGCCACACCACCTTTTCTCACCAAAAAGCAAAAGTGGCGAGAGCAGCATAACAGCATAAATGAAGTGGAGGGCAGAAAAAGATCTCAAAAAGGCGCAATTTAGGCCAAAAAAGGCACAAGTAGCTTAATAAATGTGCCCCACTTTTTGTGATTTTTACAAGTGGGGGAGGGGCATGGCAAAATATATGGAGCTTTTATGAAAGGAGGCAGATTTTAAGTTGCAAAACTGTGTGCCTAAAAAGTGCAATAAAATTTTTTGTGCATTTTTTTTTTTTATCAGAAAAATGTTTACACAATAGGTCAAACAATTGGACACGTGAATAGCCTCATAGACTGTTTTTTTTTTTGTTTTTTTTTTTTGTTTTTTTAATCACCATGTACCAGCTGTTTATCACATTCCTGTGAACTGAGCCTAAAGAGAGTAAAGCTCCAAAATCTTTTTTTCTCTATGATGATTCTCTTAAAAATAAAAGGAACTCTCTGGTGGAAATTGTGCAATGAAAAACAACCACAGACAGTGGAAAGACAGTGCTTGTAAATCTGACAATGTGCACATTTTCTACATTAACATTTCCATTTTAAGTTTAAATCCAATCCCTTTAAACCCATTTAGTGTCCACCTTGGAAACAGTCATGGTTGTCATAGTCATGTTTACACATCATCACTGACCTGAAAGGTGATTTCTTGAGAAGAGCCTGCCCCTTGTGGAAAGCTTCAGAAGTACACCTCTGGATCTCAGCTTCAGCTTCATTTTGCTTTGCTGCCAGTTGAAGCCCACTTAGAGATTGCATCTTCAGATGTTTCAGGTAAGACTCCATGCTTCCAAGCTTGTCAAAAGACTGTAAAAGCAAAATTCTATCAAGGTGAAATGTCCATCCATGACCTTGTGACCACTGATAGTTTAGAGAATCCCATGGGTTATTAATATAGCACTGATCCTATAACATGCTTGCATTGTGATAGCTCTGTCCTATGATACATCACCCTCACAATCAGAAGTGTGAGATGACAATCTCCGCTCTATGTGATTGACACATGTGCTGTGTATACACCTGGTGCTAGTGCATAATCACAATGGCTGGTATTACATTATATTACAGTTGCTACTATAACATGGTTACTAATACTATTTTAAAAATATGGCATTCAATATATGTAAAACTTTCAGTTTCAATTATTTAATTATATTTTTATATGTATAATTTATATGCAATAATATGCCAGTTATAATTGATGTACTCTACTTAATATATAGTACAGTCATGGCCAAAAGTTTTGAGAATGACACAAATATTATATTTTCACATGATCTGCTGCCCTCTGGTTTTTATGTGTGTTTGTCAGATGTTTTTATCACATACAGAAATATAATTGCATTCATATTATGAGTAACAGAAGCTTATATTGACAGTTAGAATAAGTTAATGCAGCAAGTCAATATTTGCAGTGTGGACCCTTCTTCTTCAGGACCTCTGCAATTCTCCCTGGCATGCTCTCAATCAACTTCTGGACCAAATCCTGACTGATAGCAGTCCATTCTTGCAGAATCAATGCTTTAATTTTGTCTGAATTTGTTGGTTTTTGTTTGTCCACCCGTCTCTTGATGATTGACCACAAGTTCTCAATGGGATTAAGATCTGGGGAGTTTCCAGGCCATGGACCCAAAATCTCTATGTTTTGTTCCCTGAGCCATTTAGTTATCACCTTTGCTTTATGGCAAGGTGCTCCATCATGCTGGAAAAGGCATTGTTGAGCGCCAAACTGCTCTTGGACGGTTGGGAGAAGTTGCTCTTGGAGGACATTCTGGTACCATTCTTTATTCATGGCTGTGTTTTTAGGCAAGACTGTGAGAGAGCCGATTCCCTTGGCTGAGAAGCAACCCCACACATGAATGGTTTCAGGATGCTTTATAGTTGGCATGAGACAAGACTGGTGGTAGCGCTCACCTCTTCTTCTCCGAATAAGCTGTTTTCCAGATGTTCCAAACAATCGAAAAGGGGATTCATCAGAGAAAATGACTTTACCCCAGTCCTCAGCAGTCCACTCCCTGTACCTTTTGCAGAATATCAGTCTGTCCCTGATGTTTTTTCTGGAGAGAAGTGGCTTCTTTGCTGCCCTCCTTGAGACCAGGCCTTGCTCCAAGAGTCTCCGCCTCACAGTGCGTGCAGATGCACTCACACCTGCCTGCTGCCATTCCTCAGCAAGCTCTGCACTGCTGGTAGCCTGATCCCGCAGCTGAAACACTTTCAAGAGACGGTCCTGCCGCTTGCTGGTCTTTCTTGGGCACCCTGGAGCCTTTTTGGCACCAATGGAACCTCTCTCCTTGAAGTTCTTGATGATGCGATAGATTGTTGACTGAGGTGCAATCTTTCTAGCTGCAATACTCTTCCCAGTTAGGCCATTTTTGTGCAGTGCAATGATGACTGCACGTGTTTCTTTAGAGATAACCATGGTTAACAGAAGAGAAACAATGATGGCAAGCACCAGCCTCCTTTTAAAGTGTCCAGTGGTGTCATTCTTACTTAATCATGACAGATTGATCTCCAGCCCTGTCCTCATCAACACCCACACCTGTGTTAATGGAGCAATCACTGAAACGATGTTAGGTGGTCCTTTTAAGGCAGGGCTGCAATGATGTTGAAATGTGTTTTGGGGGATAAAGTTCATTTTCTAGGCAAATATTGACTTTGCAAGTAATTGCTGTTAAGCTGATCACTATTTATAACATTCTGGAGTATATGCAAATTGCCATTAGAAAAACTGAAGCAGTAGACTTTGTAAAAATTAATATTTGTATCATTCTCAAAACTTTTGGCCATGACTGTATATGTACCATAAGGGGTACATGCCACACCATCAGAGAGTATGTACCTATGGTGATGTGCCGCCCTGTGTACTGTATAGTCATAAAAGTACAGTACTTTGGTGTAACTCAGTGAAGTGCTCCATCTGCTGACTTCTTTGTAATACTACATTTGTGCCTGGGCAAGTGGTATATACAGCATATCCGTGTCATGTTTTCTGTTCTGTTATACAACACTCATTCTCACATTCAGGTTTTCTGATGCAGTTCTTGAAGCCAAAACCAGGTTGGATTGAAAAAAAAAAAAAAAAAAGCAATACCTGTTCTCTATACTCTTGCTCCTTTATTATACATATCTGATTTGGCTTAAAAAACATGCATCTTAACCTGAACGTGTGAACCCACCCGTACATGTTTACCTGTAATTTAATATTCACCCCTCTGGCCCAGGTGTGTTTAATGAGCAGGAGGCTTCAGGTGGGAATCCGCCTAGTAGCATTCAGTCTGATGTCTCAGACCACACGGATAGGTGAGCTTATGTCATCTGTTTACATGTTAATTGTGGGGCAGGAAGGGGCTATACAACAAAGATGCGCCCCATTTACACCAGAAACCAGGTGTGGCTAGGTTAGTATATTCCCACCAGTGTCTTTGTGGTGGAATGCCTTTGGTAATGGCTGTGGATTTCCTACTTCTTTCATCTTTTGCATTGCAAAGGGTGAAAGTCATGGGGGAAATCTGCAGCATAAACTGACATGCTGCAACTTGCAAACCTTCACTGCTGATCAATTTTTTTTTTTTGCAGAATGCAGAAGCTGCACATTGCAGGGATAGGCCACTAATCTGCTGCCAATACTTCTCTTTGGAGCCCATTCTTTCTGCTCTTTCAGGTGATGTGTTCTCTATAAAATCGCCTCATCTGGCTAATTATTTTACTATAATTTTGATCCAGCTTTGTATTACTTAACATCATGAAAACTTCTGGCTATTGTTACAAAGCTACTGAAAGCATTTCCATTACTAGGACTGCCTGCCAAGCTTCACATTTCCTGCCTGCTTACCTTGTTAACGCATTTAAAAAAGAGATTGGCTTCCAGTAAAAGTGCTTGCCTCCGATCCATCAGATTCCAGTATTCAGTATGGAGCGCATTCAATTCTTTATATGAGTTGTTTAGCTTCTCTCCATCTGCACAGTCCTTCAGGGCGGCCAGACTGTCCGCCTCTGCTTTCAGCTTCTGGATGGTTGATGTCCATTGCTTTTAAAAGCAAGAAAAAAAAAAAGTAAAGCCATATCCCAGCATTATGTATACATAGAGTTCCCATTGTGCACCATGGGCGATAGTCTTAATATTGAGAGTGCTGGCGGAAGATGCACCAGAATTATTGAGAGGTTCCGGCCTCTCAATAATTCTGGCATACCGATAGAGGTCCTGTGCTCCAGAATTAAAATCTACTCCAGTCTTGCTGCATCGTGGTGTCTGCAGCTGCCAGCGATTGACTTCAATGGTTATATGTCCATGTTAAAATGTCATCAGTGGTGGTCAGGATACAGAGGCCTGGAAAGCAGTGGGTGTATTATATATGGTCTTAGTAGTGAAGTGGTTAATCCTCAGGCACATAGAGCTTATACACATTTTAGACTATAATACATCAACACTCATTACTTTTTCTGCCCATTAGCTGACTTCTAATAGAAAATGTACTTATACCTGATCTCTCCTCAGGTTACGCCATTATCTGCTCTTATCTCTGTGGTATCCTTTCACAGTGATGTGCGTTTACTGCGGGAAATGAGCTCATGCTTCTCAATAAGGTATTTGGAAATGTCTGATCTCTATAGAAACTGTCTGAAATGTATCTACACTGTCTATATTGTATATTTCTCATTTGTAGCATGCTAACTTGCATAGAATATGGAAGATCCTAGCTTGTTATAGACTTAAAATGTTTGAGACCTCTAAGCTTTCAAGTGCATGGCTTTACATGAAGTTACATATTGAGGAACTGTCCTTAGGATAGATCTTCATTATCTAATTGGTGGTGTGTGATACCCAGGACCAGCACAGATCAGCTTTACAGGCCAATTACATCATGCTTATTTCTCACATGGCATATTTACAGTGAATGGGACTGAGCTGTGATACCAAGCACAGCCCCTATGCAATGTATGGAGCTGTGATTAGTATTCAGTGAAAGGGCTTCAGTGCTCATCCAAAGCTTTTAAAACAGCTGGTTGGTGGGGTGCCAGGTGTCAGACCCACAACAATCTGATATTGATGACATATGCTAAGCTTTATTGTGCCTTTTTGGATTTTCCATATTCATTCATTATGTGATTTCCTGAATTTCCTGCTTTTGTGTATATATTTTTCATTTGGTTTTTTCTTGGATTCCCCCATGTATTTATATGTGTTTGTATTTATTAGTTTATCAATAAATTATGAGATTTGTTTTTTACCTTTGTGCGGGCATGAATTTGTTTTTTTGTTGACTTGTTATTACTTGTCCCGCACGTATTTGGTTATTGGCCCAATAGTATTTTGTTCTCATTATTCCTGTATTTTTACAGAGGTAGCGCATCCATTATTTATTATGGATTTTAGGGCACGTGAAGTGTCTTGGCAGATCCAGATTGACGCGGTGTTTGGGGGAACGGGATTGACCATGAGGTGTTTGTTACTTAGGTGGGTTTTTTCAGGACTTTTTACCTATGTTATATATGGTCTCCTTAGCACATATTTTATATTATGATCTGTGGTTCATTTCTTAATAGTTCAAAGGTGTATTTTTTACACAGAGATCTTGATTACCCATTTTGATCAAATATATATATTTTATACTGTGCCTTTTTGGATTTTCCATATTCATTCATTCATTATGTGATTTCCTGGATTTCCTGCTTTTGTGTATATATTTTTCATTTGTTTTTTTCTTGGATTCCCCCATGTGTTTATATGTGTTTGTATTTATTAGTTTATCAATAAATTATGAGATTTGTTTTTTACCTTTGTGCGGGCATGAATTTGTTTTTTGACTTATTACTTGTCCCGTACGTATTTTGTCATTATTTGGTTATTGGCCCAATAGTATTTTGTTCTCACTATGCTAAGCTTTGCCAGAGTCCTAACTGGAGCTCCACTTTAAGGCTAAGGCCCCACGTTGCGGAAATGCAGCTTTTTTTGTTGTAGATTTTGCTGCGGTTTTTTGAGCCAAAGTCAGGAGTGGGTTGAGCAGAAAGGAGAAGTATAAGAACTTCCTATATATTTCCCATCCCTTTTGTAGCCACTCCTAGGTTTGGATCAAAAAACCACAGCAAAATCTGCAACAAAAAAGCAGCTTTTCCGTAACGTGGGGCCTCAGCCTAAAAGGGTTTTCCATGGTTATCAATTGATGACACCCAGGCCCCCTTCTGATCAGTTGTTTGGGTGAGGGCTGTGGCCTCTCTTCAGAAAACCAAGCACAACACTGTACAAGTGACTGTGCTTGTATCGTATTCCAGCCCTATTTATTTGAATTGGACCGATGAATGTGACGTCACATGGCCTGTGAAGCAGATCGGTGCTTAGGGAGTGCTGCTATCGCTTCAAGCAGCTGATCTGCATGGGTCCCAGGTGATGGACTCCTGCTAATCATCAATCATTATTGGCGTTCATCAAGTATATGAGGGGCCTATGGCATTTGTTTTCAGAAAACATGTTCACAAAGAGCAAAGTGTACAGATAAGTATAAGTGGCATAAAAGCAAAATTTATAAAACCAGCATATGAACCATTATTAGCTATGCATCTCTTCTCTCTCTCTCTCTCTCTCTCTCTCTCTCTCTCTCTCTCTCTCTCATAAATAAATATATTAATTTGACTAAACTTTTCAATAAAGTGAAAGGCAATTACTATGCCAACTCATACCTCCTGACCGTATGCCTCAAAGGGGCACTCTTCTGGCATATAATGGGTCCAACATGGCCTTAGTAATGTCAATTCAAACTATAATAGTAACAGGATAAAGCAGAAGACATCCCAGACAAATAAAATGTATTTATATGGGATGGATGAAAATAGATAAAAAAAAAATCCACAAGTTTTAAAATTCCATAAAAAAAATGAATAAGGACAAGGATATTTTGAAAGAAGAAATGTAAAATACTGCCAATAGATGGCAGTACAGGCCCATAGTCTGGGCTTGCTGTATAAATAGCAGACAGGCATCAATGAAATGTATTTCGCCTCCAGCAACCACACATTGAGAAGTTGTTCCATTCATAGCTTTATTGATGTAATATTTAGATACTTCTTGTGTTCTTAAATTTGTCATGTGAGAATTCTCAGGCTTTAACTGGGGCTAAACTGAATATGTGTGCGAATTAGGTTTACAGCTCCTGAAAAATATTGTGTGGCCCAAACTTATCCTGCTTCATTTATTCCCACACACAATTCCCTTCCTCCTGCATTGGCTTGGCTGATGCCATTGGGGTAGATTTATTATCTCCTTATGGCTAAGACCCCCCCCCCCCCCCCCCGTAGCGAGCTGCAGCAAAAAAAACTGCGGTGGAACCACATTGCGTTTTTTTTTTCCCGCAGCATTTTTCAGAGAGAGTCTGTAGAGTTCTGTCCTTTGTAGACTTTCTGCCCCTATTATAACTATATGGAAAACACCAGCGTTTCCATAGGTATAATTGACATGCTGCGATTTACAAAAACATAAAGCGTTTTTGAAAACGCAGCTTTACCACTGCAGATTATTTTTTTTTCCTGCAATGTGTGGATGTGATGTGCGGCATTTGGCTGTTATTGAGTTAAACTAGTGGTAAACAAAATCACCTTAAGGCTGAGGCCCCATGTTGCGGAAAAGCAGCTTTTCTTGTTTTTTGAGCAAAAACCAAGAATGGCTACAAAAGGAAAGGGAAATATATACTTCTATCTTTTGCTCAATCCACTCCTGTCTTTGGCTCAAAAACACACAACAAAATCTGCAATAAAAAAAAAAACTGTGTTTCTGCAATGTGGAACCTTGGGGCGGGTTCCAGGGACACTTTAACCATAGGTTCAACGGTGCACTTGCATTGGGTCCTATGGTAGCAGGGGCCCCCTTAGGACAGTACTGCATTTGTGCTCCCACTGTTCTGGGCTGCCCCAACTTCAGCTCATCTGTGTCCTAAGGATGCATACAATGATGAAGCAGAGAGTCGTCCGCTTCCCTGCTTCACCATTCATCCCCTCTCTTCCCTGGAAGCTGCAGGCACGATGTTATGACATCACTTTCCCATATACACAGGACAGGGGGTTAAGTGTCCATAATGTGACAACCCCTTTAAGTTATCAACAAGTGGTGAGTTGTTTTTCTCTTCTGTTCTTCCCTCCTTTTTTTTTTTTTTTTTTTTTTTTTTTACTATGGATAATGCACACAGTGATGTATCCGTACAGAAATAATGCACAATGAGATGTCACAGTATTGGGATAATTTACACAGCGATGCCACAGTATAGGGATAATGCACACAGCAATGTCATAGTATAAGGATAATGCACACACAGATGTCACTGTATAGGGATAAAGCACACAGCGATGTGATAGGTATAAGGCTAATGTACACAGTGATGCCACAGTATAGGGATAATGCACACAGTGATGTCACAGTATTGGGATAATGAACACAGCGATGTCACAGTATAGGGATAAAGCATACAGCGATGTGATAGGTATAAGGATAATGTACATATTGATGTTGCAGTATAGGGATAATGCACACAGCGATGTCATAGTAGAAGGATAATGCATACAGTGATGTAACAGTTCAGGTATAGTATCCATAAGGATCACTAATTGCACCCTAGGTCTCAGTAGAAATGATCCCCCTTAGTTGTTGGGCCCCATTGCAGCAGCAGTGTCTGCTACCTTTAAAGTGAAGAGATCACCAACTCTACTCCAAGAATAGAGTATTATATAAGAAGCAATTCCTTTAGTAGCTGTATCTCTGGCCTGGACAATTCTTGCAGCTTCATATTCTGCTGCTAGTCTTCTGGAGTGGCAGCAATTTGGGAAACAGCTGTCTTCTACCTCCTTGTGAGCACACTAATATCAGCAATATTTTTAGCATCAGGGGGCCGGCAGCTACCCCACTGCTCAGGAAACTACACATGAGCGGATTCATGGAAGCTGCTTGTTGTAACTATCTTTTTATGATCACTGTAGTCTCAGACGCAACAAGGTGCAGGCAACTGTGCCTCTCCCAATCCACTTGAGCCGAGTGTGCATGTGTACTGAATGGAAAAGGAGAGGAAGTCTCTGCCAGACACCTCTAGCATAGTTAGTCTGCCCTATAGAAATAGATGGATTCTGGTGACAATTATTTATTTTGTATGTCTGTAGCTCCAGCATTAGGAGGTGTTCATACAGCAGATTTGTTGCAGAAATTTCTGAAACTGAAAATCAGTATCGTACAGCTTAATGGGTTTGTTTTCAATGAAATCATCGGAACAGTCACAAAAAATTTCTGGAACACATCTCCAGCGTGTGAATTTACCCTAATAACCATCTGCAGAGTTACAGGATTTCTATTGTAATATATAATATTATACAAATAAATAATATAGTGTAGGATGGTAAGAGTATTAGTTATGGTCTAGGGCAGTACATGGTACCTATAAATTCCTAGCTTCCCCTCACAACCATACAGCCTCTAGTTGTCCCCTCTAGTTCTATTTACTGTGTACATTCTCCATTGAACTCGCTAGTACATTAGTCGCAACAGATAAGGATTATGCCACGAAAAACATCTAGCAGATATCCACAGGAAAGGTGATAAACGTACAGTATGGCCACTTGGAACTCCCACCAATCAATAGATTAGGGGTCCCAAACCTGGAGCACTGTTCACTCGTGTTCCCTGACTCTAGTTTATGGGTCTGCAGAATATATCACTTAGCAGTTTCGGTCTGCCCCGTAGATACTGAGCAGAGCAACAGTTCTAGTGATCGGGTAGGGTCCCCAGCGATCACACATTTATCACCTATGCTGTGGATAGTAGATATTATTGTGGGATAAATGTGGTGTAACCTGCTGTTGAGCTCTTATCATAGAGCTGACTATTGTCTATTAAAGGGGTATTCCCAGGAACATAACCATATTTACATTTATAGACAATGAAAACTTAAAAGTTTATACATTTTTACAAAAACAAAATTTTACAAAATTTGCACTGTTCGCCTTTAACCATCATAGTGGTGACAGCCGTTTGTCTTGATTGGTTGCCAATGGATATGACCATCAATGGGGAAACTTTCTATGTTCTAGGATTTGTTAGAAACCCAACCATAATTTCTTATGCAGGGATCCTGGCAGTTCCAGACAGGGGCACGTCTTCCTTGAGGCGATCTGAGGTGGATGGGTGATTATCAGCCGCTATACAATAAATAGCGGCCTAATAGATCACTGTATGGGGCCCAAGAAAGGGGATCATATACTGTGTGGGAACCAAAAAAAAGGAAGTATGCTATGTTGGGGCCAAATAAAGGGGGTGTTATACTATGTGGGGCCAAATAAGGGGATTATTTTTTTATCTGCAAATGGTGGGGGGGCATCGTACAATTTTTATTAGGGGGCCCCATTACACAGTCAAAGATAGCCGGGTTGAGTATTTTCTTTTTTTCTTTGTGGGGGGGGGGGGTAGGGTACATTTGTAAACTTCACCTCAAGCAGCAGAGAGGCTAGGTTTACCCCTGGTCCCAGAACATAGAAAGTTTCTGCATTTATGGTCATATCCTTTGGCAACCCATCAAGACAACAGACTGTCAGCACTCTGACTGTTAGAGAAATTCTTTAAACCTCTGCAAACTTCCAATTGTCTACAAATATAAATATGATTATGTTTGTGGGAAAACCTCTCTAATGAAATATTTGCACCATCATTGCGCTTGCACTGTAATAGGGATTTTAGTATACTGTGACTTTACCTTAGAGTCGAGTACAAGCTGCTTGTGTTTAATCAGTAGCTCCTCGTTTTCTGTCAGTGATGCCCCCAACTGGACATCCGTCAGATATAAGTCTATCTGCTTCTTCAGCCAAGAGGTAACCTATGGTAAAAGTAAATTCTGTTATTAGTCATGACTAGTCCATTCTACAATAAAGAGTATGGGTTAAGATAATGCGGTCAGTTTGGACCCATTGTAGGGCCAGGATTTTTGTCTGAAAAGGCACTAAAGACTATGAATGTGGGTCCCACAGGCTGTGGTCCTGGTATAATATTGCATCATCAGCAGTTGTGTAACTAAAGTCTTGTGGGCCCCGGTGCAGTCTTTTTCCAGGGCCCCCTACCTCATCCCTACAGTGAATTCTTGATAGTAATGGTTACGGGTGCTAAGGAGTTTAATCAACCTTAGTGTGATTAGGGTAATCTGTGGGACTCCTTGGTTTATGGGCAGGATGGAAGCTGCAATCTCAATACTGATGCCAGTGCTTATGGGCCCCCTAAGGCTCCTGGGCCCTGGTGCGACTGCACCCTCTGCACACCCTCAAGTTACGCCCCTGATCACCACTGTGGACTTTGATTGTCTGACAGACGTCTAAACCACCTCTCCAACCCCCTACAGAGAGCGAATGATCATTCAGCTGTCTATGACCAGAATAATACTAATACTAAAATAATATTACTAGAAATAATCATTATAATCAAACTCCCTGCCATGTATAATTATATCATATTAGGAAAGTGGAAAAATGGCAATATATTATATTAGTGACAATTATCTTCTGCTTTTTCCCTACCATATTGGCACACTGGCACTGTTATCTTATCACAGATGAACCCAGATTGGAAAACAATGATGAAGTCCATCCAGTCTCCATTTTGGCAGTGTGAATTGTTTGCCGCATGCCCTGTAGGCCTTTATTTCAAGCTGCTGGATTGAATAGCAGCTGTTCTTTCCTCAGAATCGTGTCATTCTCTAAATTCTCAGTGTCTGATTCTCTGCTACCTGCCGCAGTTATGTGACAATGATCTGCTTAAGGATAACATGCCAGTCACGTGCAGGGTACTGGAGTGCCAGCATGGTAACAATACCGTACCCTGACAATGTGGCCTGTCATGAAGCTTCCTTGAATAAAGAGATTTTCTGGGAATTGTATATCGATGGCCTATCCTTACGATAGGTCACCAATATATAATAGGTGAGGATCCAACACCCTCACAGATCACCTGCTTGAAAAGGCTGTGACACTCACTTCCCTGTTCCGATGAGTTAACGTTCAACAATTACACGATAAAGCAGCTGCTCAAGTGAATGGGGCTGAGCTGCAATTTCAAGCACAGCTATGCAATGCATGGCACTGTGCTTGGTATCTGGTGAAGAGGCCACTGCATTTGCCCAAATGCTGTGGCCTCTTAAAACAGCTGATCTTTGGGGGTCCAGGTGTAGAGCCCCCATCAATCACATATTGATGACCTATGCTAACAAACAAAAAGCATGTCACTTGCCCAGTAAGTATATATAACAATACCCCCTACCCTTCCTCTGAGAGATTTTTCTAGCGCTCTGAGTACTCCGCCCTCCCTTTCCCTACCCTACTTACCTATACTAAAATCTATTACAGGATTTATCTATTTCTGTTATATGTATATATGCCTTTTCAAGAAATGCATGAGAGAAAAAAAATGTATAACAAAAGGGTAACCCATGTTCAATGGGGCATCTGAGATGCAGGTAATCCTCCTGCTTTCGACCCTTCAATTACCAAGGTTACATAGTTAGTACGGTTGAAAAAAAACATATGTCCATCAAATTCAACCAGGGGATGGGAAAGGGCAAGCTGTGGTGAAAACCCAGGGCATACTGTATGTTGAAAACCCTCCAGTGCAGATCAGTATGTGCTGTATGGTCTTGGCTCAGCATGTGTATGACATTAGGTTAAATCTCTTACACTTGTTGCTACTGTACATTGTAGCTGGTTAGTCACCAATGAGTCTGTGGTGGCTAATCCTCAGTCAGTATGTCCCGTGGGGGCCCAGCCATAAAGAGGACCATTCACCACCTCCACCAATTCTAGTTTTTAGCATTTGTTAATGGGCGCGACTTCACTAATTCCAGCTCAATTGGAATTTTTCTTCTCTAACCCCCACCATTCCTGATCAACAAGTGCAGTTAGTTTTAGTGCTATTTAAGCTCTGTATTGTCAGAAGGGCAGTGTCAGGCAGGGGGTGTGATTCAAAGCTCCAATCAGAGGCAGCCAGTGTCAGAACTCAGAATCACACACCTTGTCTGCTCCTGCCTGACACTGCCCTTCTGACAGTACAGAGACTAAATAGCATATCAGGCACCAAAACTAACAGCATTGATTGCTCAGGAATGGTGGAAGCTAGAGAAAAAATTCCGACTGTTAAAGAATCAGTGGACGAAAGCCTATTAATTCATGTAAAGAACTTAAGGCTAGGTTCACATCTGCATTGGAGTTTCCTTAGTTGCTGCAGATTCTGCCGATTTCAGAAAAAATGGCAGAAACCAACAGACACCCGGCAGACCCATTATAGTCTATGGGGTCTGCAGGTAACCACTGTTTTAGTGGACAGGCTCTGTGTTGTTCGGTTCTCCTGGCAGACCTGAACAACGGAGAGCCCGACGCAAGTATGAGCCTAGCCTGACTTGAAGTGATGAAAGATGGTCTTTAAAGCAGCTGTCTGTTCTGGCTAATAGCAAGGAGGGATACCCCATTCCATTCTACAGTATATGTAATAACAGAACATACTTATACAGTTTGTCCTAGCAGAACAATTATTTAATTTATCAAGATACTCATTTAATTTTTTTCTATATGGCAGAAAAAAACAGAATGACCTCTATGTAACATGAATCAGTGTCCATGGCATAATATATAAATCATGGAATTTTTTTCATAGGATCATCAAAATGATATTTTCGCTATTACAGTTCAATGTGAATTAAGTGTCCTGAAAATCCTTTGTATTATCTGTCATGCCAAGACTTGTAGACCAAGCACACGGGCACACCAGATGGTGAGCTTTTAAAGACCTCTGATGTGCCACTGTGCAGGGAGGTGACCAGCCCCACAGATGGGTAAACACATTCAATAGCATTGTGCTCTGACACTAACTCTGCAGCTGTGACCTGGAGGAACAGGTGTTCAGTTTATTTTCTCCCCGTGTTACCTTGTCTTCCTGTTGGTGCCACTGACTAACGTGTAAGACCTGCTCCAGCCTTTGTCGGCGTTGCCTCATCTGCTCGTCCAGCTGCCGTCTCCTGTCCTGTAGTGATTCCAGTAGTCCCTCCACTTTGGAGCAGCTGCTATGGGCGCCTTTCATCGTGTCACAATTTGCCACTGGCTGGTGAGATGTAAATAGCTGTATGAATTCAGTCAATTCCTGGCTTTTATTTAGTAATGCCAAAGACCGTGCCAGGAGAGCTGAAACAGTAAATGTGAATATAGGTCAGTGAAATATATAAAAAAAAAAAAAAAATATATATATATATATATATATATATATATATATATATATATATATATATATAATTAGGACACATATTATCAGGAAGGATATGTCCTTGAGTTGTCCTTTTTCATTCTGTTAAATATTCTATCCAGTAGTTTCCTAGTTGAATCTGTTTCTGAAAAATATTACAAGGGTTCTCACTCGGCTTTCCCAGACACCTGAATGACAAATCTGTGTCGTTGTGCAATAAGTGGAGATGTATCAGTGCAGATCTAGGAAGTTGTGTTATTTAAAGGAGACCTTTCACCACCTCCACTTTGGAGCATCCTTTAATAGGAGAGGCTACACTGATTCCTACGGAGCTGGAATTTATTCTCTAGCCCACCATTTCCATTGCCAGTTAGTTTTGGTGTCCAATTTGCTAGTTAGGCTCTCTACTGTCAAGTGGATGGGGTCAGGCATCAGACAAAGGGCTGACACTGTATGCCTCTGATTGGACAGTGTAAGAAAGCTCTGAATCACGCCCCCTTGTCTGCTCCTGCCTGACACAACCCCCCTGACAGTAGAGAACATAGTTATTATATTAGTTTGTCTATCTTTATTGGTAGTTCAAGAATGGTGGGAGCTAGAGGAAAAAAAATTCCAACTATGCTGGAATCAGTAGAGCAGCAGCTATTAACAGATGGAAGTGGTGAAAGTTCCTCTTTAAATGAAACCTGTCGTTGGGATTGGGCCAACCATCAGCATGACATTATAAAGCTGGAGTTAGGGGTTACGAACCTGAACCTAACAAAACTTGATTTCTCTAAAAAAAAAAATGAATCTATATCTTACTGAAGATCAGGCCGGGACTAATCTCCAGCAGCTTTGGTGTATGCGCAGTGTGCTGATGAAGATGTGGACACAAAATCTTGCTTCACTGCACATCAAGCATTTACTATATGTGTCTGACTTGTATCTGATTCCTGAATGGAAATTGTATAAGCACAAAAAGGGAAGTCTGTTCATCTGCACATTGTCTTCCTCCATAGAATAAACATAATAGGTCAGGCCAGTGTTCAGGTAAATAGGTTAATTGGACATTTTAGACTAGTATAAAGCCTCGTGCACACTGCAATGCCATTTTAAAAATGTGGGCTGTCCTGGCAAATTTGAGACATGGCAACCATGCATTGTACCCAGTAGCTTTAGGCTAGAAGCACGTCATCATGATATCATCTCATTACCCTTTGAATGCTGCTGAAGCTGTTGCAGATATTCTGGGATAGATTCCTCAGTATCCAGAGTGTTCTGAAGAAACCTCTCTGCATTATCAATGGCATCAGAAAACTAAAAGCAAAAGAAAACACATTTTTATAATTTTCCTGTTCGTGGTAAGAACTATTAAATTTGGGATTATGTTACACATTAATATCTCTCTGAGATCAGAAAACTTCCTAAACTTTAATCTACTGATCATGAGAGTTTACAGTCCTACACTATATACTGTTTTATTATCCAAGACAATGTAAATACAGCACAAAGCTATTGTCGCAGTGCCCCCTGGTGGACAAATTACTATTACGTACAGCAATATTATTGATTGATAAGCACATTTTTAACAGCAGGAATAAAATCTACAGAAAATAATTTTATCTTGAGTAAATTCTACTGTAATTGAGTTTTATATATTAGATCCATTACATATATTGTCGCATGATATACATGCTGATGCAACCTACTGATACTAATGAATTGAAAAAAGCAGCAAGTATAAGGTTGTCAACTAAATCAATACTTTAATCCCAGAAAATATATTAAAAATAGCAAGAATCCCTAAAATATAACATTTAATGGATGTACATTTAAAACGGGTATGCTATTATGCATGCCAAGATGAGACAGTAGACACAAAAAATCAAATAGATATTCTGTGGTCAATAATCAGGCAAAAAGGTGCATATTCTGATGTCCTATATATGTGCACCTGCTCAAAACTCAGATATAACGTTACTCACACCTTAATGCCGAGTAGACACCACTATAATGGTTTCAACAGTGTATGGCTGTATAATAATAATCCATTAGGTGGCAAATACACACAATGAGTATTTATAACAAATTACTGCACATATTCTAATATCAAATGAATATACATGTAGTAAACCTGATGTGTGCACTTCAAATCTGCACAGAATGTAGTTAAATTTACAATTCAACTTACGGCAGAACAGAAAAAAATCCTGTGTACTCAGAATATTATGAAACGGTCTTACCATATTCATACAAGGGTGAGCTATAACGGGTGAGGGTGCCAGGTGTCCGATGTTACTCACCCTAAAAAACCCTGCTTATGTCCGCTGTACACAAACAGAACTCCCGCCCTAACAAGGGCAGTCCACAGCTAGCCCTCAAACAAACGCCCTATCAGTCCCTATATACATTTCTTCTTGCGGGCCAAAAGAATCATCAGCGGACTATCTGGCTAGCTAAATAGCTGTAGTCAATTCTAATGCCCTGTAAGGGTCAATATAGCAAAGACTCCCATAGATACACTAACAGAGAAAAAAAAAAATTGTCTGTCTGACTAGTAAGTTGACTATATGTTGTGTACCAGTTACACAACATATATGAGATTTTATCTTTAAAATTATACCAAGATCATCATGAATGATAGTCCTTACAGATTCTGAGCTATTCACTCTAAAAAACGCTGTTGGGAATTGAGATCTGTCATGGGATCTCAATGGCGAACATCGTTTTCACCAGCAAATCGCTCTGGATCTGTAAGGACTATCATTCATGATGATCTTGGTATCATTTTAAAGATGAGATTCTCATCTTTAAATTGAATCCAAGGTCATCTTCATAGTCCTGCAGTTGTCCCCACAATTTAATTGTTCTACTACTACTACTACTACTACACCACACACACACACACACACACACACACACACACACACACACACACCACTAATACTCACCTCTCCTCCCTCCCTTGCTGTCTCGTCCGGAGTCTTGAGGGAGCTGCAAGCGTGATGTAAGTGATGTCATCACATCGCACCGACCAGGACCGCGGGACAGGACCTGGAATCTGGGAAGGTTGGGAGGTATGCCCAGCGGGGCCCCCCAGTACCATAGGGTCCGGTGCAAGTGCGCCATTAGCCCTATAGTTAAAGCGGCCCAGCAGGCTATAATAATCTGCGCTAAAATTTTTTAATGCAAATGGCTATAAATTGACCATGATGTTTAGTAGTTGTTTACATGTAAAGCATACCAGAAGGTATTTAGAAAAGGCCTATCCTGAGATGCAAGCATAAGCATCATTATATACCTATTATCAGATATATATTATTTATTTGTATAGTGCTAACATATTCTGTAGCGCTTTACAAACTTAGTCGGTCACTGACCCATACAGGGCTCACAATCTAAATTCCATATTAGTATGTCTTTGCAGTGTGGGAGGAAACCTGAGTATTCAAAGGAAACACATGCAAACATGGGAAGATCTATATGTATGAACATTGTTTTAAATCCGCAGAAAGTCTACTTGGCAACGTTATACTTGACAAAAATGAAAGAGGACGTGTTATCAGAATCCCTCAGTAGAGCAGCCTTTTGGCCTATAATGTCATATGATCATTTGTAACACGTATGTAAGAGATTCCATCAGTTTTCAGACTTTTCTTGTGCACTAAAGAACCGTTTATAAATTTAATATGGTTGTATTATTAAGATTCATGATAAGAACTGGTCAAGCACAAACCTGTACTGCAATGTCAAAGAACTCGACTGTCATCTGCAATAAATCTCTCCTTTTTTTCCAGCACGAGGATGAGAGCTTCCCATGCATCCTTTAGGGTCAATGCCATAGCATCATATACTTGACTTTGGTCTTTATTTTGTTCTGCTGTCTTATCTGCTTCACATAACAAATCCCATACATGGTCCTCCAAAGCCTACACAGAGAGAGAAATGAAATAAAAAATTTTTTTTACAAGTTGAAAATGATAAAAAGAGGAATTCTAGTTACAATCTAATAATACTTACACTCAAAGGAAAAATTACTATTGGTAAGTGTCATCACTATTATGATTGAAGAAGGTTCTGGTGCTGATCAAGGAACTTAGACCTGTCTAATGCAACATGGGTACTCCATGAATCAGAAATCTGATGTTCCTGTATGAGAGATACATACTAAATGTGTACCATCCAATCAGCCTTTAGGCATCATACAAGCTCTGTGTTAAAGGGGTTGTTTTATGAAGACCATGTCTGGATGTTAGGTTTTTTTTTTTTTCCAGTTCCTGTCTAGAAGCCAGAATGTAGAGCAGCTATGTACAAGTGTCTCCTGATCTGAGGGACTTGAGCCATTCCGGAATTATAAGGACAACCATTGATTTTAATGGGGAGAAGTCACTATCAACGCATGGACCGTGAGGGGGCCCCAAAAGTCCCTCTGCCACAGAAAACATACCACTATTCTAAAAGATAGGTAGGGGCCCCATTACAGATTTTTCATTGGAGGAATCTGCAGTTTCTAGGCAGCTGCTCCACCTTGGCCATATAGAGAAAAGGCGCATCGGCCACAGTGGAAATGAAGTGTGGTGCTGGCTATGAGCTCCTCATTGCCACCATGTCCTGGGAACCAGTGGCTACACACCAAATTACACACCTGCAGGCTACAGCTGGTCGATAGGGATTAGCAATCTGCTTTGGGTATTGTCCAAGTAAAGGTTCATAATAGAGTGATTCCTCATGCTGCCCAAGTCCCCCACTGGTCGCTATTTAATGGTCGCTCTTGACACACAGGAAATACCTGGCTAAGCCAGTCATTGGCCACAGAAGCCAGTGGACCTGGGAGCAGTGAAGTATGTGTCGTCTCTTTTATTTAACCCATTCTCAACCTATACTAAACCTTTCTGAACTCCCTCCCTGGAAAGCCCTAAGGTAGTTTCCCTGTAACATAAAAATGGACTAACCATGGTAAAAGTCTCCCATTATTTATCAGCAGGCGTAATGCTGAAGAGTTTGATTTTCACAGCCAGTAATGGTGTGTTGTGCCAACCCATCAATATTCCACATAGCTACATTTCAGACACTACATAGCACTAATGTAATCATCATGGCCTTTACTGTGACAAGTAACAGAGCTCGCACAAGATATATGAAGAATGTGGTGACCACAGATAACAGGATGATTGCAATAACACTGTGATCAAGTTAAAAATAAGGTTGACTCCTCAGCAGCTGGCGGAGCACTGGGGGATTTCTCTGGATTCTGAATGATGCTGGATTTTCCTGATGAATTGCTAAATACTGTCATTTTGCAGTAATTGAGACTTCTATTATGCACATTACTGGGATTATATTACAAATTTTTGCCTTTCCAAATCATTGTGTTATGTAAATCGCTCATAGCTAGGGTAAGATGCAAGGCAAAGATGGTAGCTGCCTAGGGCATAACTGGGAAATACTGTATTTTATACGTTAAAAAAATAGCAAAAATGTTTATATAGTTTAGTGTTGAAAACTGTGCTAAAACAAAATCTAAAAAGTGATGAGAAATCGGGGACTGGGGTGTCGGGGATACATTTTTTTAATCCTGGAGACTAAACAGAATAGAGATGGCTCAAAAGGTCCTCACATTCTGCTAATGATAGAAAATTGTATTTCTCCCCTGTCCCGCTCTTTAATCACTAATACTAGTATAAAGGATGATTTTAGTAATACATATATTGTATATTAGTTAAAGCACAATGCATTTTTTATCATGTTTTTTGCCTGCCTAAAATATATTTTATTTTTTTCCCATTCAGAGTTATGGGGGTTTATGTTTTTCCAGGACAAATAGTACTTCATAATGGTTCCACTTAATAATTATTATTTATATAGAAACCATTATTTCCATGGTGCTTTACATTTGAGGGTTTACATACGGTACACAAAATATACAAAACAAATATAATATTAACAGTGACCAACTGGCACAGTGGGATACAGGGCCCTGCCCTCAAGGGCTTACAATCTATGAGGGATAGAGACAGAAGGTGAGGGGAGAGGCTGTACAGATGGTGGTGTGGTGACAGTAGTGTTATTGGAGGTTGTAGGCCTTCCTGAATAGGTGAGTCTTCAGGGCCTTCTTGAAGCTTGTGATTGTGGGGGTCAGTCTTATGTGTCTTGGTAATGAGTTCCAAAGTATGGGGGATCGACGGGAGAAGTCTTGGAGATGATTGTATGAAGAGTGCAGTAGGAGGTCTTTGGAGGATCAGAGGTTACGTGTGGGCAGGTAGCGGGAGATTAGGTCAGAGATATATGGAGGGGACAGATTGTGGATGGCTTTGTATGTCAGCGTTAGTATTTTGAACTCTATTCACTGGGCAATGGGTAGCCAGTGAAGGGATTGGCAGAGGGGAGCGGCCGATGAAGAACGGGGGAAGAGGTGTATTAAGTGAGCAGCACAGTTTTTAAGGTGGACTGGAGGGGGGCGAGAGTATTTGCTGGGAGGCCATGCAGAAGGGTGTTACAGTAGTCTAGGCGGGAGATTATGAGGGCATGGACTAGCATCTTTGTAGTTTCAGGGGTGAGGAAGGAGCAGATTCGATTAATGTTCTTGAGTTGGAGGCGGCAGGAGGTGTTGAGGGTTTGGATGTGTGACTTGAAGGATAGGTCAGAGTCCAAGGTTATCCCAAGGTAGTGGACCCGTGGGACTGGAGTAAGTGTGGTTCCATTAATTTTGATAGATGGGTCAGGTAGAGGGGCGAAGAGGATTGTACTGGGAAACTGGAAAAAATTACAATTGTGCCATCTTCTTAAGCGTTTCATTTTTAAGACGTTCATTGTGGAGTAAACCTATGTTCTATGGGTCAGTATGATCATAGTGATACCAAATTTATAAAGGTTTATGTTTTAGAACCTTTTAAAAAAAAAAAAAAAAAAAAAAAAAAAGAATTTCTAAAATTAGTCTCATCACATTATGTCATACATACTTTTTTTTTTTTTTTTTTCTAATAGTTTTGTGTATGATGTTTTATTCAATTGTATTGGGAGCCACAGCAGTGATAAAAACAGCAATTCAGCCATTTTAATTTTTCCCCCCTCAATGGCATTCACCGTATGGGATAAATCTTTTTGATTATTTTTTTATATATATATATATATATATATATATATATATATATATATTATAGTTCATTTTTGGCATGCTATATTAAACTATAAATGGTTGTAAGAAGGATGATTACTTCATCTGGAAAATTAAAATATAGTTTATTTAGCATGTAACTTGTTCGATACTTATTATACTTCTCCAGTATCCAGTAAAACCTGCTACAGCCGCATATTACTTTAATGTGTCTTAGTAAGTCGGGAGATTTCTTTATTTGCAGCAATTATATTACAACTCTCTTTAATCACAAGCCATTCCTAGCCTGTCTGCAAGGTACTTAACATTTCCTTAAACCAGCAGATAACTCTGTATTTTCAAAGTAGATTTCAGCTCCTTTAAAACTTGAAAGGAACAGCTTGAAGTCTGATACGTTTGGAAATCTACATGAAAGAATAATGATAATGTGATTATGAAATTATTTGTAGTTCTTTCATCACACCTGACACTTCACATTGAGCGTGCGAGAATAATGACATCAAATAAACCTTGAAATTAAGATCTCTCATCTTTGCAGTTCAAGATGAGTATAAAAGACCAACAAGCAGCTTAAAAATTCAAGTAGTTTTTTTTTTTCACTGTATGTTGAGGAAAAAGACAAAAAATGGAACCTTTATGTAGGAGCTTCAAAATAATTCAACACCTAAAATTTCCAATTTTGTCCAGATCTCTCTGAATTAGACCTAGGCTGGGTTCATAGACTACTATCTAGCCTTGGATTGCTTGTCTTTTTAAAGGGAGTCTGTCAGTATGATTGAGAAGGAAAAGTTTGACTCCAGTACCACCTGCTACCCCAAGTGACACCTGGGCAGTCGCTAAGTTTTAAGTGCCCTTGGCTCTCTGCATTGAGCTGCTTTACAACCCATCTGTTAAAAAGATTAGTTGTGGTGTCCAACCAGAAGACTGCAGGTGACACCTGAGAAGTCCCTAACTTTTTAAGTTCCCTCTGCATTCTGTGTTAAGCTGCTCCCCAAGTCCTCCACCCTGAGTGGTGGATGCAGTGTACAACAAGGAGACCACTACAGCTGTCATTCAGACTAGAAAGGACGGGTACTGAACCGAAGGTAAAATCTCCCACTCCATGGTCAGTTAGGCTTCTAGAAAACCTAATGAGAATAGCCACCAGAAGCTTCCTAACTTTGCACCAAGAAAAACAATTTTCTGTGTTCTTTTTAACCCTGGAAACTTTCATCTACTATTTTGTTCCTAGTAATCACTGTTAGGAGGTTTCTTGCAATTTCCTACCAGGCATACAGTAAAATATCCAGCTGTAACAAGTAGTTCCTCCCAAGACAGGTCCACTACTTGTTATAGTTTTGTGCCTAGCATAGTTGGAGTGGATGTGCAATACCTCAGTGTGGCACTGCTAAAGGTGTTTATCTATGACAATTCCACTTTTGAGGGGTGAAGATTTGGGCTTGTTTAGCAGCCACAGGGCCTGGGCTCTTTGTAGGCATTGAGTCAACCATGAACTACTCTGTATACTAAAGTATATTCGAGTCATATGTGAGGCCCTCTATCCAACAGCTAAAGCTTGGCTGAAACTTGGTCATGCAACAAGATAATGATCTCAAACAAACCAGCAAATCTACAAAGGAATGGGTGAAAAAGAAAAGACTTAAGTGTTGCAATAGTCCATGTATAGTCCAAACCTCTTCCCAATTGAAAAGCTGTAGCAGAACCTTAAAGGAGTTGTCCAGGCAAAATTGGACAACCCCTTTTAACTTTTAAATCAGCCAGGGGGCAGTGAAAAAAATTAAATGCGTACTCACCTGTCCCCGATGTTCTGGTGCGTCCCGGTTCTTCTGCTCCAGCGGCTTCTCCTGGGTCACTTCTGGAGTTCCGCTGATTGGCCTAAGGAAGCGGACCCATGATGTCACAGGTAGTGACATCACATGCCATTCGCTGATTAGCCTCAGTGGAACTCTGGAAGAGACCCGTTCAGCAGAAAGACCAGAGCGCTCCGGGAAGACACCGGAGCATTCGGGAATGGCGAGTGTGAATTTTTTTTTTTTATTTTAATGCCCCCAGCTGATTTTAAAAGTTAAAAGGGTTGTCCATTTTTGCCTGGACAACCCCTTTAATAGAGCTGAGCATAACGGAATACCCACAATCCTTCATGGACTGAAGACACGTTGCAAAGAATAGTGGGCCAAAATTCTTTCAGAACAATTTGAGAGACTGATAAAGTCATACAGAAAACCATTACGTCAAGTTATTGCTGCTAGATGTGTTAGATATTGAGTCATGGGGTGGGCTTAGCTTTTCACATGTGGACTTTAGCTTTTCTTTTTGTGTGTTGCTCATCTGAGGTTATATTTCCCTCATTTAAAGACCACCTAAGGGCAAAGGTTCACTTCACTTCCCTTTCTCTATCTAAATACATAAAAGTTTGCATCCCCTGGAAGCCAGGACCCAAAGCACATGCCCTGGTTTACCCCCCCTCATCTATACCCCTGCTGTAAATGTGCAGGATGTCCTGCTCTTATCCAAGTCATAGACCTCTGTCAGGAAGGACAGGGTCCTGCAGGAATTCTACTTTCAGGTTATTGGAGTAATCCATCATGTGTGTCTTTTTGAACTTGAGTCATGTTGTGTTACAAAGTTAATAAATGTGTAAAACAATGTGACTCAGCTGTAACATCATACAAAATCCATAATCTGAAGTGGCGCTGTTTCTGGAAAAAAAGCAAATCCTTTTTCATGTTCTAAATAACCTATTCGCAGTGTCCCTAATGTGAACTATTAGACCAATTTACTCCCAATCTTGCTGTCTGTATAATACAGCCAGTTATATAAAATTCATTTGACCTTATTACTACTGTTTGACTTTAGGTACAAATAATGTCTTGTGGCGTCAAATGGACACACACAATATTGCAGCACAGCATTTAATAATATAACTGGGACATTGACACAGTTCTGACTTTTAGCACAGTCAGACTGACATTTTAGCCAAATGGTCTGCTTCAAAAGCATTGTCACACTGTCAGGTTCACAGGAATTCAAAGTCTCGCAACACAAAAATTCCTTTTATAACTTTTTCAGAAAAGAGCACAAAAATGTGTTGTTTTTTTGTTTTCCATTAGTGAAATTAAATAGCCCAAAATTTACCAGCCTTGTGCCAATATCATAAAATCACACATGGAGCACGTAGCATATGTGTTCACTAAAACATATAACCTAACCTGGCTAGGCTGTCACTTGAGTTGCAAATGTTTTATAAGTTTGGTTCATGTTTGATACCTCCAGACTAAAAACTGGAAACCCCTGGAAGATATGCAAGAAATCACTGACCCCAGTGATCAAGAATTGGACAGGACACCAATTTTATATCTTAGATTTCTCCTATTTAAAGAATTTTTCCACCATGTTCAAACAGCAAGATGTGCCTGTTCTGTTAATCCATTTGGGCATAACACAGCACCCTTCTGTAATGCTGGCCTACTCGAATGGGTTAAGAGACAGTCCCGCTACACAAGTACTAACAGAAGTTAGATTGAATAAGCACCCAAAACTTGAAGGTGACGTTGTCACTGGGTACATTACTCAGGTAGTTTTTGGATACAGTAGTTGTCAATAATAGTTTTCAGGAACATAAGAGGCAAGGGTGTAACTAGGAAAGACCAGGCCCCATAGCCCCCTTTTATTGGCTCACCACACGGTAGGGTTCACACTTATCACTTGTGTCCAACCAGTTATATTAGGTCTGAGTTGGGCACAATTTATCATATTTTTGTGCATCTTGTCCATCGGTCTGGTGTCCTTTTAGCCTGAAATAGCTAGACAGAAATTGCATAATGTTTCTTTGTCCTTATACGAAAAAAAAATGCACAGGCCGGCAATGTGCTGTTTAGTTGATAAATTTGGCAGGTCCTGCTCCAGTTTGTCAGAAAGCATCAATTCCAAGCAGATATGTTTTCTTAAAAAATAATGTTTCCAAAAACAGACTGTCAGCCCTGTACTACATCAGGATTATTATGAATGAAACACTCTGACTTCCTGAAATGCAGTTTTTGGCTCTGTTTTCCTCCAGCTTAAGACTGGTGCAGTCATTGAGCAGTTTTCAGCACCACATCATCTTAACTTACCTCAATTTTGAAAGACTAAAAAAATGCAGAGGTTAAAGGGGTTGTCCGGGATCAATGGAAATCCCTACACTAATAAACACCCTCTTACTTTCTAAATTAACATAATTAATCAAAAATGTATATTTACCCATATCCATGGACCGCCCCAGGGACACTTTCTGATTAACTAGTGACGATCAGTTTCCCCATTTTTAGAAACAGATGGCCGCTACTACTCCCCCCCCCCCCCCCCATCCACTCCATTATACTTACCTTCTAGGTTTCTTCCTGCGAGACGACTGCTCCTTTTCTGATTGCTTCCGCTTCTTCAAGCACTGCCAATAATCCACCTCTACTGCGCAGCTCCCACGCATGTGCAGTAGAGGTGGATCGTCACTGCAGAGAACAGAGCAGCGCTGAGAGAAGAGCACGCGCCTGCAATGCTTCTGGTGCCTACATGGCCTAAATGTGCTATCGTCATCAGGTCTCAGACTTGTCTACTATCAAGGGACATCTGGAACATCATTGATTGGCAATTGGAAAGGGAACTGCCAATACTGATGATTTGTGTCCAAGTGCATTCAGTTTCGTGTAACATTCCCAGGCAACCATTAATAACCTCATTGATAGGCATGTAAGGGCCGGTTCACATCTGCGTACACATAGAAAAGCGGTTTACCTAAGGAAACCTGTGGACCCCATAGACTATAATGGGGTCCATGTGGTTTCCGCTCAGCTTCCGCACGAAACATGCAGAGAGAAAAGTGCTGCAAGCAGCACTTTCCTCTCCACATGTTTCGTGCAGAAACCACATGGACCCCATTAGTCTATGGGGTCTGAGGGTTTCCTTAGGTAAACCGCTTTTCTATGCATATAGGTTTCCATTTGGGGGGGGGTCCCCAAACGGACTCCTTGAACGGAAACCGAACACAGATGTGAACCGGCCCTGTGTATTTCTGGGTGTGGAGCGCATACTCAATGCTGAATTAATCGAGATGTTTTGAAAAAATAAAAATTTTTATATATATAAATAACTTTTTTTTTTTTTTTTCTTATCACTTGCATGTCATTAACATGTCTATCGATCCTATAATTTATAGAACACCCGATCCTCTGGGTACTCCGGTTTTCCTCCCACACTCCAAAGACATACTGATAGGGAATGTAGATTGTGAGCCCTATATGGGACAGTGACTGACAATGTCTGTAAAGCGCTGCGGAATATGATGGCGCTATATAAGTAAGCATAATAAATAATAATATTCCTCCTTGGTGTTTGTAATTTCACTGTTGAGGAGTATAATACAGAACGAAAGGCAGCAAGATATAAAAAGAAGAGGAAAATAAGCATGATCTCTTGATCTTCATGACTAACAATAAAAGCGATACATTTTATAATCTGTACTTGGTTATATCTCTTTTATGTAAGACAGGGTGTGGGGTCTCTTATGTGGAAATTGATTGTAAGCGGCTAACACTGGTTCTAAAATTGAATGGACCTGTTTCAGTTTACTTTTTGAATACTGTTTTTGGGTATTCAAACATGTACTCTAGATACCTACAGTATATACCCTGTGTAAAGCACAGCCAAGGGCTAAATGTGGTCTGAACAGAGCCTGATGTACCATTTTAAGGAAATCTGTCAGCTCAAAATTGCAACATAGTACCCTGCAAGGCTTGAGATAAGATTTTCCAAACCACTTCTTTTTTTTTTTAAATTGAAGACCACTGCTCTATTGCTGAGATATTTTGACTTATATAAATATGTAAATGAAGAGAAAAGGGCTTTAAAGGCACGTAATCTACAGATTGGGCAGTCTGGACAGTCCTCTGTCCTCGCTCGGCTTTCCGAAAGTCTTTGGCAATCGCAGTACACACTACTGCACATGCCCAATGACATCACAGTGCACCCTGAAGTGCCGCTTCAACTTGTAGCGTGTACTGCACTTGCCTAAGACTTTCGGAAATACAAGCAAGGACAGAGGGCTGTCCTTCATCCTGTGGTGGGCGGACAGGATCTGCAATACTGACCGAAGCCCAATCTGTAGATTACACGCCACTAAAGCCCTTTGCACTTCATTTTACATATTTACAGAAGTCGAAATATCTCAGCAATGGAGCAGCGGTCTGCAGTAAAAGAAATTATTTCTGCAAGTTTGAACTGACAGACTCCCTTTAAGGAGTTCTCTGCTATAGACAATCCAATTTTGGCTAGAAAAGTCCCTGCAATAAACTGATCACAGCCTGTCCCAATGAAGTGACCCATAACAATCAACTAATCTGTGGAAGACCCAAGAGAAAAGTGTTATTGGCTGACCTGTTCTTCTTTTCCTCTGAGCAGGTCTTATTTGCATATCCTTTACCCAAAATTCTTAGCAGGGATTGCATGATCTAATACGTCCCTGTACGCCTCAGAGTGGTGTCTCCATAATGAGACATAGCACTCCTTCTCGGTGACCTAGTCATGTGTCCAGTACATCATAGAAAAAAAAAAAAAAATAGCATATTACACCTTATTCTTTGTACACATATTGAACTGAATGGTTATTATTTTTAGAAATGATAAAGACCCTTTTTTAGATCTTTTCTTATAGCAGTTTCCTAACACATAATCCCCAATTTCAGAAACTGGGCAGGAAAACTAACAGGCTTTCTGTAGAAGCCAGGCAGAAATACTACTAATCCCTAGAATCTAATTGGTTGTCATGGAAAATGTTATCATTTTGTCGACGTCTTTTTATCTTCTCAATCATTATATCGGTCTAGAGATGATAGACAGAAATGGAGACGCTGTGAAAATCCTCAATGGGCCTGTAATTAATCTTATAATGTCATGAAGCCTTGGAAACCAAGTTCTAGATAAAAATAACCAAGTTATTCTGGAAGAAATATTTTGTAGGGTCAGAGTTCACAGTGAAGATCAGAGTCTGCAAGATGCATGCACTATCTTCACAATGGAAGGGGATCGGGTTTTACTTCTCTGAATTTACTGTATGTATTGACAGGCAAGTACTGTACAATCTGTGTCAGAGCGCTGTTACAGCCCCCAGAAGCAACATAAATCAATCGTGAACATGGCATAAAAGCCGTGTCAGCTGCAAATGTATATTTATTGGTTTAAAGGATATGTGACCATAAGGGAATACATGGTGAAGGGTCAGTATTGAATATGATAGCATTATAGTGGAGGTCAGTGATAATGGCACTGGTATTTCAATATCTTATGTACAGATGGCACAAATATTACTTTATAGACCTCTTGAAAGTAATAAAATCACTTGAGATTGAATAATATGAATAATCTAGTTAAATGGCCACTAATTTTTCAGATAACTGTTGGTAGGTTCACATCTGTGTTGGAGTCTCCGTAGGAGTCTCTGCTGCAGATTCCGTCTAAAATCGGTGGAGATAAAAATCCTGAACAGAGGACTTTTCTCTCCACTGGTTTCAGTATAAAACCAGTGAAAACCTGATGAACCCACCCCGTGGACCCCATTTATAGTTTATTTGATCTGCAGGTGTCCACGGGTAACCACTTTTTTTAGCGGATGGTCTCTCCTTCTTTCAGGTCCCCATGCAGACCCGAATAACAGAGCCGAACACTAGTGTGAACCGAACATTAGTCTCATTTAATATAGCATGTGATTCGATTCTAGCCCAAAATTTTATTCACTTTATTTAAAAATATTGCTGTTTTGTGCATGAATATCATCAGACGCTGTTGCTGCCGCTGGGTGTATCCCTCCTTATTAATTTGCTGTCTTTAGAAACCAACAGGCTCAAGACAGAACACTGGAAGTAGAGGGGGCAAGTTTCTCTTCTCAGCCCATGCATGTTTACACAGATTTGCTGCTCTATGCTCCCTGCCTGTACACTGCTCAGAGAGGAGTCTGCAACTTCTTACAGCTCACAGTGAGTGTAAGGAAAGTCTGTCTACTTCTGACTAGCTGCTTGTGTTATTGGTGATGGGATGTTCATTATAGACAGCAAGCAGCTTTCCTGAGAGTGCTCAGATTTCTCCTTTTCTTGGTCAGTTTTAGCTGCATCATAATTTGGATTTGGAGTCCAATGTGCTGTTACTTTTAGCAGAATTACATGTAAAGTAGTAATAGATGGGGAGGGGACAGACTGTTTTGTATTGTACACACTTTCTGCCTCTGAGCGAAATGTAGAATATGCTGCAGCCTTTATGGGGCTATTAGCAGAAGGAAAAACTGGTAGGACACCACATATGCTTATATAGCCAGAAAACAGATTGTCCAGCAAGACCCCGCAGATATTTCAACGTTTGATGAAAACTCAGGTGCCCTTTAACTGGTGTGTCACGATAGGGGAACCTCATCAAAAAGGTATGAAAAGTCCAATGCACACACGTGACCTAAACCTGCAATATTTCAAACTGTATATAATCTCAAACTCAGATGAAGTGGACAGAATACCACACCTGCATAGTAAAGTAGGAATACCGACCAGTGACAGCACACAGGAATCAACATATCCTCAGACCCAGACAAAGGAATTGTCTAGACATAGGAAAACAATATCTTAAAGACTACAGTGTTAAAACAAATTGATATTTTGTCTTGGACATATTGTCCTCTTACCTTGATTTTGTAGAGAAGAGCACTGTGGTCTTGAAACAGCTTCTTGGCTTCATCTTGGCTTTCTCCAATCTCTAGTAAATTTGGAATGGCTTCTGACAGCTGCAACTGGACTAGTTTTCCACACTGCAAAAACACATCTGGTTTATTATGTGATCTATAGAAACTTTTTAGTACTGTTTAGCTTCCAGTGTTGAGTGTAGCCCTGTACTCTTCAATGAAGTTGATATTAGCAAAAAGTTAGCAATGTACATGCAATATACATGTCTGGGATTCTAAGCTATAGTATATTATTGTATTCATTGATTATGGCATCTAGTTATACTCACAATCTCTTATACTACTCTGTTCTGTTCAAGAAGTAGTTTGGTTACACCAGCCATTTTCTCACCTAGTCCTGTAGTCTCCAAACATCATGATAATGCGTAGTTCTTGTTCTGTGTTCTCTCCTAGCCTTTCTTAGCTCACCATGGCTCCTCTTGTTAGCATATTTACCAACCTTTAAATCTCGAAAATGGAAACATTCAGGCCCAGAAATGCCTCCTAATTTTCCCTTTGAGGTAAATTTGCATAAACCCTGGCCTTTTGTGGTCCAGTTTGCAGGATTATCTCACTAAAGTCAGGACTGGCATGTGTGGTATAGAGTGTTAGGTTAAATGTAGTGTCTAAGGAATCATTGGAGCAAAAATGTAAAAAAAAAAAATTACAAAATTATGTAGGTTTTAATAATGCATTATGATGAACATATCCACATCAACTTTTAGAATTCTAGGAATTTACTTTTTTGATTTTTATTTTTTTTAGCTAAATACAATATTTATTGCACTCAATAGAGTGGTAGAAATAAGCAGTCACTTACATAAAGGGAAGGGGTTTAAGAGTTAAACATTAGCGGAAATTTCTAAATCTACAGTAGCCACATCCTAGCACTCAGTGGAAATCTAATGGCTTGTTCACATACCATTAGATTTCTGATTTTAAGGCAGATTCTGAACTGCTAAGTCCTGAAAAGGGCTAAAACAGACACTGTCAGCCAGCTCTTTTCCAAACCAGCATAAGAAGTAGTCATGGACGCTCTCGTCTTCCCTAGTTCCTTGTGGTGCTAAAACAGTGCTTGTTCAGTGCCTCTGTTATCTCTGTGCATAACTTCAGAGATAACCGCATGCAGTTTAGTCTCTGGTCAGCAGGACTACTATGTCTCTTTAAGTAGACATTGCCTCAAAAATTCTCCTTTTCAGTGTACTGGACCTTATTAGACCATGCATGCCCTGCCAAGAACACTGAGAAAGGAATATGCATTGAAGTCCTCCTTGTAGAAAACGGGGAGCTTGCTCTAGCGCCACCTTTTGGTAGCTCCCTGGTTTTCCTGAAACCTAGTAGCATAATCTGGGAATAAAGCCAAGCCAGAAGAGTTATTCTGCATTTTCTTTATTCCCAGATTGTGTTACTAAGTTTCAGGAAACTCAGAAAAAAAAGTGGTGCTAGAGCAAGTTCCCCTTTTCCACCAAGGAGGATTTATTTGCATATTCCTTTTCCCCTTTTAGACTCTGAAGCCGCTGCTCGTCTGAGCTGTACACCAGACCAACCAATGTTTCACTGAAACCAGGAATTGGAGGGGAGAGGAGACAGGAGAGCAGGTGAAACCCTAAGGCACCGGCACCATGTAGCGGGCTGCAACCAAAAAGTGATGTGGAAAAAATTGTGGCGACAACACATCACGGTTTTTCCTGCAGCGATTTTCACAGAAAGTCTGCAGAGGTTTTCAAAGGTATAAATGATATTCTGCGATTTCCAAGCGTGTCCGCTTTGCATATTTTTCCACAGTGGGTGGTTGGGATTAGTGATTCCCATCATTATGCATGGCCTGTAAAACACTGTAATTTTTTTCACAGCATTTATGCCACGTGGGGCCCTCGGCCTAAGATGAGAAAACCCCTTTAATTAGTTATCAGGTGTGCTTGAGATAACACCTGATTCACAAATGTGTTTTCTTATGGGGGATACTATTTCAGGGTAAATAATTCTGAGACTGCAGTAGTTAAAAGTGGCATTTAGTGTTGAATTTGAAGAAACCATTTGTTATACTAGTTGTGTTGAGGTAATTAATAATTTTGATCAGCTGCATGTGTTGCCCATAGGCTGGCACGTTACAAAATATCAATCAAGTGGTATACCTTTTTTTACTGGATGCCTCTGCATAGTCAGGAAGCACAGTGTGAATAAATTCTGATGTCTAAAGTTGCCCTTGAACATTTTAGCTGACCACTTTTTGAAAATGTAAAGAGATTATCTCACGCCTAACCCTTTTGCCCTATCCACAGGGGGTAAGTGTTTGATCACTGGGTGTCCAACTGCTGGACACCCTGCAGTGGGGAAAATGGGGGTCTGCATGCGCGGTTTTGAATGGAACAGCCACTGCTTCACACACTTCTATGGGACTACGGAAATAGTGATTTCCTGCAGTCCTATATAAGTGAATGGAGTGATGGCCAGAACCTCATTCTTTCAACTGCTGGGAATCCTAGTGGTCAGTTCCCCAACAATCAAACACTTATTCCCAATCCACAGGATACTTACTTACAGAATACTCTTCAAGGACTTGGATACAAATGAATTATAGGATTGATAGGGGATTAAACTTGTGCCAATGGCTGGCACCTGCCTTATAATAGATGCCTTGTGTGACTGTATGGGTTGCATATAGCTATAGCAGCTATGGATGGGAATACACCAGAGATTTTCTGGGACTAACATAATGATGACCTATCTTTAGGGACTCCTACAGATTAGCTAATTATGACTGTGCTTACTCTGGTTTAAGTTCATCAGTCACATTGTGTCAGTCCCGTTCAACTGAAAGGAACTGAGATACAAAACAAAGCACAGTCTGTGTACAGTGCACAGTGCTTTCTTTGGTAAGCAGTTAAGAGGCAACAGCACTTGTCCAAATGCTGTGATCTACTCAAACAGCTGATCAGACCCTGCAGTTATTTCAACTTTTGATGAAAACTCAGGTACCCTTTTTTTTTTTTTTTTTTAAACTCGTTTTATTGAAATTTGTGTACCAGACACAAGAAAAGGAAACAAAATATATATAACAGGTTGCACACAAGAAAGTCAAGAATTTGATACAGAGTCACTCATAGCGCTACATCACCACCTCGTCAGTCTATCGCCCACGCACCACCTGGACAATCCAATGTAGACTCGGTACAAAAAGAGATATACAGAACACATATAATATCGTATAAATCAATTATACATATACAACATGCAATCAATAAATCAAGGATAGCAGCAAAAATACAATCCAAGATTAGAGGTCGAGGATACTCCCAGCGTCTCCCACCCCTCACAGCGTAAATAAACGAATGGCAGTACGCAATGAGGGAGCCGTATATTGAGTTACCGAAGAATTGCACCATGTTCCCCACACCTTATGGAATTTCTGAGGACATCCTCTCCCTTTATACACAATCTGGTTGAAGGGAAGAACAGTATTAACAAGTTTCCTCCACTGAGATACTGATGGAGGTCTCTGAGCCATCCATCGCAGCGCGATAGCCTTCCTGGCATAAAATAAAGACTCTCGCAAAAAGATTCTAACATGGTGTTGCCATAATTCTTCATCTAATATGCCAAAGAGGCATACCTCTGGGGTTAATGGTACAGGTTTGGCCAGAACTTCCACCAGGAGATCCACGAACCCTTTCCAGAAACTTTGTATGATCGGACAGACCCAAATCATATGCCAAAAATCTGACTGTGGACAAGGGCACCTAAGGCAACATGGGTTTGGTAGTCGTCCCATTTTGTAAAGACGGGAAGGCGTCAGGTAGCATTGGTGTAGAATGTATGTTTGAATCAGTTTATTATTTGCTGAGGGTGACACATGTTGAGGAGATTCGAGGATGTCTTGAAACATCTCATCTGTGAGAGCTGGGATGTGAGTGCACCATCGCATCAGGGCCGGGGCGTCCAATAAGGATACCCTGGCCTGTATCAGGTATGCATACAAAGTAGAGATCAAACCCCCAGGGCCCTGTGACCGATGTATTCCGATAAGCGGATACTTAGATATATTGTCCACCTGATCTAGGAACTGAGAAGAGAGTGCATGTCGAATCTGTAAATCTCTAAAGAACTGTGTTCTAGGAATGCCATAGGAGGAGCTTAGTGAGTCAAACGTTCTAAAAACGCCTTGGGTGTACAGGTCATTAAGAGAGGATACGCCATACTGCAACCAGATCTGAGCGCCTGGCAGGGCCAATAGCGCTGGCAGACCAGGGTTGCGCCAAAGCGGGGTCTCTGCAGGTACATCAGAGTAAGCAGACACCTTTTTCACGTGACGCCAAACCTGTCCCGCCAGAGCATGAATAGGCAACAATTTCCCCCCGAACAAGGCTGGCTGCTCCAACACCGGCCACAGAATACGCAGACCCAGGTGGTGAGCCAGATGTGCCTCGGACCCCGGTAGGGGATCAGATGAGAGCCACCTTTGGATGAAACGGAGCTGTCCTGCCAGGTAGTAAAGAAACAGATCAGGGAGCGATGTGCCACCGAGCTGCTTCGGTCGTAGTAGGGATGACAACCTAAGCTTAGATATAGAATTCCCCCACACAAAGGAGATAATAAGAGAATCCATTTATTTAAAAAATCTAAGGGGCACAGACACAGCAGAATGGCTAAAAGCATATAGACATTTGGGCAGCACTATCATTTTAACAAGGTTGATTCTACCAGCCACCGACAAAGGTAGTGCAGCCCAGAGGTTAAACTTGGCCCTAAAGTGCGAGATGAGCGGAAAAATGTTCTGTTCCAAAAAACTCTTATGGTCTTTAGATATAAAAATGCCCAAATATTTGCATGTTGAAACAGTCGTCAGCCCACACACCACATCCCCCTCAGCTACACTCGACACGCGGCCAATATGCATGTATGAGGATTTGGTCCAATTGGTCCGCAGGCCAGAATAATTACCAAACTCATCTATTACCGCCATAGCTCTGGCAGGGACTGGGAGGGGTCACTCATGAACAGAAGCAAGTCATCAGCGTAAAGTGCTGTCCTCTCCTCCCGGGTGCCTATCACTATGCCTCTGTATATGGGGTCGTTCCAAAGCAGTATTGCCAGAGGCTCTACCGCCAAAGCAAACAGTAGCGGTGACAATGGGCAGCCCTGTCTTGTACCCCTACCCAGGGGAAAATAGGAAGACAACGTGCCATTAATCGACAGCGCCGCTCTAGGGGAACTATATAAAAGGGAGATCCAGGTAATGAACCCCTCTCCAAATCCGTATCCCCGCAACACCTGCAATAAAAAAGGCCACTCGACAGAGTCGAACGCCTTTGTCGCATCTAAAGGGGCCACCGCCCAGTCATGTGAGGATGATGCACCAATCTGAGTTATCACCTGAACCCGTCTGAGATTATCCGATGTGGATTTTCCAGGCATAAAGCCTGTCTGATCCGGGTGAACAAGGTCGAGAATAACTGAATTGAGCCTATTTGCCAACATTTTAGTAAGGAGTTTATAGTCTATATTAAGCAGTGATATAGGCCTATATGAGCCGCAGTCCAGCGGGTCCTTGTCAGGTTTAAGTAACAGGATGATAGTGGCATCGTAAAAGGACCCCAGGAGACTACGGCCTGCAAAGGCAGCATTGTAACATTCAAGCAACACCGGGAGAAGCAGATCCCCATACTGGGCGTAAACCTCCACCGGGATGCCATCCGGGCCAGGTGATTTGCCCCTTGCCATATCTGCCAGTGCTCCCGAAAGTTCCTCCAGCGTAAAAGGGGAATCTAAAAAGGCACGCTGGTCATTTGACAAAGTGGGAAGGGGGACCGAATCCAAATAAGTAGCAAGTTCCCGTTCGGTGACTCTAAGCTTGGAGAGGTATAACTCACTATAATACCTATAAAATCTGTCACTAATGGCCAAGCTATTGGACAGGACCTCCCCCCGTCTCCGAATGTACCCGTAGTATTGCAGGTGAGGCTGTGTTTTGATGTATCAGTTGAGCCAGCAGGCTGCTTGACTGGTTACCAAGTTTGTAGAATTTCTGTTTGCTAAAAAACAGAGACCTACGTGCCTTGTCATGTAGTATATGCAGATACTGTCTTCCCGTCTGTAACCACTGAGATCTAGCCTCATCAGTTGGGTTAGCCACATAGGTGGCTTCGAGAGAAGCACACTGGGTCGCCAATGTAGTCTCCAACAGCGAGGACTCCCTTTTTACAAAGGAAATGGAGGACTTAATACAACCCCTAAGATATGCCTTCATGGTTTCCCATAAGAGGAGCAGTGAAGTATCTGGGGAATTAATGGTCAAAAATGTCTGAAGTTGGTCGGGTATTCTATCATGTGGTACAAATAGTTTTAACCAAAATGGGTGGATTTGCCAGCCCTGTCGCGGTCTGGCAGCCGTACTACTATTTAGTTGGACCAACAAAGGGGAGTGATCAGACACTGCTCTAGGTAAATAGGATATGGTCTGCAGCAGAGACCAGGCTTTAGTATTTCGAAAGACATGGTCAATCCTAGACAGAGCATTTCTGTTGGCAGAGTGACAGGAAAAAGTGCGGGCCTCCGGAAATCGGACCCGCCACAAATCCTGCCATCCTAGTTCATGGATCATTTTGGCCATTGTAGTAGGGCGAGATAGCGAGGGGGAGTCCGGCTCCGTAGAGAACCGATCCAAAGTAATATCCATAACTTTATTAAAATCGCCCAGACATAATACGATAGCTCCAGGGAATTTGGTCGCAAACTGCGCAGCCTGCTGTAGCACAGAGAGATCAGACGTCGGTGGCAGGTACACACCCAGGATAACATACAGGACCGAATCAACCCAAGTCTGGGCAAAAACATATTGTCCCTCGGGGTCCCTTACAATGAGGCCTGGCTCACACCTAAGTCTACGATGCACCAAGATGGATACCCCCCTGGAATAGGATGTATGTGTAGAATGAGCCGCCCACTGAACCCATGGCTTTTGAAGTCGTCTGGAGTTGTCTGGAACTAAATGAGTTTCCTGAAGACATATGAGGTGCGGGTCAGCCCTCCTAATCTGGGAAAAGACTAGTGACCTCTTTCGTGGGCTACCCAGGCCCCTCACATTCCAAGATAGTACACTAAATGACGCCATGTTCGTCTAAGAATGTAATCATGGCAGTTCAGGACCCCAAAAACGACCCACATATGAGTGCGTAGTGCTTGGCTGAGTGAGACACAGAGCAGTGTGCAGCAACCTAAGAACCGTATACAAACTAAATAAACCATTGCACCCCTAATGGGTGTGAAACATATTACTGACATAAACAAAACAGTATTTGTTTAGAGAACCGTGGCTACAAATAACGGGGTAAGAAGTGCACCCAAAATGGTTGGTATACGGGGCACTGTCTTAAAGGTACAGGTGATCAATAGGCTAGGGGATATACTTTCAACAGAGCCAGGTTCGCATAAGTAAGTAGGATACACCGGCTCCTCGGGGGCCGCCAGCCAGAATAACTATAAAGATACAGGATAATATGATAGCAAAACTGCACATTATCATAAAACTATTATGCAGTACAACGAGAACATCCCGTAAAACATAAGTCCATATGTATGGTCCGACAGGACCCCTCACCACACGCCCTCAGGATCAGCGCCTCGGTGATCGAGGTAGAAGAGATAGCCAGTCCTCCACATCTTTTGGTGAAGTGAAGAAGAGGGACCTGCCGTCATGGATGACCCGAAGACGAGCTGGGTAGATCATGGAATATTGCATAGCCTTTTCTCGCAGCTTTCTTTTCACGGCCACGAAGGATGCCCGGGTCTTCTGGAGAGCCGCCGAGAAATCTGGAAACATGGCCACTGCAGCTCCATTGTATTTAAGCTCACCAGCCTGGTGTGCAGCCCGCAACGCCGTATCTCGATCTGTGCTATTAATCAGACGGGCCAACAAAGGCCGAGGAGGTGCGCCCTGAGGCGGCGGTTTAGCAGAAACCCTGTGGGCCCGTTCCACTGCAAATATTGGTGAGAAGTGAGCCTCCGGCAAGACACTCCTCAGCCACCCCTCCACAAAGGCCCGAGGATCGTCACCCTCCGCCCGCTCCGGCAGGCCCAGAATATGGAGATTATTTCGTCGCAGTCTGTTCTCCAAATCATCTGCACGCTGGGTCCACAGACTTGCAGCCCTCTCCAGGTCCTGGAGCTTGGCAGGAAGTGGATCAACAGTGTCCTCCACCTGAGAGACCCGATCCTCCACCTCACGCACCCTGTCTCGTAAGGTCTGGAAGTCCTGGAGGAGCAGGCCCAAATCTATTTTTACCTCTTCAATTTTCCCGGTCAGCGAGGAAGTGCCGGCATGGATCGCCTCCAGTAGCTGTCCAGTAACTTGTTTTAAAGTGGGTTCAGGGTCGTCCCCTGGGAGGGCAGGAGAGGCTGCCTCTAGCGATGAGGATGCAGAAGCAGATGCGGCCCTGGAGAACCCCCTCAGGCGGTCAGAGACAGAGGTTGATTGCGGGCGACTCATTTTAGAGAGTTGGCGGCCGCTTTTCCTGCGTGCCGTAAGGGTGGGTATGATGGCAAGGAGGAGGTGTGATTATGGCAAGACAAGTTCGATCTCAGAGGATTATAAGCAAGGTCTCTGGCAAAAAGCAGTTGAACGGTAGGAGCCTCTGTGTCGGGCCACCAGGGCCAATCAATCAGCCAAGGACCGGCGGTAACTCAACAGTCCAGTAGTACCAATGGCAACGTTCACTGGATTATAAGTAAAGCCTCCAAGAGAGAGCCGTCAGCGGAGCAATGAGGTAGACAGATTGCCAGGAGGAACTAGAGGAGGACAGATGGTAACTCAACAGTCCAACAGTGCATACAGCAACCTCCGCTGGATTATAAGTAAAGCCTCCCAAGAAAAAGCAGTCAACAGGGTGATCAACCATACAGGAGCACACACCTTCAGTGGGTCAGAGACCGTTGATGGCTGCAGCAGACGTTGGTTTGCAGTGATGCCCAGAGGAGTTAACAGAGGGTCCCCACGTGCAGAGTGGCGAACAGGAGAAAGAAGTGCCGGCCCCCAGACCTCCAGGCAGGGACAGAGGAGTCAGTCAGGACAAGGCCCAGCTCACAAGAGACTCCAGTCTCGGCGCCCCCCACCAGCCGATGTCCGAGTAGGTGAGGAGGAAAATGGCCGAGGAGGAAGGGGAGACCGCAGTCCGCGCGGCAGCAGGATCAGCGGTGTCGGCGGTGCCGGTGCATCCCCAAGCCGGCACACACGTGTAGCGGCACGGACGCAGCTCCAGGCAATGGCAGCACAGGCCAGGGCAGCGCCGACAGTAGCAGCAGTTTAGTATGGCCGCCGGCCACGTGTAGCGGCTACCGACCACAGCCCAGCAGAGACCAGTATTGTCGGAGCGGGAATCCCGGAGCCAAGAGGAGGACCCCTGAAGTGCTTTCCAGCTGATAGCTATCCCGGGCGCCGGTAAGACAGGATAATATGCAGGATTATTGAGCGGCTCTGAACGGAGCTCAGCTCACATGCGACCTGCCGCGTTGAGCGCTAGCCATGCCCCCCCCTCAGGTACCCTTTTAAAGAGAGCCTATAGCCTTTGTAAATCCATGAACGATGAGGGTGACTATGGCTCAAGCGCACCTATAGTGGGGAAAAAAAGTATTTAGTCAGCCACCAATTGTGCAAGTTCTCCCACTTAAGAAGATGAGAGAGGCCTGTAATTGTCATCATAGGTAGACCTCAACTATGAGAGTCAAAATGAGAAAGCATATCTAGAAAATCACATTGTCTGATTTTTAAAGAATTTATTTGCAAATTATGGTGGAAAATAAGTATTTGGTCACCTACAAACAAGCAAGATTTCTGGCTTTCACAGACCTGTAACTTCTTCTTTAAGAGGCTCCTCTGTCCTCCACTCATTACCTGTAGTAATGGCTCCTGTTTGACATTGTTATCAGTATAAAAGACACCTGTCCACAACCTCAAACGGTCACACTCCAAACTCCACTATGGTGAAGACCAAACAGCTGTGGAAGGACACCCGAAACAAAATTGTAGACCTGCACCAGGCTGGGAAGACTGAATCTGCAATAGGCAAGCAGCTTGTTGTGAAGAAATCAACTGTGGGAGCAATAATTAGAAAATGGAAGACATATAAGACCACTAATCATCCTCGATCAGGGGCTCCACGCAAGATCTCACCCCATGGGGTCAAAATGATCACAAGAACGGTGAGCAAAAATCCCAGAACCACACGGGGGGACCTAGTGAATGACCTGCAGAAAGCTGGGACTAACGTAACAAAGGCTACCATCAGTAACACACTACGCCGCCAGGGACTCAGATCCTGCAGTGCCAGACGTGTCCTCCTGCTTAAGCCAGTACATAGCCGGGCCCATCTGAAGTTTGCTAGAGAGCATTTGGATGTTCCAGAAGAGTGTTGGGAGAATGTCATATGGTCAGATGAAACCAAAGTAGAACTGTTTGGTAGAAACACAACTTGTCGTGTTTGGAGGAGAGTGAATGCTGAGTTGCATCCAAAGAACACCATACCTACTGTGAAGCATGGGGGTGGCAACATCATGCTTTGGGGCTGTTTCTCTGCAAAGGGACCAGGACGACTGATCTGTGTACATGAAAGAATGAATGGGGCCATGTATCGTGAGATTTTTAGTGCAAACCTTCTTCCATCAGCAAGGGCATTGAACACGAAACGTGGCTGGGTCTTTCAGCATGACAATGATCCCAAGCACACCGCCAGGGCAACAAAGGAGTGGCTTCGTAAGAAATATTTCAAGGTCCTGGAGTGGCCTAGCCAGTCTCCAGATCTCAACCCCATAGAAAACCTTTGGAGGGAGTTGAAAGTCCATGTTGCCCAGCGACAGCCCCAAAACATCCCTGCTCTAGAGGAGATCTAGGGCAGCACGGTGGCTCAGTGGTTAGCACTGCAGCCTTGCAGCGCTGGAGTCTTGGGTTCGAATCCTGCCAAGGACAACATCTGCAAGGAGTTTGTATGTTCTCCCCGTGTTTGCGTGGGTTTCCTCCGGGTACTCCAGTTTCCTCCCACACTCCAAAGACATACTGATAGGGAATGTAGATTGTGAGCTCTATATGGGACAGTGACTGTCCATGTCTGTAAAGCGCTGTGGAATATGATGGCGCTATATAAGTAAGCATAATAAATAAATAAATCTGCATGGAGGAATGGGCCAACATACCAGCAACAGTGTGTGCCAGCCTTGTGAAGACTTATAGAAAACGTTTGACCTCTGTCATTGCCAACAAAGGATATATAACAAAGTATTGAGATGAACTTTTGTTATTGACCAAATACTTATTTTCCACCATAATTTGCAAATAAATTCTTTAAAAAAATCAGACAATGTGATTTTCTGGATTTGTTTTCTCATTTTGTCTCTCATAGTTAAGGTCTACCTATGATGACAATTACAGGCCTCTCATCTTTTTAAGTGGGAGAACTTGCACAATTGGTGGCTGACTAAATACTTTTTTTCACCACTGTATATCCTCTCCTAGTAGTTTAAATCTGTGAATGACAAGGGTTACTGTCCTTAAAGGGCACCTATAGCCTCTTCCGTTCTGTGAATCTACAAATGAGGAATGCTTTCTACATCAACTCAAGTACCAAAATATTATTACACAGCAATCTGTACTTGTAGTGTAAATTGAACTGCTGGAGGAAATGAGAAGAGCTGGTGTAAATAAATCATAAGCGTAAAAGGTCTGTTCACGAAAGGATTAACACTGAACAGTAATAGCACTAACTCAAGACTAAACACTAATGTGACTCTGCTACTGGATCCTACGCTCCATCAGGCTTCTTATTGTAACAAGTCTATTAACTGTCTACTAATATGTCATCAAACGCGAGCATTCTCCCATAAAATGTGATTACAATGCCGGCTGAGCTTCCAACAAGCACCTGCAATATTTAATGCATATACTGTAGCTATTACAATGGCTCGATTTTTGCTTTTGTAAGGGATTTTATGTATATTTTATAGTTTGAGGTGTTTTCTAGGCTAAAAATATTGATAACCTTTTCTAAGGATGCTGATCAATGTCTGATCGGTGGGGGTTCAACACCTGACACCTTTATCAATCAACTGTTCTCAGCAGCTGAAACACGGAGAATGGAGCAGTAAGCAGACAGCTCCATACTGTATAGTGGGCAGAACAGGTTAGTGTAGATCATTTGTAATTCAGTTGAATGGGAGACCATCTGCATGGACTTGGTTCAACCACTACACAGAGAATGGAGCTGGAAGTAGACAGCTCCATGCATTGTAGTCTGCAGACCAGGTTAGTGTAGATCAGTTGTAATTCACTTGAATGGGAGACCATCTGCAGCTACTTGCTTCAGCCAGTACACAGAGAACTGTCCGCTTCCTGCTCCATTCTCTGTGCTTCAGCTGCTGAGGATAGCTGATTGATAAAGGTGTCAGACCTTCACTGATCTGATGCTGATGACTATCCTTAGAATAGGTCATCAATATTCTTAGCCTGGAAATCCCCTTTTAATTTTAGTATTCACAAATGCCATAGGTAAAGTTGAACTGACCGTTATGGACATGTGTCAACTTTTACTAAAAATGATAGCTTAACCTTGACAATATTACTCATCTCTCCATAGTCCAGTGAGGATCTCCCACTGGTGGCCGACTATTTACTGGTGCCAACCACTGACTTTACTGGGTTGTCATAGCAAGTAGAGCTCTCTGATGACATCGGCTATTTGTTATACTTAAGGAGGAATAAGTCTGAAAACTTTGCCCTTGATTTTGTAGGGTCTAGTTATTGTATTATGAGCCTGACCTTCATCTTGTTTCTGGATGTTGTCCTTGTTTTGCTCTTTCAGACATGTCACCTGGTACTTGCAGTCCAACTTCCTGACTTTGACCCCTGGCTCACTTTCAGATTTTGTTTTTGTCTTCTTCCCTGGTTTCTTACTTCCTCATTGTCTTACAGGTTATCACACCTGGCTGTGTTCATGACTTTACCTCTGCTCCAGATATTCCTTGTAGTGTATATGATGCCAATCGAGGTCTATTATGGGGACCTAAATATCGGTCTCTGTCTGTATCTCCTTGTGTGGGTTATAGCAAATAGGCAAAACAATATATAGAATAGAGTGTGCTTCCTAGTGTCATATTGGAAATGGTACTGTAACAAATATGTAAATCCTGTATTGCAGTAACCTTGCTTGGTTGTGCTCTGGATAGGCACAACATTATAGTATACTGTGATGGTTAACGTCCGTCAGGAGACACTTGAATAGACCATAGTATGTCACCAACCACTGTTCCTATTCCCCAGTGTTCAGAATGGACTAGTGCAGTCTTGGATCATCCATCAGGATTAGAGTGCCAAAGTTGGTGAAAAAAAAAAAAATGTTTTATTGTACAATTGAGCAATGTGTTTCAGTGGCAGACACTGCTGTCTTCAGATCTCTATACAACTAAAAATGCATTGATAGTACTGTATTTGCAGTATCACTGTGGGTATCTGGGATACTGCAGGTCAAACACGGCATGAAAGGTCAACTCAAACTTACTTACACGTGTTATTTGCTTATAATACATATATTAAAAGTATAACCACTGATATTGATGGATCAAAAATCCCTAATACACCAAAAAGCCCTAATGTGTAAGATGTGTAAAACTGAATGACTTTAGCACTAATCTGCTACTCTGCAATCCAAACAGGGGGGCAACTTTGTTCTTTTGTCACTCATACTGCATTTAAAGGGAGTCTGTCACCAGAAAAGTCCCTATTGCACTCTAAGCACAGTCAGCTGGGGCTTATAGTAATAAAAACCATTTTTTTTCTGGTTTCCAGTCGGTGCCTCTGTTGCTTAGATTTTGTCTTTTTTTCCCTTATATGTTCATTATTGAGCTGTTTAGTGCAGTAAGAATATCACCATTGCTCTCATCGCACCAAAGAATTACCTCCCTTCTATGATTGACAGGCTAGGCAGTGTACATGTTGTAGGGAGGGATGGAGGGACTGGGCACGGTGTTGATGATAAAAAAAAACAAAAAAAAACAAAAACTATAAACCTCATAAGCAGATCAGGAAAAATGTAATATTTCAGGAATGAAGAAACCAGTCAAGATGCAGAAATGAGGGGTTTTATGTTTTATTCACAAGAGTCCTGGCTATATGACTATGCTTATAGTTCAGTGGGTACTGTTCAGGTCACAGACTCCCTTTAACATATAGCAATATGTGAGCTGCAACACTACATATTTTGTAGTCTATCTTGTATCATTGCAATCTTGCATATTTCAGTATGTTGGATGTACTACAGGAAAAGTAAAATTCAGATTTTACAAACCTCTGCATAGCACCATCGAGCACATGACTACAGTATTTCTATATTTTTCTCATAATGGCGCCACTTCTGCTTGCAGGGTCCAAGGAATTGAAAGGGGTTAATCTACCTCTGATGATGATATACAGAGCCTGCAGAAAACAGCTGTCTGCTACTGGAAAACACTGCTCAGTTGTTCAGAATAACCTAACTTTGGCTCTCCATTTCTGAATGACAATCCAAGACACTACTGGTCGGCACTGTACACCAGAGAAAAGAAACCCTGCAGGGTGTCATACTATGGGTGAAGAACAGGGAGATTTAGTTTCCACACGGCAGTCATGATTCATAAATCCACTTCACTGTTTTAACTGCTTTTTAAGCGGACAGTGTTTCCGTCTTTCTGGTCCTCAGGCGGACCTGAAGGACTATTGTGAACCTAGCGTAAAAGAACCAGGCCTGAAATGACATACATAATCTAATCTAATCCAAATCTGTTCATCTTTTACAAGGACATAAACCCTTTTAGCATTGATGGAGATTGGGGTATACTAGCCACGGTGGCCATAATACTGGAATCCCTGGGTACTGGGTCTCTGTGTGCTATATGTCAAATTGGTTGTCTATATTGAGACACACCTATATAGATCTTTGACAAAATTAACCTGTAAGCAGTAGCGTATGTGGTGTGGTAGCAGCTGTAGTGGCTGCCACAGAGCCCGGGACCTTAGGGGGCCCTATTTACGTGCCGATCCCCGTTCCTTCTCACGGCTGCCTCTACTTTCCCTTCTGCCCTTCAGGGGGCGCCGTGCGTCTCATATCACCCCACTGGGGCCCCCTGGAGGGAAGAAGGCAAAACGGAGGCAGCCGTGAGCAGTAGCGGGGAATGGTAAGTAAGGCCGCGGGCCTGCGACAAGAGTATTTGTTGGGCAAACCCAAACAAATACTGTTATTATACATTGAGACCCCAGAGTATAGTGATCAGAGGCCCAGGGTATTTGAGCGAACATAAAGACTCCATTCAGTCTTTGGCCTCTGTGGTGACATCACAGACATCACATGGGTCAGGCCAGCGTCGCGACACATAATGATGCTGGTGTAACCCGTCTGGGATGTCATTGAAGAGGACCGTGACAGAGCCCAGGATAGGTGAGTACCACTGGTATTTATCAGCTCCACTGATCATTTGTCAGCTCCAATCATTATATTCTGAGGTCTAAAAAGACCCCAGAGTATAATAATAGTTCATGGGTAGTGTACCCCAAAAATTTCAGGTTTGGCTGAACCTGAATTTTTTGCAATATTTGCAACAGACACCGTTAGGGCCATGATGGGACATACTACTGTATGGAAGCTGCTATGTAACATTATACTGTGTGGAGGCACCGCTGTGGGATATAATGCTGTGTGGAGGAGCTGCTATGGGACATTATACTGTTTGAAGGGGCCACTTTGGGACATTATAGTGTGTGTAAATGGGGCGTTCTACTATGTGGGGGCCAGGAAAGGGGGTGCTATGCAGTGAGGGGGCCCCCCAAGTCAAAAGTTTGCTATGGGGCCCAGTCTTTGCTAGTTACGCCCCTGCCTGTAATAATTAATCTCTGAGATATATATATAGAGAGGATGAATTCAGGATTTCTTCTCTAGTATTTGATAGTACTGGGCACTTAAACGGGTATTCCCACGAACATAACCATTTTTAAATTTGTAGATAATTAAAAGTTAAACATTTTTGCAAATATAAGTAATCAAACATTTTGCAGAGTTTTAAAGATTTTTACGAGTTGTTGTCTTGATCTGTGTCAGTGGATATGACCATCAATGCAGGACCTTTCTAAGGTCAGAAAATCAGCCATGAGTTCCTTATTGTGGCCCGGGATATCTTCTGATACATGTAGTGTCCCTGCCTGATAAACCAGCTACAATAATAAAATTGTGGCTGGGTTCCTGTCAAGTCCCAGACCATAGAAAGTTTCTGCATTCGTGGTCGTATCCATTGGCAACCGATCAAGACAACAGATGTTACAACTAAGATGGTTAGAGAAAATCTTTAAAACTCTGCAGAATTTTTAACTACTTATATTTGCAAAATTATTTAACTTTTATTTATCTACAAATATAGATATGATTATGTTCATGGGAATACCCCTTTAAGGCCTGTGCCCTGGATCCAGGTTGCATATCCTAGGGCTATGACAATTCAGAACAAAGGAGGGGGTTTTCACCATTCTACCTGCATAGGTGTAGAGAAGCTATAGGGCGTGCAGAGGTAGCAGTCACTATCAGGCCCTGGACCCTGAGGGGGCCCCAAAGGTCCCTCTGCCACATAAAATATGCCTCTATTCTAAATGGCACACGGCAGGCAGGGACCCCATTACATATTTTGCATTGGGGCCCTGGAGCTTCAAGTTAAGCCATTGTCTACCTGTGATCTTTGACTTGACGTATGACATATGCATGTAAACCATCAGGTCAGAGGACCACCAAAGCTGTGTACAAATTACTGTATTTGGTGTGTTGCATGTATCAAACCTTGCTATACTTCCTTTACTAAAATACATTGTATCTTGTCTATTTTTCTCTGTTATCACCCTGGCTGTGTTTGCTACGGCCATGTGTATAATTGTAATCATATGACAATATTATAATACAAGGTGGAAATCTCTTGCAGACACCACTAGTAACACTGAATAGTGATTATCACCGCTTTATTACATGACTCCATTGCTGTGACTTCCTGCCTACAGATATAGCCAGGAAAACACTATTTTAAGCCATTCCATTCTGACTTAAAATAGTCATTGCCTCCCTTGCTGTGTCTTGCTGCAGCTGTTTGCAGCGTGGGTCTGTTCTAGACATTTTCACCATTGTAAACAGTTCTAAGCAGGGATCTCAGGCTACAAAAATACCCATGGGGTTTGATGTCTTTTAGAAGACAGGAGATTTTCATTTTCTTCTGTTTCATTAGATGAAAATCCCTTTCATCCAGCATCTGACGGTCCAGAATTTAGTGCTTGGATAGCACAGAACTAGAACGTATGCTGTAATATCACAAAACCGTTAACCAATCTAAACTATTTTGAGAATGCCCTGATTAAAAAAAAAGAAAATTGGCTACGATCACTTTTTGTAATTCTGGGATTACAAACGATACTTTTCACCCAGTTGTCTGATAATCTGGAATATTTTAGAACCTGACAGGTATAGGCGAACCAGAGTCTCTGTTGGAGACTTGTCGCAGAAACCACCAGAAATTGGCGGAGAGAAAATTCCTGCACTTTTCTCTCTTCCATTTTCAGTATGAGAATAGCAGATACCCAGCGGACCCCATTATATTCAATGGGATCCACCGGTGTCCGTGGGTAACTGCTGTTTCAGTGGTCTGGCTCTCTGTCGTTTGGGGAAGACCCGAACGACAGAGAGCCCAGCGCAAGTGTGAACCGAGCCACAAAGTGCTGTAAATGAAATACAATAAAACACCTTTTAGGTTTGTTAGTATTACTTAATATTGTTGTAGATATTTTTGAGAAAGATCATATAAGCAGTTTGTATCTACCAGGATCAGACAATAATGTATACCTATTGAGGGAGATTTATCATACCAGTTCTCTGGTGAACAAGGCATGAAAAAGTAAGTTGTTTTTTTTTTTTTTGCACAAAAATTTACAACTTTTTCTGTTTAGTGGCCCCCTCTCCACTTTCCTGGTGGGAGTTCTAGCGAGGGGTGTGTTGTGGACCGGGCCACATAATGTCACACACACACACAACACACACTAGGGCTAACTTCAGAGCCAACTATCAGTAGGTTGTTTGGAGAACATGGAGAAAAAATACAAACTCCATTCAAATGTTGCCATCGGTCAGAACCCAGGACCCAAGTTCATGAAGGCAATGATAACCACTAAATTTTAATATCCTGAAGCTGTTTGAGCAATGTAAAGCCCTAATACACATGGACATATTCAGGATAACTGTGACATACAGTAAGTCTGGATTATAGCTCTCAAAGAAAACTATAGCTTGAAGCTCCTGCTACCCAATACAAAATCCGTAACCCTGCTCCAATGTGTTACTTTTTAATAGTCTTCTTTGGTGGCAGAGGACATTTGGGTCCACTTAGGCATCAGGGCCTAGGAGAGACTGCTATCAGGGCCTAGGAGAGACTGCTACCTCTGCACCCCAACTCCCCTGTATAGGCCTGTACTGTTGCCATGACAACACAATCATTTACATATAATGGATCAATTATGGTCAGCAAAAATAGGCCTTTCCAGCTGACACTTATTTGGTATATGTATGAGCAGCTTCAAGGTTAACGCAGAGTTTTTTTGCATGCAGAATCCACCTCAAAAAAACACCACCCAGTACTTCCATTGATTTTAAAGGGAGTGAGGCAGATTTTTTTCCTCTGACTTTTTTTCAGGTGTGTTGTTTTTTTTTTCTTCAAAAAAAAGAGTCCTGATCTATCTTCAGGTGGATTCCGTCTTGCAAAGTCCATTGAAATGAATGGGAGGCTAAAAAAAAACCTCTCTGCTGGGCCTTGTGCCTAACTGTAAATGATATTAAATGTAGTGCAACTCCCATGCCACTTTTGTGAAAGTAGTGTGGGAGGTGCAAAAACCTCCAGTTGCGACAATTATTGTTGCAACTGCCATTTAAAAAGTTGCAAACTTGAGTTTTGCAACTTTTTTACGCCAGATATCTGGTCTAACCGTTAAAATTCAATGGGGAAAATTTCTTATAAGGGACAGTTATGTGAAGTCAAATGTCCTACATTATAAGTAAACTGCATTATAGAAATATCGTCGAAAATCATTCATTGATAAGTTTACAAAAATGCTGCAAACTCCATGACAGAAGCCAAAGGTTACACAAAGGGGGATATTTATGAAGACCGGCATACTTCGCAAACAAAGTTCGACGTGGCCATGTGCAAGTTCTGCCCGTGACATCAATGATACCAAGACACTAGGGGTTAATAACAGTAAGTGACATAAAAGACTATCTAAAAACTAACACCTCAAAAATATCATCAGAGGCGATACAGTTACCAGGCCAGCGTGCAGCCATACCATTCATTAACTACTTCATTGCTGGTGACAGTTCAGAAGTGAAGGTCATGAGTAGAAAGTATTTAAAGGGCAACATAGCCCTCAGTGTTTTAGAGATAATATACAATGATAACACCCTGCATAGAAAGTGTTAACCATTCTGTGCTTACCTTAAGAATAGCAATGATAATTCTAGATTCCCCAGCTTGGATTGCAACAGAGCTGACTGTGGTAGTTGATAGTGGTAGTTGTCCAGTCGGATTCCCTTCATCAGACATGATATCCCAAAGAGCGAGTCTACAAACTATCCTCAGATATGTGTATCAGATTTAAAGGAGCCTTCCTCTCTACAGCGACCACTTGTAAAAGTAGTGACCAAGGATATTTAGAATCATTGAGGGGAAAGCCCAGCCAGCCCTGAATACATGAGCAGAAGGAAAGAACAGCAGGTTAAAAATAGATAGTCCCATTGAGTTTATCATCCTCCGGCTTGTGAGCTGACACACCCCTAACTTCACAGCACACATCGGCCACTGCACTTGTACTATACTATCAGAGATGTGGAGGTCGCTCACAGTCCTCGGCTTCTGGACAAGCAAATGGAAAAAAAAAAAAAAAAAGCCTCTTCAGGCAAAGAGCTAAATTTGCTCTCAGTGCACATATCAGTGAGAAACTTTATAGAGTACTTTCTAACTGTACTGTACAGTGCACTGCGGGCTATCCTGACCCCTAAGGGTATGTCCACACAGGACGTATCTACTACTGATATTCCATTGCAAGAAATCCACAGTGGAAATTCTGCAATTTCAAAAACCGTTGTTTTTGTAAATTGCAACATGTCAATTATACCTACAGAAACACTGGAGTTTTCTGTATAGGTATAATACAAAACTCTGCGGACTTTCTGTGAAAAGCTCTGCAGGAAAAAATGCAATGTTTTTCCGGAGCGCTTTTTGGCTGTGGCCCACTACGTGGGGCCGTAGCCTAAACCTCATCCACTTGGGTGCTAGTGTGCAGAGCATTACTCAGTATGGATTTAACTTGTAAAGGTACCCTAAAATAAACAAACTGGTAAAGCATGTCCCTATTGCCTTACGTTACGTAACCGCTATGTAAAGCTGGGCTCACATCTACATTAGTTTTTTGTTTTCTTGTTGCATCAATGAAGCAAAAAATGTAATTCATGCTGTGATTGATCTGTCATATGACAGTTTTACCTGCAAAATTGTGCCTCATGCAAAAAATTTTCTGGCACATATGATGGAATCTGCAATAAAGGGTCGTGAATTAATGTGAACACAGCCTAACTTTATACAAAAATTATTTTCAATGGCCAACAGCTAAGCAATGAAATTGAGTGCTCTCCTAGTTTGTCTGAGAGTTTTGCAAAAAAAATGGGAAATCTCCTGGGCAGTGGCATACCTATCAAGTAGGAAGACTGCACCGCTGCTATGGGGCCTGACGCTGATCATCTTCTGTATGCCGACACTCATTCAGTACATCTTTCTGCGGCTGCCACTAGGGTGAGCACAGTTTCTACAGCTTTCATTGGGGCAGTTTTGGCATTGAAAATGCCACTCTTCATAAATTTCTCCTATTGAGTTCAATGGTAAATGTATTAATTCCTATGTGCTAAGCTCCCCCTAGTGGTGGCCGCAGGCAGCAAGTTTTGTTAAAGGTGTTTTCTGGCCACAAACTTATTTTTCATACGTAAGACCTATCCACAGAATAGGTTATAGATATGTGATCTGTCTGGGTCCAACACCTGGACCCTGCACAGATCAGCTGTTCTTGCAGCCTCCGGCATGCACTCCCCATCCACTAGCAGCTTCTGACACCCAGAAGCTTCTAGAACAACTAATCTGTGCAGCGTCTAGGTTTTGGACCCCAACAGATCACATAATTATGTTGTGTGCGATTTTCTCAGTTTTAATCTCTATTTTCTTGGGGTGTGTGTGTGTGTGTGTGTGTGTGTGTGTTTTTTTTTTTTTATAAAGAACTTTAGTGAACTGGCATAGTGACAAGAAGCCAGGTATATCAGATGCCGCTTCCTTGTCTTACCACCCATCTATAGACATGAGATGCACTGTGAGTGCCTGATGGTGGACTCTTATTTCCATTTCCATTGCACCGTGTTATATCATAAAATTGTGGCTGCAAGCAGCTGCCACTAGGGGGCACATTAAGGGTTTCTACAGCGTTCATTAAAAGGAATGTGTTGCTATTTTTTTTTTTTATTATTATTTATTTATTAAAACCAGAAAAATCCAGTAAAATATGGCCCTTTTTTGTAGTCTATTTTTATCATGGTGGTCGCCATCTTCCCTGAGCTTTTGCTCTGCTCTGTTAACAGCATTTAGTGATATGTTTTACAGCATAGTCTGTCTCATTGAGATCTATGGGAGAATTTTCTAGACATGGTCTGTGTAGGGAAAAGAAGCAAATGATATCATTTATTGACAGTAGAAGATTCAATAATGGGTCAGTGGTATTATCTATAGAGGTGTTGTTTTTTATTGTAATCCTGTTTGTGATGTAAATGAGGTGACTGCTGCAAAGAAAAAGTAATTGGCAAGTGTCATTATTAGTCTTTGTGGCCAGAGTCAATTTTATTTATTTATGTTAATATAGATAGTGACATGGAAAAATAAAATTTGCTTAAAATGCTCATTTTCTGTTGACACCTTCCCTTTAAAGAGAACCTTTGACCACTTACAAGTCCAGCTCTTCTCATCATTTAATAGTTGCTGCTTGACTGATTCTGGCACATTTGGTATTTTTTCTCTAGCCCCCACTGTTCCCAAGCAATCAATGCTGTTAGTTTTGGTGCCTGATATACTATTTAGGCTCTGTACTGTCAAGTGGGCGGTGTCAGGCAGGAGCAGACAAGGGGTGTGATTCTGAGCTCTGACACTGGCTGCCTTTTGATTGGATCTCTGAATCACACCCCCTGCCTGACACCGCCCTTCTGACATTGCAGATATAAAAGGGGTTATCCAGCTTCCAAAATATGGGTGCTAGGGGGGGGCACTCAGAGCCCTCTCAGTTGGCATTCGCGCCGTCGCCCTGATCGCTCACTAACGGAGAATCCGGTACAGGATTCCCCGTTAGTGAGCGAGCGCTTCTTTCAGCTGTATGTGCAAATGCACACATGCAGTACAAAGTGGTTTTGTATCATTGAAACCTTTTGTAAAGCCCCATTCACAGACCGTATTTTGCGGATCCGTAACTGTCCGCAATTGTGGATCCGCACAGTAATGAGGTTAAATTGCTGTGTTGGCATTCTGCAATAAATTAGTGGGTTTTGGGTTGCAGTTTGGGCACTCGGTCTCTAAAAGGTTCTCCATCATTGATATAGGGTATGTATACTCTTCGGGCTGTGTGAATCTCCCTTACTGTTCATACAGTATATTAAAGTAGAATATACTGTATAACTGAATATTATTATATGGCTTTATTGCTATTCATTATTTAACAACTTGAGATGTTGCTGTTTTATTCACCGTTTTTCCTGCACATGAAGAGCTAGTGCGGATGAGATGAAAGCGTCTGAGAGCTTGAGAAGTGACTGTAGTTCAGCAGCTCCTTTACTACACGTAACAGACATTGCAGGCGTTGCTTTCGGTGTTAGATGACAGCTGTTTGATATCCTGCAACAGAGCAGCTGAGACGGGGACAGGGGACAGGAGTTTAGGGCAGATATCTGTCAGACTTGCCACATCAGAGAATCTCCAGGCTAAACAACTCTGGGTGTCTGCATTCATTATTTTCTGACATAAAAATAGCGCGCCGCTCTGCTCCACATTGTACATAACCATCAGACACACCGACCTTTGATGTAGATTTCAGCATTTACAGCTAATGCAAGATTTGGGAACGTGTCGTAGTTATTAATGTGAAAGGTAAAAACAAGAAGCCATGCTGCGAATATTCATTTTACAACCCATGGCTGACATAATCGGTAGAGTAACATAGACATGGAAAGGTACATCCATCTCCTCCCCCAATCCTATGTAGATTTAAAGGGAACCTGTCACCACTTCTGACATGTCTGTTATAGTAAATTAATTATATTCCGAAGCATCTTGTCTTATAAGTCTTTGTTGTACTATTCCTCTGTTATTCCTCCTAGAAATTTGTGAATATATAAATAACTGGATGTTACCAGTCCCCCTTGTCAAAGAGATGTGTCCCTGTACAATCTGGCACTGATTGGACAATATGAAACTGTATTTGAGTTTTTTAAAATTTTTCCAAGTTATCTGTATTTGAAAAATCTTGTAGTAATGATAATTAAGCCAAATAATATGCTGAGACTTCCTATTTTCTGTAGGAGATTTCTTTGCAGCAGTCACCTCACTTACCAGCACATTGATGATCACAGGTATCATGTATATGTAGATAAAACACAGAACTCCTCAGTCATAATAAGCAATATCGCAGCTTATCTATCCCCCATGCCTGCACACTGACATCTGCAGAGGTCATAAAGTATGCCTACAAAACTCTTCCATAGAAGTAAATAGTCTGCTCCAGACCCTGTATCTATGGCCCATAGTCCATCTCCAGAAGACAGGAAGTCACAGGCTATATTTAGGTTTAGCAGCAAGAGTTGGAATTGCAAGATTTTGAGAGTTTTTTTTAAATATAACAATTTTTGTGATGCTGTTCTTAATTTTCCATATTATGTCAAAACAAATAGGTCATTTCCAGGTGACACTTTCCCTTTAAGGAAATCCCAAACTGGTTGATTTTTGTTCAGCGACATAGCTGCAGCAATAATTGAAATGCTGTCACTTTATGTTGTGTTTTTTCCTTTCTTTTTTCAACATCTAGAAGAGGTGATGTTACGGGGAGACCGGAGCGCTGCGCAGTAAGCGCAGGGATCTTGACTGGGGGCGGGCTGTAGGGGGACCAATAACGCGCTAGGGCGCGAAGAGTGGGGGCGGGGCTTAACCCCGTTCGAATTGACTATGCCGCGCAGCCCGGGAGCGGCCATTCTGGAGCTGCGCGGCATGCTAACGGCGGTCAGCTCCCTCCCCCCACCTTTTCACTGTAATGGCATCCCTCGATACCATCCTGGAGCAGATCAGAGCTGCTGCCGGCGTCCATGGTGAGGCCTGGCTGCAGGAGCGGCTGGCTGACATTATGCAGCCTGCCGCCCCCCCCCATTAACCCTTCACTACCCCCGGAGGCGTCTGACGCGGCGGCGGCGGCCGCGCAGGACTCGCCCGCCGGCACGTTTGAGCCCTGATGAGCCCCCTAGGGCCCGGCGACATAGGAGTCCCTCTCGGGCCCCTCCAGGCCGGGCACCCCGCTCCACTGCTCAGGCGCGGGGTCCCGGTCTGGGAGGAATCCTGCCAGTCGCCTGGCCCCTGCGGAGGTGGAGATCCCTGCCACTGGCCTCAGTGGGGGGACCTCCACATCCAGTCTCCATATGGCTACAGCACGTGGTGCAGCGGTCCCCTCCTGTGTGCTCCAGCGGGGGTGGACTGTGTCTTCAAGTCCCGTCGGTTCCGGCTTTCCAAGTGCCCTCGGTACAGCAGCGGGAAATTCTGAACGACGAGCAGCACGGCGCTGGCCCCTCCTTCACGGCACCACAGCCCCGGTCCGAGGTGCATCCAGTGGTTTCAAGTGCATACGCGGGTGCAGGTCAACCTTCCCAGGGATGTCGGTCGTGCTGCAGCTGTCAGCGGGATGGTTCTCAACAATCAACAGGCGCCAGCGTTCTCCTGTACAGCGACCCAGGTCAGCAGGATGCAGGACCGTCGACTGGTGGGCCCACAGCACCTACGCAGTCTGGTGAGTACCATTCATTGTCGTGTCCGTTTCCTCCTATTCTAATGTCCCAGGGGTTAGGGATAGATAGGCCGGAGTCCCCAGTGGGTGGTGGTGTAGCTTCTGAGGGGATTAGGGAGCTATTGGGTAGCGTGAGGGAGCTACTGTCGCGCTGCGAACAGAGTGTTAGCGGTTCCCCGGTGGCGGCGTGGGTCCCTCCTGCGGTTCAGTCAGTAGCGTCACAGAGTGCGCCGGTGGTAGGGGCTCCGGCGGGTGTCACAGTGTCTGTCCAGACAGATAAAGAGAAGGTTGATTCGGTGAGGCTAGACGACAGAGCTCGGGGGGAGGTTTATGTGTGTTTTGAGGGTCCTCTAGGGGCGCATTTAAAAAGGAAGTGAGGGAGAAGATTTGGAAGGACGAGTACGTCGAAATCTTTTCCTTGCTCCCTTTAGCTAAATTTAACTTAGACAAGAGTAAGAAGGAGGATAGCAAACAAGAGGAGGAAGAAAACGTAGGTGGCGCCTGATTCCACAGACTTTTGCTAATTGGCTTCAGGCCTTTGCCATTTTAGCGAGTGTCATTGGTGAAAAGGCTCTTGACAACTGTTCGGGGCTTTTTTGCTATCAGGACTCTATAGGTGAGGCGTATCGGGTGTATGGGGGTCAGACATGGCTGCGGTATGATGAGCAGTTCCGTCAGCGTAAGGCGGTTCGGCCCAGCATACGGTGGGACCAGAAAGATATAGGTTTGTGGCTTCGGGTTATGGCGCCAGCTCGCTTTGGCCAGCCCTTTCCTGGGGCGGCCGGTGGAACCGGCCATGGTGGTCTCAGTTACGGCTCAGGGGGGCAGGTGCACAGGCCCAGCAACGTTACGGGCTGTGTTGGCAGTTCAATGAAGCCCAATGTAAATTCGGCTTCAACTGTAGATTCAAACATGCCTGTTCATTCTGCGGAGGGGTGTCCCATGGTGCGGCACGTTGCTTGCGCAAACAAAGGACCAAGGCCTTGCCTAATAGTGGACAAGGGGCAGACGCCGGTGAAGCTGGAAGCCATGCTTCCGTACCTAAATAGTTATGTTAACAGGGAGAGTGCAAAGTTTCTGGTAGAAGGTTTTAGGGAGGGTTTTAGGATTCCCCTGCCGACGCACACAGTCCCCTTTTGTATAACTAACTTGAGGTCGGCAGCGGAACACTCGGGGGTGGTGTCCAAAAAACTGAGGAAGGAGGTGGCCTTGGGGCGCATGGCGGGCCCTTCGCATCACCCCCTTTGGAAGGTTTAATTGTATCTCCTTTGGGGGTGGTGCCGAAGAAGGAGCCGAATCAGTTTCGGCTCATACATCATTTGTCTTATCCCAAAGGAGCGTCGGTCAACGATGGTATTGCACCCGAGCTTTGTTCGGTAGTATATACCTCGTTTGATGCAGCTGTGCATTGGGTACGGCGTTGCGGTCCAGGGGCCCTCTTAGCTAAGACGGATGTGGAGGCGGCGTTCAGGTTACTGCCGGTACACCCTGACAGCGTTAGGTTACTGGGACGGCGGGTATTACGTGGATCGTTGCCTCCCTATGGGTTGCTCAATATCGTGCGCATACTTTGAGGCGTTCAGCACCTTTTTAGAGTCGGTAATTCGGGATGTGGCGGGGGTTGAGTCAGTGATACACTACCTCGATGATTTCCTCTGTATAGGTCCGGCGGGCTCCGATGTATGCGCGGTTTTGTTGGCAACCGCGCGGTGGGTCGCCAGTAAGTTTGGGGTACCGTTGTCACCGGAAAAGACTGAGGGTCCGTGCACTAGATTGAGTTTCTTGGGCATAGAGCTTGACACTGTGGCAATGGAGTTCCGGTTGCCTGGTGACAAGCTGGTTGATCTTAGAGAGAGGGTGAAGCGTGCTCGTCACATGCGAAAAATTGCGTTGCGCGACCTCCAGTCATTGTTAGGCAGTTTAAATTTTGCCTGCCGCATTATCCCCATGGGTAGGATTTTTTGTCGCCGGCTGGCAGGGGCCATGAACGGGGTGTCAAATCCACGACACTTTATTCGGCTGGGGGTGATACATCGGGAGGACCTGGCAGTATGGGACACTTTTTTAGACCAGTTCAATGGTAGATCACTGGTCCAGTCAGCAGTGATCGATGTGTTCGATTGTGACCTCTTTACGGATGCGGCAGGGGGCCACGGTTTTGGGGCCTATTACAGGGGGCAGTGGTGCGCCGCTCCTTGGCCTGCGTCGTGGCGTGAACAAGGTCTGACGCGGAATTTGACTGTACTTGAGTTATTCCCGATTTTAGTCGCGGTGTCCATATGGGGTGGGGCGTTCCAGGATAAAAAGTTAGATTTCATTGTGATAACATGTCAGTTGTGTCGGCCATTAATAATGTGACTGCGTCTTCTCCTCCAGTTATCAAGTTGCTTCAGCGTTTAGTATTGCGTTGCTTGTGCCTGAATGCATGGGTGGTGGCAGTGCATGTTCCGGGGTTAAAAATGACGTTGCTGATTCTTTGTCTCGTTTCCAGTGGGAGCGGTTTCGTGCCCTGGCTCCGGGGGCGGAAGTGGAAGGGATTCCATGTCCTCCAGAATTATGGGACTTGGTTTGCGAAAAGCAGGGACATTGATTCAGGCATCGTTGGCCCCCGGCACCTGGGATAAGTATTCAAGGGCTTGGCAGCTTTGGGAGGATTGGGTGGGAGATTTAGGTCAGGTACATACTGATGAGGATAGGGTTGGGGCTTTATTGTTCTTGTTAAGCCGTTGGTCTTCAGATGGATGGTCCGTGGCGAAAGTTAATGGTGCGGTAGCGGCGTTGGCATTTGGTTTCAAGTTGAGGGGTTTGGCGGACTTTACCAAACATTTCTTGGTTCAACGTGCGCTTAAGGGGTTCCGCAGGGGCAGGGGAAGTAGTGACACACGGCGCCCGGTTACATTTCAGCTTTTGGAGCGTTTGGGGTTGGAACTGGGCCGTTTTTGTTCTTCGCACTATGAATGCGTTTTGTTTCACCTGGCTTTTTCTCTAGCCTTTTTCGGGGCTCTCAGGGTGGGTGAGTTGGTGTCCGTGTCGACTAAGCGGCCGGGTGGTTTACAGGTGGATGATGTGTACATGGAGGAAGGGGTCCTAGTGGTCAGGGTTCGCAGGTCTAAGACGGATCAGGCGGGGGGCAGGGAAGTATCTGCGCCTGGGTGCGGTTGTAGGGTCAGATATGTGCCCGGTGCGTTGTTTGCTTGTTTTTCGGGGGTTGGTTCCAGCTTCTGCGGGCGGTCCCCTCCTGCGTCATGAGGATGGTTCGTTCCTTTCCCGTTATCAGTTCTCGGCTGTTTTTAGGGGTTGTTTGGACTCGCTGGGCCTTGACGCCTCTCGATATGCTCCACACTCTTTTCGCATTGGCGCAGCGACAGAAGCAGCTAGTTGGGGGTTGAGCTCGGAGGTGGTCCGACGTATCGGTAGGTGGGAATCGCAGAGGTATAGATCATACATACGTCCACACCTTGCCCAAATGTGAATCATTGTGTTGTTGGGTATTTTCTCCGCCCTCCCCCTACTTTATTTCTTCTTTCGTAGGCCCTTCTGCTCGGTTAGTCTGGATCTTCGGCCATTCTTTTGTGTTCTGGGGCGCGGAGAGGGCCGGCGGAATGGTCGGCAGCTGGGGTTCGACAGGGCTGCGGTCGTTGTACGTTGGATTGGAGTCCGAGGTATGGTGTGGAGTCGGGTCATGCCCGAAATCCACAGGTGCACGAGGTTGGATCGGTCTCCGGACATTATCGTGATACATGCTGGTGGCAATGACCTGGGGGTTCGTCCCTTTCGCGATTTAGTGAGGGACATAAAGTATGACCTGTTGAGGTTGTGGTCCATGTTTCCGGGGATTGTTACCGTGTGGTCCGATATTGTACCGAGAAAAACATGGCGGGAGGCTAGGTCTGTTGAAAGGCTCAACAAGGCCAGGATTAAGGTTAACCGGGCTGTTGCGGGGTTTGTGTCCAGGAACGGCGGTGTGTGCGTGCGGCACAAGGAGTTGGAGTCTGGGGAGGGGGAGTTTTGGTTGCGGGACGGGGTCCATCTGAATGCGGTGGGGTATAGATTTGTGGACGCTAGGTATCCAGGAGGGTGTTGAGAGGGCCCTGGAAGTGTGGCGGGTCTCTCACGCTTAAGGGATTAAGGCGTGCTCGCAGTGGCGGGTGGGGTCCTTGGAGTTGGTGGTCAATTGGCTAAAAGGGTGGAGTCAAAGGTAGGCTCCACCTATACATTTGGTGGTAATTGCACATTTTGGTGGATGGCCTGGCGCACGGTGAACGGTTACAGGGTAAATTGGCCCTGGGAGCTGGTACATGGAAGAAGGAGTTCGCTTTATTCATGGTGCCGCCGAGCCGGTGGTCGCGGCTGGTGGTAAATTTATGGTGTGGTTATGTTAGCGCCAGGCCGGGGGATTGATAGTTTTTTGTAGCTCCAAGGACTCTTACCCAGGTTAAGCGTTTATTGTTAAATTATTTTAAGTTATGCAAATTATAATAAGTTATACTTGTTGTTATTTATTTGTTGTTTGTTAATAAATACGGCTGCTGTGGCCGATTTAATCCAACCCTTTGGCTTGGTTTATTTCTAAGGGGGTGGGGGGTTTGAGAGCTGGGGGGCAGGGGTCGAGGCTGGAAAAGAGGGGGAAGGCATTTAGGCCCAGCAGTTTGGGTATCAAAGGTGGTGGGGGGTTCATAGGGGGACCCTGTTATCAGCAATGCCCAGTCAGGGGAGACCGGAGCGCTGCGCAGTAAAGCGCAGGGATCTTGACTGGGGGCGGGCTGTAGGGGGACCAATAACGCGCTAGGGCGCGAAGAATTGGGGGCGGGGCTTAACCCCGTTCGAATTGACTATGCCGCGCAGCCCGGGAAGCGGCCATTCTGGAGCTGCGCGGCATGCTAACGAGCGGTCCCTCCCTCCCTCCCGTTTTTTTTCTCTTTCTTGGGCTATTTTAACTTGTTTATCTTTTTGCAGGTGGTGTCACGGTGGCCTTGGCGGGTGGGGTCCTTGGAGTTGGTGGTCAATTGGCTAAAAGGGTGGAGTCAAAGGTAGGCTCCACCTATACATTTGGTGGTAATTGCACATTTTGGTGGATGGCCTGGCGCACGGTGAACGGTTACAGGGTAAATTGGCCCTGGGAGCTGGTACATGGAAGAAGGAGTTCGTCTTTATTCATGGTGCCGCCGAGCCGGTGGTCGCGGCTGGTGGTAAATTTATGGTGTGGTTATGTTAGCGCCAGGCCGGGGGATTGATAGTTTTTTGTAGCTCCAAGGACTCTTACCCAGGTTAAGCGTTTATTGTTAAATTATTTTAAGTTATGCAAATTATAATAAGTTATACTTGTTGTTATTTATTTGTTGTTTGTTAATAAATACGGCTGCTGTGGCCGATTTAATCCAACCCTTTGGTCTTGGTTTATTTCTAAGGGGGTGGGGGGTTTGAGAGCTGGGGGCAGGGGTCGAGGCTGGAAAAGAGGGGGAAGGCATTTAGGCCCAGCAGTTTGGGTATCAAAGGTGGTGGGGGGTTCATAGGGGGACCCTGTTATCAGCAATGCCCAGTCATGTAGACTGCAGCAGGTTAGCCACTGTCAAGTACACACATGCCCTGCGTGCAGGGGTGGATTATCATATGTGTGAAATGGGTGTTTGCCTGAGGCTGTAAGGGGGCCCAACAGCAAGCCCATTATAATTCAATCCCGATACAGTCAATTACTGTGGTGGGGCACAGGAGTCTACTGGTGGTGAGTATTTGTCAGGCAAACCTCACAAGCAGTGGCATAACTAGGAATGGCTGGGCCCCCAAGGTGAACATTTGACATGGGGCCTCCCTCTGCACAAACCGCATTCCCCATAGCGGACCCTCCACACAGTATAATGCCCCACCGTGGCCCCTGCACACACACACGCACACACACTCACACACACGCCACACACACACACTATTTATGGTATTTATGCCACTGCTCGCAAGATTCGTCTTGCAAGATTCACCTGGTGTTTTTGTTTGAGCCAAAACATCTGAACTGGAACTGCTATTATTCTACTCTGGGGTCTAAGGGGAGGTGAGTAAACATAACAAACAGTGTTACTCCCTTGCTCCAACGCATGCGTCCCTACCCTCTTTGGGCTTTTTCTGGCCAACTGAATTACATCAGTGACAGCTGAGACCTGTAATTGGGCCTTAGCGGTCATGTGGGCACACCAGTGTAATGATGCAAAGACACAAGCGTGATTATGACTACGTGACCCATTTGACCGCTGAGGTCTAATCCCTGACGTCAAGCTAAAGGAAAAAGGCCTGAGAGTGAGGACCTGCGTGCTGGAGTTCAGGAGAGGTGAGTAAGGCCTCTGCTTATTATACTCTGGAGTCTGTTGAGTACCCAGAGTATAATAGTAGTTTGTGGGTGGTGAACCCCAAAATTTTTTGGAATATTCATAATGAGAACCTGTTCAGTCATCCCTATGCTGTGCCACTATGGGGAACTATACTGGTTGAAGGGCCACTATGGGACATAGTGTGAATTGGGGGTGGAAGGGCACTTTTTGAACAGCCCAGGACCCATGGTACCCTTAATTCGCCCCGGCCTAATATGGGGTTTTACTCTAAAGTTTAATTGCTGTGCAGTGAACAGACATGCAGCTTGCTGCTTTCATTCATCTCACCTATCTGTAGGTTGGAAAGTTTGCCTGCTTTTCACAGTTGAAGGTTTGCTACAATTGTCTGGTGTTGGCAAAATTCAATTGTCAGTAAGCACAGAGCCTAAAAGTGGCAAAAAATTGAAACACAAATCCTATAATGCTAGAAATCCCTTTATAGTAACTGCCCCACTGTCACATCGGGACAGGCAATGTCTACAGTACCGAGGGACATTGAAAGAAGACTACAGTAACCAGTAATCTGCATCACATTGCATTACCTGTTTAGACCTGGTTGTTGATAAATGTGACACAATGACTTGGATGAGTATGTATTATTGGAGCACACTGGCCCACATTTGCACCAGAATCCTTGTATATGTTGCACCTTCTTTTTGGCACAAATCAATTTACTAAAATTTTTCACTGATTTGCGACAAATATAAAAGATTAAAAGTTAGACATTGTTGCAAATATAAGTAGTTAAAAATTCTGCAGAGTTTTAAAGACTTTCTCTAACCATCTTAGTGGTGACATATGTTGTCTTGATCGGTTGCCAATGGATACGACCACAAATGCAGATACTTTCTGTGGTCTGGAACTTGTCAAAAACCCAGCCATGATTTTCTTATTCTGGACAGGTTATCAGGAAGGGACACTACATGTATGAGAAGATATCCCAGTCACAATAAGGAAATCATGGCTGATTTTCTGACCTTAGAAAGGTCCTGCATTCATGGTCGTATCCACTGGCAACAGATCAAGACAACAGACTGTCACCACAAGATATTTATAGAAAATCTTTAAAACTCTGCAAAATGTTTTATTACTTATATTTGCAAAAATGTTTAACTTTTTATTATCTACAAATTTAAAAATGATTGTTCATGGGAATACCCCTTTAAGTTATATTCAACCTTGGTGGTTTTATCACAGTTTTCTAGCACAAGGTTTAACACAAGAAAAAAAAAAACTCTAAAACTGAATGTGTGACTACACCCTTATATTGCTGTATCTTTGCTATTAAGCCACCTGCTCTAGAGACTAAACCACAAGGGATATTTAAGGAGCAAATTGTAAATCTCAGCCCACGTAACCATAGAATGGATTAAATGTCTCATTCCCTGGCATTGATATATAATGCTATCTTTATGACAGTGAGAATCTGAATACTTTATGATTTAAGAAGCTTCGACTCTCAACTCATCTGAATTTAAAAGAACTTTACCAGTCAGCATTATCTAATGGAGCGTTCCCTCCTAGGACTCTGCTCAGCAAAATATCCCATAATCCAGCATTAAAGCTCATCAATTGCTGGGAAACAAGTTACATACTGAACATATTAACGTTAATGGCATCTCTTGTCTCATTGATATTACAAAATGACTTTAATGGAAATTTAAGGCTCTGGTTGTTAAAAATAAAATAAAATTAATAAAATAAAAAAAATTAAAAAAAATACAAGTGCAAAGATAGAAGACAGACAGATGGATTGATACAAGCTGTAAATTGGCCATGGAAGACTATGGAGAATGTTTAAAGAGGATCTGAAGTTTACAAAACGTCTTTAAGACTGTTTTTTTGAAAAAAAAAAAAAGTTGTAAAATGGAGAATGTTTAAAGAATACGTGTTGTTTCAAGTGAATTTTTTCAGACTAAGTGTCGTGTGACTGAAAGTCGTATATCTGACAAGTAACACTATTTCTCACCATTATATGACTTGTATGTAAGTTTTCTCTCCTGCAGGCTCCATTTCTAATTCTCAGTTTTCCTTTAGCTACTAGGTGGAGACTAGCTGCTACGATGTCCCTTATGCACAGCACATGAAAGCAGGAGATTTTGCTCTTCTAACACTCACTCAAAAGCAACACCATGGAGGACTTTATACACTAGTACTAATAGGCCGCAACTCCATCTGTTTGTGTCTGTACCTGTCTGCTTGCAGCAGACTTTCTCCTCCTGTCCCTTCCTTCTTCATAGACTTCTATGTACAGCATGTAACCTGATCTTTCAGTGAGCTAGAAGTTCATGTTGTCTCTCAAGATGGATTTAGCAGTGAATTCAGAGTGAATAGACAGTTTAGGAAGAAGGGAAAAGATATTTGATTACATACATATCTGTATTATCAGATTTGTAACTTGAAACTCTTGGGCCACAATGCAAAATATGTAACGGAGGCCCCCACTTACCACATGCTAGTTAGAATACTGGTGTCGTCTTATATTGTACAGAGGCCTGAGGTTCCAGGGCCCAGTAGCAGTTGCTACCTCTGCCCCCCTGTGTATTATAGGCCCAAAACCCAGACCACCTAACCTCCTTCTATTGAACCCTTAGAACACTATGTCTTGCAGGTGTAATGTGAATATTAGAATGCAGACATATTATGGACATCTAACTGGCCTACATGGGATATTGGTGCAGGCTTTCATTCATTCATGTGGTATAAGTGATATTTTGTGCAACTAGCCTGAAAATGTGCATCAATCCCCAAAAATAATCTGCATCTTCTTGTATTGGTTGCAGTCTTTACATATTGCAAACTACAGACTTCCCCCATCAAAATCAACTATTTGCTGGAGGTTTTTATGTGAAAAGGTTGCTTACGATGGGACAACTTCTTTTAAAAATAATACTCTTCATTCCTACACTTAAAGGGATTTATAGGAATTTATTCCCATCTTAATTATATTTAATCTGACAATTATTGACAAAATATGGATTTTAACAAATAGATAATTTTTTAGTATGTTCCAATTTGTAAAATATTAGTGGGATTATCGTGCAGCGGTCTTAATATTTTGAGCGCTGGCAGCAAATGCACCTTAAGAGGCTCAGCCCCATCCCACTACAGGAATTTTTCATTTTTTTTTTTTTTTTTTTTAATTTTAGAGTCCCTGCTTTCCAAACCCCATAACTTTTTATTTATTTGTTCACAGAGCCATATTGGGACACTGAGAGGGCAGGGGACCTTATGTGGAGGCTACTTGAGGGGATGTTATATTATTGCATAAATAAAAATAAGCTCTCCATGCCCTGATTTCCTGTTGAGCCTGTGATAGATACGTGTTTCTACACAGCAGCCAATCTGAAGAGGCTGAGCTGCAGGGGAAGGAAGGAAGAAAGAAAGCAGCAGTCTGAACCAATGATGAGACAGGTGGAGTGTCTTAGACTACCTTAAAACCCCTGTAGGCACTGTAGCTAATCTGTAGTGACAGATCACGGCTTTTCCCTACTAAAAGCTGAGCTCAAAGGCAACCAACCTGAAAGATCTGGGAAAAATAAATAGCAGGTAACCATGCCCTACAGGTACTCGCTTGATATTTGAGGTCATGACTAGACACACTTAAAAAGGAGCTTTAACCAACTCCACTCACTTTAAACTCTTTACATCCTTTAATAGGCTCCACTTCCCTGATTTTTGGTAGTTAGATTTTGTCTCTAGCCCTCACCATTCCAGAGTAATAATTTCTGTTAATTGCAACATCCAGTATGCTATTTAGGCTATTTACTGTGTAAAGTGGGCGGTCTCAAACTACCTGCTCAAGTCCAGGACCTCCCACCTGACAGTAGAGAGACAAATTAGCATATTGGGTGTGGAAACTAACAAAAATGATTGTGATGGAATGGCGAGGGCTAGAGAAAAAATGTACACTGCTCCTGAATCCGTGGAATATGAATGATGCAAAGAGTTAGAGAAGGTAAAAGGTTGTCGTCTGAATCTGATTGCAGTAAAGTCCTGCTAGTGGTCGCTTCAGGCCGCCCATATTTTATCATTTATCTCTGTTTGACGGAAAGCAAAACATTTGGAACTCTGTCAGAAAAAAGGGCCAGGCCCAATTAGAAGTCCTATTGGTGGGCTTCATACCAAAGCCTACAATGAAGAGCTACAGTCTCTGACCTTTGATTACGGTCACAAGTAACCTTGGTAGACACAAGATTTGCCTTCAAATTACATTTTATAAGTCAAGCAGTTAAATTTAGATCAGACCCCTGCAATAAAAAAATAGAAATCTGACTTAATACCACAGTTTTTTATTAAAAACGCAATTTTAAACATGGTATGTGGGAAGACTATTGAGCCTTGGTTATTATTGGAAAAATTGTATCTCATGGAGTTTGCTTTTACTTTGTGATACGTCTCATGGTAACATAATGAATAGTGGTCAGCAGTTTAAGTCTGGTACAGTCATGTTTTGTAGCAAGATCATTTTAAGGATATTTTTGTTGATACAGTATTTTATTATAAACTTAGCAGTACCAGCCATATTATGGATGACAAACACTTTCTTTTAGCTGGTGTGCCCATAGTGACATGACAATTTGCATTGGGCTCTTCTTCCATCCTCTGGTACCAAAAAGTTTCTCCATATTGTGTTGGAAATACAGTTGATAACCACTAGATGGCGCACTGCACAAGCTAACGGCCACGATCATCAAAGATTCACCAACCATGACTAACTTTTTTTTTTTTTTTTTTTAAACAAAATCCTTATTATGTATAGTTGACATCTACTACTATCTGCATTGGAATATTGATTTGAGTAACTGGAGAAACCTGTAATTTAGTCTCAGTCACAAACATGCACAGTTCTCTACTCTGTCCTACTTAGTTCCACCCGAGAGATGCTTCATTGAACTCAGTGTAGATCCTAGTGTATAGAAGTCTACATTAGTGAAATGTAAGGAGGAGTAGGTGGGAAAAATATATTTTTTTTCTTCTTTCCATAAAACCATTAGATTTTATTATGGAATCCTGAGGGTCTTCTCCTCAACATACCTTACTAAGTTATCTGGGGTTTCATTTTTGGATCAATGATGGTGTGTTAGATGTATCTAGCACCTCACTGCCCTCTATTGGAGATGTATCGGACTAAGTCATTGGTCACTAACCATTTTGCCATGGATTTTGTCAATGTCTTAAATCCTCTGCATTTGAAGGAAACAAAGAGGCTGCTGTCAGGTTAGTTCTGTCTTGTGTTATTACTGTTATAGACTAGTATACACCCTGTAGGAACGGTAAACTGCCCTATGCACATGACCGAGGGTGCCATCTGAGGAAGATACCATGGTCTGTTCCAATCCGATAATTATAGAGCAGGTCCTATCCTGCTTTGTGATATCAGATAATAACAAGATGGAATTGCCCACAGAATCATGGAAGGTACTCGGATGTCATCTGAGTGTGATACGAGTCCCTTCCGTTAAAAAAAACAAAAAAAAAAAAAACGGCATCCACATGGTTGTGTGCACTAGAATTTAGGTCTTCATGCATGCTACTACATGGTCTATCACATACTATAATTAAATGTTGTGGTAAACTGCACAACATAGTAGCACCTGGTCAACCATATGACAAAACCACACTTGCATCAGACAGATTGGTCCTCATGGTGTACAGGGACTTATTAGACCGTGCATTCCCTGGTAAATATTCTGGGAAAGGAATATGCAAATAAGTCCTCCTTGGTGATAAAGAAGAACTTGCTCTAGTGTCACCTTTGGAAGGTACCCTCCCCCATAGACCTCTCATTTAGTCAGTACCTTGTTCCACACTGATGTGGGGCAATAACCTTGAAACAGCTGTCTACAGATGGAGATATTCTGGCTTGGCTTTATTCCAGATTATGCCGCTAGGTTTCAGGAAAACTATGCATTGATCTATAGAAGGCTACCTTCCAAAAGGTGGTGCTAGAACAAATCCCCCTTTTCCACCAAAGTGGACTTATTTGTCAATTTGTTTCAGCGCAAGAACAGCTACAGGTCTACATTGCATTCTAGGATTTGTTAAAGGAACACTCTGGACAAAACCGATATGTTATTACACACTTGGATAAAATTGTTGGTACCTCTCGTTTAATGAAAGAAAAACCCACAATGGTCACAGAAATAACTTGAATCTGACAAAAGTAATAATAGAAAATTCTATGAAAAAGAACAAATGAAAGTCAGACATTGCTTTTCAACCATGCTTCAACAGAATTTATTTTAAAAAGAAAACTCATGAAACAGGCCTGGACAGAAATGATGGTTCCCTTGACTTAATATTTTGTTGCACAACCTTTTGAGGCAATCACTGCAATCAAACGATTCCTGTAACTGTCAATGAGACTTCTGCACCTCTCAGCAGGTATTTTGGCCACTCCTCATGAGCAAACTGCTCCAGTTGTCTCGGGTTTGAAGGCATGTTTCAGCTCCTTCCAAAGATGCTCAATAGGATTTAGTTCAGGGCTCATAGAAGGCCACTTCAGAATAGTCCAATGTTTTCCGCTTAGCCATTCTTGGGTGTTTTTAGCTGTGTGTTTTGGGTCATGTTGCAAGACCCATGACCTGAGACTGAGACCAAGCTTTCTGACACTGGGCAGCACCTTTCTCTCTAGAATCCCTTGATAGTCTTGAGATTTCATTGTACCCTGCACAGATTCAAGACACCCCGTGCCAGATGCAGCAAAGCAGCCCCAGGACATAACAGAGCCTTCTCCATGTTTCACAGTATATGCTTCATTTTTCCGTCTGTGAACATAGAGCTGATGTGCCTTGCCAAAAATTCAGATTTTTGTCTCATCTGTCCATAGGACATTCACCCAGAGGCTTTGTGGCTTGTCAACATGTAGTTTGGCAAATTCCAGTCTGGCATTTTTAAGTTATTTCTGTGAGCATTGTGGGTTTTTCTTTCGTTAAACGCGGGGTACCAACAATTTTGTCCACGTGTGTATATACCTAGTGTTGGGTCTGAGAGAATGGAGCATTACTCAGGAATACTTTAGTTACTGTTCTTTGTCAAATTCCCCCTTCCCCTTTATGCCCTGCATAATAGCAAAGTGGGGGGAATTTTATTAAGTGGCTTTTCCTCCACCAGTCTTAATTCATTTCCCTATTGGCAATCTGGCACATCTTTGGTGGGAAAAAAAGGACTGTGTACCAAAGATATGCCACATTTCTACCCATCTATAGCAGAAAAGTGGCATAGATGGGTTAGTAAATTATCCACAATTTATCAGTTTTACCTGGAGTGTTCCTTTAAAAAAAAATTTGTGGAAAATAACTAAACTTGCAAAGTTTTTTAGTAATGACTACAAATCAACTTCTAATGTTTACAGAGCCCTGCAGCGCTATAACTATTTATAGAGATCCAAAGCATCAGAATCCATGTCATTATAAGAGCTTTTAAGATATTTTGTGCGATTAGGATTATACTTTTTTTTTATTTTTACCATTATGAACTGAACTATCAAGCTAACAGCAGGGAGGAAGTAAATGACTATAATAATTTAAGTCTCCTACTCTGACCCATACTAAAATGAATGTAGTGTACTGCCAGCAGTTGAATAAAGCTACCAGATCAGACCTGAATTTGCCAGTGACGTGCATATTCTGCACTTGATATACTGAAGGCAGCAATGTAAATAGTTGTGATGAGTGCATGCTGCAATCTTAATATATCTATAGACATAGGGGAAATATATAATCAGCCACTCACAAAGACAATCATTGGCCCAAACAGACTAAGAACTGCAACTTTATTTCTCAATTATAGAGAATTTTTAAACAATTCCAAATTTAGACAATTACAATTATGACATTTATAGTATATACATAGTATATGCCATAAATGTTTGATAGATGTGGGCAGACTTGGCTATTCTCAGAAGTCATGTACCAGATTGGAATACGCCTTTAATGTGGTCCACTGTGTCTCTATGACAAATATCACTTCTCAATCTCAGGTTGTTGTAATTGTTATTTTGGATTAAAAAAAAAAAAAAAATCAAAAAATCAAAATAAGCAGTATTGATAAAAAGGCCTACACCTTATAACACATTTGGCACATATCACTCGAGATATGCCAGTCTTTGTAAAGGTGGGCCACTTTCTTTCATGCCTTAATTGCTATAAATCTCACATTTTTGCAGGATCTTTTTAGCATTGCGTATTAACCAGATTTTGGATCATGTTGCACACAGCAATGGCTACATTAGGCCTCAAACAACCTAAAGGTAATTGCTCAGTCTTTATTATATAGTTTACAGATGGACTTGTGTAGCAATTTCTATGGTTTTACATTGTGGCCCAAAAGTTACTGTAGCTTTTAAGGCCCGCTTCACATCTGTGTTCGGGTTTCCATTTGGGGAGTCTGCTTGGGGATCCCCCTGAATGGAAACCTATACGCATAAAAAAGCGGTTTACCTGGGAAACCCGCAGACCCCATAGACCAGGGGTCAGCAACCTTCGGCACTCCAGCTGCTGTGAAACTACGACTCCCAACATGCTTTATTCACTTCCATGGGAGTTCAAAAAACAGCAGAGCAAGTATGTATGCTGGGAGTTGTAGTTTTACAACAGCTGGAGTGCCGAAGGTTGCCTACCCCTGCCATAGACTATAATGGGGTCCGTGTGGTTTCTGCTCGGTTTCCGTACGAAACATGTAGCACTTTCCTCTCCACTTCCTTCGTGCGGAAACCACACGGAGCCCATTAGTCTATGGGGTCCGTGGGTTTCCCAGGTAGACCGCTTTTTTATGCGTATAGGTTTCCGTTCAGGGGGTCCCCAAGCGGACTCCCCGAACACAGATGTGAATCGGGCTTAAGTTATAGTACACAACTTTTTTTTGGTGTAATGTAAAGACTTCAGTGCAAAGTATGATGCACAAGAGTTTTACCAATGAAGCCTCTCTCTCTGCCTGTCGCACTGCTCTTCCAGGTCGTGGGCACTGTGCTCTTGTCCTCTGCCCAAAAGGTGTGCGCATTGGCACTTTAAGAAACTGTTAAACTCAATCTCTTGCCACTTGTGGGTTAGTTAAAGGGGTTGTCTTGGGAATTAAGATTAATCTACCTGATCTGGTGGACTTTTGATGGCGCCCGAGATCATGTGATCGGAACCAGCCCGATACCTGGGTTGCTTCACCCCTCCCTCTTCTTTTTATGTCACCGGTAATCACCTGTGCTATGTGACTAGTTTTACTATAGTCAGCTAGCCCACATAGCACAGGTATTGACCTGTGAGATTAGGGGAAGAGCACCCTGGGGGTCAGTGGCTGGTTCCGATCATATGACTTGGGGTTGAAACCAGGCCGGAAACCAGAGTTCCATCATCAGGAGTACGCTGGAGCCAGTAAGATAATCTTAACTCCCTGGACAACCCCTTTAAGGCACCAGAAAGATGCTTGTAAATAAAGGTTCCTAGCCTGCTAGTTCCTCAGAAGGTGTCTTTTTACCACATTGTCGGACTAGCTGTGTTTGACCTCAGCTTGTTTACTTGATTCTGTTTTGCACAAGCTCTACCTGCCCTGACCTCTAATTATCTTTTGACCAAGTCTTGGTCTATTCCTTCGGTGCCATGTATTGACATCTCTTTATCTGCCTGGCTCAGCTGTCACTAACAATGGGACTACACCTGGAGGTAGTGAACTAGTGTTTTCCTGCACTGAAAACCAGGTCTTCAAACAGGGTTAAACAGTGAATACCTGGGGAACACTTACACAATATTCTAAGGAGTATTCCAAAGTCAAACCAGTTTAGTGATAGTTGATATCCAGTATCTCAACATCAGGCAAAATTTCCAATCTTATAAAGATGGTTTTATTCATTCAGCACAAACAGCTTTAAATACACAGTCCCATACAAGTAAGAAAACGTATCATGTATGATATATCAAAGTTTTCATGGGCAAGTTGCATAATGGCACAATAATAAAAAAATGAAATTTTTCCCGATATTAAGACAAGAGAAGAAGTACGCTACAGCCTAAAAACAACAGGTAACTTACCCACAGCCTAAAAATACTACATTATCCAATTAGGCACAGCACTTTACAAATCAGTCTTCTCCTTTCTACATTTGCCGCAGAGAGATCCTTCATATCAGGTAGCACCAATGGAAGCGTCTGTCAACTGCCTATCTATTTAACTACCGCATAAGGTAAAGCTTTTAACCCATCCGCTGTCACGGGGACACAAAACACATTACCTGCTACGCGTTTCGGGCCCGTTTGGTAGCTATAGGGCTATGGTAGTGATGAACGAACACTACGCTGTTCAGACACTGGATGATTTCACAGCACAGTATATAAGTAAGGCTTTATAGATTGATAGTGTTACAATACGCAGAGCAATGCTTTAGATTTGAGAAGATACTGTTTCATGAGATGGTTGTGAAATGCAGTTTCCATGGATTATACGGAATCTTGGGTAATGACGACATGCTGCGTTACAAACTTTAGCTTATTGGGTATATCACAGTCCAGTCTCTTTTTAACTCTCTCTTATGGAGGTGTTAGGCTCTAGAAGTTGCTGTTTCTTTAGGCAAACCATCTTGATTCTCTCTCTTATATGTTCTGCTGTGGAGGCCATGTCACTTGGACTTCCAAAATACTGCTCGGATCTGTAAGAGTAGAGAGAATTGGTGACTTAAGGCAATAAATCCAAGGTTAAGTAGTTTATGGTAAAAGCGGAAGCACAATTCCCTTCATTACCCTAATCTGTCTGATTTCCACAAAAATGTTGAATAAACTGTGAAAATCCCTTAGAGGGACCTTTCACCAGCTCCATCAATTCAAGTTCTTAGCATCTGTTAATAGACGCTGCTCTACTAATTCCAGCGCAGTTGGAATTTTTTCTCTAGCCCCCAACATTTAAGCTCTGTAATGTCAGAAGGGCGGTGTCAGGCAGGGGGCGTGATTCAGAGCACCAATCAGAAGCAGCCAGTGTCAGAGCTCAGAATCACACCCCTTGTCTGCTCCTGCCTGACTCCGCCCTCCTAACAGTAGAGAGGCTAAATAGTATATCAGACACCAAAACAAACAGCATTGATTGATCAGGAATGGTGGAGGCTAGAGAAATTCCAACTGTACCAGAATCAGTGGAGCAGCAACTATTAAATGATGTAAAGAGCTGGACTTGTTGGAAGTGGTGGAAGGTCCTCTTTAAATGAGTTTTCTGGGCTAGGACTTGTTTTTGATACTGATGACCTATCCTCAGATCAATTAACAAAAGAGAAATCTAAATCCCATCAATATAGAGCTGGGTTGATTTTTTAATCGCTATTTTCTTGGCTTGGTTTTGTTTACTTTTTTTTTTTTTTTTTTAGTTACAGTAAATTTCAGTGGGGTTACTTACTAAGGATACTTATGTCCTATCCACAGGACAAGGGAATAAGTGTCTGATTGTTGGAGGCCAGACTGCCGATTTCCCAGAGGTCAAGAGAACAGGGGATCAAAAGTGCCCCTAAAGTCTTGTTGTGAATGTAGTGCCAGTGCGCTTGCGTGATCGCCACTCCATTTACTTCTGAGGTTGTGAAATTACAGCCCCATAGCAGTGAATGGAGTGCCGGTCACGTAAGCGCACTGGCGCTACACTCACAAGAAGACTTTAGGGAAACTTTGATCCCTTGTTCTTTCTTTTTTAAATTCTTTTGTAGGGGGCATAATCGCTAATACTACTGTACTGCAGCCTATGCTACAATTGCTTATATAAATACTGAAGGCCTGCTACAGGCAGGTCACAAGAGTTATACTACAGCAGGGATGGGGGTTGAAAGCAATGGAATCCTACAGGTGCTGCAGTCACAACTGACCATGGCACCTGAGAGGTCTCTGATGGCAGGCACTTGCTGCACCGTATTTGCTGTGTGAAACAGCAGAGATCCTGTGGCTATGCATCCCACTTGGCTAGCAGCTCCTGATGCGGGTGCCATATTTAAATCCCGGCATCTGCTGTACAAGTATGGCAGATATCAGGAAAATCAAATTGGATTGTTCAGTTCTTTACAGAATTATCTGAAACGCTCTCGGTGAATTAATTGCCCGGCTCTACATCATTATTTGGCGAGACCATCCTTTGCCTTCAAAACCTCATCAGTTCTTCTCGATACTCTTGCAGACAGTTTGGAACAACCTCCCTGCAGAGTTCCTTCACAAACCTCTTGGAGAACTAAGCACAGATGTAGGCTTTCTCCAATCCTTTTCACTCTTCAAGTAAAACCAGACACACTGGATAATGTTGAGATCAGGACTCCTCCTCCAAAGGGCAAAGGTCACACCAAATATTGATGTGTTTTATTAATATTAATACTTTTATTTTTGAAAGTATTATTACTTTGCAGCATTTTTCCCCATGCCTGCAGTTAACCGATATATTAACCGATATATTACTTCTGTGTCATATTCACCAGGGTCCAAAAAGTTGACCTATTTTGTTTTGGGGGCAGGGGTGTTTTTAAATTGGACAGCTGTTGCAGTTGTATCTATGCCTGCAACACTGTGGTCACCAGTAGTATTCTTGCTCTAGTAGCTGCTCTATAGGGTTAATCCCCTATTGCTCTACTTGATAACCCTCCTGAGTTGCTATTTTGTATCAGGTGGTAACAATGACCCATCCTTACTAATATTTAGACACTGTAAACTTGAGCAATGGCTGATGTTAGAAGATAAATCTGGTGCATCTTTAGCCTGTCCAGCAATGTTGCCGGACATTGTCGTATCTTAAGTCACTCTGCCTTGTTGAGCTAATGTGACTAACGTGCATATTTGAGACCAGAATTCTGGCTCAGCTACCATAGTAAATTTCACCTATTCTTTTCCTCTATGTCAGAGGGCAAGCAGCTCCCTGGACCCTTCTGAGTATAATGCAGGGAGTATTGTTTGGGTTAATGGAAATCACATTTTTCCATCTGGTCCCAGCTACACAAGCTTTTAAAAGTAAGCCAAGAATCATCCAGATCCTTTAAAGAAGACCGTTCACCACCTATACCAACTTGAGATTTTCTCATGATAATAGGTACCCCTCCACTGATGCCAGTACAGTTGTTTTTTTTTTTCTCTATCCCCTACCATTCCCAAGCTATCAGTGCAGTTAATTTTGGTGCCTGATACCATGTCTAATGTCAAGTGGGTGGCGTCAACCAGGATCAGGCAAGGGGGTTGATTCTGAGCTCTGACAATTGAGAGTCTAGTTAGCATATCAGGTGCCAAAACTAACTACACTGATAGCTTGGGAATGGTGGGGGCTAGAGAAAAAATCCCAACTGCGCTGGAATCAGTAGAAAGGAGCCCATTAAAGGATGAATAGAGTTTGAGGTGTTGAAAGGTCCTCTAAGTCCTTCCACAAAAGCCACATTATTGTAAAGTCATTACAGCAGTTCTAGAAGAAAAATGTGAATATTCTTTATTACAAGTAAGTTGGTGAAAAACCTGCATATGCTTGGTAATGGAATTTCAATATAAATTTTACATTCTGTACTAAGTGATGGACAGGCCATTGAAATTCAAAGACTCAGCAAGACAAACACAATAGAAATTAGCGGAGCCTTTTCATCAAATAGCTCTGAACTTTCACAAAGGACGACCTAGGGCAGCCGAGCTCCTACCGTAGTCACAGCCATGAAAGTCCTTTATTCTGAAACCTGCATGCACTTTCCAAAATGTTACTGTCAAATAAAAATATTTATAGACCCCATTAAGGTTTGGCTGATGATGGATTCTCTGCTTTATGGCATTTTCATGTACAGAATGCAAACATAATATATGCTATTAGCGAATGAAAGTGATGTGGCCTTTATATAACAATAGCATTTTAGAACATTAATTTTGTGGTATTTTGTGATGAAAATGGTCCTCAAATAGTCAAGAATAAATCCGCAAAAAGGCTTGAACTTTTCACTTAAAGGGATTATTGAATACTGAATTTTGGAATCAATAGAGGGGGTCATGTGTTCAGAACAATACAAATCTATTAACCAGAGTGGAGGATGGCTTAAAAAAAAAAAAAAAAAAATTCTCACTTTGAAGTATAAGCAATCCATGGACTGCCCACTCTAATGCACCATTTTTCCAGTGGTGGTGAAAGCCAAAACTGCTGTAAGTTCATACATAGGATATATAGGTCATTCCCTTTAAGTGGATTACAATCATTTAACTCACATTTTTATGTTAAACATATTTTTTTTAAGCATTTTTGGTGATTTTTTTTTTTTTTCTTTTAATTTTCCAAATTAATATCTATATTTTAAATCAATCTTAAAAATCTTGCAATTCCAACTGTTGCCACTAAGCCTACAACACTCTGTCTTCCTGTTTCCTATAAAAGAACCACAGGCTAGAAACACAATGGTCTGGACCAGACCCGATTCACTTGCATGGGAGCGTTTTCTAGGCATGCTGTGACCTCTGTAGAAGTTAAAAATGGCTGCAGCGGGATGGGGTTAAGGAAATGTGCTAGCGTTATATATTGCATATTTTCAGTTCCAGGTAGCATGTTATAGAGCAGGAGTTGCTGAGAAGATTGATAGTTTTGTGGTGAAAATATCCATTATAACTTGTATTTCTTTCATTTTGAGGCTCTGCTCATTCAATCTCATGCAATGCTTAGGAGTCCAGTGGGCGGTCCTACTCAAACTGACAGCTATCTTTTGTATGTATACATGCACTTACAGGGAAGGCTGTCAGTCACTGAGTAGGACTGCCCACTGGACTCATAAGCTCAAGACACGCAGAGATCCTGGTGAATGAAACCAGTCATACTGGATCTTTTCTCACAAAACTGGATATTAATCTGCTCAGCTCCTCCTCCTCTGTAATATGCAGAGAACAAAATGGATTGCTTGCACAACAAACAGGCTCCCTTAACATAAAACTATTTTAAAAAGTAGACAACCCCTTTTTATAGCGACTAAATAAAAACTGAATATATAGTAATTATTATTACTATATTCAGTAATATAGTGTGTATATATACTATATTACATAGTAATATGGTATATAATTATTACACCAGAATATTCTAGAATTGAAAAAAAAAATAGAAAAATAAATCATTTTGTCCAGTTTTTCCTAATACAGTGTGAACATGGATAAGCAGTCTGACACGAGCGTCTTTATCTAAGCAAATACAGACAGATGACCTACCCATCAGGATAAATTACAGGCACAGTTAATCTATCCAGCAGAGATTTCCCAACACCTTCAACTTCCTCAAATTGTTCAAAATCCAACACTGATTCAGGAAGATCTGGACTTTCTTGTAAAATCTGCAAGAAATTGTTACATGTACAATGGGTTACTTACTCTGATCTATAGGACCTATAGATATTGGTGTACATTAAGGCTTGGTTTACACTGTGCTTTTTTGCTGAAGCACTACGTGCAGTTTTTAATTGCAGTAATGCATAGCATTATGATACCATGCAAGTCACCTGTTATGCTAACCGGCATTAAACTGATAACCTCTACTGTAATGGCTGTTAGCATACAGGTGTCATACACTGTAACATGTGCTACTCATTACTGCAATTAAACTGTATGCAGTTTTTCAGCAAAAAAGCACTGTGTAAACCCAGCCTTAAAAGGAATTTCAGTTTAAGACCAGGGCCCCATGTGGCATAAACGCTGTGGTTTAGCGAATCCCATCCACACATGGCAGAAAAATATGCACAGCAGAAATGCTGTGATTTCCAAAACTTAGAAATCGCAGCATGTCAATTATACCTACGGAAACGCTGGCGGTTTCCCTACAGGTATAATTGAAGCAGAAATTCTGCAGGAAAAATCACAATGTGTTTGCGCAATGCTTTTTCCCTGTTGCCTGCTATGTGGGCCTTACCGAAAAAACAGTGATGCGTTTCTGCAGCGATTTTTCACTGCGGCCCGCCACGTGGGGCCTTTGCCTAAAAAAAAAAATACACAGCTTATCATTAAAATGGTGAGTGTGCCTGGTACTACAGCTAAGAGAAGTTGAGTGAATGGGAATGAGTTGCAATACCAGGTAAAGCCACTACTAAAAGCTTGGCGCTGTGTCTAGGAAGCAATCAGCCGATTACAATGCTTTTACCGGCAGAACTAGGGGTTCTAAAACAGATGACAACCCCTTTATATGACAAAGTTGAAGGCTGATCTCTGCACAGAATTTAGAGTCTCTAAACCTGCAGTCTATTATTTACCCTGCAGTGACCTCTACAGGGGAACTGTATGATTACATGGTGTCCATTCAAATGTATGGAAGATCATGTAATTTGTGGTTACATTGGGACCACCAAGGCAGGAACTGGGGAAAAAGCTGTCCCTGTCTATCTGAAGAGGAAGTTATGTAACAAAATAAATCTAAATCAATTATTAAAACTTTTACAAAACCCCTACCACAATGTATTAGAAACTGAAAGCGAGCTGTGTTGTACTGACTAAAGATGCTTTAGAAAAGTACGAGTGACCTTTCGATGAATGGAGTCACTTGGCGCGGGTCATATGCAAATAGTTCTAACCTTTTCTGCGTTTGAGTGAAAAGCCAGAGCCATTTCCAGTCTGTGAACTCTCTCTTCTGAGGTTATCGTAAACTGTTTCCATACTCTGTTTAGTTTGGGAAGCGTGTCCCCCGATGACCTCGACGTACATCTCAGAGACTGACATAATACAACTGTGGCTTGCAGTAACTGGCGACCATAATCGTATGTGCTCTGCGGGAGACAAAAAAGCTATAAAAGGCAGGAAACGCAGCAATAATGTGATATAATGGATGAAATACAGAGGCCAAAGACACTGCCCACTACAGAGCCGGCTCCTTGGGGAAAGTTCTTAGCAGAAATAAAAATAAATACAATATTTTAAGTCCTTATTAAGTAAGGAAATATTCAGAAGTACAGTATATTTTTAGTATACAGTAAAAGATAAAAGGTTCCACCAGAGAAAAGTTGGTGGAAACTACCAATTTAAGCGGGACTGACCAACTACCTTATGTGTATGGGTGATTTCACCCGATAGATTTGGGAGGCCCCCAATCGTTTACTCTTTAGGGGAGATAAGCTGCCATTAAAAGGTGTCTCGCTGTGAGTCAAGGGCCATTCACACAACTGTATCTTATGTACCAGACCATTTCCCAGACCGAGCGCTACTGTACCGAACTCACAGCATCATAACTCACTATGATGTAACATTCGCAAGGCTGTGGTCAGTTTGGGAAATGTGGACAGCAGATGGACAGAGCATGGTCATGTGAATGACCCCTCACTCCACTATACCCGCTGACAACACACTAGTTAGACTAGAAGCAACAGCAGTTGTTAAACACAAAGTTGTAGAAATCAGAATTACTGAGTTCAATAATACAAGTATGAAGTGGCTGTACTATTAAGCTATATAACCTAAAAAGATAGGTGCTATAATGCCAAAATATGTATAAACAAAAAACATACTGATTTAATATAAAATGTGCAAGTTCTGCTGAGCCAAGCATGCATGTGTATGGGAGAGCTGGCAGCAATAGCTTCTTCTATTGTGGCTTACGGAAGAAGCCAAAAAAGCGAAACTCAGGGTCAGGCTGGAATTTGCCGTGTGTGAATGATTTTGACTCTTAATATGTGGGGGTAAAGAGATCTGCTGGATGACTGAGAAGCACTACAGAGCTCAGCAATACACTGGAACAGATAGGGCACAAGGAACCAACAAGCATCTTATAAGAAAAGAAAGAGGATACTTTTAAATGATTTGTGGATTTACTGGTGTGATATTATAGCTGAGTGGTAGGAAATAAAACCTGTTTAATGATTATTTTATACCTAAACCTGTAACAAGACAAGATGGAATCCTTCATATCTACAGGAATAAAGTCTCACCATGATTATAGATGTGGATTCTTTACTGTAAAAGCAGAGACTTTGGAATCTGATGCTACACAATGTTGTAATGGTTGATTCACTGAACACTTCAAGAGAGGTCTGGATGCCTTTGTTGAAAGTGCTAGATTTTTGGAGATGATGGATCCAACCAGGGATTCATACTACAAGATTTGGATATGAATTGTTACCCCTAACATGGGGCAACTGGCCTTTCTCTGCATGGACATGGTAGGATTACAGGTTGTGCTTGATAGACCTGTGTCTTAACCTTGTCAGCTATGACTATTCAATGTTCTTGTTGTAGGATACATAGATAATAAGCTATTTTTACATGTATCTGGAATATCTGATTACTAATATACAGTTGTGTGCTTCAACTCACCAATTTCTGCTCGCTGTCCCTGAATGGAGTCAGTACTGATAACAATAAGGAGGCGTTCACACTACAGCTGGTGACAGTCAGTAGTGTCTATTGCCATTGTCCGTTACATGATTTTAGCAATGGACACTAGCTGAACCGTCAGAAATGAATGGAATTTTTAACGGATTTCTATGCGATTTTTATCTTGTGTCCGTTAGTGACCATTAGTGTCCGTTACACACCCAATCCGTCACATGTCCGTTATTTTTCACGGACAAAAATCCGAAATCCGACATGCCGGACTTTTGTGTCCGTGAAAAAAACAAAAAAACTATTTCATGACAGCCGTCAAGCGTCCGTTATTTTTTTTTTAACATTAAAGTCTATGGGTAACAGACGGGTGTCCCGTATACTGCTGTTATTACTGTTTTGTTTTTTTTTTTGTTTTTTTTTTTCTGCGCATGCGCAAAGCAAAAACAAAAAAAAACAAAACAAAACTGATAGTATAAGAACAGACACTATCTGATTAAATGGATCCGTTATAAAAATGGATATATTAACATCAGTTAGTGTCCATTATGATTGTCTGTTTTTTGTTTTTTTTTTAAAGGACATGATCATAACGGATATCCAACGGTAGTGTGAACCCAGCCTTGGAGAATGAACACCTATCCTAATAAAGCTCCCATCTTCTGACATACACTTAAAAACAATCACATCATAGATTTACCTGAGCGACATCTACAAATTTTCTATGTTTTTCTATCAGTATTTTGGTTTCTTGACTGTCGTCTCCCAGCCTGATGTGCGTCTTTAGTAAGGCATCGAGTAATTCATTCAGCCATTCTACTGCCTGGAAACAGCAAAGTGGAAAATAGTGTTAAATAGAAAAGCACAAAATGCATTCAGATAAACCGGGCAGGTATTCAATGAACTGCGAATGTGCCAAATTAGGTTAGAAATGAGATGTGCTTCTGGAATTATGAAGAGCAATTATGCTAGATATAGCAGTATGAGAGCGGGGATGGATAGATGCCCTTGGGAAATCTCAAAAATCTAGGACCTGGCTTCTAAGGCTCTATTCACATCATGTTTTTTTATACCCATTTAACAGATGCAAAAAAATGGCTGACTCTTCATTTACATAGAGTTCAATGTTTAAAAAACAAAACAAAAAAATGTGTTTGTCAATTTTTTGTGAATGGACACAAAAATTTGATATACTATTTATTTTTTTTTTGACACAAAAAGATAACGGATAGCTGAAGTGTCGGGGCAGACTGATAGAAAGGTACGTAGCTAGAATAGAAAACAGAAATGGGGTATGCAGACCATAATGCACATATGGGAAATATGTATTATAACTCAAACACTAGGAAGACAACTAAATGTATGGACTGTCGTTCTCATAGCCATCATGCTGAACATCTGGGACCGAAGGCAGGTGAAGGAGATGCAGCGACATCTTTTGGTGTCACTGCATTATTGCTTTGGCAATCCAGGAGAAGTGGTTATTAAAAGTCTCTGTCTTCTGGCGTAAAATTCTGGTTCAAAGACCGTCAACTAATAGGTAGTGTAAACCTTGACTAAACAGTCTAAAGATACGATTTATCACCCAGCATCAGTCACTGTGATAAATCTGGTGTAGTTTAAAACTGTCATGTCTATGTTTGCTCTGTCTGTTAGTAAAAGTGGACCAATGAATGATACGAGGTAAACAAAGTAAGCAGCAATCATGTGACTGCTGGGTACCTCCCTGGTAAGACAGAGCTGCTAGGTCCTAGTAGACTGTTGACTGGCTGAGCAGCATTTCCTTTGTATCAAAAGGGATAAAGAATCAGAGACTGGCAGAGCGATCCATTCCATTCTGATATATATGTTTTTATTAACATCGGCCCCTTTTAATATCATGACTAATATGAATTACTCTGCTCTACTCTATGTACATGCAGCAGGAGTAGAGTGGAGTCGGTAACATCACAGAGTCTGTGCTGTAGCAGGGGAGGCTAAAAACAGGGGCTTCCAGCTCCCTGTTGTGCTGTGCACATTTAATAATTGGGCCCTTGGCGGACCTGCGTATATATCTTAGTAAGTGAGCTTTATCCAGTGCAGGGAATTTTTTTTTTCTGAATAGCCTCTTTAACTTATCAATATAATTCTACTCAAACTTCTTGTTTTAGGCCTTACCTGTGCTGCATCTTCTTCACACTTAAACAGTTGGACCATCTGTAGCATTTTTAACCTTCGTACATCCACCATGTCCTCACACCTGAAAAGAAAATACAAATCTAAAAAAAATTGTATCTAGCTAAATGGTTACACATTCACAGTATCCTGCTCATAAGCCCTGTATAAACCACCTGGGTGAGCGATAGAGCATGTACATTTATAAGCATATGGATGATCCATGGGGACTCGAGAGAGACATATCTTATGTATGTTGCCAACAATAACTATTCTTACATTTACCAGTAATCTAATACCAATACAAGACCTTGCAACATGCTGCTTTATTCACGTTGCTGTATTACGGCTCCACATGGGAGCCATATGTATGCTCCTAAAAGTAGAATTTGATCCAGTCAACTGTAGCAGAAAAACCTTTCCCCGAGGAAAACGAAAAACCTATCGCATAAATGCAACTTTTCCCCTCAGTCCCTGGTGACCTTGGATAAATCATCTTTCCTTATATCAAGCACCGACCACCATTAAATTGTAAACTCAATAGAGTGCGGAAAGTGTCTAAATCATCTTTGGAGCCATTTAAGAACAACATAATGATAACCTCACGTGAGTAAGCACAATGCCTGGAGACGTCGGAATGATTCAGATAACTTTCAGCACCACTTAAGAGCCTGTCATGACTTTGGCAGGGCCGAGGGTGCGCATGAGAATCTGTTGATTTAATCTTGATAAATGTGCTGGGGGGTGAATGGCTCTTGATCAAATCACAAAGGATTCTGCTCGGTATGACGATAGTGAAGTGAATGGATTAATCTATCCAGACCTTCACCTTGAAGCTTGGCAACTTTTCTACACGCTCTTCTTTCTCCTTATTTGAAAGTGTCAATCAAATGTTAAGATTCATTTACTCTCTATTAATGGGATTATAGTCTGCATTAAATGGAAAAGAATCGGAATTTCACATAAGAAAATTTGACAGTAAAATGCAAATAGCATTGAAGAACTGTAACTAAAAAGCGTCCACATGGTTTCCAAAATTAGGCGATATTTCCAGTTTCACAATACTGAAGAGCTATCCTTAATTTGTCACTAACTTTCAATAAAATGTGTGTAAATCAGTACTAGAGGCGAGAAGAAACCTTCTACTACATCTTATCAGAGGAAATGTTTCTTTCTGTTCCTGTCTGCTATAGCCAGCTCATACAGATCACATGACTCAGGCTAGGTTCACACCTGCAGCTGGTTTATGTTTGGGAATTCCATTCCTGCAAGGGGGCGCTTTTCTCTCCACATTTTTTTTGGTTGGAAACCGGGCGGACCCCATTATAGTCTATGTGGTTCGTGGGTAACCGCTTTTTAAGCGGATTGGGTTTCCATTTTTCGGGTCCCCAAGCAGACCCAAAGGACGGAAACCTGAACGCAGGTGTGAACCTAGCGTCAGGTTACCAATGTCTGTAGAGAGGATAAAAGTGAGTACAGAGAGAGACAGATCTGTAGTGTTCGACCTCCAGGACCCCCAACAATCCTGAGAAGAAAGGGGGCGGAGGCCGATTCAGTGTTGTATTCCCTTCTTAGTGCCATCCACGATGCAGCGGACAAACACAACTCCACTTAAATTGCTATCATGGGAAAACGGCTTTATCCCTTATCCACAGAGGGATCAGTGGGGGGTCTGAGTAGTCCAACCCCTACTGATGATAAAAATTATCACCTATTCAGTCCCCTGCACAGCAGTGGTGGGGAATGAAGGTGGCCTCTCACTCTCAGGGTCAGTGAATTCCAGAGGTTGGACCCCCACCAATAATACCAGTCAAACATATCAAAATTATATTATGTTAAATTTCGAAATATCCCTTTTAAAGGTTACAGTAAATTTTTCCCTCTTTGCCCAGACCAGATTTTCTGTCACAGATTTAGGTCTCATGCACATGATAGTGAGTGCAGTCCAAGGAGAGGTTCAGATTGCTCCGGTCCAAGGATTATGAAGCATGTCCTATCTAGATCTGTGAAAATAGTTCCGAACGGAACACCCCACTGAAATCAATGTAACACGGAAGGCACTCGGATGTTGCAGAAACCCCTCAGCCTGCAAACTTGGCCTTGTGCATGTGTACCATCATACTATGCATAGTGACATGACCACCCCCTCTAGAAAACTATTTTTAGCATAATTTTGGGTGGTCATTTTAAGATAAAGATGAAGACTAATGTTATTACATGGACGTTAGTGTGACCGGCCTGTAGTAGACCAACTCACCTTTGTTTCCTCAGCTGCATGTCCTCCATGACATTCTGAATATGATCTACATTATCCTTGTTTTCAGTTGTTACATCTTTTCCATACGCCCAAGATGCCTGGTTAGAAATTTGATCAAGGAGATTTTGTCCTTTCTCACGTAAGCCTTGAAGGCCGGTGTCTAAAAGCAAAGACATTTATAAGGCAGACTGCAATATGATATGTAAATATCTGCAAAATTATGCTATCAGGCATGTATGTAGTTAAGGCTACGTTCACATATGCGTTGGAGTCTCCGCTGCAGTGTGTATCAAGTTTTTTGTCTGCGGTTTCAGTTTTAAAGAACGGGTACCTGACGGATCCCATTATAGTTAATGGGGTTCATCGGACTCTGTTGTAGCAGTCCACCTATCCGTTGTTTTAAAAAGAAAAAAAAGTTACATGTAATGCTTAACCTTTTCCCAACAAACTAAATATGAACCTCCTACTACCCACAGATCATACTGCATAGTGTGTTCCCTTTAAATATGTTAGTTCTCTTAGATCAGGCAAAAACGTTTATTTTTTTCACTTAGAATAAAAAAAAAAAAAATGCTCGTGTCTAGATAACGCCATTACATACTTGTTATAGCACTCCTGCTGTTCTTTGGATTCTGTCTCAGAACGTCTACTTAATGTGTTCAGTCTTGTTAAGAGTGTTGGTGATGGGGTGTAGCTACTGGTGATATTGGACCAATGGACACATTAGGTGGACATTCTAAAGAGAGTCAAAAGAACACCAGATGGCGCTATTATAAAGTATGTAACAGCAATATATAAATACAAAATTTAAAAAAAAAAAAAAGTTTTTTTTAATGTTTTGCAAGAAGAGAGAGCAATGTAATAATTAATGGGAGACCATACAACGCCTAAAGAGGGTGGGGGTGGGATTCAGCTTTATAAGACATAATGCAGAGGCAGCTGGTTTGCATAGAAACAAGTCCCTATATCCATGCAGCAGTGGACGATGGTGAGATGTGTGTGCATTATTACTGACAAACTATTAACTTGTTCTTATTGTATAATAAGTTACATGGTACAGAGAGAGATCTGGATGAGAACAATGAGCACCATTATGTATTCAGGAGCTGCATGCAAGAATACTAATCTTACTTTCCATCCATAATCTACACACTATTAACATATTTCTATAACTTGCAGCGGATTCAATGGGTGGAGGAAGGGTAAGAAACAACCATTTTATAGAACTGACTCTTAGGCTGGGGTCTCACATTGTGAAAACGCTGCGTTTTACATTACCTGTAAAGTGGATGGAATTCTGGCTAATCTCATCCACGCATTGCAGAAAAAAAAATCTGCAGTGTAAATGCTGCAATTTCAAAAACGCACGCGTTTTTGCAAATCGCAGCATATCAATTATACCTACGGAAACGCTGGTGTTTTCCATATAGGTATAATAGAAACTTTGTTAAAAAACAATGCGTTTTTGCCATGGTCGTTTCTGCAGCGTTCTGTGGCGACAGCTCATTACGGAGTGCCTTAGATAGATTTCTGTAGCATCATATTCTTTGCTTATGTTACCCCTTTTACACTTACAGGGATTTTCGTTCTTATTAATTGATTACCTATCCTTGGTCTGACACCGAGGACTACCCCCCCCCCCACTGATCATCTGTTTGGAAAGGTCACATTGCTTGAGCAAGCTCTACAACTATATATGGTATCGCTGCTCAGCCTATTCACTTGAATGGGACTGAGCTGTGAACAGGTCATTTGGCTGATGAACGTGATATCGCATGGCCCGTAAAGTGGGAGCTCAGGGATCGCTGTGCCGGAATCCGGAGCAGCGTCTATCAACAGATGTAAAGTGCTGGACTTGTACTGGAAAGATCCTCTTTAAAGGTGACGTTTACATATACAAAAATGTGAAACTTTAAACAAGCTCTGCCACATTCAGACATAACCAGTATGTATTTTATTTTTCATTCTGAAGCTTCCGACTGCTAATACATATAAAGCATCTACAAACTCTAACGATGGCTAACAACACTGGATGCCCCGATGACCACTGTGTACATTTACATGCACCGTCTCTATCCACAGCTAATGAAAATGCATGACCAGCAGGTGGCAGCGCACTAATTTGTATTTGCTTTACAATAAGTGTACAGAATGTGTCTGGCGGCTCTTACCAACACTTTTGAGTTTCTCTTCAAGCAGTTTTAATGTTTGCTGAATTGCTGCTCCATCTGTAGGGGCCACATCAACACACAGCATACCCAGCAGGCCGTCCAATTGCTGCGATAACTGACAAAAACAATATTTAGAAATCAGACTACTGCAATGCTGAGAACCGGGACGCAAGCTGTTACTAGGATTGGCAACAAAAGGCTTTTATATTACAATATTTCATATTTGGTGGCACTAGGAAAGGATTTGGGGAAAAAAAAAGGAACTGCTATGAAGAGGAACTGTATGGGCCATGTGTAACTATATGTGGTATAAACCAAAATCAGTGTCTTTTATGTTGCTTCCCTGTTACACCAGTCTGATCCATCCCCATTATATGTGTTATCTCTTAAAGTACAAATACTCAGCATGGCCTGTGTCAATCGAGAGCAGAAAGTGCAGGAGAAAGAAAGAAAATAAATGTGGATTATTTCTTAAAGGGACCTGACCATGCTAGTCCCATAGGCCAGCTTTTCATGGCCAAGATTAGAAGATACATCTGTCTGAGGCGGCCAGAAATACGGGAACAGCCAAACAGGGCTGATCTTTCCACAGAACAGCCTGTTTGCTATTTCCATAGTCACACACCACAAGCCATCTCAAACAGATGCCATGAAGGGCTCAGCTGGGAGTACCCCTTTTATTTTTTTTCCTTTATAGTTCCTCACTTTTAACAGTCCATTCTTAATTTCGATGCATTCAAAACTGCAATATGTAGACAACGTTTTAATATAAAACGGAGCAGCCAAATCATCAGAAATCCATATTGAGGCTGAGGCCCCACTCGCAGAAGCGCAGCTTTTTTTGTTGCAGATTTTACTGCAGTTTTTACAGCCAAAACCAAGAATGTCTTCAAAAGGATTGGGAAATATCTAGTAAATTCTTATACTTCTCCCTCCTGCTCAATCCACTCCTGGCTTTGGCTCCAAAAACTGCACCAAAAAAAAAAAAAAAAGCTGCATTTCCACAGTTGCGCCTTAGCCTTAAAGGGGTTCTCAAAGTCTCAAAATTGATTACCTATCCTGTGCAATGGCTGTGACACTACGGCAGCTCAGCTTCCATCCACTTGAATGAGAGCAGAGCTGCAGTACTATGGCCTTGCCACTACACTCTGTACGGAGCCAGAAACAGAAGGCTCTGTACACAGCAGTAGTAGTAGTAGTGTTAATTGTATGACTGTTCCAGGTCTTTATGAGTGTAATACCTCTTGGGCGACTCCGTGAAACTCTAGTGCTATCTGCAGCAGGTTCTGTCGAAATTCTAACTGGCTTGCCTGTCGATAACAAACATCGCTGAGTCGCTGCTGCAAGCTCTTCAGCTCTACCAGATCCTCTTCATCTCCAGCATTTAAGAGCGCTGCGATCTGCTGATTCAGCTCAACATACACTGCAAACCATTCCTAGAATAAAGAATAGGAATATTTTACTCACGTCCCGCTGTAGAGAATGTACTATCGAAACTGGAACATAACAACTGAGGGAATATATATATATAAAGTTATAAAATATAAAAAAAAAAAATATATCTAATATATATATATATGTATATATATATATGTTATATATATATATATATATATATATATATATATATATATATATATATAAACAAGAACAGGAAAGGTGTATAAAAAAAAAAAAAAACCCACTAGACTTTTACTTGTTGGTTCAGCTGGAAGTGCTGCGGAGAGTCTCCATTTGGGTCCCTGGTCTTCCTGACCTTTGGCCCGCACAGCAGTCCATTTGCCAAGTGACCTGAATGGACACTGTAAACTAAATCCCCGGCACACAGACAGATGAGAATATAGACCTGGACCACTCCTTTAAGTGGTTATCAACTTTTTATAATCCTGTTATAGTGCCCTATAAATAATCCAACTCCTAGTTCTCCCACTGATGCAGCAAAGCAGCCCCAGAACATAACAGAGCCTCCTCCATGTTTCACAGTAGGGACAGTGTTCTTTTCAAGATATGCTTCATTTTTCCATCTGTGAACATAGAGCTGATGTGCCTTGCCAAAAATTTAGATTTTTGTCTCATCTGTCCATAGGACATTCTCCCAGAAGCTTTGTGGCTTGTCAACATGTAGTTTGGCAAATTCAAGTTATTTCTGTGATCATTGTGGGTTTTTCTTTCATTAAACGAGGGGTACCAACAATTTTGTCCACGTCTGTATTTCAAAAGTGTGGACATTAATAGTTACCTCAACTATACCAGTGCCCATTATAACCCTTGGCTTAACAACATACCTTTTAGTCAATTTAAGAGGATTAGAAAGAATTGTGACAACTCTCAGACATTCAAAAATCAAGCAAAAATTCTAAAAAAAAGTTTTTCAGAAAAAAAAAACTACCCTAAATCCATCATTAACAATGCCTTTCAAAAGGCATTATCACTTAAAGTTCATGTCTCACAGAAAAAACTAAACCAGCCATCTCGACACACACAAGGAGTAATTTTGTCACCACATACAACTCTGGTCATAAGACAATTGGAGCAATACTAAATAACCACTGGGGAGTTTTGCTGAGTGACCCCCACCTGAACAAAATTCTCCCTAATAAACCCACCCTCACCTTTAGGAGGTCCACCACCCTCAGAAATATTCTAGCCCCCAGTCGACTTCACTCATTAACACCATCTGGCACAAATGGTTTTTCAGCACCCCCTGGAGCGTATCGATGTGGCCACCCAAGATTCCTTTGTTGCTCAAACATCAAACATCAGGCACTCAACTTTCAATCTAACATTTCAAATGAAACCTTTCCAATCAAATCCCACCTAAACTGTTCCACTGATTACATAGTGTATTTAATAGAAAGCCCATGTAAACTGCAATACGTTGGCCGGACCATCCAGCCACTACATTGTCGAATGAATGGCCATCGTACCAACATTACAAAAGGGTATCAAAAACATAATTTGTCCCTACACTGCTCTCTTAAACACGAATGTAATATCCAATGTTTAATAATACTGCCGATAGAACACATTCCATCTACAACCCCAAACCGCTTCCAAAAACTCCGACAGAGGGAGGCATTTTGGATCTACAAGCTCATTACACTTAATCCCAATGGGCTAAATGATGTTGTTAAGTCATCATTCTAATACTTATCCTGCTAACACATTACAGCTATTTCACAACTACAGTTGAACCTCCACTATATACAGTCATATGAAAAGTTTGGGCACCCCTATTAATCTTAATAATTTTTAGTTCTAAATATTTGGGTGTTTGCAACAGCCATTTCAATTTGATATATCTAATAACTGATGGACACAGTAATATTTCAGGATTGAAATGAGGTTTATTGTACTAACAGAAAATGTGCAATATGCATTAAACCAAAATTTGACCGGTGCAAAAGTATGGGCACCTCAACAGAAAAGTGACATTAATATTTAGTAGATCCTCCTTTTGCAAAAATAACAGCCTCTAGTCGCTTCCTGTAGCTTTTAATCAGTTCCTGGATCCTGGATGAAGGTATTTTTGACCATTCCTCTTTACAAAACAATTCCAGTTCAGTTAAGTTTGATGGTCGCCGAGCATGGACAGCCCGCTTCAAATTATCCCACAGATGTTCAATGATATTCAGGTCTGGGGACTGGGATGGCCATTCCAGAACATTGTAATTGTTCCTCTGCATGAATGCCTGAGTAGATTTGGAGCTGTGTTTTGGATCATTGTCTTGCTGAAATATCCATCCCCGGCGTAACTTCAAATTCGTCACTGATTCTTGTACATTATTCTCAAGAATCTGCTGATACTGAGTTGAATCCATGCGACCCTCAACTTTAACAAGATTCCCGGTGCCGGCATTGGCCACACAGCCCCAAAGCATGATGGAACCTCCACCAAATTTTACAGTGGGTAGCAAGTGTTTTTCTTGGAATGCTGTGTTTTTTTGACGCCATGCATAACGCCTTTTTGTATGACCAAACAACTCAATCTTTGTTTCATCAGTCCACAGGACCTTCTTCCAAAATGAAGCTGGCTTGTCCAAATGTGCTTTTGCATACCTCAGGCGACTCTGTTTGTGGCGTGCTTTCAGAAACGGCTTCTTTCGCATCACTCTCCCATACAGCTTCTCCTTGTGCAAAGTGTGCTGTATTGTTGACCGATGCACAGTGACACCATCTGCAGCAAGATGATGCTGCAGCTCTTTGGAGGTGGTCTGTGGATTGTCCTTGACTGTTCTCACCATTCTTCTTCTGCCTTTCTGATATTTTTCTTGGCCTGCCACTTCTGGGCTTAACAAGAACTGTCCCTGTGGTCTTCCATTTCCTTACTATGTTCCTCACAGTGGAAACTGACAGGTTAAATCTCTGAGACAACTTTTTGTATCCTTCCCCTTAACAACTATATTGAACAATCTTTGTTTTCAGATCATTTGAGAGTTGTTTTGAGGAGCCCATGATGCCACTCTTCAGAGGAGATTCAAATAGGAAAACAACTTGCAATTGGCCACCTTAAATACCTTTTCTCATGATTGGATACACCTGGCTATGAAGTTCAAAGCTCAGTGAGGTTACAAAACCAATTTTGTGCTTCAGTAAGTCAGTAAAAAGTAGTTAGGAGTATTCAAATCAATAAAATGATAAGGGTACCCAAATTTTTGCACCGGTCAAATTTTGGTTTAATGCATATTGCACATTTTCTGTTAGTACAATAAATCTCATTTCAATCCTGAAATATTACTGTGTCCATCAGTTATTAGATATATCAAATTGAAATGGCTGTTGCAAACACCCAAATATTTAGAACTAAAAATGATTAAGATTAATAGGGGTGCCCAAACTTTTTCATATGACTGTACATTTTTTGCCTACCTTTCCTACACATACATTTTGCTCATGTGTTCATCTTCAAGCCTATGGGTAGGTAACTTTTGACTTTAGTTACATATTTATATATACATATACTTCTGTATACTCATGTCCCACACCCATTGGGGTAGATGCATATCCACCAGCCATGTTCTCCATTATCTCATATATTATAACCATCTTTAGCCTTTCTCACGTCCCAACAACTTTCTAGCATCAACTACTGTTAGCCATCAATAAAGAATGAGAGGGGAAAAAAAAATAAAAAATTGGCTATGCCCCCTCAAGATACTATTTAATTGCAGCCTCCATGCTGCCCTGGACTCTGCTATATTTTATGGCCTGATGAAGATGCTAGTACAGCTTCGAAACGCGTAGCCTATTGTTGTACGTCCGGTGTGGAACCAATAAAACGTGTGTTTTTATTCACAAGTATTCTCTTTGCAAATATTTTATTGATACACCCTTACTTGCAGCGCTCAACCATAATATCCCAGTTTTTTTCCCTACTTTTTTCTATTGAGGAACATGGCAGCAAGTGTTCAATTTCTGTACAGACTCAACAACATGGAAATAGACTTTCCAAAAATAGTGAATACTGACAGAAAAACATGGCTGACCCTTCTCAGACCATCCTAGTCTGTTCTTTACTGGCTATGAGTAAAGACTAAGACAGTCTGAAACATCTCAGTTTTTCCCTCTGTGACATTTGGTGCCTTTCTATACGTCATCTAGTTCCAGTCTTCACTGGTTTGGAAAGCTGTTGCTAAGGAGATTTTTCAGGACACGCACATAAAATCCAGTGTATTTAGCAATGAGTTCTGTAACCCAGACAATTTCACTTGAGGGGGGACTAACTGCTGGTTCACCCCCCCAACTACAAGAGCAAGGGTCCCAAGTGCACTGCCACTCCATACATTTATGCCAGACTGCGGGGGATAGCCGGGCGCTGTACTCTTTTTAACATTCCCAAAGAATACCAGAATAACCCTTTAAGTTCTACATTAAGTTTTAACCCTTTCTGCTTACCCCAGAAGTGTAATATATCTGTTAACAGCACCATATGGTGAATAAAAGACATCATTACTCCCCTCCTTTTACAAGGTATAAGTGGCACCTACATAGTGATGACGTCATTGGGAAAAGCAATCTGCCCTAAAACAATTTATAAAGGTGACTGGCTTCTGAGCGTGTTCCCCTGCAGCGGTGCACTCCATTAGGTCCATCCTGTTTATCTTGTTGTAAATAGCTCTTTTAATAAGTTCAGCGCAGTTATCTGAGCTATATTTAGAGAGTGGAGTGCTGGTGATGACCCTGCGTAGGCCCCAGCTATTCTATTAATGATGAGTATTCGAGCAGGTAATAATAGTATCTCGTGATAGAGGAGCTGTCAGCACGGAGATAATGTCAGAAATGGAGTCAGCGGCTCATGCCACCAGGAGTGATCACCCACGAGTTCAGGGAGCGATGTATTCTCCCGTGTCCAGTACACGGCAATAAAATCTTTACATAGAGGAGGAGAATAAAATGTGGTCACTCCACACAGGTGAGAATCCACTTCTACATATACCATATAATAACATAGTTTGTAATAAAAAAACAAAAGACATAAGATGACACAAGTGCATACGTTTCAGCCTATTATTCTGCAATGAATTGAACATTTGGCTGTAGGCTAAAAATTAACAATAATAAGGGAAAGGTTAGTATATAACCAGATTACAACAGCGCTATGTAAATGTAGAGATTTTCTCCGAATCATCGCTTATTACCTATCCTCGCAATAGGTAATACATGTCTGCTTGCTGGGATACCAAATCGTAGAACAGGGGTCCCCAATCCCATGTTAGACTGGACTGGTGGTTGTTCATGCTCACTGCTACTGCATTCAATCGCTATAAGAAATAGCAACGTTCAGCTATTGTCACCTGATCCAGAGACGTTAAACAGAGTGAATGATCACAGGCGCGACCACTGCTACACTGTTCTGTCCTATATCACAAAAATGTGACACGAAATGAATAGAATACAATATGCTAAATAAAGATATTTCATTTTGGTGGAAAGGGTGGTCTAAGGGTAAGTTCACACAGTGGATATTGTGGATGGTCTGTCAGTCCACCGTGAAAGGTTTCCTGCTCCAGTTCACTTCATAGGAGGTTTGGATGGAATCTGCCCAAAAATTGAGCAGGACGCTTCCTTTTTACCGCTAGCTGATTTTCTTTGTTAGTGGAAAATTTTTGCTGTGTGAACCTGCCCTAAAAATCCAGAAAGATGCATATTCAAGGCAATATGAAAGTAAATATCACATGTGATCTATATAACGGAAACCACCCTTCATATAGACCTCACTTTACCACTATCTTCCTACTCTTGTGGTAAGTAGTGGAGATGTCTTGGCATATCTATACTCACACTATGCTGACTCTCTATCTCTTCATGTTTTTGTTGTAAAGCCTGAGACGCTCTGATGGAGTCGCCGATTCCCCATTGTGTTCGCAGCTGCTCTGACCCGGGTCCTTCCAGCCAGTTCACAACCTACAATAAGGACACATTACTGAATTACTTACAGAAAGGAACTGCAGAACATACAAAGACCAAGAAGAAAGAATTCTAGTAAATGCATGTTCAATACACAATGTCAAATCCAACAGGGCTTGAAAGGCCCAGAAAAGCCAAATATGCTGAAGAAAAGATGTCAGTCTACAAACTATAATCAATTTGTTCACCCTGTATGCAATGTTTTGCTTGTCAAAGTCCAATATGGCAGAAAAGTCGCACCTCAGGTTAATAAATCAGTCATCTTTGGCTATTCAGCCAATATTAATAAAAGATAAATCTACTTTGTGGCCCTGAATTGGAAATAAAAATGGAAAAAAAAAATCCACAAATCTGTAAGAACAGACTTGAAATTCAGAAAATCCTGCCCCCCCCCCCCAGCTGTTACTGTCCAGAAGATTTATGTGAAGTGACTGCATGTGAAGTGACAGAGTAAGTGACAAATGTTAGGCACAACTAGTACTAGGATAGATATATATATATATATATATATATATATATATATACACACCCACATATATATAACAGTAGTAGCCTTTTCGAAGGGTTTTCTAGTGCCGAAAAAAATTATTTTTAAAATGGCTCAAAATACAGAAGGACATACGCCACTCCCTGCTGTACTTATTCTGATGCTGCCTGTCTCTACTTCTTGCTCTGGCGATGAAAACACGATACAGGGACATATTAGCAGTAACCGGCCACAGCGGTGATCTGTATATCCAGTGATGTGGGTGACATAACCTCCTGACACAGGGACATCAGCACAAACCCAGGCAGTGTTGGAATAGGAGCAGCGGGGGGATCAATATCTATCTATCTACATACTGTATGAAATTTTTACACCATTCTGAGCTATTTCAAAAATAAGCCATCACTGGAAATCCCTTTAAGAAGCCATGTTGGCATAGATGTCCCAATCATTGTAAAACAAGACAATCATGCTCAATGACTGCTTTCAGGTTTTTTTTTAAACACATTTTCCACCTATACTGACTGCATAGATAATATATGCACAAGTGAGTGAAGACACATTAAGTAAGCATATTATTCATGCATTAATATCCTATACAGAGAACATATCTGGGCTAATCCCACCCTCTCCATGTTATCCTTGCTCTGTATAAGAGATGTCTCATACAGTGTCACGTGACTGACCGTGCACCAGCAAACTATTTCTCAGCACTATCACTGACTCAGACCTGGATTAAGACTTCCCGCATAAGCAGCTTTATCGGTGCAGCCTCAATAAGTGACATTTAATATAATCAAAGCTGACCCCTCCAAGTCTACAGATAACCTCTCTATCTGCACTTGGACAGCATTGTAATATTTAATCTTAAACTCAGGTATATCATCGGCTAACCACACCAAGCTGAGCTACATAAAATTATGTTGTATGTACCTATAGTCAGTAAATTATTAGGAAATCTTAGTGGCTACTTGTGATGTACCGGGGATCCAGGAAGTAATAGAAAATACTCTATAAGCTGTATATTTTATTAAAAATGCATGTAAATTCTTTATGTAACCAACTCATGCTTGCCGCTCTAAGCTCCCTGCTCATTTTGCAGCCTGTAGTGATACAATACATATTAAAGAGCGTTAACCCTTCATGTACTGATGTTTTCTAGTATTTTACACTAAAATAACCCTAAAGAGCATCTGTCACATCTCTTGAGATTTCTACCTTAGTAAACAGTTGCTTTCCCCATAATACAACAATTCTGGAACATTTTTTTTTATTACTATGTTATGCTGTTCCTCTGTTATTCCTCTTAGAAATTTATAAGTAAATTGATGGTTACCATTTGGGGCATGTCCCTGTACATACTGATAGTGTCCGATCTGTACTGGAAATACCACACCTTTTTGGAAGAGGAATGATAATGCCCAGTTGTCAATTTATCATAAATTACTAGGAGGAATAACAGAGGAAACCACACAAATCCACTTTACATCTATTAATCTACTAATAACCCTCCACAACATTTACACTGCATAAGTGCTCTTATTACCTGCATAACCTTCTGCTGAATTTCATCCAGCTGCGTACGTTTGCTGCGCTGTCTGCACACTTCCTGATATCGGGTGTATTGTTCTCGGAGAGAATCAAGAAGTTTCATAACCTGAGGCTGAGCCAAAAGTTCATCGTCCATAGGAGACCACGCGACGCCTCCCTCTGAACCATTAAAGCGCCGCTGCTGAAGCTCAGATAGAAGCTCATGACCTTTACATGATAAAAAGAAGTAAAATGGTAGAAAAAGGTATGGAATTTAATACAAAAGGACAAATATCCAAGGATTTATATATAAAAAAATATATAGCCATAACCACCGAATACTTTTCTCAATGACATCTGATTGGCCCAAGTTTATGATTTAGATGCTTGCAGATAGAAAGATCTGGATATACAACATATGTAACTTATCAGTACTAACTGCAATCCGACACAGTATGCTAACAATACGAGGGGCCTGGCTTCTGTGGACAATTCTTTTAACTGTTTGCAGAGGTTGGTGCACATCTTAGGGTACGGTCACACAGTGGACATGTCATAGGAATTTGAAGTAGAGTTCTGCCTCAAACTGTTCTTCCAGTTCCACCCCTTTGGCTTTCTGGCTCTCATCTGGGTTCAGGCTACATTCATATTTGCACTGGAGACTCCATCACAATGTCCTGAAAATTTGCACAGTCCCCGTACTTACGGCTTTTTCATCTGCCGCTTTCAGTTTTAAAACAGACACCTGACTGACCCCATTATAGACAATGGGGTCTGCTAGGCCCTGTATGTAACCGCTATTTTAGCAGTCCGCCTGTCCATTGTTCTGGTCCTCCGACAGACCAGTACAGCAGACAGGCAATGCAAGTGAGAACCTAGCATCAGAAGAATGAGCCTAATCAGCTGCGGCATCCTTGGCAAGACTGAGCGGGACACTTATTTGGCGCTGATTTTGCTGCAGAATCAATCTCAAAACAGTGTGAAATTCCACCATGTGAACATACCCGTAGGCTTTGTTCATGCTGGTGTTTTTACACAAAATATTTGTGTCATCATTTGGCTTCAGTTAGGTTCAGCTCCGCTGGGTTTCTGCTTCTTTACATAAAATGCTACCATAACCCTGTTTGTATTTTCTAATAAAAGTAAAAATGGGAATTGTCTCGTGAAGATGGTTATATCTTAACATATGCACTTTATTTAGGTTTCGCTAATCCCCAGTGATCATCGGTAAGAGTTGGCTAAACACTTTTTCAGTTAACAGTTCCCTCTAAACACGTGCATGCTCAGTACAGCCAGGTATGCATGTGTTCTTAACACACAGAAGGAAGAGATCCGCTGCTGTTATATTCCCAAAAAGAGAAGAATTGGGTGGTTGGATTTCAACTTATCTTCCCCATACATATTAGATGGTCGGCAGATTCATTGGCCAATCATCTAATGCATAGGGCTGACATTATATAAAATGGACCAGCTATTTTACCTTTGTGAGACAATTTCTTTATATACCTTTTGGTTTCCTTTTTTATCTTTACATAGGGAAAAAAAAAAAAAAAAAAACAAAACACTGCAGTAGACTACAGTATTCTGATGATCAAAAAGCAACAGAAACCTGATGGACTAGACAGTAGTGTGAATAGAGATATAAATGTCATTTATATACAGATTTAACAGAGTTAACCTGGACTGCTGCAATGGTTAAACTGCAAATGCCATCTATAATATATAGCAATATTATTACTGTTGCTTTGAATTTCCGATTTTGCAACCAATTTTTTTTTAACCCTTAAGTTTCTCCCCAACTCATCTGGTCTATTATCTGTTTTTATTCAGGATTTCATTCATCATCTTATAGTCTCTTACACTTTACTACAGCTACTGATCCTTTCATGAGCTTCTTCTTCGTTGGCTGGTCAGGAAGTAGAGGATATGTTTCATAAACTACACTGTCCATGTGTGGGAAGTCTACGCTTTACAGAGATCTGTATGAGGAGTCACCAGGGATCTAAGGAACACTTGAGATTCTTGAAGGACAGGTCAGCCACTCTCAACACAGTGACTCATTTCCTAATCCTGCACTCATATACCCATATCATGTATAGAACTCAATTACGCTTCATTACTCGTCTTCCAGCAATTATATCGCCAGCTAACATAACATGGTGATCTTCAGCGACCTCCCAAACATCCTATTGAAGTGAAATGTGAAAAATCACCGCTCATCACTATCGCTGGAGGAAAATCTAAACTCAGTGTCACTCCAGCTTTAGTGGACATCATCAATATCAATAGATGTGAAATAGAAGGTGTTCAGTGCACCATATACTGCATGATTTACTGCCGACATTTAGTTGTGATGGAATAAAAATAAATATGGAGCAATCTTTATGTACAATATTTCCAGAAAACCAGCATGACTAGCTGTCTCTATAAATCTGCCCCTTGTGTCCTGAAATATAGCCAAGTGTAGTCAACTCCATACTGAGTGCTCTATGGAAAAGTAAAGCTGGAATGTCATAACTGACTGAGTCTGCACAATGCTGTAGTGCTCTGCACGGAGCCTTCCATAAGAACCGACAATGTGGAATCCAGAACATGATCAGCACAAGGCGGATGCAGAAAAGCTTAGTCAGTAGTAGCAGTAAATATAGGTCTCCGAGTCATTCTGATCTGTCATCTAGTTATAAATTCTATACACTTATTTCTGGTTCTGGGAATTCTGACTAGTTATGTCACAGTAAGGTTTGCCCTTGATACTGAGAAAATTTTTAACTTACTAATTTTACCACCTTGGAAAACTGCTCAGAGTGTGTCAAAAACATTACCATGCCAGTCCCCTCTGCTTCTATTCCGACACTTATCAGGTCCCTGCTGGTCTCTACACACAGAAAATGACCACTCCCTGGTCAAAGTGGTGACCTGCCTCAGCCAGTTAAAGGACATTTATCCTCAAAGAATAGGTGATAAATATCAGATCGCTGGGGGTCTGACTGTTAGGACCCCCACTGATGATGAGAACAGAAGACCAGAAGCCCCTGAAAACTCCTTGTGAATGGAGCGCTTGTGTGACCGGTGCTCCATTGATCTCTGGCAGCCCCATAGCATCAAATGGAGCAATCTGACACTTATTACCTAGCCTGTGGATTGGGGAAGAAGTGTCCTTAATGGCACAACCCCTTTAACAGCTAGGTGGGCATTTTCCATGTGTGTCATGACAGTACCAGGAAGTAGAGGCCAGTGGGGACCCGGTAAACATCAGAGTGGAAGTGGCGGGGAATGAGAGGTCTGTATTATTTTTATTTTTAAACCCACTTTCCAAAAATTTTTTTCTCTGCTGGAATCCACTATAAGGAATGCAGTAGTAAAAAATTCCATAAACTGTGCATGTAGTGCTAGGTCACTATAGACTTTACAGAAACACGTAATCCCGCTTTTCACAGATGTAGAAAACCTGACACAGCTACAGCATTAGCTGTTAAATCTCATCTACATGCATTCTATCATATACTGTTCCACATATTTGGTGCTAATTTTTACAATTAGACATGACTTACCTGTTTGCAGAACTGTTTCTGGATCAACAGATGGAAGGTAATTGAAATCCATTGACCTTAAAAGCAAAAAAGTAAAAATGGATTTTTAGGCATTGATGGTTATATTTTCATTTGATCATATAACATGTTTTAATTTCAATATGTTACATTAACAGTATAAGTGGGTTTCATATACACTATTCGTCTTTGATTTAAAGGGCTATTACCATCTTAGATAGTTATGATATACCAAGAGGATATGTCATAAACATCTGATAGATGCAGGTTGCACATTTAGGACCCTCTCCTATATCCAGAAACGCTTTGCCCTGTCCCCTGTTGCAGACACTGACCACTGATCCCAGGTAGAGTACAAATGGAGAGGTGGCCACATACTTTATCTATTGACTTCTATGGGAGCTGAGCTTCCACAGAAGTGTGCAGCCACATATTCATTATGGAGACAGGCGCAAGTCCAAGAGGTGGGAACCACATCCATCATTTATGGCATATTTTGTGAATATTCCATTAATGCTTAAAGAGACCTGGCAGGTCGATTTGGGACACTAAACCACCCATAGGTCCCTATTGACTGGGGGTTCAGTGCCCCAAATTACCCTTTTTCAAATGCATCTATGCAAACATTTAAAAAAAATAAATAAACCTTTATACTTACCTAGAGATGAGTCTGTTGATTCTCACTGGACTCCTCTTTTGTGCTCCCAGCGCCTGTGCAGTTGTTTAGTGAAGCTGAGGATGTACACCCCAGCTTCACTGCACATGTCCCGCACCTTCTGCATTTGAGCTGAGGTGAACTCCCCGGCTTCAGTGAAGAACTGTGCCAGTGTGGGGAGTACAGCGGCAGGGGGATTTAAAAAGGGTTTTTTTTATTTCTATTGCAGGAGCGGATGGCTTTATAACAGGGCGATTTGGGAGACTAAACCCCCAGACCATAAGGACCCGTGGGTGGTTTAGTGTCCCAAATCGCCCTGACAGATCCCCTTTCAAATGCGATGATAAGCAGAAGCAATATACTCAGGAGAGCAGTGCATCTGGGTGGGACGCACACTCCCAAACGTTGTAACTCTTTGAATGAACAAAATACTGAAGCTGTTTGATGCCGTCTGTAGGGATCAGGGAGGCTGTCACAAAGATAAAATAATACCAGAAATCTTCAGATCCTGATAGAAAATAATTAGCATTATAACAAGGGAAAATAACAAGCTTGTACAATTACATCCTTGGCAAACATGTGTTTATAAAGTCTTGGTAACCCCAATCCTCCATAGCTTTCTGTCAGGATCAAGGAAGTTAAAAAAAGCATAGTAAAAAAATATATCAGTACACATGTAAGCAATAGTTACATCAAATTACAGCCTATAAACAGCAGCAGGGAATGATCATTCAATACACATTAGAGTTGTATGAAGTGATAGAATTCTTCTTACCTGCTGCAGCCACTAAGGCAGAGGTAGGCAACCTTCAGCTGTTGGGGGACTACAAGTTCAAGCATACCCACACGCTCTACCCAAATAAGTGAATGGAGCCGGATGGGAGTTGTAGTTCCACAGCAGCTGACGTGTAGAAGGTTGCTGATCCCTGCACTAGCTGATGGCATGCAAAACTATATAGGTTCCAAAAAGTTAAAAGTAACTGAACCCATATGCAGATGGGTTCCAAGAAGGTTAATACTTAAAGGAAATTTTAGACCCCTAAAGCACCACTAACCAGTTATTCAGGACGGTGACAGCTTCATGATGATGTCATGTTCTTCAGACAGATTCAGCATAACGCAGTAGGCAGTCATGGCGGTGGAGATGCCGGACAGTTGCCCTCTTGGCTTGACTGATGTTTCACAGGCTGGGGTACATCTTCACAACCACATCTGGCACATGCACAGTAAAGCAAGGCGTACTGTCCCTGACCTCATCTACACACTGCCCATGCGCTAAATGCTGTACCCAGCTTGTGGGATGGCAATCCAGGAGGGGAACCAGCCAGTGGATGGAGCGTCTCTATTTGACAGACACACTGGATGGTTGAGCTCCTGGGTAAAGTGACATCCCACAGGCCAGGTACATCATCAAAAGCCAAATCTGGCACACGTGGTGTGTGAAGTAGGGTGTATAGGCCTCAGGTTCATCTATGCAATGTGCATGCGCTAAATGCTGCTGGGGGTGGATTGTGATAACCTTTCCAGCCTATAAGACATCAATCTAGTCAGGGTGAGGAGAAGCGGTCGGCCTGACTGGGAAAGCAAATCCACTTCTGTGACTTCTTACAGGCATTTGAATACATTGTTGATAGTTATTTATCTCCATTATGCCGAATCTGCCAGAAGATAGAAGATTATCATTATCATGATGAATGGATAAGGCCTAAATGCTGCCCGCACGTTCCCTTTAACGGTTATCCACATTTTCATTTTTCACCTTTTAGGAGGTGACCATTTTGCTATACGGTGCCATGAATACTGTATATGGACCATAAGCAAGGCGGCTAGATGCTGCTAATAAATTGTGTTTGTGAAGGTGCATATAGTGACAGGGGATGTATGGTTAAGTATTTTTATCCTACAGGGAAGTTATATTATAATATAAATCTCTTCCCTGCTGGGAATGATCTAGGTATTGGGAACACAAATATATATATATAAAAAAAAAAAAAAAAAAAAAAAAAGACTGATGCACCAGCTTTTCAATGTGCGTCATCTCTGGCTTTTTAACTTTTCTGGGTCGGCTCCTATCTCTGGATTATGAAAGCAGCAAAAACGTCAAGAAGACATTAGCAAATGCTAGATTTTGTATTTACAGGCAGTGATGATGTCAGGTGGAGCTTCACATTAGGTCTGCAATTGTCTTGAGAAAAGGAAGCGCGGTAGATGCAGTAAGGATGAAGGTTTCATTACTGAATAGCTCACTACACAAATCCCTTCACATGCCTCCTCGGCTGGGTTGGGGAGGCAGGCAGCACACATGGTGTGTGATAATGGGATTATGATGATAGCGCGGCACAGCACAAGTACAGGTAAGGTACAATCAGTTTGTTTCACAAACCTGTCTTTCTCGTTCTGATTTCCCTTATCACTCCCATTGTTGATAACAGCCAGCTCGTCCAGAAGCGATGTCGACTCTTTTGTGAACTTCTCAAATACCTGCAATGCAGAGGCAAAACATTATCCCATACAATAGAGGAAGAACTTCTATTAGGTTTGGCAGAATGAATACAAATTACACATTACATGCAGACAAGCTACAGGTAGCCTATATTAAGACGAACAATACTCCTGACTAGAATAAAATAAAGGAAGCCATATGCGCACAAATTATTATTCAGATATAGCAGAGATGAAAAGGCCTTGTCTGCAATTAGAAAAATTATGGAAAATGAAAAATCCCCACCCGCCCTGGAAACTCTGCCACCCTTGTATTTTGGTGGTGTCTGGTATTGCATCTCAACCCCATCCCAGTAAATGGAGGCTGAGATGCAAAAAAAAAAAAAAAAAAAAAAAAAACAAACAGTCTACAGGCAACAGAGGCACTGGGGGGATAAAACAAAATGACTCCATGAATCAGGTACTATGCTCAAGGAAGAGAGAGGTCTGCAAGGATAGCCAAAAGTGGAGGAGGAAACATGTCTTGAGTCTTGGGCTCAACTGCTAAGCTGCAGCCATAAACCAGTAGGGTGAATAGAATTATTACTGGCCCAGGAGAGCTAAGCCGAGCTGGAAGAAGATACAAATTCTGGATCCCATGGTCCACTCCAGTCTCCCGGAAGGGATGGGAAACCACTGTGGTTATAGAGAAGGGACTTCCTTTTCATCTCCAGGTTTCCTTACCAGGGATGGACCTTCTCTCTCTAGTGGTGTTGTCATGGTGGGTCAAAGGGGATTTCCTACAATTGATATTCACAGGATGATAGATAAATGACTGAATGCTAAGGACCCTCAATTCACTAGAACGAGGGTGTCAAGTTCCTCCTCACCATGGTTGTGAGGAACAGGAACTTTAAATGGGGTTACGGTTCATCTAGCATGTACCTTCCATTACATTCAAAGTCTATGGAACTGAAGGAGACAGCAGATGTTGAGCAGCAGGGCGCATACCTACGGATAGTCCAGCAATATCTAGGCTTGGACAACCCCTTTAGACCTTAAATTTTTGTTCAAACAGGATGATGCTAGCGGCTTTTAGATGGTAGCAGCAGTAGTCATGCTACCCGATGGCTCTAACTTTCAGACTACTGTCAGGAAAAGCTTTGTGTCAATAAAATAACTGATTATACACGTATGTAATTTTTGGTTTTTGCTTATTACTTACTAATCTTTTATTCAGCCAATCCATATGATCGTAAGTGAGACTTCCCCCAAATTCTTCTGTGAGCTGGGAAGGTTCTATGTACCTTGTCAGCTTATTCCCGGACACCAAGATCACCTACAAAACAACACAATTGTGGTGACAAAAAATAGAAACTGACTGGGTCCAAGTCCTGAAATATTACATCAAGTTGCATATTATCCAACAAGTGACAAAAACATAAATGATAAAATAAAGACAAATCAAGGTCATCAGTGGAAGGTTGTAGGCTGAAAAAGTCATCAGAGAGGAGAACACTGGAGTTGGTTGGCAGCAGATAGTCAAGGAGAGATTCTGTGGGGGAGGCTGTGGCACAAAAGGGGAATGAATACTATGTGTAGGACACCAACAGTAGATGGGAATTATGGGAGGCTTGTGTGCAGACATGTGGTGAACAAATCTTCTTGGCCGTCTGTGCCTAGTTGGCGATGGGAAAGGAAAATGTAAATATCGCTAAAATGTATGGAAGGGATGTACACTGGAAAGGTTTAGGGCATTGCTAAGCAATAGATATCCCACTGGATCCCCCACTTTCTGAGTCGACATGTAACCTGGCCTCAGACATAATTTTGACAAAAAGGAGGATGGACAACAGTCCTTGGAGCTTTCATGTCATTTGCTAGGTCAGATTTGTTTCAGACTTATGGCTGGTCCGGCAGAATAGACTGACCGTCTAATACGTATGGGGGTGTGCAGGCGCGCAAAAAAGAAGGGCTGTTATATATAAAAAAAAAAAAAAAAAAAAAAAAAGCTCTATCTTTGTCCGGACACCCGGACCCAATAGAAATCAACGGATCTGTTTTCAATAGATGTAAAAAAGACCGACGTCCAAGTTAGCTCTATTAGAAAAGAATGTATCAAAAAAGAAAAAACAACAAAATTCATCTATTTTTATTAATTAAAAGTCCATTAAAAACGGATGCAAAACAAAATCCATCAAAAATGGACAAACTGTTGTGTACGTCTGCTTTCCATGGATGTTAACCCATGTGAACCCAGACTCAGTCTTCCGATTTCCTTTATGACAATAAAGCAAATCAGAAATCTGCTATATTGCACCGCAGAGCCAATCTCGCTGCAGAAAGAGTATTTAATCTCACAAGTTAAAATGTAACCTATAAAGTTAATATGTGGTTTGCAAATCTTTGTAAACTCAAATATTGAATGTCACAATGCATAAATATTTCAGTTTTACAAATCTCTGGCTGTCAGCCATGGAATTTGATTAAAACCACAATATTGGATATGGATGGAAAGCCGATCCTTCATTCGCAAAAATATCATCTAAATTCAAATTAATTTCCTACTTTCACAGGCGGCTAGGTTTTACTTCTCAGGCTGTCTGGAACGGATAATGTCTTTTAACCATGAAAAAACATTTACATGACAGATCAAGAGATAGAAATTACATGTGAAATAATCGACCAGAGTAAGAAGTCAATAAAATTAGACAAAATCCGTGGTGTCAGTCTGCAGCCGATTAAGCGGGTCTGCGGTCCGACTGGATGAAAATGTCAGGCGCTGCTTAATGGATATCCCTCCTCCTCCTGATAATAGACAAGGTGGATTTTCATACTATTACCTCCCCATTCATTTAAATAGACTTCTAGAGAGAATATGTAATGTGCACAAGAATAATACCAGAGATCTGGGGGAGATTTATTGAGACTGGCGATTCACACATCAGTCTCGATGTCTTATGATGTGTCTACTTCATTAAGATGCACATCGCCTGCAGTCTATACTCCAGAATCTCAAATCTACTCCAGGTAGGAGCTGTCGTATATATCCAAACTATAATTAATGACAGTTTCGGGCATAAATTATAGTAAATCTGCTAGGCTGTGGGAGGCCACAACCCCTTTAACTAAGCTCTGCACCTGCCATGCCTATTTTGTAGGAAAGTGGCATATGGGATGCAAACTACCAAAAAGTCACAATGGCCATTCACCCAAAATTGTATTTATTTTTTTTTTTTATAGAACTTTCCCTCAAATCCTTTTCAATTCAACAATCCTTTAAAGAGTTGCCCAGATGTAGAAAAAAAAGAGCTGTACTTTAACTACCTCCAGCATTGCCATTGAAATGAATGGAGCGGGGGGATGTGTCTATGTCCACCATGGCCGGTTTCAGGATCGATGGGGGTTTCAGTAGCTGGCATAGAGGATAAGTATTTGTGTGGCATAACCCCTTTAAATAGAAGTTATTAATAGCTCCCTCAGGCCCTGAACTATGCATACAAAAACCAGTTGTGCCTGTAGTGTACCCTTACGCTAGGTTCCCACTAGCGCTGAACCGCTAAAACAGTGGTTACATACAGAGCCCGGTGGACCACATTGACTATAATGGGGTCCTTTGGATGTTTGTTGTTCTGAAACAAAGTGGAGGAACAAAAAGAAATCCATGCAGGACTTTTTTCTCTACCTATTTTCGGGTAGTCTCTGTGACGGAGTCCAACAGAGATGTGAACCCAGGCTTAAAGGGGTTAAACCAGTAGGAACTAAATGCACCCTCTATTTAGCCATAAAACTACTACTTATCCTGCCTCTCATGCCAACCTGTATATTATCAACCTCGGTAAGGCAAAATAAGCTTGCAGGGCAGACATGAGATAGTTGTCAGCAGATTGTCAACAATCTATTATTTATGGGGGATCTTGTGATGTCTCCCTTTCGGATGGAACAGATCAAAATGGTTGAATTTCACGCAGTTCCCTCCTTAAGCAGTATCAGAAGTTGGCCCATACTGATCACAAACTTTCCATAGAAATAGAGGGCTTGAAAAAGACCCAGATCCGTCTGGCCTGAAACATCACACATGTGGATGAATAAAGAAACCACCACTTCCTTACTTATTACCTTGGACTGTCGCCTATTTTTGATTCTTTCTTTCTGTAGAAATAAAGTTCATGCTCAATTTTATGAAGGAGTCGGGAAGATATTTTTTAGTTCTATGTGATAACGCTACTGCTATTCACTTAGCTTACTGTATAAAAAAAATGTGAAATATACAATAAGAAATGTAAAATACAAAATAGGTCATCTAGAAAAGGCTAAAGGGGTTTTCCAGGATTAAAACATTGATGACCTGGTCTCCAGGCCATACAATGTCATGTTTATTGGTCAATTTTTTAAAAGAATTTTAAACGTATTTGGTTCAAAGAGAGGAACCCTATCATGCTTCAAAGGCATTATTCAGAATTTCCAAAAATTATTATTAACTATATAAACAAGCTTTAAAAAAACACAGCCACTAATACCCCCCTCCCCCATGAGGAGCAAAAATATTAAGACAAATTACTTTTCCAAAAAGTAACAAAGACATTTCAGGACAGAAAATAATTTTTTTTTTGTATATAATGGTTTTTCTAGTGTCCGCGTGAATATAACAAAATTATTTGAATTACGTCATAAAAAGGACTTGTATATAAAGAAGGATGTATAAAAGGATAGGTTTATTTTAATTTTTTTTTTTTTACAGCACAACAGACTAAATGATGGAGGCAAGATAACGTCTTCCATCTGGTACATCACCCATGGACCATTGATAGTATGATACACTTCTTGTGACACATTTTCTTACACCAGGTTCACACTAGCGTTCGGGTTTCCATCTTTTGGGTCCTCATGCTTGAAACCTTGTCCGCTTAAAAAGCAGTTACACACAGAAACTTGTGGACCCCATAGACTATAATGGAGTCCGCCGGTTTTATACTGAAACTGGCAGAGAGAAAAGTCCTCCGCCGATTTTAAGCAGATTCTGCAGCGGAGTCTCCATCGCAGGTGTGAATCCAGCCTTGCACATTACAAAAATTCCTATATAAATAAGAAGGTGCAGGTATACATGAACCGCTGAGAATACATGTACAGTGCACTTACCAATTAGGAACTCCATAAATGTGGTAACATGCGATGACTATGACTAAAATAGCAGCCTCATGGACTAAGTCCTACAATAGGCTCAAGTACAGATAGAAGCAAAATTTTAGTTTGACATACGCAGTCAATTCCATCTGCTAAAGTCAAATACAGACCTCGAATTGCATGTATCCTCCTTGACTTTGACCATATGTCTCCTTCTCCTACCAATAAACACTATAGTAACACTAAACACAAAAAATGTACAAAAAGTGTTTAAAAAATCCTAGCACTTTCCCCTTTTGATGGATCTATTTGCCTGAAATTACAGTTAAAACTGGGAAATATTTAAAGAAACCTCTGTATATCTCAGGAGCTCAACCAAGTCCCCTACTACGCACTAGGTGGAGCAGGAGCCTCCCTGCTGTGTCCCTCACCTATGCTGTGCTCATCTAGTCATTCCCCAGCTAAAAACATAACAGCAGAAGATTAACCCATTTCTGCAAGACTGTTTGTGTCAAGATCATACATAAAATGCAGCAAACTGACAAATTTCTTTTTACCTTTATGTAAATTAAAGTTTTAAGGAGTTTTCCATGGACCATGATCACTTCCTCCGGGGTTATTAGGTGCTGAACATAGGTGTTCTGGACCTGTGCTGACTCCCAGCAATTTACTCCATGTTTTCGCATTGTCAAGGCTCATTTCAGAAATCATTGATTTGTATGCATGCCTCATTTTTACCAGGATGTCCTCACTACAAGTCCGACAATTCTATGTGCTCTGCTATGTGCTAGCACCGTCCGAACCCAGTGAAACCAGTATCTTTGTTTCCTCCATTTCCCAGCACCATAATGGCACTCTGGCAACTGGGTATGTTCAAGCAATGCAGACAGGGAAAGCGGGGAAAAGATCCAGTCCCATTCACTGCTCCCCTGTTCCAGATGTAATTGGCAATGTGTCCAGCTGTTCGTAGGCTGGAAGTGTCAGGTTGTTGCGAAAGGATGTGACACAGGCAAAAGTGCCAAAATTGCATTCAGGGGGGCACCATGTGAATGGGAGGGAACACTGCAAATGCAAGTATCTGATAAACATACTGAATGGGAACTGTTCATTACACTGAAATTTTAGTTTGGGCCTGGAATCCCCCTTTAGGTTAAAGGGGTTGTCCAGGAAAAAATGGACAACCCTTATAACATTTAAATCAGCAGGGGGCAGTGAAACAAATAAAAAAAAAAAAAAAAAAAAAAAAAACACATACTCACCTGTCCCCATTTCTCCAGTGTCCTCCGGCGCGTCCTGTTTTTTCTTTATTTGTTTCACTGCCCCCAGCTGATTTAAACGTTAAAAGGGTTGTCCATTTTTGCCTGGACAACCTCTTTAAGACTCCACGTTGCTGAAAAGTTGTTTATTTTTGTTGCAAATTTTGTTGTTTTGTTTCTTTTTAGCCAAATCCAGGAGTAGATTTAGCATAAGGGAGAAGTATAAAATCTGCAAAAAAAAAAAAAAAATAAGCAGCTTTTTCACAAGTGGGGCCTTAGCCCTAAAGGGGTTTTCTAGGATAAAACAGCAAGGCCAGGGATGGCTGGGGGTGGAGTAAAATAAAGAAGTGATATTCACCTACCCAAGTCCATCCGTTGCTGGGATGGGCCAGAGGTGCTGAGGTTCCCATGGGGTAGTGACATAGCAGTGACATCACTGGTGTCGCACATGTGACCAGAGGCCAGTAACTGGCCACAGCAGTCACTGGACCCTTAGCATTTCTAGCTTGGCTAGGCAAAGGAGAGAAAGGTGGACATGCCACCCGAACAGAGGACAGGGGGCAGTTAAATTACTTCTTTTATTTTACACCACCCAGTGTCAGCCCTGGGTTTTCCGTTTACCTTGGGAATGGTCACTGTACTGTGTCAGACCTCTTCCAAACAGGAAATATAAGCAGGGTATGACTTGTTCAATAAAACAATGACTGTACCTCTGCTAGATTCAGCACAAAGAAAATCTCTGTCGCTGTGTAGACTTGGAAACACAAGATACACATTCCCAAAGGAATCATTGTCAAATACAATGGAGAAGCCTTTATTTTATTAAGTTTCTAAGTCAAGCAGCCTCCTTTTATTACAATATACACTGGCGTCAATGATTCATTGTGGATAGTGTCATATATAGGACTCAATGGAGTCTCAATATTGCTCAGTAAAGGCGCTTTACCAGCCACATATTCCTGGTTACACAGCAGGGAACATTATATTGAAATATATGTAAATCATAATTCTGTTACTGATGCAATGAACTGCCACATCCTGTCCCCTGTGGGCTATCAAAAATACACAATGTACGTCGAAGGTTTATGCTTGGTATATTTGTGCTGCTGTGTTTGTTTGCATTGATTTGCTGTAATATAACAGTGATCCTTGTGAACACATGGACCAGGCATCAGATGAGCTACAACAGCTCCAGGGAATTCAATTCCAATTTCCGCACTTTGCAGCAAGCACAAAAAACATAGGCGTCTAGGCTGCTGCATAAACATGCTCAAGAGACGGAAATGAAGAACAGGTTTTAGGTGCGAAAACAGGTAGGAAAGAGGAATTGCAGAAATTAAGACTTATTAGGTAAATTCTTATGAGCTGACAAAACACAATATAAAAGTTCCCTATCCATGGTAAAGATGAATGGATCCTGTCCACACGATTGGCAGACATAAGTGAAAATCCAAAGGAGAAGTGGGTCCACCATATATAATATCCAACCAAACATTACTTTTATTGAATCATATTAAAAAAAAAAGGGTATGGTGTCCTGCATTCCACTAACACATTTCGAGCTAAACTAAGCTTTTAATCGTAGACTATGAGTAAGAGCTTAGTATAGCCTGAAACGTTCAAGGAGAATGACGGAAGCCATACCCTGGTTTTAATATGATTTAATAAAAGTAATGACTTAAGTCAGATCAGGTATTACATGTGCTCGCCCAACTTGTACTTTACATGTTACGTTAGGTTCAGACTATAGCTAAGTTCACACCTGCGCTGGGCTCTCTATTGTTCAGGTCTGCTGGGGGAACCGAACAACGGAGAGCCTGGATAGCTAAAACAGCTGTTACCTGCGGACCCCATAGACTATAATGGGGTCTTTTGGGCTTTGTTTGTGTCCACTATTTTTGTGGTCCATGTTTTCATTCTTCCAATGGAGAATGAAAACCCGGTACAGATGATAACGTAGCTTTAGAAAGATCCCTGGACAATAAACTGATGATCACAGTATTTGGATAAACCTGATAGTAACTGTTCAATTTCCCTGCAGCGCCACCACAGTAGAATCTAAGCATTACAGAATGTTCATTTACAGCAATGGTCTTTATCTGTAATGCAGGACAGGACTGGTCTTCCAGAGCAAGAGGTGCTTCTCTCCGCCACGAGATGAGGATCCTGAACAGGGGATCTATTAATTCACATATGTGTTTTCTTAACTACACAGCCCGTCCAGTAAATTAAATGCCCATTTCTGACATGTTAAGCCAGTGATGGTAATAGCAATAAGACATCTAAGATTACTATAATAAAGGGCCTTCTACCAGCCACTCACTGTTGGGCCATTATTATCTAATGTCAATGGCTAAGTGTTTGTTGGAAGGACTCCTTGTCATAAAGCTGGTCACAAACTAGACCCCTGCTTGGACCCCCAATGATCAGCTGAAATAGGTAGGGAAATATGGCAGAAAGTGTAACATTTTTCTCATTCACCTACAAAAGGGAAAGTGCCCATTAAAATTAGTGTTTAAAAAAGTCAAACGAAACAACAGGCGCTCAAAACTACAGAAAATCTGATGGATTTGTTATATTAGTTGTCCAATTCATTCATCAACAATATTAAGAAGAATAATGCAAGGACCCAACAATCTGAACCTCATATTCGCTGTAACCTACCCCATTGCTTGATGCTAGCTTGTTCAGATACTCATGCCTGATAAACAACCACCTTTCTATTCCTGCAAGCTTTGTAATAAGCCCTGAATATCAAAGCATGGTGGAATCCAGAATATTTGCTACTCTGGTGGGGCCGGTAGACCTGAAGGATGTTATTACCACTAGATCTAGAAAAAATAGGTCAGATATTTTGTTACCAAGCTCACAGGCCTTCACAGTCACATATTATTCATAGTCACAAAAAGCATGACTATGAGTGAATAAAGTCATTCCCTGTATGTCATGGTGACGACTACACAGCGAGGGTGCCCCGTGTCTTCTCTCCATTGCTTGCTGAATTCAAATGAAATACTTACTAACCGGTACTATACAAGAAAAGTGAATATAAACCAGTCTTATATTTGGCGCTGTTCACACTTGGTCTCCATGGTTTTTTGATGGGCAGAATTGTGCTCAAATGCTGCTATTAGTATAAAAATATATTAAAACAGAGGAAATGTTGTTCTCTTTTATTTACAAAAAAAAAATCCATAGTGCTCCTTAAAAGGTAGCGCTATGATTTTATTTTTCATGGCTCCTGTTTGATCCTGACAAAAAGAAGGATGAACGATTGACACTCTAAAGAATGCAGGAGAACACATACAATAGGAAAACATTAGCTGAATCTTCCATCTTATGTATGTATCTGGGACTTGACATCATCAGGAAAGAAGCATGTTAAATTTTATCATTTCTGATGCTTTGTTACCCCAAGAGGTAAGTTACTGGGGGATATCTGCTCTCCCCAGAAAACAATGGTCGGCTTTCTCCTGGTCTACAGCGACCTTCAGTTCCAAGTTACTGTAGTCCCAGAAAGCCTGCCTTAGCCCTCTCTCCCCGCCTTTGAAGACATAGTATGTCACCATATTCACTTTCCCGTTGTCGATACTACAGTATTTCTCCCCCAGTGTTTCCTCCAATGTACTTACCATCTGAATGCACTGGCGCCCTCTGATGGCAGGAAACTATATACAGTCATGGCCAAAAGTTTTGAGAATGATACAAATATTAATTTTTACAAAGTCTACTGCTTCAGTTTTTCTAATGGCAATTTGCATATACTCCAGAATGTTATAAAGAGTGATCAGCTTAACAGCAATTACTTGCAAAGTCAATATTTGCCTAGAAAATGAACTTTATCCCCCAAAACACATTTCAACATCATTGCAGCCCTGCCTTAAAAGGACCACCTAACATCGTTTCAGTGATTGCTCCATTAACACAGGTGTGGGTGTTGATGAGGACAGGGCTGGAGATCAATCTGTCATGATTAAGTAAGAATGACACCACTGGACACTTTAAAAGGAGGCTGGTGCTTGCCATCATTGTTTCTCTTCTGTTAACCATGGTTATCTCTAAAGAAACACGTGCAGTCATCATTGCACTGCACAAAAATGGCCTAACTGGGAAGAGTATTGCAGCTAGAAAGATTGCACCTCAGTCAACAATCTATCGCATCATCAAGAACTTCAAGGAGAGAGGTTCCATTGGTGCCAAAAAGGCTCCAGGGCGCCCAAGAAAGACCAGCAAGCGGCAGGACCATCTCTTAAAAGTGTTTCAGCTGTGGGATCGGGCTACCAGCAGTGCAGAGCTTGCTGAGGAATGGCAGCAGGCAGGTGAGAGTGCATCTGCACGCACTGTGAGGCGGAGACTCTTGGAGCAAGGCCTGGTCTCAAGGAGGGCAGCAAAGAAGCCACTTCTCTCCAGAAAAAACTTCAGGGACAGACTGATATTCTGCAAAAGGTACAGGGAGTGGACTGCTGAGGACTGGGGTAAAGTCATTTTCTCTGATGAATCCCCTTTTCGATTGTTTGGAACATCTGGAAAACAGCTTATTCGGAGAAGAAGAGGTGAGCGCTACCACCAGTCTTGTCTCATGCCAACTGTAAAGCATCCTGAAACCATTCATGTGTGCGGTTGCTTCTCAGCCAAGGGAATCGGCTCTCTCACAGTCTTGCCTAAAAACACAGCCATGAATAAAGAATGGTACCAGAATGTCCTCCAAGAGCAACTTCTCCCAACCGTCCAAGAGCAGTTTGGCGCTCAACAATGCCTTTTCCAGCATGATGGAGCACCTTGCCATAAAGCAAAGGTGATAACTAAATGGCTCAGGGAACAAAACATAGAGATTTTGGGTCCATGGCCTGGAAACTCCCCAGATCTTAATCCCATTGAGAACTTGTGATCAATCATCAAGAGACGGGTGGACAAACAAAAACCAACAAATTCAGACAAAATTAAAGCATTGATTCTGCAAGAATGGACTGCTATCAGTCAGGATTTGGTCCAGAAGTTGATTGAGAGCATGCCAGGGAGAATTGCAGAGGTCCTGAAGAAGAAGGGTCAACACTGCAAATATTGACTTGCTGCATTAACTCATTCTAACTGTCAATATAAGCTTCTGTTACTCATAATATGAATGCAATTATATTTCTGTATGTGATAAAAACATCTGACAAACACACATAAAAACCAGAGGGCAGCAGATCATGTGAAAATATAATATTTGTGTCATTCTCAAAACTTTTGGCCATGACTGTACAACAGTCTATGGTTGGTTGCGGTATGTAGCACCCTGCAGAGGCCAAAGCTAGAGGAGCACATAAGTGCTGGTATTTAAGGACAACTCAGTGGTCACTTTAGCAAAGAGAGATGAAGCGGGATGTTGTCGGAGATCACATAGTGCTCCAAGCACATAGCACCTGATGGAAACAACCAGCTGTCAAATACACATAGTACAGACAGCAAAACCTAGTAGTCAGGGCAACAGAGCTTTGTCCAGCCCTGAGGGAGCAAAACTGCAAATATAAGAGCTCCTTTTTCTTTCCATCCAAGGTGACGACTCCAAAGATGAACTTTAACCCCAGCATTCTTACCTCAAAACCAAGGCGATCTTTCTCCTTCCAAAAGCAAAAATGTGTTACTTTCTTATCCCAGAACTCATCTGGCTTCACTACACAAACCAGAGACACTTCGGCTGGAACTACATTCTGAAAATACAAAAAGACATAACATATTATGTGCCGTACGTAAGAGACTACAGATAATATCAAACCGATTTAGTGTCTACCGCATGCACATAAAGGGATGAGGTGTCCATGGTCATACCCTGTGATTCTCCAATTAGTAGTGGTTATGGTTTATAACATATCCCATTATTGGAAACAGGACAGCAAAATTACATTGGGGAACGTGTTCCTACAAACATTGTATAAGAATACCTCAGAAAGACTGTTAGTATTTGTGCTGCAGTTGCAATTTGGAGCCTCCGTTGCAGAGGCAGTTCCATCATATTTGCTGTGATAAATAGTGCAACACGCTATAAAATGGGATTCATTGAGCGCCATTAGTATCTGGCTCTCCATCAGCTCTCTGTTCCCATGAAGGAACAGAAAACCGTCAATGGTAATGCAAGTGTGAACCCAACCTAAGTAAAACCCCTTGACGTCTCTTGTCAGAAATGTTAAGGGGGTGGAACCACCAAACCAGCGCTGCAGCAACTTTATGCTCATAATCAGACTGAGTCCTGTACTCAGATCACAGCGATCACTATGTGCCAGCATGGCAAGATGACATGGTATCAATTTATCTGATGTGAAAACACCTTTAACCTTAACCAGAATATTTGTCACACTAACTACACAGATAAGCTCCCTCTGCCTTTCCCACCAGTGACCGGGATATATACCCAGTGGCCATCCGTTACTGGCGAGGGAGAGAGGAAGCGAAGGGGGTTCTCCTTTACGAATACAATAGACTCATAACTAAGAGACATAGTGAGAGTCCTGCTGACCCCGCCCACACACTGGTTGACAGCCTTCCCTGTACACATCCTGACATGGGGAAAGCTGTCAATCACTGTGTGTGGGTGGGGTCAGCAGGACTCTCATGGTCTCTCTTAGGAGTCCTGTTACTCTGCTTTCCACTTAGAAATTCTGCTTTAAAACCTATACATCACAAAACTCAGCTTCTCTCCCTCTATCATATCCTGCTTTCCGATATCCCCTGAAAACTTTGCTTTACACAGGTCAATACATTTGGCTTGCAAGTTATTTGGGCATCATTTACATAGAAGAATGCCACAAACATATATTTGCTCAGCATACCTTTAACATTTGGCTAAGAATAAAACTTTCCAAGTTCAGAAACTTTACTAGTTCGTGAGCAGTAATAGATTATATATTGTATTTATAAGCCTAAAAATATGGATTTATCTTTATTTCCCCGAAAAGGATTCCAGCCCCTAAATAAACTTCTAGAAGCTACTTATCGCATTCTGTGGAGCAGATAAGAGATTATCCATCTTGCCTGTTTCTGAGAACTGCTAGATAAAACTATCAAACTCTATTAGGCACTTGCCCAATCCCCAGCTGTTTTGATAAAGATTGCTGTAAAAGCTATGAAGGAAAATTTTATATTCTGCAATTCAGTAAGCAAGAGGAGATTACTCGCTTCCCTCACAAAAACAGCCTAAAATTTATATTTTTCCTCCAAATCGAAATCTGAGGGATGAAGAAAAAAAAAAAAAAAAAAAAGGAAAAAAGAAAATGAATATCTGATAGAAAAGATACACAAAGCTCTGACTGTTCCACGCAGTTCACATTTCAATCCATAATTCAGTGACTTCAGCTGGTAACAAAATACAGAGCTGAACTTTACACCAACCTATATCAATCACTGCGCTTTCTGAAGCGCTTACAGAAGATACCAGGGACAGAAATCCCTTCTAAGTTATCGTGAGCTCAGGCTGGTATATATTGAATTAAAGAAGCATCTACAACACATTGAAGATACGTGCCACTCCGGGGTACAAAGTGCACACAATATTTTTAGAAATGTTCTCCAACAATAAGATGATCACAGCATGTCCCACTCCTAGGACCTCTGCGATCAGACTTCAAGGGCGCCCAGCAGCATGTACTCTCTTTCCCTGCAGTGCCACCTCTGGAGTAATGAAGCATTACGCTGCTGTGATTGAAATCAAAGGGCTGTTTATAAAATGCATGGATGTGTTGAGTCTTTCAGAGTAAGAGACACTTTTTGTATTTTGCACAATCAAGGCTAGGTTCACATTTGCTTTGGAGTCTCCGCCGCAGATTCAGTTTAAAATCGGCAGAGAGAAAAGTCCTGCACGGAGTCAATGGGGTCCATGGGTAACCGCTTTTTTAGTGGACAGGCTCTCCGTCCTTAAGGTCCTCATGTGGACCCAAATGAAAAAGAAAAGAAGATCATTGTGAACCTAGCGTAATCGGTGAAGACTCTAAACAGAAAACCCCTCTCTACCATCTCTTTAGGGTGGGGTCAGTCATGTGACCTAGAGACGGAGCATCAGCAGAGACAGCAGGGAGACAAGACTTGTAAGAATTGGCATAACGGAGGACCAATTTGTATATTAGCAAGTTTACAGATATGGTGCAGTAGGTACCCTACCCACAATTATTATCTCCAACATATGTCCCATACACATAAGACTATCTTATATGTATGGCCATTGGCTCAGCTACTCCAAGCATGTATGTGTATGAGGGGAGGTCAGAACAGCTGTTGGCTCATTTAGTTGACAGATAGTGAAGGGCACCTTTAATAAGAATATGTTCACACTTTTGTTGGAGGCTGCTTGGAGCCTCCATCAGAAGTCCCGTCTTATTTCATGGTAAGAAAAGAGAAGCTTTCATTAGTATTCTTGAAGTCGAAATTACAAAAAATTATGACGGACCCCATTATTAGTCAATCGGGTCTATCAGTCGCCATTGTGATCTGTCAAAACTTTATTGTTCTCATTGTCATTGTAAATAACGTGTATATGGCGGAGCTTTTCTCTTTTTAATGTTGCACCAACTGAAATGTATAAGACATTAATGACAATCTTAATTAAATGGTAATACTATATAATAATATTTTTTATTATATTTTTTTATTTGTGAACTATTAAAAACAAAACAAACCCCTGGCATTCAATATCAAGCCCGTAAAATATATAATCCTATCTAAAAGCCAAATAAATATAAAAAGTGTCCATATCCTGGCACGCAGATTTCCAGCGATAAATTTATACAGTTCGGCTGTAAAAGTAGCCCCATATGTTTTCCTGTACAAGTTTAGCAGACTCATTGCTCATGAAGTGTTTCAGTGATCATTAAGTTAACGAGTATTCTGGATTACGGCGACTCATAAATCTGTCACACATAAGAGCGTGGCTGAGTGGCGTTCTCTCTATGGCCATGTAACCCTCCCATGATATATTGCAGAACGTTATAAATATTTCAGCGCCGCTAATGGAATTAATTTAGTGCGGTAAATTGCTGTTAATTGGTTTATCCACTTTTGTTTTACCTATTGAATGGTGAACAGTTTTTAATTAAGGCGCAAAAGTCCTGGAGCTGGCCACATAAGAGTGGGAAATAGCCATGGAATAAGGGTGTATTCACACAGGTTGGGTTTTTTGCTCCAAGTAAAGATATGGCAAAAACATTGCTTTATTTAATTTTCTTTAATAAATTTGAGTGCTTTGTCACAATATTGTGAATGCAGCATTTGTTGCTACAATTTTGCAATACATTTGGCAATAAACCGACACATGTACAAATACCCTTAGAGAATAATAACTGCACCAAACGCAACACTGGATGCCCATACACATAAGATTAATTTCAGCCGACTCTGTCAATTTTGGCAGGGCAGAACGACTATCTCCTGAGCATGAGGATGACCCCACTCAATGAAGGATAGGGTAAGCTGTATTATACATGCCCGATCCTTTTGATATCAGGGTAACAAACCACTAGAGATCTCCGGCAAAGGCTATCTCACGTCTTCTGATTTGAAATATGTGTATGCTCAACTGAATTGAGTGTTAATGTATATAGGAGGTCAGGAGAAATAGCTTTTGGTTGAATAGTACTGAATGTGTATGGCCACCTTGAGACAGTGCTGCTCACTGTCCCTCTCGTCTAGGAACTACACCCAAAAAGTGAACTATGAAATAAAGTTGTATCAGGCGGCCTTACAAGCTGGCCCCTAAACCAGTGGATCCTAGGACGGCACCTTCTTTGCCTGTGTGCTAAACAAAGTACTTTTCTGCTTGAAAAAAAAAATTCAGGATCCATTCAGGATAACCCAATCTTTTATTCTAATCAATTCCTTGTCAAACATCCCTAATACCTTGCAATACTAAAACTAAGTATTTTGACTTAATGTAAAGGGATAAAACTACTACAGTATATACTGTGTTAGCCTTATGAAGGGTATAACCATTCCTGATCAATCAGTACAGTTAGTTTCAGCACTCAATATGATAATGCGGCTCTCTACTGTCAGGTGGGTGGTCCTAGGCTGCAGAAAAAAACTCTAGGACCCACCCGACAGTAGAGAACATAATTAACATATCGGGTGCTAAAACTAACTGCACTGATTTCTCAGGTACGGTGGGGACTAGAGAAAAGATTCCAACTGCACCGGAATCAGTGGAGCAGTGCTTATTAAAGGATTCAAAGAGTAGGAGTTGATGGTGGTGAAAAGTCCTATTTAAGGTGGCCATATACAATAGATGAATATCGGACTCATGATCTAATGTGCAGGGGAGTGTCCCAAAGTTGGATTTCAAAATGTCCAATCCTTCTGCTCTCTTGAGAAATAAGCCGCTCCCAGAGGAGCCGGTCACGGTGTTATTCCTCTCTTCCTACTGTGAACAGAGGCATGCTCAGCTAAAGAAGAAAGAAGAGAAGCCAATGTCAAAAACTCTGAGCCTCGGGTCCCATCAACGCTTGATTAAAACTAAATGCGCCTCAATAACGGCTACAGTAGCGCAATTATTCATGAAAATGGCCGCTCTATGGAGATAATAATTCTACGGTAAAAAAAAAAAGACAAATGTAGCAATGAAAAAAGAACGGGTTCAGTGATCAGATTATTATTATAACCCGGGGTGGTTTACTTCAAGGGCACTGGCAGAAAGTCAATTCTTACACATTAACCTCAAGATGAATTCTGTCATGTTACTTTAAATATCATATAACTCAATATTATACAACCTATGGCGATTATTGACTTCTGTCATGTATTTGAGGTGCCGCTGTGTTCAGCCTCGGAGTTGGTCATGGAGATTTTTTTTCCTACTAAAAGAGAAGCCTCGGGGCAAAGAAAACGTATTTCATCTTAATTGCAGCTACGGGTTGTGCTGTCTGAGTGACAGGCGTGGTGGGAGCAGCAGCGTGAGCCCTGTCTCTTCTCCATTTATCCACCTTCCACATCGCCCTGAGCCTGAAGCGAGTGCAGGAACTCAAGTCGCTGACATTACAGTGTTATTTCCTTATAAGAAGTACCAGGTTAGACGCTAATAACAGGTGATTTCTGAAAGGAGAAGATGGAAAGGAGATGGAAACACACCTTGTATATAAAGAGATTTGGCTTCCAGGCAGATCTTAAATTAGGGGATATATTAGATTCCCTGATAAAAGTAAGCTATGGGGTACCATGGCCCTCATCCCAGAAAACCCTCATCTCCCCACCAAGTAACTGACTGAGAGGTCACAGAACCCAATGGCACACAAGGGCACATTTTGCGTCAATGAAATTGGTGAGGGTAAGGAGAAGTTCACATTTGTGTCATTCTTTCCATTCTTCAGTTCACTCACAGGAAAAGAAGATTGGAAAGAACAGGAAAGATGCAACAATCTAATGACTGTCTAACGGATTATAATGGGGCCCATGGGGTATCTGTTATGGGACACATTTTTTGTCAAATAAAAAAATTATTTTAGGCTGTGTTCACATCAGTGCAATGTAATCCGTTCTTCTGATTCTTCACGAGGACCAGAAGAACGAACTTAACAATAAAATGGATCCCTCTAATGACAGACAACATAGGATCCCAAGGTACACCTGTGACTGTAATGGGGTTTGTTGGGTATCCATTATTTTCTCTCTGACAACGCTGGACAAAAAAGTCAGACTTGCAGAACTGCTTCATCCACTATGTCAGAGGAAGTCTACACTGGACTCTGATGTAGATGCGAACACAGTTTTAGGTTGGTATTGCAGCCCTGACACGGATGTGAACATACACTAACTGCCAATATTTGCTTGTAAGATTAAAAGGTGCAAGATTCTTAATAAATTCGATGTATTTGGAACTGTCGGTTATTCACAGAGTCTATAAACTACTATTCAGTGCTTTTTTGCAGGATAACAAAAACATGGCTTCTTGAACCCAATAACAGTACCATAATAGTCCACAGGTTGTGTGTGGTATTGAAGAACAGTCCTACTAACATAAATGGAGATGAGCTGCAATATAAAACAGGGGGCTCTGTCTGTGTCCGTTACTCTATTGTTGTTAAAGGGGTTTTCCAGGATAATTTATTTATTTTTTAAGTTAGGCCAGGGGAGGTAAAAAACAACAAAAAAAAAAAAACCCAAGTTATCCTGGACATCTTTAAAATCTATTGCTCTCATCCTATGACGGATGTTCACAACGGTAGTGTGAACTTATCAAATTTTTTAACCTGCTGAATGTGAACCATTGTATGTTTAAAAGGTATATCACACTCAGTGATTGGCTAAGAGACATCACATGACCAGCTATATAATCTATAAAAAACTGCTGTTGAGTTGAATGATTATGGGACTAGACAGTCGATGGCAGGTCACTCAACAGCTTACTATTAAAAGGCACCTGGCACATGGACAGCCATAATGAAGAGCGGTACCACAAGAAGCATGGTGGCTCAGCGGTTAGCACTGTAGCCTTGCAGCGCTGGAGTCCTGGATTCAAATCCAGCCAAGGACAACATCTGCAAGGAGTCTGTTCTCCCCATGTTTGCGTTGGTTTCCTCCAGGTACTCTGGTTTCCTCCCACACTCCAAAGACATAGGGAGTAGGGAATTTAGACTGTGATCCCTATATGGGACAGTGTTGACAATAACTGTAAAAGTGCTGCAGAATATGATGGCGCTATATAAGTAAGTAAATAAAGGGAGGCGTGAATACTTATATCGGAAAACCCCTTTAAAAACCACCTATAGTGTTCTGCTTATGTAGTAATTCAGTAGTCTGATCGGTTTTCCTGGTGATAAGTCATCCATAAACAGGGGATACGTTGGGGCGAAGCCTTAAATTCATGGAAGTCACTACAATCATCAGTTATGATCATTCCATAAAATGTTTTAAAGGACTCTAAGGGTGAAACGGGCCAGCTAGGATCAGATCTATGAGCTTGCACTCCGTCCCTGTGGGGAATGTTTCCTGCAAATAATCCACTTGAAACATATGTTTTATTTATATGGTGTCAATTATTTATACAGCCTCAATATATTCTGCAGACATTTACAGGGAATATAATCATTCATATCAGTATCCATCTCCGCAGAACGCACAACCGGATATTCCAGAAATCAGAAACACACAATAACATCCGTTCAGATTAGATTTATGAGGAAACCATAGAGTCTGAAGGGACACCAGTGAAAACAGAGTTAATGTACAAAAGATATGTCTATTCTGTCTTTATACGGATTAGTCCTGTGCTGCAGTCCTACATATAACACTAAACTATGCAAAGACATTGCAGGGACAACATGGCAGGGATCAAAGAGGTTGGATCTTAAAGGTATGTTCAAACATCGGAGTAAAATCCAATCCATATTTCTGCAGTAGATTGTGGATTAAACCCAGTGACATTCAATGAGGAAAATCCACGGCTTTTACAAGCAGAATGTTCCCAAAATAAGTAGAATGCAACTCAGTTCCATGGCAGAATTTTTTCCACTGCAGATGTCCTTCCTTGTGTCATTTTTCCGTTGCATGTGAACAGGGTTGTGGAAACTCCATTTACATACAGGGGCTAGGGATTGAGTTTAGATTTGATATGGGGTTCAGGACAGAAACCGCACCAAAATAAGTGCCCTTATAGCTGCTTATGTCCATTCTTCTCTTGAAATAACATGTCCATTTGTTTTGGCAGCTACAGTGCCTTGTGAAAGTATTCGGCCCCCTTGAACTTTTCAACCTTTTGCCACATTTCAGGCTTCAAACATAAGGATATAAAATTTTAATTTTTTGGTGAAGAATCAACAACAAGGGGGTCACAATCATGAAGTGGAACGAAATTTATTGGATATTTTAAACTTTTGTAAAAAATAAAAAAACTGAAAAGTGGGGCGTGCCAAATTATTCGGCCCCCTTAAGTTAATACTTTGTAGCGCCACCTTTTGCTGCGATTACAGCTGCAAGTCGCTTGGGGTATGTCTCTATCAGTTTTGCACATCGAGAGACTGAAATTCTTGCCCATTCTTCCTTGGAAAACAGCTCGAGCTCAGTGAGGTTGGATGGAGAGCGTTTGTGAACAGCAGTTTTCAGCTCTTTCCACAGATTCTCGATTGGATTCAGGTCTGGACTTTGACTTGGCCATTCTAACACCTGGATACGTTTATTTGTGAACCATTCCATTGTAGATTTTGCTTTATGTTTGGGATCATTGTCTTGTTGGAAGATAAATCTCCGTCCCAGTCTCAGGTCTTTTGCAGACTCCAACAGGTTTTCTTCCAGAATGGTCCTGTATTTGGCTCCATCCATCTTCCCATCAATTTTAACCATCTTCCCTGTCCCTGCTGAAGAAAAGCAGGCCCAAACCATGATGCTGCCACCACCATGTTTGACAGTGGGGATGGTGTGTTCAGGGTGATGAGCTGTGTTGCTTTTACGCCAAACATATCGTTTTGCATTGTGGCCAAAAAGTTCGATTTTGGTTTCATCTGACCAGAGCACCTTCTTCCACATGTTTGGTGTGTCTCCCAGGTGGCTTGTGGCAAACTTTAAACGAGACTTTTTATGGATATCTTTGAGAAATGGATTTCTTCTTGCCACTCTTCCAAAAATGCCAGATTTGTGCAGTGTACGACTGATTGTTGTCCTATGGACAGACTCTCCCACCTCAGCTGTAGATCTCTGCAGTTCATCCAGAGTGATCATGGGCCTCTTGGCTGCATCTCTGATCAGTCTTCTCCTTGTTTGAGATGAAAGTTTAGAGGGACGGACGGATCTTGGTAGATTTGCAGTGGTCTGATACTCCTTCCATTTCAATGATCGCTTGCTAGGTGCTCCTTGGGATGTTTAAAGTTTGGGAAATCTTTTTGTATCCAAATCTGGCTTTAAACTTCTCCACAACAGTATCACGGGTCTGCCTGGTGTGTTCCTTGGTCTTCATAATGCTCTCTGCGCTTTAAACAGAACCCTGAGACTATCACAGAGCAGGTGCATTTATACGGAGACTTGATTACACACAGGTGGATTATATTTATCATCATCAGTAATTTAGGACAACATTGGATCATTCGGAGATCCTCACTGAACTTCTGGAGTGAGTTTGCTGCACTGAAAGTAAAGGGGCCGAATAATATTGCACGCCCCACTTTTCAGTTTTTTATTTTTTACAAAAGTTTAAAATAACCAATAAATTTCGTTCCACTTCACAATTGTGTCCCACTTGTTGTTGATTCTTCAACAAAAAATTAAAATTTTATATCCTTATGTTTGAAGCCTGAAATGTGGCAAAAGGTTGAAAAGTTCAAGGGGGCCGAATACTTTCGCAAGGCACTGTTTGTCCAACAACTGCTCCTTTAACATGCATGCCTGGACGTAGGCCTCATGCACATGATGTGCTTTTTATCAGCAATTGTGGATAAAAGCACGTACCCATACATTTCATTGGGCCCATACACAGTCATAATTTTTGCGGCTGTGTGTCAGGGCCGAATTGAAGAGCTGCAAACTATGGAGCAGGCCCCATACCTGCTTGTATGTGCGGCTCTGTCAACTCATTTTCAATGTATGGGTCAGTGAAAACCACAGATGACACACTGATAGCAATACTGTACTATGCACAATCTTTTTATATACCTGCCAAAAGTTTTACAAAGTAACAAAATGAAGTAAATGAAAAAAAAGAGAATCTAAATCCCATCAATATTTGGTGTGACCGCTCTTTGGAGGAGTCGTCCTAGAAGTGGTGATACGACCCGCAGAGAGCCCCGATCTCATCATCATCCAGTCTGTCTGGGATTACATGAAGACAGAGAAGGATTGGAGCAAGCCTACATCCACAGGAGATCTGTGCTTAGTTTTCCAAGATGTTTGGAACAACCTCCCTGCTGAGTTCCTTCACAAACTATCTGCAAGTGTACTGAGAAGAACTGATAGAAGGCAAAGGGCAAAGGACACACCAAATATTGATGGGATTTAGATTTTTCTTTTGTTCATTAGCTATTTTGTTCATTGACAAAAATAAACTATTAATATACTTTTATTTTTGAAAGCATTCTTACTTTGCAGCATTTTTTCCACCCCCTGCCTAAAACTTTACCACTGTACTGTACACACATTTTTTTTTTTTTTTTTTTTTTTACAAGATGTGATTTTTTTTTTTTTTTCATACACCACAGCGAGCATACATTACAAAGCTAAAGCCATTCAGCTTGGTGATAAATCTAATGAACTGGCCAACTCCAGGGTCGGGTCTTATCCTGCGACACGTTATACTGGGTCTGCAATTCAAGACACAATAACTCAAGAACTGCTGTATTATTGGCTAAAATAAGGAAACTCGTGCTGCTCCTGGCTTTATCCCAAACAACAAAGAAGAAAACCTACAAGATGGATTTCTAAACTTATGTTTCATTTTGGCTTTAATTTGTTTCGCAGTAACTTGTTCCTCATTGTAATGTAAGTTCTGTCCTGAGGCGAGGATCTAAATAGAATAAATCATGGATCTGGTGTGCCTCATTTGTGTGTCCTAAGACGGCTTAAAGGCGATTTTAATGATGATCCTCGGATGACTACAGATACTGTTGTGTTTGCACATTATCTCTGGGAAATTGTTCTAAATCTCCTCTTTTCAGGTTTCCATTCTGTAACATGCTATTTGCAATGCTGGATTTGTTACAATAACAGTTTGCCACAAGAAACACAAAAGAAATCTACAACTGTGGTTTTGAGAGGCGGTCTCTTCGGGATCCGAGTTCATAAGAGAAGAGAAGTGGAGGTCGGTTGATAATTTGCAAGACGACACTGAGCCCTGCTACCTGGGCTTCTGTAGAGCCAACGAGCTCTCCCACTTCTTGGAGATTTTTCCACACCTCTCAGCATTTTCATGTCCTCTTACAAATTACGAGTCTGTGTGTGCGGACCAAGGGGCCAGCCCGACATAACTTATCTGTTACATATACTGAGTTACGACCCCCCGGGATGTACCCTTCCGCCACTTTCATTAGAAATTGGGAACGGGATTCACAGGTAGACATCTTGTACTCTCAGATTCAATGCCATAGCTCTTCTATCTTTAGTCGCCTACAGAAGTTCTCTCTCGTTGGTAGAAGGTCCCCTTACCCTTATGCCCGCAGTCTGAGCAATGTGTTGGCAATGTAACCAAGAGGAGGGTGACATGTTCCATATTTTTTTGGTCTTCCCATGTTTCCCAGTCATTTTGGAGAGAGATATAGAGAGGCCCTATATAGCTCATTTACCGATTTCACTCTCCATATTTCTTCTACATCTGAGCAGGGTCCCATTGAAAACTTACCAGGTGTCAATCATAGTCCACCTGATTAACCCTGCACACCAGCAGTATGGTGGCACACTGAGCCTCCTACCCATTGGCAATGGATCCAGAGAGTTGAGGAAATCAGACTGATGGAAGAACTGATAGCACAATTGCATGATAGGTCTGACGCCTTTCAAAAAAAAAAAAAATGGATTTACTGGGTCTTATATCAAGACTCAGCTGAATGTAAAGCAATAATGTTGCAGTGACTGGGATGCTGGTCTAAGTGGTGGGAGCCCAGACGTAAACCCCTTACAAGACCCCCCCACTCAGCCACCCACCCTTTTTTCTTTTGTTATCTCCCTTCCTCTTCCTACCCTCTCTGCTCCTTCTTTCTCTGCTTTTGTTCTAACTTTTTCTGCCATCTGCCATGTAGACCCTCTTAGAATGCTGTATTGTTCTTTCCCTTGTAATGGTTATGGTGAACTTTTTCCTGCTCTTAGCATTTATCCTTTTAGGACTGGTGCTCATTTCTTCTGTAATATAATGTATTGTTCTTAGACAACGAAGTCAGGAAATATGCCAGTGGCTCAGGTTGTAGGTTAAATCTGGTGCGTAGATGGTTTAAAAGTTTACACTACTTATCGGTTGGGATAGTTTTTGCCAAATGTTATATTTCAAGTCATGAACCCTTTCTGCTAAGCCATGTCTCCTCTATTCAGCTAGTCAGAAGGCCTAAAACTAGAGGAATTTTATTTAACCAATAACAGTCAGTCAAGATCTGCAAAGAAGTTACAAACTTTCGCTAATCCATGAATGATCGTTCTGTGTATGTTCCCTGAAAGTTTCCACAATGATCATTCGTACGTGTACCCAGTGTTACAGGGATGCTCAGTCCAACTGATCGTACATGTGCATGGCAGGAACAGTCGCTGGCCGACCAAGAATTCAGTCAACAAGGTGTTTGGCCAACTTTGTACATCTTCCAGAAAGGTGGTTATAGTATACACAAATGAATTTTGCAAATTCACATGAATAGAAGGGGAAAAAAAAAATCTTATACCTGCAGCATGAGAACAACAGTCTTGACTACATTCCATTGTGACTTTCTTCCATCGACAATGACTGTAAACCCTCGGGCTTTGCATTTGTCACTAAAAAAGAATAAGATTTTTATTTTTCCAAAAGCAGTTCTTTTCTAGAGACTATAAATAGTTTATGACAATTTTAGTTAAGTTTGTATTTTTTATATAAAACATTGTAAATGATGACACCCTATTATACAATTACAAGGCCGTGGTTCATTGTAATGAAGTAGTATCTGAGGGTATTCCTGTACAGTGTGTTAGTATTCTGGACAGAGTGGCGAACAGAACAACTTGTTCCGGCAATCTTCCATCTGCAATATGTTGTTTCATCTGGAGGAACAGAATATTGTACATCTGGCTGCAAAAACGAATTTAGAAGAACCAACCTAAAGGTTTAGTGTAATTCTGCAAGTTGTCTGGTATTGAAAACAGCTTTTAATCTGTCCCATTAGGGATTGTCAAGAAATAAGATATACCATATACATTCAATTGATTGGGGGGGAGGGGGGGCTCACAAATATAGATGAGAGGTGGTCCCTTGACTCCTCTTGTGTTCCCTCTATCAGGAGGGAGGAACATTCAGGAACAGATTCAATGTAAGGCTGTATACACACTTCTAAACCATTTCATAAAACAATAAAGGCCTTCTTCACACACAAATCCATTACATTTTAAGACTACGTTCACATCTGCATTGGACATCGTCGCAGTGTGTGCCGAAAATCGCCAATGCTGCAAGTCTGACACCCAACGTATCCCGTCATAGTCAATGGTTCTGACGGGCAAAGTTGGTATCCGCTATTTTTCTCCTTTGTTCTGGTCCTTCGGAGGACACTGCGGCGCAAATGTGAACATAGTGTAACGTATTCTTTATGAAGATTTTCAAGTCCTATAGAGGAGCCTATGGGGAAAACAACACACAAAAAAAGCTATTCCTATAGCAAAAAGCATTTAGAAAATCACCAATGATCCTAAAAAAAATGCAAAAAAATAATCAAAAACTGCCACACAAGAAAAAAAACACAAACATCTGCTACATGGATATTATTTAAAGGAATAACTGCAGACATGTGAATTTGTACATACAATGTATACACACAACAACCAACATGCATGCCTTGGGTCAAACAAATGCGGCCTCAATTTCTTGGCTTCTCCAGGCTCATGCATTCCATTAAAAACTAGAACCTAAAAAACAACATGAAGCTACTTCATTATTTTCTGTGAAGATTTACAGCTGTAACTTATTTTGTACCAGGATCCTAAATTCTACAAGGTGCATTCACCTTATGAAATCCCATTTGCAAAATCACACTTGTTTTTTTACACACACCATACAATAATAAAAGTCTGACAGCAGAAAACAACCTGGGTGTCCATCTTATTTGATTTTTATTTTGTCCAATTTTTGAATAGAATTAAAAAAAAAAAACATTTCAGCTTTTTTTGCCCATCTCAGGGTATATTCACATTGTGGAAATAGAATAGGAATCTGAGGTGGGGCAGAGCTGCAATACTGAGCACAGTTACTATGCAACGTAAGGCGCTGTGTTTGGTAAGCAGTAACGAAGCCACAGTGCTTATCTAAATGGGGGTGTTGGACCCTATCAAGGTGATATTGACAACCAAACCATAAATCAAAATTATTATAATCCTGGAAAAGCCCTTTAAAGAGAATGTGTCACCAGAAAATTACCTATTTTTTTTTTAACTAAATTTTATGTTAAACATTTATAAATAATTTTTGGGGAGGTTTTTAAAAAAAATTTCCATGTTAGGGTGGGTTCACACTTGCGCTGGAGTCCATCCAACGCCAATCCGACTGAAAATCTCGGGAAACTGGATAGGCACCGGATAGTGACAGGTTAGCGACGCACTGCTTAAAAACCCATCGTCGGAAATTAAGTCGGACATGCAGGACATGGTTTCCAGCAAAAAAAAACTGGATTCGCGGCGCAGAGGGTGTAAGCGCACACCTGCGCATTGCTTTAAAAACCCATTCAAATGAATGGGTTTTTAAGCAATGCGTCGCTAACCTGTGCCTATCCAACTTTCCCAAGATTTTCAGTCGGATTGGCATCGGACAGACTCCAACGCAAGTGTGAACCCACCCTAATCTAGATTTTATAAAAAAAAAACTCAAAAATTCTGCGGTTCTGACTTTGTCCACTAGGCCATATAATATGTTGAGACTTCCTGTTTTCTGTAGGAGATTTCTTTGCAGCAGTCTACACTAATCTAAACACCCTCCCACCTTTCTAAATAACATAATTAATCAAAAATGTATATTTACCCATATTTTCTGGTTATCTGGTGATGATCCGGAAACGGAACGTCACAACTACCGCCCCCCCATTCACTCCATCATACTTACCTTCCAGGCTTCTTCCTGAGGGACGGCTCCTCCCTCTTTTCTGACTGCTGGCGCTCGCTATTGTACCAGCGCTGCTCTGCGTTCTTCTGCCGATAATCCACTTCTACTGCGCAGCTCCCACGCCTGCACAGTAGAGGTGGAGTGTCGCTGCATAGCCCAGAGCAGCGCTGGAACTGTAGCACGCCGGCAGCAAGAAAAGAAGAATGGGCCCTCCCGCAGGAAGAAGCCTGGAAAAGGAAGAGAGGTAAGTATATAATGGGGTCGGGGGGTTGGGCTGAGTAGGTTGGGAAGAGCTAGTATTGGGGGCGGGATAGCTAGAGAGAGGGAGAGGATGTATGGGAGGGAGAGAGAGAGAGGGGAGGGAGGGAGAGAGAAAGGGCGGGAGTTAGCGTGGGAGTTACATAGCAGGAAGCTGAACCATGTAAACAAATGCAGAAGATACCAGGAGCTCCCAGAGACACCCAGAAATCACTCAAAACACTGCTAAAAGTATATGGGTGCATTTATTAACCCATAAATAGCACTAACAGATCTTTTTTTTTTTTTTAAAAACACATTTTTGCCCGGACAACCCCTTTAAGTCTATGGCCCATGGTCCATCTACAAGAGACAGGAAGCCACAAACTGTTTTAGGCTTAGTGGCAAGATTTGGAAATATAAGATTTTGTTTTTTTAATATAGAGAGTAACATGGAAAATTAAAAACATCACCAAAATTTTTTTAAAAATATGTGTAACATAAAAATGTGCGTCAAACAATAGGTCATTTCCTGGTGACCTTTCCCTTTAAGTCTGTAGTAAAACAGCAGCATATACAACTACTAAAGAAAGAAAAAGTAGTTGTAGTGATGACATAGGATTGTACCAGCTTGTGCAGTATAAGCCTATGTTCACATCTGCGCTGGAGTCTCCGCTGAAAACTCCATTGCGGTGTCCGTCTGAAAATTGTCAGAGGAAAAAGTCCTGCATGGAAGACTTTTTCCTCCACTGGTTTCAGTTTTAAAATGACTGACATCCAACTGACCCCATTATAGTTAATGGGGTCAGTCTGATTCAGTGTGTAACTGCTTATTTTGCGGTCGGCCTATCTGTTGTTCTGGTCCTCCAATGGACTAGAACAACGGTTAGGTGGGGCTAGTGTGAACCTAGTGTAAGTGATGTGAGTCTACCCAGACCAATGAGGTGACCAAAGTATTAGTGGCACTGATCACAAAAAAGTACCAGGCCTGCCCAGGTATGAGCTTACTGTCACATTGAAGCGCAAAAACTGGCAAACTTTTTACATAGTCTCTTATACTTTATTTTACAAATACTCTACACATAATATATTCCAACCACCCACAGGCTGGAACAGTCATCCTATACCATTTCAGTCGTGTGCATAAGCTTCACCCCTTACAAGGAAAGAATTTGTTTCTTACAGTTTTCCCTGGCAAAGGTTCTTCCGCTACCACAGCCTGCCAAAAAATTCCACAGCCCATGTACCCTTTCCTGTCTGGTGCTGTAAACGTCTTCTCTAGGGTCACAGACTGTAACATGAGAGTCATTTCTTATGCAGGGCTGGCACTTCTTTAGTGGCATAGTAGATGGTTAGTAAAAGGCTTCCCATCTTATAGTGTTATGGCATATGACTAGGGTATGGCATATCAGGGGCGGATTTGGCATTTATAGGGGCCCAAGTGGCCCCGAGGTTCATTCTGTAAGAGTAGTAGCATTTTGGTGGGATCACAAGTCAGATCGCTAACCTACAATACAGCCAAGGAATAGGCTATCACTTACCATAATGGTTAAAAGAACAGGATATTGCGGTATTGCATATTGCGCTACTGTATTAAGGGGGTTGTCCAAACACATATTTTTGGCTCACAATGGCATAAAATAACAAATAGAGTAATACTAACCTTAATCCCTTGCTGCAATAGTGCTGACACTTCCCTGGTCCCTGATGGCCTCTGTTTTTTATGCTCCAGTGATGACATGTCGACGTGACATGTGGCTGCTACATCCAAATTGCTGACTGTAGTGGTGACATGCGTTCACTGCAGCCATCACGTGCCATATCGATATGCCATTGCTGGAGCATAAAGAACTGAGAACAGTACAACTGCTGCTGGGGTGCACTGCTTGTTTACATGCACTCCCTCCATGTTCATTCTGCCCCCTTCCTTTCATGGTTGCAAAGGGGGTTCCGTAGCTGCAGAGCAGGCACACCTGACTACTATATATGACCACTTATGCTAGGTTCACACTATCGTCAGCCTCTGTTATTCTGGCCCTTTGGAGGATCAGAATATCGGACAGTCGGACTGCTAGAACAACAGACACATACGGAGCCTGATGGACCCCATTAACTATAATGGGGTTCACCGGGTGTCCATTCTTTTAAACTGTCCGGTGATTTTGTACACACTTTGCGATCGAGTCTACAAATGGAGACTCCAATGCATATGTGAACATAGCCTAAGGCTACATTCACATCTGTGAAAGAGTGAGACTCTGTCGCAGTGTCCGCCGAAAATCGATGGAGGAGAAAGTCATAAATGGAAGACTTTTTCCTCCGCCCATTTCGGTTTAAAAACGATGGACACTTGATGGACCCCATTATAGTCAATGGGGTACATCGGACACAGTGTGTAACCGCTGTTTAAGCGTTCCACCTCTCTGTGACGGACCCGAACAATAGAGAGGCAATGCTAGTGCGTTAGGCTAGTGATTACCTAAATTTCCCATGTCGGGTGGCCACTAACATCATCGCTGGAGCAGCAGAACTGGATGCTGATGTAGAGGACTAGGAAGAGGAGGTGTTACTTTTTATTATTATTTATTTTTACCCCCTCCTTGCCTTCAGTCAACAGTTTTTTGTTGTTTTTTTTTTTTTTTGGGGGGGGGGGAGAGCATAATACAACAGACTTGCAGATAAAACTGTAAACAGAAGCTTGCCGATTTCCATGTCATCACCTCTAGTTGTACAACCTTCTGTGCTAAGGTAATTCTCACTATCCTCCCTTTACTGGCTTGGCTTGCAGTATGAGTACAGCTGGAGACCCGGGGATGGGTGCACTGTTCAATGTCATTTATGATATTAAGGGGATATATCATCCCCTGCCAAGATTAAATGTAGAATCTTAAAATCTTTAGTGACCATATAAAGGCATGAGACTATATAGAGCTATTGTACTTGCCAGCTAACTATTGTGACTAATATCCTGTATTATTTCCAGCAGAGTGACATTATTTCTAATAATATAAAATACTACTATTGGAACAAAACAAGTCTATTATCTGACGATATCCATATGTCAGAAAGTCATTCTCCCTTCCCGCAGTTAGACCTCCACCCTCACCAGAAATAATAAGAATCATCTTCATTCATATAACACAAAGCATATATGCAAAACAATTATACACGCAAAGTGACAAATACTGGAATACAAGCTTCGGAGAGTGGAAGAAAAGAAGATATGTCACCTCTCCTGACGCTATAATTCTATAATGCTATAATTCACCATAAAATAATAATTCTGAAGTATCTCTTCTCATAAACCCTAAATGTGTTGTTCCTCTGTTATTCCTCCTTAAAATGTATCAATACATTGACAACTAGATGTTACCATTCCCCTTGTCAAAGGGGCATGTCTCTAACCAGTCTGACACTGGCAGCACTGACTGGACTGTGCCAGACCTCTAACTGGAAACACCCAGTAGTCGCTGGGGAAAATATGAAAAAAATCTGCTGACCATTAATGTCCAAACTACCCTGCGCCCTTGAAGGGTTAAATAATCTGTCTTGGGTGGGGTCACCAGGGGCAGGGCACTGGCTGTTATTGCTGTAATGGAGACATTTTAATGGCGCTTCTAAGCAGGTTCTCCACATTACAGCCCAATACATTGGTGTATCCTATAGAACATCTGTGGACCAATAGGAATGTATGGTCAGATTTTTTGTTTGCTAAGGATAACGTCCTCTATATTGCACTATGGCTGGATTGATAAGGAGTTTCCTGGTGACAGACTCCCTTTAATAATCAAACACTTCATTCCCTAAGACTTCCGTATCCATGTCTTGACCTCCAGATCTAATCCCATCGTTGCCAAAACATCCATTACAAAATATTTTGGTTTTGGCTTCTCCCGAGCTATTACTGTGTGATATACTCTATATACACTGTATACTGTATTAATGTCAAAATAGCTTCCAATACATAAAGACTGTTTCTGGATAAATAACTTAATAGTTCAAAACACATCATAGCCAAATCTGAAACAAGTGCAACCAGGTGAGCTAATAAAGGGTTAACAGACCTAGACACACTTATTTTATGGCTTCAGTGCTGGGGACTGGTTTTAACCAAATAAAAAAGGAGACATGCTGAAAAGGACCAAGTCACAAAACACAATATAAAAAGCAGGATAGGACTGGCACTAAAGTTCACAATAATTTATTCATGCCAGAGGTAAAAGTCACCTTGGGATGCTGAGCAGGTAGTCCAGGGTGACACTCAGCTCATCCATATTTGTCTGTTCTGAGCACAATGGGATTGTCAGAATGAGGCCGCTTCTTCTGTCCTTTCCGCCTGTAGAAAGAATGCACAATGTTAACAGCAGGAAGGTGCCCTTTGAGTCTGCCAAGTTCACCTGAATAAAGGTGCCTTTATAGGAAGAAAAAAAAACGGGAGCTCGGCCTGTAACTAAAGGAAAAGATATTCGGAAAAGGCATTGGGGTCATAATACATCATTTATAAAATAATAACAAAAACTTCAAAAGGCCAACCGTTTCCAGGCATAAAAGCAATGTTCACATGCAATTACACAAAAAAAAGAGAAAAATAAAATCTACCACAAAGATTAAAGGACATCTTACTCTTGTGTTCAGCCTTATTTTAGGGATGCAGCTTCTCAAGAGAATTTAACCCCTTTATGTTCGTAAGGTGTTCTAAAAATATGGCGCTGAGGACCCCCCCCCCCATCTATGGAGGACAAGTGCTCAATTTTCTTTGCAGGGCGACCGTAGCCACTGCAACTCAAGGGTGAAATCACACACAGAAGACTGTTTGTCTGGCTGAAAATACAAGTGTTTGCTTCTGTAACGTGTGCATGGAATTCTACAAGCTCCGTAAAAGGGCAAGTCAAAAAAATTCTGCAAAATATCTGTGTGAGCATACCTCTAGACCGTGTCCATGAAAAATATGGATATAAGGAGTCCTCCAGAGCAAAAGATACTCTACCTAGCTACCTTTGTCTCTGGCCATTATATGACGGTGCTGACCAGGATACATAACCAGCTAAGCATTAGACACACCTTTATATATGCATATTAATATAGCGTTATTACAAGTACATTACCATCTTCCTCTGAGAATGGCCACCTCCTTGTCAGTACAGTCTTCTCTAAGGACACAATACTCCAGTCCTGAACCATCCAGTCCAGACCCATCCATTGCCAGCCCTATTAAAAACCACTAAACATTGTATTGTGTAATGGTGATCGACATGGAGATCCAATACCCACAATCCTGCCAGGACCTGGTCTTTTATTTTAGTAACATCTATTCATTTATCACTTTTTGGGCCTCTATTTCAGTATATTTTGCTTTATATTACATTATATAGGAGTACTACATTTCATTTGATTTTGACATTTGTCTCATTCCTTTTATGTATTCATCCATGTGAGCAGCCATCGATTTAAAGGGAACCTGTCAGAATGATTTGGGACACTAAAACAAGCACACGAAATTATGGACTGGGGGTTTAGTGTCTCAAATATCCTTGTTGTAACGCCATCCGTGCCCACATTAAAAATAAAAAACCTTTATAAGCACAGTGGAATATGTTCGCGCTATACAAACAATAAAAAGAAATAAATACTAACTCTAGGTTCACAATAGCGTTTGGCTCTCTGTTGTTGTGGGGACCCGAAAGACGGAGAGCCTGTCCGCTTAAAAAGTGGTTACCCATTGACCCCGAAGACTATAGTGGGGTCCACCGGTTTTATCCTCCATGCAGGACTTTTATCTCCACCGATTTTAGGTGGAATCTACGGCAGAGTCTCCTCAACGCAGATGTGAACCTAGCCTTGTCCAGCAGCTGTACTCCCTGCCAAGTACACCTCAGCTTCAGTGCACATGCATCCCCAGCTTCAATTTACAGCAGGCATCAGAAGCACCAGAGAGAAGTTCGATGAGACTCATCAGTCTCATCTCTAGGTAAGTATAAAGGTTTGATTTTTTTTTTTTGGACTCGCAGGTCCATAAAGACCTATGGGTGGTTTAGTGTCCGAAATCGACCTGACAGTTCTCATTAAAGGGAATGAGTCAACAAAATGGCCTATTTTTCAACCAATTTTTTCAGTTAAACATATTTTTTTAAGAATTTTTGATGATTTTATTTTTAATTTTCTATTCTTATCTATCATATATATATATATAGTCATATGAAAAAGGGGCACCCCAAACAATCATAGTCTAAATATGGGTGTTGCAACAGCCACAATTGATATATCTAATAACTGATGGACACAGTAATATTTCAGGATTGAAATGAGGTTTATTGACTAACAGAAAATGTGCAAATGCATTAAACCAAAATTTGACCGGTGCAAAAATTTGGGTACCCTTATCATTTTATTGATTTGAATACTCCTAACTACTTTTACTGACTTACTGAAGCACAAAATTTGTAAATTTGTGGTTTTGTAACCTAACTGAGCTTTGAACTCATAGCCAGGTGTATCCAATCATGAGAAAAGGTATTAAGGTGGCCAATTGCAAGTTGTTCTCCATTTGAATCTCCTCTGAAGAGTGGCACATGGGCCCTCAAAACAACTCTCAAATGATCTGAAAACAAAGATTGTTCAACATAGTTGTCAGGGGAAGGATACAAAAAGTTGTCCAGAGATTAACCTGTCAGCCACTGTGAGGAACATAGTAAGGAAATGGAAGACCACAGGGACAGTCTTGTAAGCCCAGAAGTGGCAGGCCAAGAAAAATATCAGAAAGGCAGAGAAGAAGAATGGTGAGAACAGTCAAGGACAATCCACAGACCACCTCCAAACAGCTGCAGCATCACTTGCTGCAGATGGTGTCACTGTGCATCGGTCAACAATACAGCACACTGCACAAGGAGAAGCGATGGGAGAGTGATGCGAAAGAAGCCGTCTGAAAGCACGCCACAAACAGAGTCGCCTGAGGTATGCAAAAGCACATTGGACAAGCCAGCTCATTTGGAAGAAGGTCCTGTGGACTGATGAAACAAAGATTGAGTTGTGGTCATACAAAAGGCGAGCATGGCGTCCAAAAAACACAGAATTCCAAGAAAAACACGCACCCACTGTAAAATGGTGGAGGTCCACATGCTGGGGCTGTGTGGCCAATGCCGGCACCGGGAATCTTGATAAAGTGAGGGCGCATGGACAACTCAGATCAGCAGATTCTGAGAATAATGTACAAGAATCAGGACGAAGAAGCGCCGGGGAGGATATTCAGCAAGACAAGACCAAAACACAGCCCAAACACCAGGCATTCATGCAGAGGAACAATACAATGTCTGGAATGGCCATCCCAGCCCCAGACCTGAATATCAGAACATCTGTGGGATAAGAAGCGGGCGCCAGCCGGGACCACAAACAACTGAACTGGAATGTCTGTAAAGAGGAAGGCAAAAAACCCACCAGGATCCAGGAACGATAAAAGCACAGGAAGCGACAGAGGCGTATTTGCAAAGGAGGATCACTAAATATAAGTCACTTCTGTTGAGGGCCCTACTTTGCACCAGTCAAATTTGGTTTAATGCATATGCACATTTCTGTTAGTACTAAACCCATCAACCTGAAATATTACTGTGTCCACAGTTATTAGTATATCAAATTGAAAGGGTGCAAACCCCAATATTTAGAACTAAAAATGATTAAGATTAATAGGGGTGCCCAAACTTTTCATTGACTGTATATATATATATATATATTTTTTTTTTTTTTTTTTTAAGAAAATTACTATAATCCTTCAATTTTCCCCGACTACTAAGCCAATTCTGTGAGGGTTTTCTTTGCTGCAGTCATCTCATTTATGTCACACAACAGATAGCAAAAAATAAAAGATTTATAGTTACCCATAGTGACCCATCATTACATCCACCACTGACAATAGAGGATGTCACAGCTTTGTCCCCTCCCTGCACAGACCTCAATGAATCAGTTCCAGACTATTGCTGCCTATGGCCATGAAGCTGCTGTAAAGCATATCACTAAATTCGGTTTACAGAAAAGAGAAGAAGCTCAGGCAAGATGGTATCCCCCATAATCATGTACAAAAAATAGAACTAAAATAAATAAATAAATCAGAAAATAAAAACAGATTAGAAAAAAAAGGGATTGATTTATCTTGTTTTAAAAAAAATAGAAAACAAAATTGGTGATACATTCCTTTTAAGAGCCAGGGCCATGACTTTGCACTTTGTGCGTGTTTTTATTAGTTTTTAATATTTTTGTTTGTTTGCCTGTGTCATGCTCTGACTAATATTACCGATTGATTTTATTTTTGGATATAGGAATGTACAGCCTTGTGTACGTGTGTTCCCCTTTTTGGGTCGTTTCAAATGCTGGATATGCGAGTTGTCGTTCTGCATTGTTTTGTCAGTATAACAGAATATTCTGCAGTTTTAAAGCGTTTTTTTTTTTTTTTTTTTAACAAATCTCTTTTTTTACTGTGACGAACGCAATAGAAAGAAAAATAAAAAATTCTGACTTTAACCACTTCCGGACTGCCCATTGGGTATATACGTCCGGAAGGTGGTTGCCTTGTTCTGCAAGGACGTACCGGTACGTCCAAGCGGTTTTCAGCAGCTGCACAAAATCGTGCAGCTGCTGAAACTGGGAGCCGGCTGTAACTTCAGCCGGAGCTCCCATAGAGAAGGCAGAGACTGTAATAATGAGCGCTGTATACACAGCTATGGAGCTGCCATGTTGTGGCTGCCCTCTGACCCGGCGGTCAAGTGATCCGCAGGGATCAGAGTCTGTTACAGCTGCTGGGTCCTACAGCCCCAGTTACAGGGGAAATCAGCCTCCCCTCCAAAAAAAAAAAGTGATTAGATGTCCCCAAAGGTCTATTATGACCTTATGGGGACACAATGTAAAAAAAAATAAATAAATAATGAAGTAAAATTAAAAAATAAATAAAATAATACGCCAATAACACGCCCTTATTAAAGCCGCACCCCCGACAACACCATACAAAATAAAAGTTACCGGAGAGCAAAAGTTACTGGAGAGCAAAAACGATTTTAAAAAGTTTTTTAGTAGCACTTTGTGTTATTAAATAAAAAACAAAAAATGAAAAGTGAAAAACAGACACGTTTTCCCTCCTCTTTTGTTTATACTTTCCTGGATATAAAAAAAATTAAAACATATGCAAAAATAAAAAACATAAAAATAAAGCCCTATATGTCACTGAAAAAGGAAGCAGAAATTAGTTGAACAACATAAATGATAAAAATGTTACAGCCCTCAAAACCACACATACAAAAAAAAACAAAAATGTGTCTGGTCCTAAACCAGAAATTGGCCCGGTACTGAAGTGGTTAAGGGCCTCTTAATGGCTCCTAATATCTTCACTTTAGATTGTCATAGGAATGTATCTCTAAGCAGTGGAAAAAGTTAGTCCATTTCTGGGTATTTCTGATGATCTAAGCTGTAGTCGTAGGACCAATGGTCTAGTTTTCTCCAGATATAAGCAATATGGAAATAAAATAGAAACTGGATAACCCGATATGTGAAACCTACTGCTGTGACACGCTGGTTATTGCACAATTAACCTGCATTTTTAATGAGGCTGCCGGCGGACCAGGCGCTTGCAGGTTTATTATCACACAAGTCAGGTAAATGGAAGGAAAATATTCACCCCACAAGAGCTTCTACCACAGGAAAGCTGTCTGAATTCTTCCTGAAGGGCATATGAATAACCCTGCCATCTCAATGAATAGAGTAAAAATCCTCATAAAACAAACTGCAGGTGCAAGTGAACCGGCATGGAAAGAAATATGGCATCCAGCCTTGGCTCGTGTGCAGTCACACGGCAGCCACTGCCAGCTCTCATTCCTTTGTGATGGTGCAAAGTTCATTAAATAAAGCAAAGAGAACACTTGGATGCTAGTCAGTGGTTTGGATTGCCACAGATGGGCTGAAAACTACAAGCCGGTATCTTACCCCATAAAATTATACAATGCACTGATTTAGATGCTCAATTCAATAGCATACTTGGTCTGGAGCTGGAACTCTACCTGGCTACAGGACATGTACATTAATAATTTATGATGGGGCCATTGAGCTTACGGTCCCCAGTAACAGCCTATTGTACTAAATGGACTGCTTAATAGTCAGCCATAGAGATGATATCCTGCTCTTTGAATGTGGATAGTATTGCTTGATACTGCTGAATACTTAGTGAGTTATGCAAAAGAAGCAGAATAACGTATAAAAAGGCATAAAAATAAATAAATAATTCACTAGTCACAGCCAATTCCTCTAAAATAATTAAATAGCAATGTGATAATAAACCGGCTTCTGAAGTCTACAGTATTTTTACTATGACAGATAGTAGACAAAGTGTTACGTGGGTTATTTCAGGGGCGTCAAACTCATTTTTGAGTATTATAGTTGCATTCCAAGGGCATTTGTAATTGTAAAACTGTATAAAATGTATAATCTACAGTCATGGCCAAAAGTTTTGAGAATGATACAAATATTAATTTTTACAAAGTCTACTGCTTCAGTTTTTCTAATGGCAATTTGCATATACTCCAGAATGTTATAAAGAGTGATCAGCTTAACAGCAATTACTTGCAAAGTCAATATTTGCCTAGAAAATGAACTTTATCCCCCAAAACACATTTCAACATCATTGCAGCCTTGCCTTAAAAGGACCACCTAACATCGTTTCAGTGATTGCTCCATTAACACAGGTGTGGGTGTTGATGAGGACAGGGCTGGAGATCAATCTGTCATGATTAAGTAAGAATGACACCACTGGACACTTTAAAAGGAGGCTGGTGCTTGCCATCATTGTTTCTCTTCTGTTAACCATGGTTATCTCTAAAGAAACACGTGCAGTCATCATTGCACTGCACAAAAATGGCCTAACTGGGAAGAGTATTGCAGCTAGAAAGATTGCACCTCAGTCAACAATCTATCGCATCATCAAGAACTTCAAGGAGAGAGGTTCCATTGGTGCCAAAAAGGCTCCAGGGCGCCCAAGAAAGACCAGCAAGCGGCAGGACCGTCTCTTAAAAGTGTTTCAGCTGCGGGATCGGGCTACCAGCAGTGCAGAGCTTGCTGAGGAATGGCAGCAGACAGGTGTGAGTGCATCTGCACGCACTGTGAGGCGGAGACTCTTGGAGCAAGGCCTGGTCTCAAGGAGGGCAGCAAAGAAGCCACTTTTCTCCAGAAAAAACATCAGGGACAGACTGATATTCTGCAAAAGGTACAGGGAGTGGACTGCTGAGGACTGGGGTAAAGTCATTTTCTCTGATGAATCCCCTTTTCGATTGTTTGGAACATCTGGAAAACAGCTTATTCGGAGAAGAAGAGGTGAGCGCTACCACCAGTCTTGTCTCATGCCAACTGTAAAGCATCCTGAATCCATTCATGTGTGGGGTTGCTTCTCAGCCAAGGGAATCGGCTCTCTCACAGTCTTGCCTAAAAACACAGCCATGAATAAAGAATGGTACCAGAATGTCCTCCAAGAGCAACTTCTCCCAACCGTCCAAGAGCAGTTTGGCGCTCAACAATGCCTTTTCCAGCATGATGGAGCACCTTGCCATAAAGCAAAGGTGATAACTAAATGGCTCAGGGAACAAAACATAGAGATTTTGGGTCCATGGCCTGGAAACTCCCCAGATCTTAATCCCATTGAGAACTTGTGGTCAATCATCAAGAGACGGGTGGACAAACAAAAACCAACAAATTCAGACAAAATTAAAGCATTGATTCTGCAAGAATGGACTGCTATCAGTCAGGATTTGGTCCAGAAGTTGATTGAGAGCATGCCAGGGAGAATTGCAGAGGTCCTGAAGAAGAAGGGTCAACACTGCAAATATTGACTTGCTGCATTAACTCATTCTAACTGTCAATATAAGCTTCTGTTACTCATAATATGAATGCAATTATATTTCTGTATGTGATAAAAACATCTGACAAACACACATAAAAACCAGAGGGCAGCAGATCATGTGAAAATATAATATTTGTATCATTCTCAAAACTTTTGGCCATGACTGTAGACTACTGCAATCTAGTAGCGGGATGTGGGAAGCAGTCACAGATGTACTGAAGGAGGCTATAGAGCTTGGCTCTGTGCATTATGATGGTGCTTCTCTGGATTATGCACCAAATGGAAGTGTCCCAACAGGCTTTCTATGGTGTATGTAGCTTTTACAAATTGTTTCTCCAGAAGTGTTATGTCACACCACTTGGTCAGTAAAAGGCCAAGATATCCTTTAGGGCTAGGTTAGATAATAGCCAGCCCCTTCCACCTCTTTAGCACCAAGCTTCTTGTCTTGAAGGTGGCTATGGTGCCTAGTCAGTGCTGTGCCACCCCCTGTGAATTGTTGAACAGAGCGTTGTGGAGGTGCACGCTGGATCTCGGAATCCAAGATGGCAATCTCTGGCCACAGGGGTGACCTCACTAGTAATGGGTGAGCTGGGTGAACCGAAAGCGCCAGGGGACCCAAGAAGCATTGGTAATAGATCCGCAGGAGCATAGCAAGCTCCTTGAAAAAAATGTAATTGGAATTGACAACCCCTTTAAACCTATAGCTGTAATTTTTATGATGTCATATTTACTGAGAATTCTGGGGTAAACGACTGCATGTTTTTAACCAGTCTACAATTAACTTCTTTTTGGAAGAAAAGGTAGCGCCTGCCGTCAACTTCCATGAAGTAGTTTCTACTAAGCCTCTGCCAAGCGATTGGATCACATTATAGAAAATCAAGAGCCATTCTGCAATGCACCAATTATACCATGTCTAAGCTAATTCACTTGACTCATCGGGAGACGGGATTTAATTTACAATATCTTCGGCAATCTGTTTGGATAAAGGATGCGGCCAGCCTACCTTTTGATGAAAAATCTAAAATTAGCTTTACCTTTCACGTTAAAATCTGGAATTCATTAGAGCGAGGGCTATGAGGCTTCCATTTAACAGGCTCTCAATTTAACCAGCAACGTCAAGACCTCTCAAGAATCAGAATCAAAAGCTGTTGATTCACAGTCCTCTGAGGATTGGACCTTCTGGCTAAACACAAAGATGCATTTATTGTCGAAATGTAATTACGTAAAAGAATGCAAACTATGCCTAATAATGAGCAGTACCTGAAGGACTCACATGGGTCCACTTGCAGTAAACTACAGAACACAAGTGCATGCTGTTCATCAAGTAAAATAACATACATATACAGTGCATCTGACCATTAAAGAGGACCTTTCACCACCTCCAACTCATTCTCCTTATATGTCTTAAATGGCGCCGCTCCACTGATTCTGGCGCAGTTGGAATTTTTTTTCTCTAGCCCCCACCATTCCCGAGCAATTAGTGTTATAATTCTCAAAGCCCGATATGGTAAAATTGGCTGTCAAGTGGGCGTTCATTGGCAGGAGCAGAATACCTGGGACTGCCCACTTGACAGAGAACACAACTGTGCTGAAACTAACAGATATGATTACTCAGTAACAGTAGAGGCTAGAGAAAAAATTCCAACGGTGTCAGAATCAATAGAACAGTAGCTATTGAAGGGTGCAAGGAGCTGGTGGAGGTGATGAAAGGTCCTCTTAAAAGTTTGAGCATGAAAGGCTACATAGACATACAGTATAACTGTATATACTATATGACATGGTAACACCTAGTTGTCAATTTATGCAAAAAAAATTTCGAAAAGGAAAGGCACAAAGCAAGATGCTACAGAATTATGGCCCATAATTTCTAAAACCAATTTCGCCAAGATCAGCTGACCAGGGTGCCCCAACTCTTCCCCTTGGCAGATGAAGGATCAGACTTGGTCATATAAAATTTCACCAATCCTTATCCTTTTAGTCATGAGAGAGAAATGCTGCTGTTAGAGGTGTCCAGCATCTACTTACGTTTCTCTCCCCATTCAGGGCACATGCACTCGGCTGAGCTGAGTATGCATGTTTATGGTGCCGGTAAAAAGTAAAGTAAGGTATATGGCCACTCTACTGAGTTGTCCAAATAGACAGTCAACATGAAAAGTCAAATCCTGGCTATTCCACAAGTGGCCAGCAATAAATACGACAGAGGGTGTAGAAGTATAGAGACACCAAATCTTGATTTATCTTCAGAATTAACCCATTGTTGAGTCTCTATCCACATAAAAGTGTCTTCAAAGCATAAAAGACTAAATAAATTGCAAAAGGAAGTGAAAATGTTAACATTTGCCACCCCAATAATTCCTATTCAAGCCGCTTGTAAAGCATCACATTGTAACTTGTAAACCTGATACGCAGTGATCTATTGCTTCACAAACCAGAGAACACCAGTGGATTAGCCGCAAGCACATCCCATTTATGTGCAAATTACAAGGCATGAATATATTAAAAACTGCTGAATGCACATATTTCATGAATTTCTTATAAGCAAAACATGGCATGGGCATCAAGGGTTTTTTCCAGCCTTTGACTCCATTGCTAAATGTTTCCACAATGTAGAAAGAAACCGGAGTACTCAAACAACCAAGCACAGCAGATTAGGCACAGTCCCATAGTAAGAGACTGTGACATATAGATGTACTCTGCAAATCCAATAACAGGAGTGGATGGGCAGCTGCGGGTAGGGAAAGGGTCTCAATTTATGTAGCTGGAGCTCAATAGTTTTACATGATTGAAATGGAAAGTCTTCTCCATATTTCTAAACCTCTGTAAGAAATACAGTACAGACCAAAAGTTTGGACACACCTTCTCATTCCAAGAGTTTTCTGTATTTTCATGACTATAAAAATTGTAGATTCACACTGAAGGCATCAAAACTATGAATTAACATGTGGAATTATATACTTAACAAAAAAGTGTGAAACAACTGAAAATATGTCTTATATTCTAGGTTCTTCAAAGTAGCCACCTTTTGCTTTGATTACTGCTTTGCACAGTCTTGGCATTCTCTTGAGGAGCTTCAAGAGGTAGTCATCTGAAATGGTTTTCACTTCACAGGTGTGCCCTGTCAGGTTTAATAAGTGGGATTTCTTGCCTTATAAATGGGGTTGGGACCATCAGTTGTGTTGTTCAGAAGTCAAGTGGATACACAGCTGATAGTCCTACTGAATAGCGTGTTAGAATTTGTATTATGGCAAGAAAAAAGCAGCTAAGTAAAGAAAAACGAGTGCCATCATTACTTTAAGAAATGAAGATCAGTCAGTCCGAAAAATTGGGAAAACTTTGAAAGTGTCCCCAAGTGCAGTGGCCAAAACCATCAAGCGCTACAAAGAAACTGGCTCACATGAGGACCGCCACAGGAAAGGAAGACCAAGAGTCACCTCTGTTGCGGAGGATAAGTTCATCCGAGTCACCAGCCTCAGAAATCGCAGGTTAACAGCAGCTCAGATTAGAGACCAGGTCAATGCCACACAGAGTTCTAGCAGCAGACACATCTCTACAACAACTGTTAAGAGGAGACTGTGTGCAGCAGGCCTTCATGGTAAAATAGCTGCTAGGAAACCACTGCTAAGGACAGGCAACAAGCAGAAGAGACTTGTTTGGGCTAAAGAACACAAGGAATGGACATTAGACCTGTGGAAATCTGCGCTTTGGTCTGATGAGTCCAAATTTGAGATCTTTGGTTCCAACCACCGTGTCTTTGTGCGACGCAGAAAAGGTGAACGAATGGACTCTACATGCCTGGTTCCCACCGTGAAGCATGGAGGAGGAGGTGTGATGGTGTGGGGGTGTTTTGCTGGTGACACTGTTGGGGATTTATTCAAAATTGAAGGAATACTGAACCAGCATGGTTACCACAGCATCTTGCAGCGACATGCTATTCCATCCGATTTGCGTTTAGTTGGACCATCATTTATTTTTCAACAGGACAATGACCCCAAACACACCTTCAGACTGTGTAAGGGCTATTTGACCAAGAAGGAGAGTGATGGGGTGCTACGCCAGATGACCTGGCCTCCACAGTCACCAGACCTGAACCCAATCCAGATGGTTTGGGGTGAGCTGGACCGCAGAGTGAAGGCAAAAGGGCCAACAAGTGCTAAGCATCTCTGGGAACTCCTTCAAGACTGTTGGAAGACCATTTCAGGTGACTATCTCTTGAAGCTCATCAAGAGAATGCCAAGAGTGTGCAAAGCAGTAATCAAAGCAAAAGGTGGCTACTTTGAAGAACCTAGAATATAAGACATATTTTCAGTAGTTTCACACTTTTTTGTTAAGTATATAATTCCACATGTGTTAATTCATAGTTTTGATGCCTTCAGTGTGAATCTACAATTTTTATAGTCATGAAAATACAGAAAACTCTTGGAATGAGAAGGTGTGTCCAAACTTTTGACCTGTACTGTATTTCCATTCTGATTCAAAGCCATTACATGACCACGACCTATAGGACTTTAAAATAAGCCTTTTCCCAAGGTACATTCTTCCATATAGAAAACAGGTACATGATGCAGCAGAAAGCTAATATGTCCGGCCATACAATTATTGATATTGTATAATTAATTAAATGTATAGATTATTACTTATTTACATTCATAGAAATCCAATCACTAGATTTTTAATAAATTAGAGGATCTTTACTGCTTCTGACTGGTCATGGCTGTCAGCCATTTATGAAGGACGTGCAAGAAGTGATGGCATTTTCCTCCCCCCAGAAAGAGCTAATAAAATGTAGTCAATAAGTTTTAGCCACTCCAAAAATAAGGGGATCAAAAATACAACTGGTCTTGCAACACTTAAATGGGGATGAGCTGCAAGCAGACCATGTGACCAGTGAACGTGACGTCACTCGCCTGATAAGCAGACCTCACTGGAGCACTGGTGCCGCTTTGAGCGGCTGATCTGTGGGGGTCCCTGGTGGCAGATGCTCACTGATGGAATGGAATATTGATGTCCTAGCCTAAGAAAACCCCTTTAAGTGGTTAAAGACTGGAAAATAATGGTGGGAAGGTCTCAATAAAACAATTGATGAAGAATATTTTTGAGAAGCCATGAGGAGTCTGACTCATATCTAGAAGTAAAGGTACGTATACTTTTGACATCTCAAAACAATTGAGACAAATCCCTCTCATCATCGCTTCTTACAAGATGTTCCTAGCAAGGACGGTATATTTGGCACATCTACATACAGTAAGAGGAAGGGTGTTCTGCAAAGTGATATAGGTGATGCTTAAACACATTTGTCAGTGTTAGTTGGAGTCGGGTCTACGTGAAGCAATTTAGCAGAGACAATCTGTCGGATGCTTTTGTAGCAGTACTTGGCTAGATTGTTAATTATGCTGCGTCTAGTAGAAAAAAAAAACCCTCCGCCACTTCATCAACAATCTGCTATTCTCCTCTGCAGAAGTCTCTGTATTTCATTAGCCGAGCCACCTGAGACAGACTACAAAAGCCTGCAGTTAGCTGCATTTTACTGCAGACGTCAATGGCAAAATACCAGTTTTTACGCCTACAAGCTCCTAAATGGCTTGAGGTTTATTCCTTTGATAGAGAATAAAGTGTTGTGTCTCGTATGGGCAAATCCTATCACTCGCCTTCAGATGTGCCACGTGTTTCCAAACAGTCCTATTGCTCCAGATAGACAAACGCCTTTCAAGTCATACACTCAAATAGTATTATGCTTTCTAATATAGTGTACAGACGTAGCAAAGTTTAACTTGACATCATGGCAAGTGTCAACTCAACTCTATTAATGGCTTTTCAATGGCTTTTGTTGCCTTCTGTGATAAGAGATCAGGCTGTAGCAAATTATATGTAGGGTTAAAGGAGTTCTCCAGGACTATGATATAAATCACTTGCCCCCAGGATAGGTCATAAATATCATATAGTTGGGAGTTTGACAACTGACATTCCCACGGATTATCTCTTCCCTGTTTACCAAGAACAGCGCCATACATTGTACAAAGGCTGTCCTTGGTATTACAGCTCAGCTCATTCATTTGAATGGGAATGAATTACATCACGGACATGTGACCAATGAACTGCCATCAACACCTGAGAAGGGGAAATGGGAGCTCGCTGGAGCACCACAAGCTCTTCAAACAGTGTCAAACTTTACCGATCTAATATTGAAGGTCTATGTTATGTTGGATGAGGGAAAATGGGATGCTGGTATTAGTGTGGTGTATGTATATACGTACTGGACAGCCTACCTGATCTAACAGTATGGGCGTCACTAATAGGCTGTAAAGACAGCATAAAGCATCCCACATTATCATGTGACGGGCACCTAATATAAGCGTTATCTGTCAGCATTTGGAATACTAGGCATCCACCCCTCAAGGATTTGTAGGTGTGTGACTGGATGTTTTATTAGTATCTTGTACCTACGTAGCATCCACTGTATATCACTTGGGCCTGTCTACATCCTGCTGTGAACCATTGCTTCACCTAACACCAGGTAAATATGGTATGATATCTATCAGTGATATGATCTTCTAGTGTATTGTAAATCAGCATGAGCCAAGGGGAAGGGGTTAAAATGACTTTCTTTTTCTTAATATCATATGACTACTAGAACTAGAACACTTTTTCCATCATCATATTATTACTATAGTAGTATTTGCCTCAGTATTTGTAACACATACAGTGCTCTCAGTGGCCAAGTGAACCAACACCCAAAGTTCAGGAGTAGGACAACATATTTCAGGACAAGTTATTATATTCTGGGGTGAACACCAAGTTTCATTGGACGCTATGCATTCCTTGAGGATCATTACCCTTGGATGCAGTTTTTTCCCTATTTACTCAAGTGTATCTGAAAATACGTAAACTTTGATAATGTAGCATCGACTGGATCGGTAGATGTAGAATTAAACTGGATTTTGTGACGTTATTTGTCATTGTAAATCCACAAACAGATGCCTTGTCCAGCGTTTCAATGTAATCACCTTCATTTTTGCACATAACTCACATTAAGTGAATAGCGGCCCAGAATGCTGGCGTCAGTCCTTGGTCTACATCATCACAGTACACTTCTGGCAACTTTACAATGTCATAAAATAATGTCGGCTCAGAACAAGTTATTTTTTAGCTATTTTAGGTCATTGAGACACTTCAGTGTGGGCCTTCTGAAATCTGGTCTGTATTTTATAAGGGTAAATAGAAATAATAAAGCAACAGCATTAGCAGAACACAATAGTAAACTTGGATATTGTACAGCTACCATTGAAACAGCCAAGCCAAAGGACAGATGGTGACTAAATGTGGCCGTAACATCAGGTTGTGTCAAAGTTGCAGTGAGGCGACAGACGCACTCTGGGATAAGTGTACATGCCCTTATGCATACTAAGGTCTCTAGACAAGAGCAAACACAGAATAAACTATTCTCTACTTTTGGGCCCCCATTCTCCTAATGGCTGAGAGTCCCACCAGTTGGACCAGCAGCGATCTCACACTTGTCCCCTATCCTGTGGGATTCTGTAATGGCACAAACCCTTTAAGTAAAAAACACACGCTTTCGTGACACGTATGCATGTTTATGAAGGAAGAACACACTTTTATTCCTTCCTATGGTCTCCTTTGGTAGCCGCAGAGGAGTGACAACTTTTTGTACGGAGTATAAGTTGTTGTCCTCTTAACTTGTCTGCCTAAGGCTGGGTTTCCATGTTCAGGTTTTTTTTGTTGCCGTTTCTCGAAACCAAAACTGGGTGTGGATCATAAAGGGAGAGAAAGCATATAGGACAGAGGCTACTATTCCTCTTATTTAACCCATTCCTTTTGGCTTCAAAAACAGCAATAAAGAATCTGAACAAAACCTGAAATTGGAAACCCAGCCTAAAAGAGAATGTTAAGGTTTTAGAAGAAATAGAAACCACATGTAGGTAAAGTGGCTAAATATAAAGCTACGGCCCCATAATTTACTTTTATGACATATCATCAGTTGTGCCGTGAAACTCAAGGTAGGAATTAACACCACCCATTCTCAAGACTGGTGGAGGATGTTCCTGCTGCTAAACCCATCCCGTATTGATCTATCCTGGCATGTAGACAGGGAGTGGAGGTTTTGATATAACAAATATTAGGCTACATTACATGATTTTACCAGTTTTCATTTTTCTCTTGGATAGTTTGGCACTTATGGAAATTAGGATAAATTAGGACAACTTATCAATGATCAAAAAGCCTTTCATACAAATAAAACTTGGGAATGAAAGGGGAAGAGAGTTGTCTGGCTTACGGAAGCCATTTTCATATACAGACCATGTGCTTTATCAGTTTGGTAGCTGTGTTTTTCATGGCTAGCCCATTGACCCATTCATCTTAACGGCCCTACACAAATGCCCATGTATTATCACAGGCCCGTGTATGCAGCAGTGAGCCCCAGGTAAAACTCAGGACAAGTCCTATATCTGTCCATTTTGGGGCCTGGGCTCACTAGATGAAGTGAATGGGTCCGTGGAGGTTGATCAAGTCCCGTCCATGCTGTTTTACCACAAATCGGGAACATGGATATGGTCATGTACATGTATGTATGTATGTAGCATTAAGTTAAGCTACATTCATATAATTTTATGTGAATACATTTTGAATACGTGCCTGGAAAGCTACCAATGCATACAAGTAAGAAACTAGATTCAGTGCACTTTTTCATTTGGTGGGTTCCCCATTGCAGAGATATTGGTGCTGTTAGTTTCAGCTACCAATATCAATGTACTGTCAGGATGGCCAGCCTTATAGCCTTACATAATTTCTGGGTGGTCCGAACAGTCCACTGATAGTACACTTGTATAATCTTGTACCGCGAAAGGGGTGTGCGCCACTGCCAAGTATAAGGCTGGGCTGTAAAGACCAACCCTGACAGTACATTGATATCGGTAGCAGAAACTAACGGCACTGATATCTCTGCTAAGGGGTTACCTACAACCAAAAATAAAACTAGTGCTAAGTTAAGTGCATGAACAGCTTTGTAATGATCTATAACATGCCCAGAGAAAGAGATCATGACAGGTCCTCCTTAAAGGGGCTGCCCTGAGTGTTAAATTTAAGTTCATTCCTCTGGAGGTTTCTCCATGCTGGGCCGAGGGGTTCAGGGCTGGTTTCAACCCTGAATTACGTGATAGGAACCAGCCCCCCCCCCCCCCTCCTCTCTTGATTTAACAGGTAATTCCCTGTACTATGGGGGGTTGGCTAACTATAGTAAAGCCAACCCCCATACCACAAGTGTGAAAACAGGAGAGGAGAGAGGTGGCGGAGTGACCGGAGAAAGAAGGCTGGATCCCATGACTTATGAGTAGCTTCAACTATTGGAAGAGTGAAGAAATCAGGCGATACCTTTTAGAGGCCGAGTACATTTGATAGTAAGCTTTCGAGAGTGCTAGCTCTCTTCTTTAGACATGGTGTCTGATAAGGAGAGCTAGCACTCTCAAAAGCTTACTATCAAATATACTCAGTTAGCCTCTAAAAGGTATCGCCTGATTTCTTCACTCTTCCACTACTTTCTATGGCTAACACGGTACAATATTATACTACTAGCTTCAACTATGACAGTAAACTATAGGCTTTTTATTCAATGGCTGTTAGTATACAGGTGAAATTCATAGTAACATGTGCTACTCAATTAAATCTTAGCATGAAAACAAGTATTCAATACAGTCTCACATTTACAAAGCAAGACAAGCCGAGCACAGCTATCACACGATCACGGCCTAACCTCTTCCTAGTGCTGAAAGAAAAACAGAGATTTATGGCTTTGTACTTGGCAGGGTGGACACGTCCAGAACTACAAGACTCATTCCTAAACAAGCTGTCACTTCCCTAAAATTCAAAGGGTCCTGTTTTATATCAGATTGTCTTGTAATCTATATAATACATGCAGAGCTGTCAGCAACCTAAACCTAGACCTAAGTGGTGAAAAAAAAAGACCACATAAAATAGTAAAGATAAAGTAACAATAAATGGTAAAAGATACAAATGTATGCGGTGCATTCAATTACAGGGAAACACCGCCAACAATAGAAACCATGCGTGAGTTTGTGGGTGTAATACTAAAGGTTTGTAGTATTCACTAGGCTTACTGACAATGGTCACTGCCATTCCATACACACCAATGTCAGCTACGCTCCTAAGAAACTAAAAGCCAGCTGTCCAGCTGCTAAAACTTTTGCAACATATAACAGGAAAGTGAATATTATGGATTATTTCGTGGCAGAGGCACTTTCCAAAGAGTAGAGTATGTTAGGCTGCAAGGTAAGAGTCAGCTCTTGAAAGTGATTTGTTGGATGCAGGAAAACGGACAAGCATAAGGATCTGAGCAACTCTGACACCTAGACCACTGGGTGCTTGCACTTCCAACATGGCAGGTCTTGTGGGGTGTTCCCGCTTATGCAAAGGTTAGTAGATGGACACCTGTGTTTCACTGGTACTATGGCTCATTGAGTATGGAGAGCAAAGGCTAACCTGTCTGAAAAGATCTCGCAAAAAAGAGTTTCTGTACAACAAACTGCTTAAAAAAAAAAGTTAAAGGGATTTATCGGGACTATGATACTGATGACCTATTCTTAGGACAGACCATCAATATTAGATGAGTTAAGTCTGACACCCAGAACCCTCACAGATCAGCTGTTTGAAGAGCTTGCGGTGACTGGATGATCTCCACTTCTTCTTCACCGTCAAGTAACATCACATTCCATTGGCCATGCTACAGCTCAGTCCCATTTACCGTAATTGAATGAGGCCGAACTGCGGTAATAACCACAGCCACTATACAATGTATGGCGCGGTGATTGGTTTGCAGTGAAGAGGATGCAACACATGTCCTAACACTGCAGCCCCTTGAATCTGCTGATCTGTGGGGGTTCCCCACGATCTGATACTGATGACCTATCCCAAGGCCAGATGATCAATATCATACTCCTTTAATGCTGGCTATGTACATTGCTACCTGATGTGGCTGAGGACGTATAGATACAGAGCATTCACAGTACCCATGCTAAATGTATAAAACTGTCTACAATGGGAATCTGACTGCAACACGCTCCATATTAAATTGTGAACAAAAGTACAGATCGAGCAGAATTTTTCCAATGACTTTTTATTGTTTTTTTTTTTTTTGTCTTCTGTGCTAAGATATCATGCTGCAGCAGGTTAACAAATTGCAGAAGTTCAGGTTAGGTACAGAACAACTCTGCAACAGGTGTCATCCGTGGTCTTCACCAACCCATCCATTCTATTGAATGGGCCGAGCCACCAATGCGGACAGGTATACAACCTGCTCCATCATTTGCTGCTCTTAAATGCGTCCCAGAAACACAACTGCAAAAACTATGGCTGTGTGTATGGGCCCATTGAAATGTATGGGCAATTGCAGATAAAATTGCGCCCATTTACATGAGGCCTTAAACATCATCTCTGTCAATTTGCACAAGTGCATTCATGGCCAATTATATAGCATATAATGTATATTTCTGTGGCCACATGACATTGTATGTGAACATTCAATGCTATATGACCAAAAAAAAATTTTACCCATAGAATTTTATTTAATTAGCATGCAATTATTACTATTATTTTTTTCATTTTCTTTTCTTTTTTTTTTTTTTTGGGGGGGGGGGTGATACTGCACTGACATTGGAGCATAAAGATGTTTGTCTGCTGAAGATACAAAGGGAATGGTTTGATTTTTTTTCTTTAAGGTGTTCATAAGAAAACTCTATTAGACAGGAGTCTGGAAACTATCGCCAAACAAAGGGTGTAAAACATGGCTGCTCTGTATATGTAACACCTGCCCTGGAACAATCCGTATAATCAAGTTCAGATATCCTTCTGCCAAAACCACTAACAGATGTAGTAAAACACAGCACACAAGAGCTTCTGAAAATCCTCTTTTTCTGCAAGAGGGAAAATGAACAACAGCGGCTCATATTCCGTTCCCGTTTATATAAATCCACAACCGCGGCCAGAGAAGAAGAACGTACCTGAGAGGAAGGCCAGTTTCTTCTTCAGTATCGGTAAGATCACAGTGGCGTCCATGTTTCCTAGTTATGGATCACAGGTCTCTGAAACAAATAAAAGGAACTTTATAAAAGCCATAAATAATCTCCAAAGGCAAGGAGAGAAAATACTGTGAATGGCTTAGAGTGAACTAGCCCTTATCGAGCAACATGAAATTTCATCAAATTGCAAGTACTGGGATTTGTCCAATTCCAATACAAAAAAATGTTCATGCACTAAGACAAAAGTCACCCAAAACCATCGATTTCAGTGGGACAGGGGAAAGGTTTTCATCTTTTGTTCTTAAGACTAAAGCGACATTGCGGAAACGCAGCTTTTTTTGTTGCAGATTTTGCTGTGGTTTTTTGAGCCAAAGCCAGGAGTGGATTGAGCAGATGGTAGAAGTATAAGAACTTCCTATATATTTCCCATTCCTTTTGTAGCCATTCTTGGCTTTGGCTCAAAAAAATGCAGCAAAATCTGCAACAAAAAAGTTGCCTTTCTGCAACATGGAGCCTCAGCTTAAAGTGGTTTTCTAGGACTCACTATGGATAACTTATGCACTGAATAGGCTATCAATATTTGATCGGTGATGGATCAACATTTGGCACCCCCACTGATCAGCTGTTTAAAGAGGCTGCAGCATTTGAGTAGCACGGCAAATAGGCCATGTGACCACTGAACGTGCCGACAAATGGCCACTGCTGCTCTGGACAGCTGATTGGTGGGGGTGCTGGGTTCCGGACCCCACCAATCTGAAAGTGATGAACTATTTAAAGGATAAGTCATCAATATGCAAGACATGGATCATCCCTTTAAGGCCTCATGCACATGATAGTGAAAAACGAGCATGGCTTGACCCTCAATGTCATGTTCATAAGAGAAAAAACTAGTGCAATGTTATTTTGCTTAGTGAATTTTCACTGCAGATTTCACTCCAGTCAATGTGACGGGTGAGACAGACCGTGAAAGCCGCAGACAATCTGCAGTACAATTCCCATGTTATACATGTGTATTCTGTTGCACATCTGCGACAAAGTTTACTGTTTATTCCAGGTGGCTTTTAGATGTCCCTGTAGTGCAGAACTTCCACCCATCCGCCTGTACAAAACATTGCAGCCAGCTCTGAAACAATGAAAGGACCGCAGAGCCAATACAGACCCTTTATTCTAAAGATCATGAGATTCTCGACAGTTCGGACCCTCACTGACAGCTATTACATGACGTTACTATGCCCTTTACTATTTTAAGTAGCACGATAAGAAACAGCAGACAGTAGACATGTATTGTTTATCCAAGTCAGCAACCCAAGTATACACAGATATCATACCCAACGTACAAAATAGTCAAAGAGAGGATGAAACGTAAGTGGGTCGAATTTTATAGACAGAAATTTATCAAAACCTAACAGCGCTTTTGCTGAAGGAAAAAATTCAGAGAGTTCCTGCTGGCAGTAAACTTTCCGTTTGTGCTGTCCCAATCACCTGCCGCCTGCCAGCTCTGCAGCTTTCTGCAGTAATGCAGCAGAACAACTCAAGGCATAAATCTCATAAATTCACCTACATTATATAAACCTATTAATACATAACAGGATGTGGCGTCACTCGCTCGAGAAATCTAATCCTGGGAAAGCTGGGTATCCTCAGAGAGTAAACAAGAAATATCTGAACTATTTTTAAGTCTTTTTACTAAAGGGTTTTTTAGGCTAAAAATAATGATAATCCTAAGGATGTCGATGTCTGGCACCCCTACCAAATAGCTGTTCTCAGTAGCTGATACACAGAGAGAGGAGCAGGAAACAGACAGCGCTGTTCTCTGTGTAGTGGTCAGACCAGGTTACTGCAGATCAGCTCCCATTGAAGGGGTTTTCCTGGCAAAAAATGTTTTTTTTTAAAAAAAGGTCCGTAAGTGCTATTAATGGGTATACATTTAGCAGTGTTTTGAGTGATTTCCGGGTGTCTCTGGGCGCTCCTGGTATCTTCTGAATTTGTTTAAATGGTTCAGCTTCTTGCTAAGTAACTTCCACACTAACTCCCTCTAACCTCACCCTCCTCCTTCCTCTCTCCATCACACCCCCCTCCCTGTCTCTCTAGCTATCCCGTCCACTACTAGCTCTTCCCAACCTACTGAGCCTAACCCCGACCCCTTTATATACTTACCTCTCTTCCTTCCAGGCATATTCCTGCGGGACGGCCCATCCTTCTTTTCTGACTTCCTGCGCACACTACAGTCCCAGCGCTGCTCTGTGCTCTGCAGCGACACTCCACCTCTACTGTGCATGCGTGGGAGCTGCGCAGTAGAGGTGGATTATCGGCAGCAGAGCATAGAGCAGCGCTGGTACAATAGCGCAGGAAGAAGCCTGGAAGGTAAGTACGATGGAGTGGATGGGGGGGGTGGGGGAGTAGTAGTGACGTTCCGTTTCCAGAAACGGATCATCACCGGATAACCAGCAAATGTCCCTGGGGTGGTCACATGACTGCGCCAGGGATATGGGTAAATAAACATTTTTGATTAATTATGTTATTTAAAAAGTAGGAGGGAGGAGGCTGTTTAGATTAGTGTAGGGATTCCATTTTATCCCGGACAACCCCTTTAACTTGAATGGGCACTAAGCTGCAGTGACTCAGTTCAGCCACTACACAGGGAACAGAGCTGTCTACTTCCTGCTCCATTGAGAGCAGTAGGTCGGTGGAGGGGCCAGGCGTAAGACCCCCCCCCCCCCAGCCCAACTGAACAGATATTAGTGACATCATTAGGCTAGATCATCACCATATTTTTTTCCCCAATATACCCATTAACCCATGGTAAGTCCTCATGGAGATCCAAGACCTGCTGCAGAGCCATCGTAAAACAGATATTCTCTGTATACACAACTTTTTCTGTCTGATTTGTATGCAATAAGAAGAGGCCTGCGGGTTTTATGCAGGCCCCATTTATCCATCTATATCTCTCCCTGACATTCTGGAAGGAACAGAGGAGTCAGCGTGATTATTCTGCATTATTGGCAAAATCTTAAATCTTTAATGGGAAACTAAACCGGTTTTACTTCCCAATAAAAATCCACAACTACTACAAAATTTATACAGGCATTTACTTTAATTGGAAATTACACCGAGAAGCCAAAAGCCTTCCTGGGAAATAAACATCAGCTAATAGCCAAGGACGAAAGTGAAGGTGCACGCTCCATCACTACGGTGTGTCCTTAATCTATAGAAATCCAGAATTCTGGATTAAGCTCCTACTATGTCTTAAATAGTGGTCTGAACTCCATTTTTAAAAACTTGACAAAGCTCCAAATCCCCTTAAACATTGCTTTAAAGGGGTATTCCAATAATTACATGTTATTTTCTATCCACATGATAGGGGACGACTAAGGGTAGCCAATGTCTACAAAAGAATTCAAGTTGTATGATTTTTACACACATTACTCCATTAAAACACCCATTTAGATTCAGGGAAAAGGTGCAAGAAAAAAAAAAAGTTGGGAGGAGTGCTCCTTTAATATCATTTAGTGACTATATAGTTTATACCCACAGAATGTTGAAGTCTTGTTTCAAAGGCGTTGTGTAAGTAACGTCTCAGCGAACAAACCTACATAAGAATTATTTATAGTCGTCTGTACAAATGCAGAGCTGTGCTCCTGGGCACCACCGCTGAGCTCTTGGCAAGCATGGATAGAGCGCGCAACCTCTGGGGCAGCGTTTCATTAGCATAGTTCTGCAAGTTAAATTGGTAAAACAGCAGAATCTCGGAAAACTGCAGAAGAAATTAAGAAGAAATCATTTTAACACTACATTGTGGATTATTTGACTTCTCCATCTTTAGAACCACTTTAACCTCATTATTAGCAATTCTGTAATACACTGCATGTGGGTGAACCTTAAAGGGGTTTTCTGGGATTTAAATATTGTTGACCTAAACTAAAGACAGGCCATCAATATCCGATCCATGAGGGTCCAACACCCGGGAACCCCAAAGATAAGCTGACTGAAGGGGCAGCAGCACTGCAGAGGGCACCGGCGCCTTCTCCACTCCACAGGCCAGTGTCATCGCGTTTATTCAAGTTTTAAATGAATTGTCCATTTTCAGACAAACATTGAGAGACCAATGTCATTGTTTGTATAATCAAAAGTTCTAAAATGTTCCAATATACTTTCTGTATCAACTGCTCACTTTTCTAGATCTCTGCTTGCTGTCAGCCATTGCTTACTTCCAGTGGATAAAAATCAGTCAATGGTCATGTGATAAACCAACCAAGGGCAACATCTGCAAGGAGTTTGTATGTTCTCCTAGTGTTTGTCTGGGTTTCTTCCAGGTACTCCAGTTTCCTCCCACACTCCAAAGACATAATGATAGAGGAGTCACAATCTAAATTCCCTATGTTGGCGCTATATAAGTAAGCAAAATAAATAGATAAATAAACCCCTTTGCCCATTGGTAGTAAAGTGAGGAACTAAAGTGGGTTTTATAGGGTGATTTATAAACACAGATGGAAAAAAAAAAGTTTATTAATTTAAAAGATTTGCATAAATATACGGCAGCGACGACACATAATGGAACACATAGAATGCCAGGTTTGTCATTGTGTGCAGCTGCTTTTTTTTTCTTACTATGCATGCATTTTACAAAAAACACATATGCCTTTTTTTTCAAATGCGTTTTCAACTGTGTTTACAAAACACCCTGTAAGAACCCAGGATTAACTGCATTCTGTCTACACAGTGTTCAAGTTTTCAGCTCGACTATCTACTTATATATCTAAGGGGGCGTTCACACTACCGTTGGTGTCCGTCAGTAGTGTCCTTTGTTATTGTCCGTTACAAGATTTTAGCATCGGACACTAGCTGAACCGTCAGAAATCCGTTAAAATTTTCATTCATTTCAATGGGTTTTTATATTGTGTCCGTTAATGTCCGTTTACACCCGTTTATGTCCGTTGTTTTTTTAACATTGAAGTCTATGGGTAACGGACTTATAACGGACAGTACCTGATAGCCATCAGCTATTGTCCGTTATTTTATGTCCATTTTGTTTCTGCGCATGCTAAGAAAGCAGAAACAAAAAAAAAAAAAACGGATCAGTTAAAAAAATCGGACACATTAACATCAGTTAGTGTCCGTTAATGTCTGTTATGATAGTTGTCTGTTTTTGTTTTTTTTGTTAACGTATACCTTCATAATGGAAGCCAACGGTAGTGTGAACCCTGCCTAAGGTGGTGGAAAGTAAGCCTGAAGTGTGTGACTAACATAAGTTCCCACTTGAGATAGGCCATTGCAAAGTTGCGTACATGCGTTTTCGATGAGTTTTAATCTCTGCAGTTCTGTGCATTATTACGGTTTCAAAGTTCGGTGCGGACAGAACATCCGCCTCATTTATTCTGCGGAATCATATTGCCCTTTCAGTATTTCCAAGAAAAGAGGTAACACAATGATTCTCTAAATGTGCCAACCCTTTAAGCGTGCCTTTTGCACTTCCTAAGGTACAGCCGTCCCCATGCCTGGTGAATGGAAGCTTATGCATAAATGAATGTATGCCCCAGGAGTTTTTCCCAGCATAAAGGGAATATTGAAGGTAGTCTGTCAATGGGGGTGTGCCGAAACCTCCAGGGGTTCCGTATTCAGTCTTGACTTACAGAGGCTTTGGCACGCCCCAATACACTTCAGTCTCATTTGCACATTTCCGAAATCAGCTTTGTTTTTTTAAGGAAATGCCTCTATGGGACTATCTAAAGGAATGATGGCACTAAACATGTTCTCTACAACATACGGTGACCGGTTTAATATAGATTTTCCTGGTGACAGACACCACTTTAAAGAGTTTGTCCAAGGAGTCAAGACTTATCTACCTGATCCGGTGATCTCTTGATGATGGACCCGGTAGTTCCGGCCTGGTTCTGACCCCAATGCTCCACTCCTCCCTCAATTTCACACTATGGTCAGAGATCAGCGGAGGAGGGAGGGAGCAGCATGAGCCAGGGGTTGTAACCAGGCTGGAACCCCCATCAAGAGTCTGTGGGATCAAGCAAACTAATCTTAATTCCTGTGACAACTCCTTTAAGTATAGTGCTCCAACATTGCGTGCATTTATTTCAAGGAACCTGTTGAAAGTGCATCACAGTGCCATATAAAATGCCATATCACAACCAAGTAAAAATACTGCTTCCTCCCTCCCCAGGGACACATTTGATTTACACTGCAGTTGTGACTTATGTGGTATGAAGCCCCCAGACAGCTGGTTGGTGATGAATTGTCATGTAGTGATGAAACTGTTAAAAAATAAAAATAAAAAAGTGGAGAAAAGAATAGAATCTAAAAATACAGAGGCTCAGAACTATCAACATGTGAGTTTTATATTTTTAGCCTTCCATAAAAATTGACCACAAATTATGACTTCAGAATATAGAAGTGAGCAATCCAGACATGACAGGCTGCAGGGTTAGTAACGCCATTATCCCCCACAAACCACAGAAATAAAAAAAGAGGTGCAGGTCTGTGTGGCATCAGTGATCAGTTCATGGAAATCTCAAACTATACATTGCCATGTGCTACTATGGTTGGGGAAATACAAACCAAAATAAGTCAGCTGGCCATCACGTCATTCATTCTCTGCCCAGAAGCGATGGCCAGAGACTGTCTCACCAAATATGCCAGAGGTGTGGACCCCAAATATGAGACCCACCTCTGTCATACACTTATGGTATATCCTGTCCATGTTGGGAATACACCTGCTCTTGCAATTGAGCTGAGGACTGTAGAGAAGTGGGTTACTTGTATAAGACCTGGCGGTGGTGCCGGGAACTGCAGTTCTATTCCCATTCGCATGAATCGGAGCAGAGCTGGTTCCGGTCGTATACCAAGAATATGGCTTCCACTGGCTGAGACAGCTGATCGGTGTGGGGTCCAGGTGCCGGACCCCAACTGACCTGATACTGATGACCTATCCTGTGAATAGCTCAACAATATCCAACTTTGCTCGGTCTTGGACAACCCCTTTGAACTGTGCATCAGTTTGCCGGGTGCAATGAGGATACAGCCTTGTAAGTAGGGAAGTTCTCTGCTCACAGTTCACACCAGGAGTACTTCTCCTTAAACATTATTTTAAAGTCTGATGAAGCAGCACTTACTTAGCGATGCAATAAAATGATTTATTATTAGATTGCCAGCACCGTGCACTCTTTTTTTTTCACTTAATGTATTGCTTTGTCATCCAGGATTCCTTTTTTGCTGGCATCAGTGGAAGCCAACATCACAGAAGAAAGACATAAAAGCCTTTGTTATTAGCGGTAATGCAGAATAAAGTACAAAAGTTAACGTTACAAAGGCCACACGTGTTCTTCATCAGTGCACGGCACCTCCGCAGATGGCGAACTCAATTGGTTAAATGGCTTTGTTTTATGTAATCTTTTTGCATTTTAATGCAAAGGACTGAGCTATAAAATGTACCCCATAAAGGACTCCTACTGATTATATGCAGATGCCTAGTAAGGCGGAGAAGAAAAGGTGCTTTTACTAATCTGTCCTTCTCAACATTATTTTCATCTAATTTCACAGGTTAAACACGATTCTCTAATTCAGTAGAATCCCTTTAAGGCTGAGGCCCCACGTTGCAGATACTCAGCTTTTTTTGGTTGCAGATTTTTGAGCCAAAGTGGATAAAGCAGAAGGTAGAAGTATAAGAACTTCCTATATATTTCCCATTCCTCTTATAGCCACTCTTGTCTCTGGCTCAAAAAGACGCAGCAAAATATGCAACAACAAAAAAGCAGCTTTTCTGCAATGTGGGGCCTTAACCGAAAGGGGTTTTCCATGGAGATAACCTGTAGACCAGTGGGGGTCCCAATACTCAGTCCCCCACTGATCAGAACAGGTGACCCCATTCTGAATGGAGAGGTGGTCAGGCAGTGTGTAAATTCATTTCAATGGGAGTGCAGGAGAAAGCCAAAGTACAGCGCTCGGTTTTCTCATGGCACCCTCATTGGGAATGAATGGAGAGGTGCATGAGCTTCCCGACCACTGCTCCACTCAGAAAGTCCCCCATTCTCCTGATTGGGGGGGGGGGGGGGTCTGAGCAGTCGCCTCCCCATTGATCTGCAAGTTATGGATGACTTGCTTTCGTAAGAAAACCCATTTAAAGCCATCACCTATTCACAGAACAGATGAATTGTCCGATTGTTGAGGTGCAACTACAGGAGCCCTCACCAACATGGGAATCACATTTCCTTAGCTTAAGGCTTCCAACACTCACAACACTCTTGTTTTTAGGGAATTTTTGGTGGTTTTTGTCCAGATTTTTTTCTCTTCTATAATTTTTTTTTCTCTATAAACAAGTTTAGAGAAAAAAAAAAAAAAACCACAAAAAATACCAGACAAAAACCATGATGAGTTTTGAAAAGAAAAAAAAATTCCAAAACAAAAACAGCAACGTATGTAGGACTGCTCATAAATTACTACTGGCTAAGCTATGACATCTGGACGCTCAGCTTTTTTGGCAAGAAAAGCAGATAAAATTTAAATAAATACATAAAAATTGTGCAACTAGCCTAAAGCAGTTAGAAATTACCTTATTTTGGACATACAATGGCTTCAATCACATAAAGTATACCCTGCCATAGAGAAGCCTGAAGAGCCTAGACTCTTCATACTTACACCAAACTTTCTCATGATGTGTATAGAGGTAACAGAACTAATAAAAAAAATATCTAAGTGGTTCCAGGAGAGGGTCTAACAGCCTTCTAAAGTCTGCCGAAAGGAGTCTATCCCATCTAGAGACCTTTTAACAACTTTATGACACTGTTGTAAATGGTTATTTACTTTACTGTCTGGGTCAAACAAGCAAAGGTGTGGCTAAAGAACTGTAGAAGACAACTGTACCACAATAGACATCCATGTGACTATTTACTGACCCAACAGTAAAACCTTTCACAGGCACAAAACCAGAAAGACACCAGAATTTGACTTCTCGGCTTTCACAACTTTTTTTTTAAAAACATGGCCACCCATGGAGATGTCTTGTGATTTCTGGGAGCTTCCGGAAGTCAGACACTTAGGCTAGGGCTACACAGCGACTTTGTCCACGACTGCCGTAGCACAACTGACTATCAACATGTCACCCTGCTAATTTTAAAAATATCCAGCATTATTCTATCTTTTTTGTGACTAGAAGTAGCAGTCGCAGCACGACTGCGTTCACTTACATTAGTGAAGGAGGCAACATGGTGATCTATGGCCATGCAATGGGATTCACAGCCAAGGTCTCCATGTATCCCTGTCCTTAGGCTAGGGCTACACGGCAACATGTGTACAGCGACAAAAAGTTGCAGAGAAGTTACGCGTAAATTTTTTTTAATGCATCTCTATTGTGTCACCGTGAAGTATCTAGTGGCCATGCACATTTGATGAACATTAGCCAAACCCACCAATTTTGAGGGGACCAGCCAAATAACATGTAAGTGGTTGTCACAACCACCCCTGATTGCAGATGCTGGGGGAAAGAATCAGACGTGTAATTTTAACATGCCCATCTCTTTCTTCTCAGAGGAGATAATCTGAACATGCATGTAGGAGACTGATGAGCCAAGTGTGCTCGCGTATGGGAGCTGCACTTATAAGCCGAGTGTGCTCGTGTATGGGGGGGGGGACTAATGAGCTGAATGTACTCGTGTATGGGGGGGGGAGCCGAGTGTGCATGTGTAGGGGGAAAAATGATGAGCGTGAGTGTGCATGCTGGGGAGTTGGAGGGATTAGCTGGTGGCCAAAATGCTTAGTCTTGCAGTAATTACCATGTGGCATTCCTATGAAAGATCTCAAGCGATATTTTAAAAAAATCACAAGAATTCTGATGGTCTTGCAACTGTTACTTCGGGTTTCTGGTTCTCATTGGGGAGATCCAGGAGGTGTATGGAGTCTCACAGTCAATGCTCCATGGGAAAAAGTATGTAAATGAGCTCTCCTCCAGAGCCTTGAAATATGACTAGGGATATAAGCCAAAGCAGACACTCTCTATGGGGAAAGGCAACAATTTTACTACAACCAACACATGATAATAAACATCATTGAGCCCTAGCCAGATTTTAGCAGAACCCGGGCAAAATAAATGGCAACCAGTAACATTTATAACCCACCGACCATACACGAGGATAATATTGTGATCAGCAAATACAAAGCCATTCACACCGTACAATGGACTGTGCACAAATCTCTGAATCATAAATGTCCACACAATTGTGCTGCGATCTCTCCAAAGGACATTAAAGATTTAATGCGATTATCCCATTACCGGTGGCCATCTCCAAACAGAGCCATAATTCAGCCATAATTATAGGGAGGACAGCGAGCTCTCAAGATGAGTGTTATTATAGTCACAGCCAAAGCTGCAGCCGGGCGGACGCTTCCCCCCTCCTCATTATTACTTGTTTCCTCCACAAACAATGGCGAGAATACACATATTATGCACAAACAGCATTTCATATCATAACCCAGATACTAAATATTTGGAGAGGAAATCGACAGCAGACCTGCTGCGGGAAGGCAGCCACGCCGCCTGATTCAGGGATACTTTAATTGGAGAGCGTGGTCCCCCAGCACAGCTGCATAATGGAAACACTGGGAGGGTACGATGGGATCAAAATTGATTTAACCTACAAGGGACATTCATGAAACATTCATTAGAGAACGGAGAGACAACATGGGAACACTTTTCCTTTGGGCGAAAAAAAAAGTGGGCGTGCTACAGGGTCACACTATGTGTTTTTAACCATATAATGCCTGCATCCTAGCTTATCAAATGTGCTGTCCATTATAATGAAGGTCTATGTGTATCAATGACTGTGTTTAGTTTCCTATTGTGCTGCCTGTTGGCACCATATAAATAGATAAAAGCTGGCCTATTAACAAAGGGCGGTAAATAGGGTCTTTTTTTTTTTTTTTTTTTTAATGAAACACAATGAAAAGCTCTAAAAAACAGGAAGCACTGCGAGCAATGAAAAGGGCATAGAAACAAAGGCTTGAGCAGTTCAGAGGCTTCACGTGTGGCCGCGGGCACGCTTCTAACGCTAGCAAAGACAGAGGAGGGCAGCAGTCCTCAGTGACAGAATACAAGACGCATGGTTTACGGAAGAAACATGTCTGGCTAATTATAAGACGGCAATTCGCAGAGTTCTTCCCGCTGACATAACTAGTAATGGTAGCCATAGATCATTCCGATGTCAGAACATTTGTCTGTAAACCACATACATGGAAAGATGTGATGAAACCATAAACTGTGCAGGATATTGTATTAACCATAGTAAGGCTGCAATCACACATGCAGTTTTTGGTGCAGTTTTTAAAGCAGAGTTACGAGCCAAAGTCAGGGGTAGATTTACAAAGAATGGGAAATATAAAGAAAGAACTTATACTCTCCTTCCTGCTGTATCCACTTCTGGCATTGGCTCAAAAAACCGCATGTGTGTTTTCAGCATTAGGCTGAGGCCCCACGTTCTGGAAACGCTTTTTTTTTTGTTGGTGGTTTTTTGAGCCAAAGCCAAGAATGGCTACAAAAGGAATGGGAAATATATAGGAAGTTCTTATACTTCTACCTGCTGCTCAATCCACTCCTGGCTTAGGCTCAAAAAAACGCAGAAAAATCTGCAACAAAAAAAGCCGCGTTTCCACAACGTGGGGCCTCAGCCTTAAAGTGATTTTCCCACCTGAGGCTAAGGCCACATGTAGCAAAATGCAGCTTTAAAAAAAGAAATTAAAAAACCCTGAAGAAACGTAGGAGGAAAACACTGCAAAAATGCTTGCATTTTTCACAGATTTTCTTTTGTGTTTTTCATTTTTGCCCCCCTCCCAAAAAAAAAAAAAAAAAATCTATCAGGAAAATTTGGTAACATTTTTTAAAAAATGCAGCTTTGTCTGCAATTTCTGGATAAGAGTAAACAAAATCTCATTCACTTTGCTGGGACTGTAAAAAGGCAGTATTTTATTTGGCTGCTTTTTTTTTTTGTTTTGCAATGTTTGGCCTCAGTCTTACAGGGGTATTCCCATGAACATAATCATATCTATATTTGAAGATAATTAAAAGTTAAACATTTTTGCAAATATAAGTAGCTCAAAATTCTGCAGAGTTTTAAAGATTTTCTCTATCTTAGTGGTGGCAGTCTGTTGTCTTGATCGGTTGCCAATGGATACGACCACGAATGCAGAAACTTTCTATGGTCTGGGACTTGTCAGCAACCCAGCCATGATTTTCTTATTGTAGCTGGGTTATCAGGCAGGGACACTACATGTATCAGAAATATATTGGCCACAATAAGCAAATCATGGCGATTTTCTGAGCTTAGAAAGGTCCTGCATTCATGGTCGTATCCACTGGCAACCGAGCAAGGCAACGACTTGTGACCACAAAGTATTTAGACAAAATCTTTAAAACTCTGCAAAGTGTTTAACTACTTATATTTGCAAGTGTTTAACTTTTAATTATCTACAAATTTAAAAACGGTTACGTTCGTGGGAATACCCCTTTAAGTAGTTTTCCTCTACCATAAGGATGGGGGATAACTTGCAGATCCGTGGGGGTCCATCCTTTGAGACCCCCCCACTGATCAGGATAATGGGGGAGTTTTGTTGTGAATGGAGCAGTAGTTGAGACTAATGCTGCCAGCCCCCACAGCACAGGTACTTACAGTGCTGTGAAATCAGGGAAGGAGGGAGTGGGCGCAGTGACCCAGGGATTGGAGTGCTGCTTCCGATGATATGATCTGGGGGTCGAGATGAGGCCAGAACTCCTAGGTCAAAGTAAGTGAATCTAAATATTCCCTGGACAACACCTTTTAGACTGGCGCAGGAAACGCCATCCTTAATAAGTTCCCCCCTTCTCAGTGCACCTCCCAGTAAACACAACCGATGGTGCATATTCCCATCAACTGGAGAATGTGGAAAACAGAGTTGTTAGAAGCTCAGATTTTTTTAGGCCCAGTTCACATCTGCGTTCAGTCTCCAAGCAGACTCCCCGAACGGAAACCCGAACGCAGATATGAACCGGGCCTTATCTACAATTTCCTTATTTTTAACTTATATATTCCTGAAGGTGACGTGTCACTTATAGTGGACCTATCTGACCGTCCTCTACTGAGCATTATATGTAAGGAAAGAAAGAAGAAGAACGTTATATATTCGACTGGTATTCCTTTCTTCTGCAGAGGCAGAAGAGACACCTGGGACACTTATGAACCTGCTTAGACGGACTCTTTACAGGCGTCACACCCCAGCAAAATATTTTTAAGAAGTTACGACTGGTCTTTATCTAGTGACCTTAGCACATCTATAGCAATACTGATGGCTCAGCAGTATTTTATTAGGAGCATTGACTACCTGGCCACGAGGGCTTGTTAAAGTTATGGAAACATTTCTAACACAACTTACATTAGGGAACCAGAGACACAGTAAAAGATATGACAATTTACAGTGAACAAAGATGCAAACTAAACTTGACCCAAATTCTAGAGGACCCTGAGATCTATGTATCACCCTCCATAACACTATCAGCACTGTTCCACTTGTAAAAGGGTAAGCACAGAAGGGACATAGAAACTGCAGATTTTCCATGGCGGAAGACCTACAGAGTAACAATTCTGCTGCAGCAAAACCGACAGCAAATGATGCCGTTTATGTAGCGGAATTTATATTTACCACAAAGAGTGATATCGATGGTAGAAAAACCGCAACATAGATTGAAAGTCTGCGGAGTTATAGTCAACACTTCAGATTAATTTGCTCTGCAGATTTTTTTGCACAGCAAACGGATGAGATTTGTTTAAGTTTTAGTCACTTTTACGCTACTGTACAATGCAGTAGATTTTTAGCCAAATACTCTGTAGCAGAAAATCTGCTGCGTATACATCTACAACTGGACCTACCCTTAAGATGGCCATACACTGTAGTTTTATGACAGCCATGGTGTGGCCACTTGATTGATGGTGAATCATCTGTATGATCTGGGGGCAGATTTAGTTAAAAAAAAATAAAGAAATACAGCAGGTCTGCGCAAATTGGCTGATGAATGGCCAAAAGTAGCCAATCATGTCACAACTCTTTTTTGTCCAACCGCCGCTAGAAAATTTCCAAAAACAGAGACACTAATTTTGGCAGACTTCACGGATGGCTACTCGCAGTAGAACTGATTGTTGGGCGAAATGGCCACAACCCACCAAAAAAAAAAAGTCTACTGCGTATGGCCGGCTTTAGGGTATGCTACAGAAATCCTTTTCAGTAACAGACATCTCTACATTAAGTCAGTCATGTGTGAACAAAGCCTTAGGTTAAAGCTTTTCTGTGAAATGCGCTGGAGGAAAAACTGCGGCGGCAACGCATTGTCGTTTTTCCGGCAGTGCGTTTCACAGAAAGTCCGCAGAGATTTTCTCTGTGGACTTTCTGCTTCCATTATACCTACAGGGAAACAGCCGGCGTTTCCATAGGAATAATTGACATGCTGCGATTTCCAAAACCGCAAAGGTTTTGAACATCGCAGTGTATCCACTGCGCATATTTTTTTGCATTGTGTGGATGGCATTCACTAGAATCCCATCCCGTATGCAGCTACTGTAAAATGCCACATTTTTTTCCACAGCGTTTATGCCGCAGCAAATCGTGGCGTTTCAAACTTTAGTTCATGTGATATATCAAAAGATAAACTGTGGTGGTCTATGAGCTCGGTGCTTAGTAGAGCCCCCAAACATCACCAACATCAGCCATAGATTACAATAACTCAAAACCTTTGAAGACATCCATCTTCAGATACAGCCAGATCAGAAGATAACTGAAGGCTAACACAAGGATACTACATATAAACTGAATCTGCCCAAACAAATACCATAGCAAAACTGAATATTATTCTGGGAATACATGCACCTGAACAAAAACTTTAAGTAGGAACTTTTTCCATGCCTTTAACAAACACTTCATATTGAGGGAACAGATTCCTGGCACCTCTTCCTAAATAAACCAATGCTAGGACCTACTATGAACAGTCACGAACCAAAGCAATTTCCTATAAGATGTCTGTGGTGCAAGTAGATCCAAATACCGTATCCAAAGCCAGAACATTCAAGTGGAAAATGGAAACATGCTCAAAAATATGTTGTCTATGCACAAGCAAAGTGGATACCAAATGTGAGAAAACTAAGTAGGTCATACAGTTAAACAGTGATTCCCAAAGTGGTCCAGGTAGACTCGACGGGGGTCTACGTTAGATCTAATCTTCACATTTTTTGACAAGTTTTGGGAATATGGTAGAAACGTAGCAGCAGGGGGTCCACCGAAACCAGTAAAATTTTGAAAGTGGTCTACGAGAAAAAAAAAGTTTGGGAACCTCTGAGTTAGAGGGATGGAGGCTCCAATCCAGGAAAGGCCACCAATGTATGACTGGTCGCGACCCAACAGTACCACCGACAAGTGTGACATTCTGTTACATTACTGCATTAAAGGGGTTGTCCAGCCCCAAATCGAATCCACAGGATAGGTCATCAGTATGTGATCTGTAGGGGTCAGACTCCCGGACCCTGCACAGATCATCTGATCTAGTTGCCTCTGAGTGCCACGTGAAGCTGGACAGGTGGTGGGTGGAGCGCCACTACTATACAAATAATGAGTGACACTGCAGTTCCCTGGGACCACCAGTACACAGTGCACATTGCTACTGCACACACCACCTATCCACTAGCAGCTTCCGCCACCTGGAGGCTGTGAGAAGAGGATCGGTGCGGGCTTCAGGAGGCGGGAACCCAACAGATCATAAACTAATGACCTATCTTGTGGACAGGTCATTAATATAAAAATTTGATTTGGGGCCAGACAACCCCTTTAAAGGTGCTGAAAGGTTCCAACAAGTTCTGCAGCCATTCATTGTACTGATCAGTGGAGGAACCAGGGTCGATACACCACCAATAATAGAAGGACCCTTTACTTCACCTGACAAACCTATTTACTAAATACTTCTATTCCTCACCAAATAACAATGCTGGATAATCTTTTCTTATAACTTTGTACTGTGATGTTATTCTGTTGTTTCTCTTGGAAGTTTTTGTATAAATTGACAGCTGCGGGTTACCGTTTTCCTTGTCATAGTGGTGTGTCTAAAGAGTCTGAGAGCAGCAGCACTGACTGTACAGCGTCAGCACACACCTCCCCAAATGAGAACACCCTACTGTCAATTCATTCATAAATTTCTAGGAGGAATAACAGAGTAACAGTATGAGAAGAGTCCTAAGAAAAGATCAAGCAGAATAGTGTTTTATACAAATATTTACTAACACTGATAAGTCAGGAGAGGCAACATAAGAGACCCTTTAGGCTGAAGCCGCACGTTGCCAAAACACGGCACGGAAAAAAATGCTATATTTTACAGTACCTGCAAAGTGAATGGGATTTAGTTTTTTAAAATCGCAGCATGTTAAATATACCTGCGCTTCGCTACATGGGGCCCTAGCCTTAGGGCATTTCTACACGAGGCATATTTAACAGCAGAAAATTCTGTGACAAATCCGTGGCAAATATTGCAGATTTTGCTGTGGAAATGCCATTACTAAAAATTAGCTGTAATTACTTTCCATGGTAGAAAATCCACAGTATATCTATCCCGTGAGAACATACATTATAGACACCAGATTATTTAAAGGGGTTGTCCAGTTTCAGCAAATAAATGTTATTCGTATAATGAAAAGTTGTACAATATATTTTCTGTATTAATTCCTCACTGTTTTCGAGATCACTGTTTCCTGTCATTCATGCTGTTACTTCTAGTGGATAAAAATCAGTTCATGGTCATGTGACATACAGTCCATAGTCATGTGATGTACACACGGGTGCACAGCTCGTTACAGGACAGCTCTGATTACTGCACTGTAACTATGAGCTGCGCTCCTGTGTGTTCATCACATGACCATGGACTGTATGTCACATGACCATGAACTGATTTTTATCCACTGGAAATCAAAGAAGGACAGCAAGCAGAGATCTATAAAACCGCGAGGAATTCATACAGAAAGTATATTGGAAGATTGTAAAACTTTTTATTATACAAACAATACCATCTATCTGCTGAAACTGGACAACCCCTTTAAGTTAGAACTTTATATTGCAGTTTCTTAGCTATATATGTTTTGGCATCTAGGTGCTGACATAGCAGTTGTCAGCCAGCTGCCTCTATATATGTACACATTAACTAGTAAAATCTTTACTTTAGAGTCAAACTTTCTTTAAGGTTGAGTTCACATCTGCATCAGGGTATCCATTCTGATGGTCCATCACAGGACCACAAGAACAGAAATCAGTCCGTTTTTTGACAGACAACAGATCCCAAGAGGCCCTACTGACTATACTGGGGTCTGTTGGGTGTCCATTATTATTATTATTATTATTATTTTTTAACAGACATAAAATAAACAACTATGATAGAATAACAGACAGAGACATCAACATTAACAACTGTCACCTGCTGATCAGACCCCATCACCCCTCCTGTTACCCATACACACAGGGCCATAAGGAAGATTCAATGATATATATAGCCCACTACATATAAACATTTATGATCATCATATGACATCACAACCAGGACATTGCCATCAGAACTTTTGCATGACGTCACGACCTGACTTGATCCACAATCAGAAAATCTCAGTGTGTGTGGCCAGGTTGATGAGTGGCAGTGATACCCAGGAGGGGGGCTAGAGGGCAGCAGAGGAGACAGGGGCAATCTGGGGGATACTGCTGGCCAAGGACAGAGGTGGCAGTGCAGCCTGCAGCACGCCTCACACACGATACAAAGCTGCCATTGTCACAAGCTGCTCACACCTGGCTGCTCATCCCAGAATCACATGCAGCAGCAGCATCTGTCCACCGAGCCATCCCTGCAGCCAGAAGCACCATGCCCAACACTGCACATACCCAGCCCACAAAGCCACAGCACCCAACCCCGGCCCGCTCACCCTCCCCAGCCACCATCCCCGTACACATGTCCCCATCCATATTTACATGAGCTAAGGCAGCGACCGCGGCGGCGGCTCCGGCAGCTACGCTCCACACTTCCTGTTGCGTCCCCTCCCCACTACTCCAGCGCACCCCCATCTCCTCAGGCCACGCCCACAAAGGGGACGGCATCAAAGGGGAGCCAGGCTGCTGCGAGGGCGATGATTGGCTGGGCCGAATCCACGTGTGAAGTTCTCTCCCGCTCCGCCACGCCCCTCAGGGAGCCTGGGACTTCGATTCCTTGGCGACCGCAGACATGGAAACAATGAAAGTGATGCGGTCGGGAGGGAATTAGGGTATGAGGGGCGTGTCTGCTGCTGCTGGCTGTGGATATGTGACAGCCTCATAGTAGACGGAGAAAATAGATGCCGTGTCTAGCATACAACTCTAGGCGAGGGAGGGAGTGTTGTGGCTCTGCCTGCACATCTGTAATGCAGCTGAGGCACATGTGGGGAGGATTTCCTAGAATAAAAACATGTCAGACCTAGAAAGATACCCAGGGACAAGGTGACCTGCTGCCCTGGGGCAGAATTTGCCTCTCCTATGTGGAAAAAATATCTTACAAATGCTGCTTAAAGGGAAACTCTACTTTTGAAAATATTTTAACACATGATACTGTTTCAATCCAAATAAAAATGAGTGGCGTAAATATTCTGTTTTTTATCAGCATATTTTTTATTATTCTCTGTTCACACAGAAAGCTAGTGCATCATGGGAGTTCTGATAGCTGCCGCATAAGGGCATGTTCACACGGCAAAGCTTTGACACTGATTTCTGCACCAATATGCTGTATTAAATACAACAATAATCTGCGTCCTGTGCATATGGTGGGGCTCCAGCTACCCTGTAGAAAATCCAAGGGAATAAGTAGCATGATTCCATCCAGAAAAGCTGGCAGATGTGTGGATTAGCCCCAATGACTGCAACTAATCCTTGTGCACATTCACACATGCAGAAGTGCAATGCATTGCTGATGTAAGGGTTAAAGCATGACTTGTATTATATTTTATAATGCAGTATATAGAAGACACAGGGTGAAATGTTCTCCATGCAGACTAAGTAGTTTAGAGATAGAATATAATCTCAGGGTCTGAATATCAACAGTCCTGCTGTTCTCAGAGATGTACCATTCTCAGGAAAGATAAGGTGGACATTTAGACTGGGTGAAAAGGAAACATCTAGGGTGATGGGAAATTGAACAACTTTGTCTGGTAACGGAACTGGAAAACCCATATATGTATCATTGATCACATGACTGTTATGTAACTGAGTTTACCTTTAAAACTGTATTGAACTATGCAATGAAGAGAAACTATTCATACACAATACCTGTGTGTACGTTTTGTTTCCCGAGCGCTCGAAACTGATTATTCATTTAATTAGGATTACGGTGACATCCATCCCAGGGGGAACTTAACCCCCGACAGAAATTGGCTAATCAATGTGGGGCGATGAGATCGTCTGATGTGCAGCCGATAGAGTGCCGACCCACTCACCGATCGACTTGAGGACGGGACCAGAGGACCTTAGATAGATAAAAACAGTACTGTGAGGTAAGCCTTTGATCTTGCCAATTAGTATATCTGAGGTTCCTGTGTGTCTATTCTCTGTATCGATGAGTGAAGTAAGCTGCTGCATGTTTATATGACATCTCGATGCCAATTAAATAGTACGGAAGAACCTAAAAGAGACATGTCACCTGTAAATGATATGGAAATTGTTTTCTTTGCTTTTTGTCTTACCTGTTTACCTGTCTACTGATGTTTGCATGTTACCTGTGTTATAAGATATATAAGGCTGCAAAGAATGGGGAAAAGTTCTCTATTCTTAACCCCTAGAGTCTAGAGTTGCAGACAAGGTTCGGAACTGAGAAGCACTGAGTGATTGAAAAGTCCTTGTTTTGGAACACTAGCCTCCAGCCGTGCCTGGACGGTCAAGGTCGAATGGGACCTGAGTAGTAGCACGAAGGACTTAGTAGAATCCGCGCGAAGAAGTGCGTGCAGTGATTTAGGAGTGTTTTGGTAAGGGGACACAGGCAGAAAGTTGAGCCTGTGGAAGCCATTAGGCATTGCCCTGAGCACTACTCCTGAACTTGCACAAGTAGTTCATAGAAGATAGAAGAGTCTGTCTGGGAGTTCTCACTAAGTAGTCATAAGTGATCCTCTATTGTCTCAAAGGTTGCCCTAGAGGAGTGAGAAGCTCACTGGCTGATTAGCTACCAGCCAAGATGGGGATGGGACCCTCTAGGATATGGTACACCCCATGTGAACTAATAGAAATAGGGGAAGAGAAAGAAGTAGCCGCACAGGTAAAAACAATCCTAAAAAGAGCAGGAATACACCAGACTGGGTTAGTAGACAGTAAGTTTTGGGATCAGTGGAGATTAGATCATGCGGGATTGATTCAGGACAAAAAGTTGCAAAGAGGCATTTATGCCCTAATAGAAGGAAGCAATAGAATAGAAAAAGACAGTGCAGAGCTCCAAGAAGGAAGGTCAAAGGGGATGATAGTTCAGGAAATAATGAATCACCCCCACCTCACTCCGAGAATCAGGCTTGAAGGGAGACATCACCCTTCTCAGTATTATTGTTTAATATAACCCATCTTATCTCCCAGTTCTGTATGAAATATTACTTACTAGCCTCTCTCTCTCGCCTTATTTTCAGTAAGAACTACTCCTAACAGGAGGACAGGGTTGTCACCATTTGAAATATTGTTTGGAAGTGCACCCAAAACAGGATTGTACTTCCCTCAGACATTACAGCTTAATTATGACAGTGTTGCCAGCTATGTACAAGACTTGTGTAACAAACTGAAAGAAACACATAAACAAGTGTTCTCTTCTATTCCAGACCCTTCTGATTTTTTCAGGAACACATAGTTTGCAGCCTGGTGATTGGGTAGTCGCGAGAAGACACTCCAAGAAATCTCTTGAACCCAGATATGATGGTCCCTTCCAGATATTGCTGACAACTGCCACCTCAGTAAAGTTGGAGGGAAAATCTACCTGGATACACGCTTCACATTGCAAGAAAGTTGAAGCGCTGAGAAGGAAATGGAATACAGTTAACCAATATGTAAAATAGGATGTTATTTTTAACCTCTTCAATGGAGAATCCTTCATAGATGGCACACAAACAGTGTGAAGGTATTCATTGAACTTGATTAAAAATAAAGTCCTAAAATGGGGGAATTGTAAGGGTTAAAGCATGACTTGTATTATATTTTATAATGCAGTATATAGAAGACACAGGGTGAAATGTTCTCCATGCAGACTAAATAGTTTAGAGATAGAATATAATCTCAGGGTCTGAATATCAACAGTCCTGATGTTCTCAGAGATGTACCATTCTCAGGAAAGATAAGGAGGACATTTAGACTGGGTGAAAAGGAAACATCTAGAGTGATGGGAAATTTAACAACTTTGGTAACGGAACTGGAAAACCCATATATGTACATTGATCACATGACTGTTATGTAACTGAGTTTACCTTTAAAACTGCATTGAACTACGCAATAAAGAGAAACTATTCATACACAATACCTGTGTGTACGTTTTGTTTCCCGAGCGCTCGAAACTGATTATTCATTTAATTAGGATTACGGTGACATCCATCCCAGGGGGAACTTAACCCCCGACACTGATCTTGTAGTAAAATACCTGTTAGTTATGCAGTATGCAAATCCAACAAGTGTGAACATTTCCATATGGAAATATTTTCCATAATAGAAACCGTATATCGGCTGTATTTCCAAAACTACACTCTGTCCAGAGACCCAGACTCACAGTTTTATGGTCACCTATTCATTTCAATGTGTTTATTCAGACATCAATGTTTTTTTGTGGACTGTAGGTCCAGAAAAAGACAATAGGAGAACGTCCTTCTTTTCACTGATGCTGATGTATCACACCAATGAAAATCTATGGGTACGCAAAAAAAAAAATGGATGACATCTGCTTTTCACAGACGTGAAGAGCGGATTAACCATGGACAACATGTAATCCTCAAAGGATGGGGTGCTATCTGAAAAGCAGGACCTCACACGGAGGCAAATGTGTGATTGAGGCCTAACCCTACATTCACACGACTGTGGTGCAAAATAACCATGAAAACCATCCATTTTTCATGGTCGTTTTGTACCCGAGGGGCACCTCTTTTCACGAATCCCTCATACATTATCGGTCATGTGAATAGCCCCCCTTTACATACAGTGAAATTGATGTGGCCATGTGAATATAGGGTAAGGCTAAGTTCATGCAGAGGAATTTGGAATTGATTTTGAAGCAGATTCTGCATCAAAATTAGCTCTAAATTCACCCAGAAATCTGCCTGCCATTGCTTTCAATAGGAAGTAGTGAGAGCTGAAACCACAAGAAGATGCGTCCTACTCGATATTCTTGTGGTTTCTGCAGCTAAATCAGTGTGGAAATGGTTCACACTCGATTAGCCTAATTGTATATAAGACCAATCCGCATTCAATTCTGTGACAGAAAGCTGAAGCCTGGGTATCACAGGGACGGTTTTTGGGGTGTGTGATTTTAAATCCCTTCCCAAATTCCTCTGTGTGAACCTCCCCTAAGGCAATGATTCACAGCATCATAGGTCTCCAAACACAGTGCAGTCTAGGCCAATATACAGGCTGTATTTTCCGGACAAAATAAAGCTGACCTAAGGGTATGTTTATATGGTAATTCGGAGTGTGAGCATTTTCCAATGCAAAATTTGCCACAAAAATTCAAGGCTGTACCATACTCAGCTTAATCCTATAGTGACTCTACACAGAACCTGCGCCAAGAAGATGTGTCCTCATGGATTTCAAATCCAGACAAAAAAATTTGACATGGTTTCCTCATTGAAAACAAAGGGGTGCGTAAATAAATTGTTTTCAGCATTGGTTTCAGGTACAGAATCTGCAGCTATATCTGTATTGAAAAAAGTGCAAACATACTATAAGGCTGAAAAGTTTTGTGACTGGCACAAATTTTAGTCAGATGTATGGTTAGTGAAGTACAATTATAAGCATCAGTTTTTACACTTTTATTGACAGTACATCAAGTTTATACAAAAACTCAATAGTTGCAGTGTTGACCCTTATTTTTCTGGACTTCTGCAATTCGACATGGCATGCTGGATATCAGCTTCTGGAAAATGATTATCCAGAGAAGGTAGGCTGTAGTATCCAGAGATCACGATTAAAAGCCCTAGTGGGCATGGTCCAGTTGTTCACTATGTTAGTCTATTGTAATTGTTTTTATGTTTCATATGTAAAACCCTTTTCAAATATAAAGCACCAATAGTGCTCCAAAAAGAAACAATAATAATGCAGAAAAGGTCAGTGCTACCATGAGTCCTGTGTCCAGCAAACAGTAAAGCATCCTGAGGACATTCATGTATGGGGTTGCTCTTCATCCAAGGCAGTGGGTTCACTTGCAATTTTGCAAACACTACCAATAAAGAATGGTATCTAAACATCCTCCAAGAGCAACTTCTCTCAACCATCCACAGACATGTCCAACCAGTTTTCATCCCCCCTCACCCGAGCATATACTGTCACCTGGGTTCTGAACCCATGGTTTTAGATATAGGAGGTAGCCAGGGTCGGACTGGCCCACCGGGGAACCGGTGAATCCACCGGTGGGCACCGAGCCCCGACTATTAGTCCTCATGTCATGGGGGCCCGATCGGGATACTGACCATCCCGATCGGGCCCCTGACCAGTGGTGTAACGATCGCGGTCGCAGGGGGTGCGACTGCGACCGGGCTCGGCGGGGTACGGGGCTCGTGGCCAGCTGGATAAGGCCGGGGCCCCGGACCACTATGATAGCGGTCGGGGACAGCCTGGTTCTCCGACCGCTATACATACTGTTATTGGAAAGGGGCCCTGGCATATTGCAGGCCCCTTTCCAATAAATGGCAGGGCAGGGGAGGTGACTGAAAATAATAAATACATATTCTCACCTCTCCTGGGAACAGCCTTCCCTCCGGCGCTCTTCTGTCATGTGACTGAGGCCTGTGATTAGGCCCTAGCGGTCACATGGGGGCGCGGCCGCGTAATGACGTCAGTGCGCCCCCACGTGACCGCTGAGGCCCAATCACAGGCCTCAGCAGCGACGTCGGAAAAGGGCCTGAAGACGCTGAAGACGACAGGATGGAGCGAGGATGCCAAGGAAAGGTAAGGCAAGGTGAGTATGAGAGTTTGTTATTTTTAATCACTTCCCCTGGGCCTCCAATTATTATACTCTGGGGTCTGAGGAGACCCCAGAGTATAATAATAGCACCGAAGCGGAGGGGGGCTGTTTGGAGCATATAATACTGTGTGGGGTCCACTGCGGAGCTTATAATACTGGGTGGGGGCCACTGCGGAGCTTATAATACTGGGTGGGGGCCACTGTGAAGCTTATAATAGAGGGTGGGGGCCACTGTGGAGCATATAATACTGGGTGGGGACCACTGTGGAGCTTATAATACTGGGTGGGGGCCACTGTGGAGCTTATAATACTGGGTGGGGGCCACTGTGTAGCATATACTACTGGGTGGGGACCACTGTGGAGCTTATAATACTGGGTGGGGGCCACTGTGGACCTTATACTCCATACAGTGACTCCTTCATTTTTTTTATAATTACGCCGGGGCAGGTGAAAAAAAAACAAACAAAAAAAAAAAAAAAAAACTTTCTCTCCTGTCCCCAGTGTCTCTCAGTGCAGTTAGGTCCTACAGTTCTGTTGTTTTCTTCCAGCTGAAGTTTCCCCTGCACATGACTACCTGTGACGTCACGTGACCCCTGAGGCCAATCAGTGGCCTAAGGGAAGGGACCTGGGACGTCTCAGCCAGTGAGGACTTCCGGCAAAAAGAAGACAGCAGAGCTGCAGGACCGGACCGTGCTGGGAGGACACCGGAGACAGGTGAGTATGTTTAGTATGTTTTTTTGGGGGGGGGATATTCACCTCCCCCGGACTAATTATAAAAAAGAAAAAAATTATACTGGACAACCTCTTTAATGTGTGGCGCATTAGGGGGGCCCTGGGGGGTATATTAAAGGGGTTGTCCAGGCATAATTTGTTATGGTTTATCCTCAGAATAGGCCATAGATACCTGATCTGTAGGGGGCTGACCCCAGACCGATCAACTGTACGGAGCCACTTCTGATGCCCGTCCTGTGCACAATACAGGGCCAGAAGCAGAGAGCTCTGTCCACTGTATATTAGCCGGGCACCTTCACTGTATCCCAGCACTTATTGAAGTCAGTAGGAGCTGAGCTGCAGTGTAGGCGCTGGGCTGCTATACAGCGGATGGAGCTTTCTGCTTCTGGTCTTGTGTTGTGTACAGAACGGGCGTCGGAAGTGGCTCCGAACAGCTGATGGGGCCGTGTGTTAGCCCCCTACCGATCAGGTATTTATGGCCTATCCTGAGCATAGGCCATAAAAAAGATTACCCTGGACAACCCCTTTAATATGCCCTACACCACAGGTGTCAAACACAAGGCCCGCGGGCCGAATCCGGCCCGCTGCCTTCTGTTATCCGGCCCGGCACTTAGCTGGCCTGCAGGGCCACGGCCCCCCCACAGGATGTTAGCCCCCATCACTGCTCCCACACAATATAATGACCCCATCACTGTTCCCCATACAGTATGGGGGACCAGTGAAGAGGCCACTATGTGGGGGGACCAGTGAAGTGACCATAGAAAAATTTGGCCCAGACAACCCCTTAAAAGAGGTTGTCCATAAACTGGAGTGAACACTGTGTCTGCCGCCAGGGAGATGTAAAAATAAGAAAATTTAAAACAAAAGCATACTCACCTGTCCCCAGCACCCCGTTGTCCCCTGCCTGTGTCTGTTCGGTCTCATGGCGGAGCCTCATTTCTGGAAATCTTGTACCTAATTGGTCTTAGCGGTCACATGAGGTGCAGGACTCCCAGCAAGGAGTCGCCGGCATGAGACTGAATGGACACTGGCAGCGGACAACGGAGTGCCGGGGACAGGCGAGTATGCTTTTTAATTTACTTATTTTTTATCCATCTTTCTAATATTGATGGCCTGTCCTTAGGATAGGCCATCAATATTACATCTGCGATGATACAACAGCCAGGACCTCTGCAGATCAGCTTTTCCAGGACAGTGCGGCTACAGGTAAAGGTAACAATTCTTGGAGCCACGCTGTTCACTTGCCATACAAGGCGTAGCAGTAGGTTTAGGTACTGCAGTGGTGCACATGGTATAGTGGGTGAGCAGCATGGCTCCCGGCATGTTATTACCTTTAGCCGCCCTGTCTCAGTACCGCTGATCTGCAGGGGTCCTGATGGTGGGCCCCTAGAAACAATTCCACTGGTGGGCCCTAGACATCCCAGTCCAACACTGGAGGTAGCAACACACTGACCATGCCACAGCTCCAGCCATCAGTACATAGAGATATTTCACTCTATTCCAGTATATTGTATGGTTTAAACTGAATAAATAAATAAAATAAAAATAATAATATTGGTATGTTATTTTTGTTGTTTTTTTTTTTTTTTTTTTTAAGCACACAATATGCTGGCATGTAAATATATATCTCTTTCTATGTACCAGTACATTATGTAGGAAAACAATATGACTATGAAAGACTTGGGTCAGAAAAATGACTTTACTAAGACTGGTTGGCACTGTGACTCTGTTGTTATGTTCCCGTATTCCATATACAAAACTGTGAGTTCAGAACCCAAAGAAACCTAATAAAGAATTAAAATAAAACTTTAAATACAGTGGGATTGCCTCTGTAACTTGCTTTAGTAATTTCTAATATATATATATATATATATATATATATATATATATATATAAATATATATATATATATATATATATATATATATATATGTCCACACATGTATGAAATGACTAAAACTTACTTTATTAAATGACGGGCACAAAACAAAATAAGTAACATAGACATATTTGGTATTGCTGTAACCATTGCAACCCATACAATAAAATTAGCACAATGAAGTGATCACTAGTGATGCTGGTTGTGGTACAATCATAGGCCTCAGCAGATGTCACAGAAGAGTTCCAGATACTGTGAGGAGACACAAAAGAGGTAACACCACTTGTGTGTTCATCACATGACCATTGACTGATTTTAAAGGGGGTTTCCCATCTCCCTGTGTCAGCAGCTTTGCCTACTGTCTTTTTTCTCACTTCCTGTATTCTTCAGCAAGCGACTTTGACTGGAGGAGGCTGCTTTGACTGTTTGATGAACAGGACACTATGAAGTATCACAATAGATATAGACTTTGCCTTTGCCATGAGAGATTATTTATTATTACTAGAAATCTATTATAAATGCAGATCAAATAATATGCACAGTAAATGTATATTACATTACACAGATTTGTATAGAAGACTTACCATGCTTCTACAGGGAACAGACTCAGGTTATCTTTGTGTTTACATAGAGAGATAATTTAACCTGCCCCAGTCCTTATCAGCAAACCACAATTAGCTGACCTGATTTTCCTGACCACAGATCTGTACATACAGTGAGAGCATTCAGCCCCCCCCCCCAGAGAGCAGTGACTCATGTCATATATCCTGTCTTATCAGATACAGTCCATGCACCATGGAAACGCTATGCAAACAATGGAATAAATAATCTAACATAGCAGGCAAACAAAGCAGAATTGCTAAAGCAATGCATTTAGTAGTATAGATAGGATCCTTGAGATGGAATACCCCCTTTAATCCCCTGGAACTAAGTAGAATGAATGACAGCAAACAGAGATCTATAAAACTGTGAGGAAATGATACAGAAACATTTAATTATACAAACAGTAATATTGTTTTGTCTCTTAATATGGGTCTGAAACTACTTTATTACTATTATATAAGCAGGTCGCTCTGGAGCCCTGATGATTAGCTTTGCAGAACACAGCAGAGTGCTGTAAGTCTTGTTCCTCTACATCCTCTGCTGACACTCGATCACATGACCGACTCAGGTATACTATGTGGAACTGCAGCAGGAATAGAGCAGAGTCTTTGACATCACAGAGAGCTGAAGCAGCAGTAGGGGAGGCAGCAAGCAGAGACTTTCAGCACCCTGCTGTGCTCTGAAAATGTATTAATCAGGAATCTGAGGGACCTGCTAATATATTAATTAAACATTTATTCACTGTAAAGAATGAACTAGTATGCCTTATTTTTTCCAGCATAACTCCTTGAAGTAGTTTAGTAGAGAGGGGAAGGAGGAAAGGAGCCTGACTAGTGGAGAAATAAGCATTTTTCTCCAATAAAATATATTACAAAGCTTTTTATTTTCTACTATTGATTTTTTAAATAAATGACAGATTTTAACTTTGTTCAAGCCTAATAATTTTTGCAGGGCTTTCTGATGCCTATGGGTTGTTATTATTATTATTGTTTATTTATATAGCACCATTAATTCCATGGTGCTTTACATTTGATGGTTTACATACGGTACACAAGATATACAAAACAGATAATACTAACAGTGACCAACTGGCACAGTGGGATAGAGGCAGGGTCGGACTGGCCCATCAGGGAACCGGTGAGTGGGCCCCGAGCCCCGACTATTAGTCCTCATGTTACCAATGCAGATGCATTGGTCAGGGGCCCCTGACCAGTGGCGTAACGATTGCGGTCGCACCCCCTGCGATCGTTACCAGGCTCGGCGGGGGTATGGTGAACGTCGCCAGCTGGAGATGGCCAGGGCCCCAGACCACTATGATAGCGGTGGGAGAAAGCTTGGTTCCCCGACCGCTATACATACTGTTATTGCATATTACAGGTCTCTTTCCAATACATGGCAGGGCAGGGCACCCAGGGAAGGTGACTGAAAACAATAAATACATATTCTCACCTCTCCTGGGCACAGCATTCTCTCTGGTGCTCTTCCGTCATTAAACTGAGGCCTGTGATTAGGCCCCACCGGAGACATGGGGCGCGGCCGTGTAATGACGTCAGTGCGCCCCCACGTGACCGCTGAGGCCCAATCACAGGCCTCAGCAGCGACGTCGGAAAAGGGCCTGAAGACGCTGAAGACGGCAGGATGGAGCGAGGATGATAAGGAAAGGTAAGGCAAGGTGTATGAGTGTTTGTTATTTTTAATCACCTTCCCTGGGCCTCCGACTATTATACTCTGGGGTCTCAGCGGCCTAAGGGAAGGGACCTGGGACGTCACAGCCAGTGAGGACTTCCGGCAAAAAGAAGACAGCGGAGCTGCAGGACCGAACCGTGCTGGGAGGACACCAGAGCACCGGAGACAGGTGAGTATGTTTAGTATGTTTTGTTTTGTTTTTTTTGGGTGGGGGGGTAGGGGGGATTCACCTCCCCCAGACTAATTATAAAAAAGAAAAAAATTTTTACTGGACAACCTCTTTAAAGTGTGGTGCATTAGGGAGCCCTGGGGGGTTATATTAAGGGGTTGTCCAGGCATAATTTGTCATGGCTTATCCTCAGGATAGGCCATAGATACCTGGTCTATAGGGGGCTGACTACGGACAGATCAGCTGTACGGAGCCACTTCTGATGCCCGTCCTGTACACAATACAGGGCCAAAAGCAGAAAGTTCTGTCCACTGTATAGGGGCTGGGCACCTTCACTGCATCTCAGTACTTATTGAAGTCAGTAGGAGCTGAGCTGCAGTGAAGGCGCCGGGCTGCTATACAGCGGATGGAGCTTTCTGCTTTCGGCCCTGTGTTGTGTACAGAACGGGCGCCGGAAGTGGCTCCGAACAGCTGATGGGGTAGTGTGTCAGCCCCCTACAGATCAGGTATTTATGGCCTATCCTGAGCATAGGCCATAAAAAAGATTAACCCTAGACAACCCCTTTAATATGCATCACACAGTTTAATGTCCCTCCCCCCACAGGATGTCAGCCTCCATCACTGCCCCCACACAATATAATGACCCCATCACTGTTCCCCATACAGTATGGGGAAGAGGCCACTATGTGGGGAGATCAGTGACGTGACCATAGAAAAATTTGGCCCAGACAATCCCATAAAAGAGGTTGTCCATAAACTGGAGCGACCAGTGTGGCGGCCGCCAGGGAGCTGTAAAAATAAGAAAATTAAAAAAAAAAAGCATACTCACCTGTCCCCAGCACCCCGATGTCCCCTGCTTGTGTCTGTTCGGTCTCATGGCGGCGCCTCATTTCTGGAAATCCTGTACCTAATTGGTCTTAGCACCACATGAGGTGCAGGACTCCCAGCAAGGAGTCGCCGGCATGAGACTGAACAGACACTGGCAGTGGACAACGGAGCGCCGGCGACAGGTGAGTATGCTTTTTAATTAATTTATTTTTTACTTTACAACTCCCGCCAGCCACATGGGTTGCTCCAATTCCTGGACAACCTCTTTAAAGGATTTATCCATCTTTCTAATATTGATGGCCTGTCCTTAGGATAGGCCGTCAATATTACATCTGCGATGATACAACAGCCAGGACCTCTGCAGATCAGCTTTTCCAGGACAGTGCGGCCACAGGTAAAGGAGCCACGATGTTCACTTGCCATACAAGGTGAAGCAGTAGGTTTAGGTAGTGCACATGGTATAGTGGGTGAGCAGCATGGCTCCCGACATGTTATTACCTGTAGCCGCCCTGTCTCGGTACTGCTGATCTGCAGGGGTTCTGATGGTGGGCCCCTAGAAACAATTCCACTGGTGGGCCTTAGACATCCCAGTCTGACACTGGATAGAGGGTCCTACCCACAAGGGCTTACAATCTATGAGTTTTCCCCTTACTTTTGACAACTGGTGTCAGCAAAGAGATGGATCAGGCAGCTGAATTATTTATTTATTTATTTATTTTTTTTTTTGGGGGGGGGGGGTTAAACCATCACCTAAGCAGTGCCTTTCTCTCCTTCTCCAATTGAGACTACATGAATGCTTAATCTTTGCACATGCACTTCTAAGGGGACGTTCACACTACCGTTGGGGACCGTCAGTAGTGTCCGTTGCTATTGTCCGTTACAAGATTTTAGCATCGGACACTTGCTGAACCGTCAGAAATCCGCTAAAATTTCCATTCATTTCATTGGGTTTTTATTTTGTGTCCGTTAGTGTCCGTTTACACCAAATCCGTCAGAAGTCCGTTATTTTTTCACAGACAAAAAATCCTACATGCAGGACTTTTTGTCCGTTTGTAAAAAACGGATTCTTGACGGACAGCAAGTGTCCGTTATTTTTTTAACATTGAAGTCTATGGGTAACGGACTTATAACGGATAGCCATCAGTTACTGTCTGTTATTTTATGTCCGTTTTTTTTCCTGCGCATGCTCAGAAAGCAGAAATAAAAACAAAAAACGGACAGTGTTAAAAAAACGGACACTAACTGATGCTAACTGATGCTAATGCGTCCGTTTTTTTTTTTAACTAATCCATTAATTGGATCAGTTAAAAAAACGGACACATTAACATCAGTTACTGTCCGTTAATGTCTGTTATGATAGGTGTCCGTTTTTTTTTTGTTTTTCTTTTTTTAATGGACACTATCAGAATGGACATCAATGGTAGTGTGAACTCTGCCTAACCCTACCTGCCCCCTATTACAAGGTAGGATGCATAATATGGATAAGAGAATGGAATGAAAAGTTGCTTCTGCTCTACTTCTGTGGGTCTTTATAATGAAAAGCTAATGGAGAGAAAGACGCAGAATTCCCAATTAAGTAAAATGTATATGCAGTATTTGGCTGACCTTGTTACCTTAACTAAACAATATCAAATATATAGTATAGAGTAGAAATAAAGGGTTTAGTAGAAAGAGACAATATGATTCCAAGCCCCTGTTTGTAATCTTATACTTCCGGTTCCTTTATGTCCAAATGCCTTTGATACTTGATCTTCTTTTAAGGCAGATCAATGAGATGACACAATGTACTTGTTAAAGTGGAAAAAAAAATTCCATTGTGTTATTAAAGATGTTGGCTGTGTCTGCCGTGCTCTGTCAGTGATTTATACTTGGTGAGCTTAGGATAGAGGAAATAGACTTCTTTTGACATTGTGCTTTCATTGTAGCGTACTGTCCTGGAAGGTCGGCATGGTCTCACATGCTCATTCCGAGCTTATTGAGGGAACATATTGTATCCCTTGCAGAGAACTGAGATGAAGCTACTGTGCGATTTCTTTTTTTGTGACCCTGAATGCTGTCCAAGGGCGAATGAGAAGGCCAGTCACTGAAATTACATATCCCTGATCTCAAACCAAATAGTAGAAGATCCAGAATCACTGGCAGACTATTTACATTTTGGCATTGTGTGCCGCTTCACGTTCCCTTCAGGTTGTAATCAATAGTTTTGTTGATATATGCACCTGAAATATTAATATTTATCTTCAAAGGGAACAGTAAAGCTTTCGGATAGAGGGCACATTTTTATGCCAAGACACTCCTTTCATTAAAGAGGTTATGTCTGATAGATAATTTGTTCAAATATGTTCCCCGAATAAATTACATTGACTGCGCTCAAAAGCTGGAATAAATGCATTTATAGGGGACCCATAACAAGGTGCGCTGACCTATTTTACTTGCTTTGTATGCAGACAATTATGCATAACTACTGAAACTCCTATTTGTTGAGATCCCATGCAGCTGCTTCTATGTCCCCTTTATGAAATTTGTTTTTTTTCATTCAGCAAGGGAAGTGTGTCAGTTATCAAATGGGAACAGAGACAGGAAAAAATACTGCAATTACATTTCTATGGGCCCATATACAAGTCCGTAATCTTCAGGCCATAAAAGGGGTCCACAAATTATAAAGCATGTCCTATATTTGTCCGCATTTGCAGCACAGACAAGTGTGGGGAATCTATACAAGTAATTTTGCAGATCTGTAATTGACATACTGACATATATGAAAGACTGACATGTTTTAAGCGGATTGCTGATCACTAATATGTGGACAGCAAAACCACTAGGGTCATGTGCATGTAGCCTGAGGCTAAGGCCCCATGTTGCGGAAACGCAATAAAGTGAATGAGATTCTGGGTAATACCATCCACACATTGTGGGAAAAAAACACTGCTGAAAAGCTGCATTTTCAAAAACGCTTGGATTTATGAAAAACGCAGGATGTCAATTTTAGCAGCGTAAACACTAGCGTTTTTGCTATAGATTTAACATTATTGCCAGCACTGATCGTGGGCATTAAGGTCCCTGGGGCCTCTGTCACAACTTCTGCTGGCTGTTGCCATGATAGCCTGGAGCCTATTGAAGGCTCCAAGGCTTGGCTGGCATATACTTCTATTACAGGCCGCTCTATGCAGCCTGTAATAGAAGAAGCTGTATTTTGCAATGCATTAGCATTGTAATGCATTGTATTAGTGATCAAACCCCCTGGGGTTCAAGACCCCTTGGGGGTCTAATATATACAGTATAAAAAAAAAAAAAAAATTAGAAAGAATTAAAAATTCGAATCATCCTCTGTTTCCCTAGAATACATATACAAGTAAAAAATGAATGTGAAGCACATACACATTAGGTATCCCTGTGTCTGCCCGGTCTACAAACTTATAAAAATATTTTTCCCTTATGGTGAATGCCAAAAAAAAAAAAATCAAAAATGCTGAACAGCCATTTTTTTTTCTGTTTTGCCTTTGATAAAATTTTCAATAAAAAGTGATCAAAGCACATATGGCCTCACTGTACACAGAAATATAAAAAGTTACGCGTGTCAGAATATGGCATTTCAAAGAAAAAAAAATTTTTTGGCAAAGTTTTGGATTTTTTTTATTTTTTTTCAAATAAATTTTTATTAAAGTTTTACAAAGGAAAAACATACATGAGTGTGAAGAAACACACATTATATACCAGAAAACAGTAAATCTTGTAACGCGATATGTAAGATATAAGGTATAGACTAAGGCGTTATGCAGAATGCCGCAATGACACAGTAAAATAACATAACAAAATAACAGTCCCAGAAAAGGGGAAAGGAGGGAACACCGGGAAGAAGGGGGAGGGAAGGGACCAACCAACTAGGGCCAGTGAAATTAGTGACAAACACAATGTGGATAACAGCAATTGATAATAATAATAATAATAAAAAATGTAGTAGTAGCTGCATTGTTGAAGATTAGAGAAAGTTAGGAGTAGGGAAGAGGGTGGTGGGGCAGCCAAGATGACCACCAAGCGCAGAAGTCTCCAAGCTTACCCTTCTCACAAGCAAGCATACAATTAGTAGAAATAATAGACAGAAGTTCAGCTAGGAACGGGATGTAAGATGATTTACAACGTTGGGCAATTAATAACCGGGCTGCATGGAAAAAGTGACAAACCAAAGACCAAAAAGGGCGAGCGATGTTGTGAATCCCGAGTAAGAGAAGAGCCAGAGGAGCAAACAGTGTGATCTTGTAGTGTATGTAACCGCTGAGTACATTGAGAGTGGCGTGCCAGAATGAAACAATGTGTGGGCAGCTCCAAAAAACATGGAAAAGGGAACCAATTTGTCCACAACCTCTCCAACAAAAGGGTGAAGACACTGGGTAAATTTTTGAGAGTCTCAATGGGGTATAGTAGCATCTCAAGAGAAGTTTGCGGTATTGTTCCCAATGAGAGGCACAAGCAGTCGACTTATGAGCCCAGGTTAAGGCACCGTTTCACTCTGCCATGCCAAAACTTTGAAAAAGGAGGAGGTTTAACCAAGTGGAGGTCATTGGCTATTAGGAGGTATAAAGATTTTACACCTTTAGATTTTGAGGCTAAAGGGCTTTGTAAGAAATCCCCTAAGACAGCAGGGATGGAGGAAGTGGTAGAGGGAGTGGAAGATAATAAGAAATCCCTAACTTGAAGGTATCTGAACAGCTCCCGGGGAGGCAGTGAGAATTTGGTCTGAAGTTGTGGAAATGAAAGGATGGATTGGTTGTGGAACAGGTCTAAAATGTGTATGATTCCGCAAGCGATCCATGATAAGGAAATATGGGGTATGTGGAGTCTCAGAGCCTGCATGGGGATTGTAATATTTATCTTGGGAAGCGAGAAATGATGTGTGGAGGAGCACCCCACCCTCCAAGCCTCAAGAGAGGCCTGAACAGAAGGGGGGACTAGGGTTGAGGATAGAATCGATGCAGGAGGACACAACAAGAATGCTTTCATGTCGGGGATATGAGCCACCCGAGCCTCCAGTGCCGGCCAGAGTTTATCATGGGAATCGTTCCACCAATAGTTTAAGTAGCTGAGAAGAAAAGCTAAATGATAATGATAAAGGTTGGGAAAGCCCATACCCCCATGACTGGAAAGTTTCGTCATGGTAGAGAAGGAAACACGTGGTCTCATTCGCTGCCAAGTGAACGTGTTCATTTGCCTGTGAAGAGCTGAAACGGTGCTTGCAGGAATGGGGATTGACAATGTTCTTAGAAAATATAAAATGCGTGGGAGAATAAGCATCTGATAAAGAACTATTCTGCCCATCCAGGAGTGCTCAAATTTAGACAACCTATTTAGTTCAGTTTGAATGGAAGAAATGAAAGAGTAAAAATTGGCTGCAACCAGAGATTTAACCAATGGTGTCAAGTTAATACCCAAATAGGGAATAGATGTGGTACTCCATTGAAAGGGAAATTGACCACTCAAAGATTGGCGGGATTGAGGAGAAATGTGGATACCTAAAAGTTGGGACTTAGTTTCATTTATCTTATAGTAAGAAATTCGACCAAAAGTATTCAGAACATCCATCACTACCGGAAGAGATTCAAGGGGACGGGTTAGTGTAAGAATCACGTCGTCTGCAAATAGGTTCAATTTGTGAGAGTGTTGTCCATCATAGAGCCCATGGATCCCCTGGTGTGCTCTAATGCTTTCAGCCAGAGGTTCCATGACTATGGAAAAGATAAGGGGAGAAAGAGGGCACCCCTGGCGAGTACCGTTTGTTATTTGAAACAGTTCAGAAAAGACACCATTAACTAAGACAGAGGCTGAGGGGACCTTGTAGAGGGCAGATATTGCTGAAAAAATGGGCCCAGAGAAGCCAAGCCTCCGGAGGGCCTCAAAGGCATCACCCCAATGCACCCTGTTAAACGCCTTCTCCGCATCCAAAGATAGGAGCAGAGAAACCTCCGCTTGGACTCAGCAAAAGCAATCAAGTCAATTAATCTTCTTGTGCCATCAGGGGCCTGGCGGCCTTTAGTGAAGCCTACCTAATCTCTGCCAATAATACTAGGGAGAATGGCGAGTAGTCTATTAGCCAACGTTTTTGCATAAAGTTTTACATCAGAATTAAGAAGGAAAGATGGGGCAAAAGTTCCCTGGGCAGGTGGGATCTTTCCCTGGTTTAGGTAATGTTAGTTGCTTTAAGCATTTCGGGAGGGAATTGACCCGAGGACATTGTTAGATTACACATATTAACAAGGTGTGGGAGCAGCTGGGATTTAAATAAACGGTAATATTCATTCGAGTAGCCGTCAGGACCCGGGGATTTGCCTAACTTAAGAGAAGAGATCGTTTTCTCTAGTTCTGGGGCTGTGAATGGCTTGTTTAATGCTAGTAATTGATCAGGGGAAAGGGAAGGAAGTTACAAAGAGTGTCAGAAGTTTTTGATAAGTTCAGTAGAGGGTTGGGGAGTAGTGGGGTCCGTATTCAAGTTGTAAAGTTTTTGATAATAATGACTAAATTCATCAGCGATAGCTTGGGGAGATCGAATTTTAGCGCCCGAAGGATGAGATATAAGAAAAGGGAGCTTCAACATAGCTTGTGGGGTCTTACCTCTACTGGCCATAAGCTTACTAGCTTTGTTATAAGATTTATAGTAGGATAAGCGCATCCTTCTGGTCTGTCGTTCGAAATCTTGGATGAGGAGGCGTCTAAGGTCGTATCTGGCATCACGGAGCGCAGTTTGAAGGGCCAGAGTGGGGTTGCATTTATGTTGCCGTTCTAGTGACGCTATTTTTTCCATGGCAAGCTGTGTGGAGCGAAGTTTTTGTTTCTTGATTCTAGCTGCATGTTGTATGAGAAGGCCTCGAGTATAAGCTTTATGGGAATTCCATAGGGAGAAAGCATCCCTCGCTGTGGGGGCATTAATAGCGAAGAATTCCTTAAGGCTAGAGGAGACAGAATCTTTAACTGAGCTCAGAGACATGACATAGACATTGTTACGCCAGCAGTACGTGTTGCGGGGATAAGCAGGGGTTTGTACGGTCATCTCTCAGTACACTGAGAGATGTCAAGGAGGAGCCATTTAGTACTCAAAAACATGTCGATCCTAGTGTATGTTTGGTGACTGGCAGAATAGAATGTAAAGTCTTTTTCGGATGCATGTAAACATCGCCAGACATCATGAAGATCTTCCTAGACAAGCCAGGTATCCAATTATGGGGGGGGGGGGGGTCTGTTATCCTTGTAAGTGGTATCAACAGAGATGTCATGAATTATATTAAAATCTCCACACATTATACACTTGCCTTGGATTTTGTTTCTGAGTTTTTTACCCAAGATGTTTAAAAAGGCCACCTGAGAAGAATTTGGGCAATAAACATTAACTATGGTAAAAGTAACATTATTAAGAGAGCAGATTAGAGCTATAAATCTCCCTTTATGATCTATAATAGAGTCGATGAGGTGGAATGTAACGGTGTTTCTAAGAGCAATAATGACACCAGCTTTCTTTTTGTCGGCATTAGAGAAATAAACATGAGGGTAGGCTTTATGAGAGAATTTAGGAGGAGACTGTTTCTTAAAATGTGATTCTTGTATACATAACACATCAGCATTGGAGTTGACCGCCTCTTTCCATATCAGTGATCTTTTATAGGGACTGTTAAGACCCTTGACATTCATGGAAATAAAGTTAATGGCCATGGAAAACCCAATAGAGACTCTTCTGAGATGTGACAGGCACACAAGAGCTGAGAGAGTCATACAACATTGCAGCAAAATCTACGTACCAGAGGAAGTTGATCCAGAGGAAAAACAAGGGTTGGGTAATCGGTATAAAAATCGGTAAGAACAAATCAACAAAGGTGAAACAGAATATTAACATACTGAGCAGTAAAGGATACTGCGCAAACTCGGGGTGCAGTTTGCAAAATAAAGGACATAAAAACGTCCGCTATTTCGTAGCTATATAATGTCCTCAGGTGATTTCAGAGACTTGGTTCCAGATAGGTTTCATCTTAGATGGGGAGATGATTTTTCGGGTCTGGGCTTGAGGAGAGGGTGATTCTAAACCCCATAGTTGAAGAAGTTTTGCCCCTTGATCCAGAGAAGAGAAAATATGAGATGTTCCATTTCGAAACACAATCACTTTCACTGGGAAGCCCCACTTGTAAGGTATAGAGTGGTGACAGAGTGTTTGAGTAATAGGTGCTAACTTCTTCCGTGCTGCTATGGTCACTTGAGACAGGTCAGTGAATAGTTTGATATTCTGAAAAGGAGCAGGGAACTTAGGCATTCTTCTGGAAGCTGACATAAGCTGTTCTTTCACATGGAAGAAATGGATTCGAGCAATAGCATCTCGAGGGACATAGTCAGGAAGACTTTTCGGTTTGGGAAGCCTGTGAGCACAGTCCAGAATTAGATCTTGATCTGTACAATGAGGTAAGACCGCTTTAATGAGTGTTTGGAGAAATTGTGGCAGGTCGGAAGATGAAACAGATTCCGGGATACCATGAAATTTCACATTATTCCTGCGGTTTCTATCTTTGATATCTGCCAGTTTTACTTTCATAGCCTCCACCTCCTCCTCCAGATCATTATGGGCATCGACCAGGGAATTGTGAGCACCAGCAAATTCACCCATCTTAGTTTCGATGTGATCTATGCGTTCACCAAGTGAGTCTATTGTAGAGGACACATTGGAAATAACTTTGGTAATATCTCTTTGAATGGTACTGTGAAGGGCTAACATAATGTCCTTCAAGAAGGATTCCGACACTGCTTGGTTTCCGGAAAAAGGTTTTAAGAGTATCCGGAGTGTCAGGGGAGGGTCTTGGAGGAAAAATCAAATGTCACTGCCACAGGCTGTGATCGAGGTCGGTTGCCATCTGGGGTTGAGGAAGCACCCCTTTTGTTTGTATGCTCCAACTGGGGTGGAGGAGAAGATGATGTGAAGTTGGAGGAGGAGCCTTCCGGGTCGGACTGAGGTTGAACGCCAGAGAAATCCGACAATTGGAGTGCAACAGCTGGAGAACGGGTCTTGTCATCAGCCTGTATAGTGGGTGGAGTGTTGAAGAAATCAGTGAGTTTTTTGGGTGGAACTTTCTTCGCCCCTACGAACAATTGTGCCAAAATTTAGAGGAATGGAATAGTTGAAGGAACCGTCTCCAAAGTTGAGGATTGCAGATTGCTGCTAATAGTGGGACGTATTTTCAGTTAGACAGCGGACATCAGGACACTAAGCCAGGCATCACCTGGCTCAGGGGAGTATGTCTTCCACCGTGGAGGACAGCTGAAGAACTCCGTAGATGTGTAGCGTAGCAGACCTATGGACGCGACTTGCAGGCAATCAAGAGGGAGGTGGGGAGCCCCCTGATGGATGTGGAGGGGTTCCGCACTCCCCCTCTTGAGACATTACCCAGAAAGTGGACAGTTCAGAGGCCAGCAGGGACAAAATCTCAGTCCTGAGGAGCAATGGAGGGCCAGGAGCTAGGAGACCCAAATCAGTGAGTTTTGTGAAGCAAGAACTTGGTGTAGGTAAGTTGGAAAGCAGATACTAGAAGTGATAGGTCTTTGGAGTAGCAGCAGCGGGCCCCTGTCCTATCGAGCGTCCAGGGCAGATACAGTGGAGTATATGTTGCAGCTGGTAGACTAATACCCAAGGGGGAGTTGTAGGGGTCCAGCCCCTACCCCCCAAGGTCTACTGAGCCAAAGTAAGCACCCTAAGAAGCAACAGAGTATCGGAAGCTAGGAGACCGTAAGTATTGAGTTTTGTAGAGCAGGAACCTAATTTGGGTGAACTGCAAAGTAGATGCTAGTGGATGAATCTTGAAGTAACAGCAGGCTGAGAAGAAGGCGCCGTGGGTGAGGAGGAGGACACCTAAGATGGCAGACACTGCCCCAGGGGCATAGAGGATTACCTCCAGTTACAGGGTAGGGGGACCTTGAGGAGCACTGCTGTCTGCAGCACCAAGCCTGCGGTGAGTGAGGAGAAGCAGGAGGTGTATTCGAAGAGGATCTGTGCTGCGAGATGAGAGTTATGTAGTCTCAGCGAGGTCTGTGCCGCATCGACGGCTGAACCGCTCGTCCAGGGTGTTCCCGGAAGCAGTGGGTGAGGCGTAGGCAAGACCAGGTAAGTATCCTACCTCGAGTCCTGGAGTCTCCAGTTAGCACTATCAGCGCAAGGCCAGCGGGGTTCCCGACGGTAGGCTAGGTAGCGGGCAAGGCTGAGGGTCGAGGCGGGAGCAGGATAAAGATGGCGGATGGTCCTACAAAGGTTTGGATTTTTAAAGGGGTTAAAATGTAAATAAAGCTATATAAATTTGGTATCCCCGGAATCGTACCAAAACATAGAATACAAGTGACATGTCATTTTGGTTGCACAGTGCACACTGTAAAAATAAAGCCCGTAAGAATGTCGCACAAATGCACTTTTTTTTTTCCAATTCCACCCCGTTCTGAATTTTTTTCCAGCTTCCCAGTATATTATACAAAATATGAAATTGTACCTTTATGAAAAACAATTTCTCCCGCAAACATTAAGCCCTCATATGGCTCTGTAAATGCAAAAATATAAAAGTTATGGGGTTTGGAAGACAGGGAGTCAAAAACAAAAATCGAAAATCCAAATATGCCTTTCGTCAGGAGGTGTTAATAATGAAAGGAAAAAAAAAACAGAAAAATGCAGTTGGAGTTGTCTAGAAGTAACATATTGATAGTCTATCTTTAGATTAAATCATCCATATCTGATGAGTGGGAGTCCATCACAAAGGGCCTCCACAGATCAGCTGCTTGATGTGGCCGCAGCACTTGGGTAAATGCGTCTTCTGCTCCACAGACCATGTGACATCACATTAATTTGTGAAGTGGCGTGTTTGCAACTCAATCCCATTCAAGTGATTCTGCCTTAGTTGCAATGTGAAGCACAGCTCCTATATAATGTATGATGCTGTGCTTGGTATTCAGTAAAGTATCCAAGCACTCATCTGGCCCCTATTGATCAGATATTCAGGACCTATCCTAAGGATTCTCTGGTCAGAGGTGTAACTTGGAGCTCCTAGGTCCCCATGCAAAATCTGTAATGATGCCCTTTACCTACCTTGGTATTTTTTGTGTTGGGGAACTTTTGGGGCCCCCTCTGGGTCTAGGACCTGGTAGCAACTGCTACCTCTGAACACCTATGCCCCTCTCTCTGGCCCAATAGAAAGGTGATCTATTCATTCCTATGATGCTTACATCGAGGGCAAGAAACTGACTTTTCTTATTCGTGCAAAGGATTTCTTATTTTGTGCACCTATTTTCATGACTTTTACACAAGGTTCGTCACTTAGATCTTGATAGGAAAAGTGGGTATGGTTTATCTGGGGTCACATGTAACAAAGCATTTATATTGCGTGCCTTTTTTCCCCACGAACCGGAAATTAAATGATTATACTTTTCCGACCTCCTGGGTGAGATCACACGTGCTGGGGTGTGCCAACGTCATCCCGATTTAACACAAGCATGCCCCTTCTCCTATTGTTAAATTGTTTAGCTTTGTTATTTTGTAATGTCTAATTTTGCTTGCATCCCCACCCACTGAATTGTAAAGTGCTGCAGAATATGTTGATGTAATGTCAATAAAGATTATTATATCTTTTATGTCTCATCGTCATCAGTGAAACATTTTGTGCTATTTGGAATTTTCCCTTTAAATGGAATTTTTGACTAGCAGAGGATGTTCTTTGGCTGGTTTGAAATATTGACATCCTCCTTCTCCGTCTCCAGTGATGCATTTATTGGAATTTCCATACATTTCAGAAAGATTTAGCTATTTTCCTGGATATCAAATCTGCACAAAGCACAATAAATACTTCTGCTGATTATGGGACCTCATCAAAGAATAAACAGGATTTCATGAAAAAACATGAAGTCAGTTGCCGAGGAACAGTAATGTAGTCAGAGCCGCGTCTTTGAATATATACATCTAAACAACAGAAAAAAATGGTTCTTTAGATATTCTATGATCATGTAGAGTAAAACATATTCTTTTCCACTATAAGTCTCATTTAGAATCTATACTGTATGGACCGGCAGGAGTCTGTTCATCTTCAAAACATCATGGCAACTCATCAACATGCATAAAAAACTTACTTTCAGCTGCAAAGAAAAATAGACTTAGCCAATGACAAAAGATATCTGATGTTTGAGTTATGTATTATGTTATTCTGCTTTTGTAGACTTTACAGAAAGAAAATATACTGGGTGTATGATAAGATTGAAGAAGGTTTCAGGATATCAAAAGTTCTTTGTCTCATATATGGTCTACAAAAGGACTATGTAGATTAGTTAGGGCTCATGCATGTGGTCCATCTGTGTGAAGTGACCCTATGACAGGGGTAGGCAACCTTCAGCACTCGAGCTGTTGTGAAACTACAACTCCCAGGACTCATACTGGCTCTGCTGTTCTTGGAACTCACATAGAAACTGGAGTGCTGAAGGTTTCCTACCATTGTAGTATTGAGCTGCACAACCTCTGTGTGCTGCTGTAGAAGTTACTATATGTACAGTGGGGAAAAAAAAGTATTTAGTCAGCCACCAATTGTGCAAGTTCTCCCACTTAAAAAGATGAGAGAGGCCTGTAATTGTCATCATAGGTAGACCTCAGCTATGAGAGACAAAATGAGAAAACATATATAGAAAATCACATTGTCTGATTTTTTAAGAATTTATTTGCAAATTATGGTGGAAAATAAGTATTTGGTCAATAAGAAAAGTTCATCTCAATACTTTGTTATATATCCTTTGTTGGCAATGACAGAGGTCAAACGTTTTCTGTAAGTCTTCACAAGGTTGGCACACACTGTTGCTGGTATGTTGGCCCATTCCTCCATGCAGATCTCCTCTAGAGCAGGGATGTTTTGGGGCTGTCGCTGGGAAACACGGACTTTCAACTCCCTCCAAAGGTTTTCTATGGGGTTGAGATCTGGAGACTGGCTAGGCCACTCCAGGACCTTGAAATGCTTCTTACGAAGCCACTCCTTCGTTGCCCTGGCGGTGTGCTTGGGATCATTGTCATGCTGAAAGACCCAGCCACATTTCATCTTCAATGCCCTTGCTGATGGAATGAGGTTTGCACTCAAAATCTTACGATACATGGCCCCATTCATTCTTTTATGTACATGGATCAGTCGTCCTGGTCCCTGTGCAGAGAAACAGCCCTAAAGAATGATGTTGCCACCCCCATGCTTCACAGTAGGTATGGTGTTCTTTGGATGCAACTCAGCATTCACTCTCCTCCAAACACGACGAGTTGTGTTTCTACCAAACAGTTCTACTTTGGTTTCATCTGACCATATGACATTCTCCCAATACTCTTCTGAAACATCCAAATGCTCTCTAGCAAACTTCAGACGGGCCCGGATATGTATTGGCTTAAGCAGGGCGACACGTTTGGAACTGCAGGATCCGAGTCCCTGGCGGCGTAGTGTGTTACTGACGGTAGCCTTTGTTACGTTAGTCCCAGCTTTCTGCAGGTCATTCACTAGGTCCCCCCGTGTGGTTCTGGGATTTTTGCTCACCATTCTTGTGATCATTTTGACCCCACGTGGTGAGATCTTGCGTGGAGCCCCTGATCCAGGGAGATTATCACTGGTCTTGTATGTCTTCTATTTTCTAATTATTGCTCCCACAATTGATTTCTTCACACCAAGCTGCTTGCCTATTGCAGATTCAGTTCTTCCCAGCCTGGTGCAGGTCTACAATTCTGTTTCCGGTGTCCTTCCACAGCTCTTTGGTCTTCCCCATAGTGGAGTTTGGAGTGTGACTGTTTGAGGTTGTGGACAGGTGTCTTTTATACTGATAACAATGTCAAACAGGAGCCATTACTACAGGTAATGAGTGGAGGACAGAGGAGCCTCTTAAAGAAGAAGTTACAGGTCTGTGAGAGCCAGAAATCTTGCTTGTTTGTAGGTGACCAAATACTTATTTTCCACCATAATTTTCAAATAAATTCTTAAAAAATCAGACAATGTGATTTTCTAGATATGTTTTCTCATTTTGTCTCTCATAGTTGAGGTCTACCTATGATGTCAATGACAGGCCTCTCTTATCTTTTTAAGTGGGAGAACTTGCACAATTGGTGGCTGACTAAATACTTTTTTTCCCCACTGTATAAAAATATTCTCCTTTAGAAGAAACGCCACATTTTTTTCCCGTCAGATCTGTAAATGGAAGGCTGTATGACTGTACGCAGCCATATTATGACTTTCTTTTCTAAGAAGAGAGCTGTAATATGGCTGTGTACAGTCCTCTCAACATCCAAATGTCCAGGCTCACAGGGAAGCAAGTGGTAGGCCCTTGACTACTGGGGGCTGGTGAGCCCCATCTTCCCCAACCCCAGCAGAGTGATGTGTGACACAGTATTCTCATTGCACTACATACTAATAGGCAACATACAGTACTCACACAGTCTCTGCACCCATATAATAAGATGGGTCGAATTTAAAAAAAAACTGCCCAGTTTATAATATATAAATGTATTGGATAGCTCTAGCATGAATTCTATTGGTGAGCTGTATTCACCCCAGTCCAACACTGCAAATGTCCATGAATCACAAGTTAAATCAAAAAATATTTAAGGAGTTCTCCAAATCTCATTATTGATGGCTTATCCTTAGGATAGGTCATCATCAATATTAAATTGATGGGGTGCTGAAACTAACAGTTCGAGAAGAGTGGGGGTTTGAGAAAAAATTCCAACTGCACCACAATCTATGGAGAGGAGCCTATTAAAGAATATAAAGCATTAGATTTGGTGGAGGTGGTGAAAGGCCCTCTTAAGTATTAAATACCTTTAGGCAGCCACTTCTCCACTGAATCCAACAATGTGTTTAATTTTTAGGTAGCTGGTCCCATTGCAGAGATTTCAGTGCAGTTTTTTCAGCTACCAATATTACTGTAGTGTCAAGTTAGCAGTTGCTGGGCATTGGAGAACACCCCCTTGCAAGAACACTTGTACTGTCTTCTGTAGCCAAGGGAGTGTTCTCCATAGCCCAGAGACTATCCTTTTGACAGTACAATTATATTGTTAGCTGAATTAATGGCATCAGTACCTCTGAAAATTGAGCTAATTTTCTCAATTCACTGCTCAGTCCCATCTTCACTGAAGACAGACTGCAGTTCATAGAAGTCTATGGAGAGGAGAGGAAGAGGAGTGAGTAAACAGCAGAGACACAGACGTGTTTTAGCAATATATATGGCTCAGTCCTGCTAATTCTGCTGGAAAATGCTTTAAAACTGCTTACTGTTATCTGAGGCAGCTCCTCCCCTGTGTCTGTTTCTCTGTCACTGGGCTCCTCCTCTTCCTCCCCCCTTCCTGCTCCATAAACGTTTATGATCTATGTGTGAGCTTCACAACAATTACTCTTTAAAGGGGTTGTCTGGATCAAATCTATTTTTCATTCTGATGACCTGTCTACAGCATAGGTTATCAGTATGTGATTTGTGGGAATCCGACACCCAGACCCCACACAGATCACCTGTTTCGGTAGTGTGTGGGGACGGGAAGCTATAGCAGTGGACAGGGAGCATGTGCAGGCATGTTCACCATCCACTGATATAGCTTCTGATGGGTAGTCCCCTACATATCAGATACTGAAGACCTATCATGGGATATGAAAAATAAATTTGGGGCCAGACAACCCCTTTAAGTGGTTTGAGGACATGAAAGGTCCTCTTTTAGCAATTTTGAATGAATCTATGTTACCAGGAGTAACTTTATTTGGGGTCATGGAAAGCTACAAAACAGATGTCACTTCTGACATTTGCACCGTAGTTGGTGTCTCTGTGCAACTGGAATGCCACCAGGTTTCTATTTTAACCAAATGCCCAGCAGGACCAAAAGTTGCTGATGTAAGAAAAAACACAAAAAGGCATTTTACTAGTACATGTATATTACAAAATGCCTTTATGCTCTGCATCATGGGCATAGAGTTATTAAAAAGAAATCTTTTCAGTAAGACATAGTGACACACCGGGATTTTGCGCCCATTCCTTACTAATTCTCACCTAGTTAATTTGGCCCTCTGAGTCCTTTGAATTTGACTTGCCTGCCCTACATAGATAGGGACACCGCTACTGGGGATGTACTAGTCTACAACAACAGTAGGTAAGCACATTAATTAGACGCGGCCAGAACACCAGAACATTTTCCTGTTGCTTTTTACGCTATCCACTTTCTCTTAATTAAGAAGAAAATAAAGCATCGCACTGTCAGATTCCAGCCCTTACACTGACCTCTTTTATTTCCTTTCTTTGATATTTGCTTTGATATTTGAATTGCCAGTATCCAGGACGTAATTGTCCTCTATAATTATGTTTGCACCATTTGGCCCATTTTTATCATTTTTTATTTAAGGAATATTTCTGGTAAGCAAACTCCTAATGTGATGACACCGATCAGAATTCTTCATTCTTACTTCTCGCTAAAATCATCCAGCAGCGCACAAACACACAGGCATGATTAATTTGACCCCTTAAGGACACATTTCTTTTGGCCTTGTTTTTTATTTTTTTGTTGACTATGCTGTGAGATACATTTTGTATAATTTTCCAATACACAAATATTAGCATAGAATTTATATTATTTTCTATTATTTATGAGGTCTTATTCACATGTCAATGTTTTGGTCAATATTTTGCATCAATGTTTGTAAATTGAAACCATGGATGGAGATTGTCAGACTCTTGTGGCAGCTGCTTATCTCCCAAAGAACAAATAGTTTGGAGACTTGAAAGCCAACTGTCCAGTTTTTACTTTCCTCAACTTCTGCCATTAGGGGAGGATGGGAGGCCCCCATACACATTAGATAGTTGGCTGAGCCCACTGGAAATGGCAAGTTCGACCGATGCACATCTAATATGTATGGTCAACTGAAAGCATTCCTAACCTTTAAAAAAAAACCTCCATAAATCAGTGGTACTGTGTACACTTAGGGAATAACACTTGTTCAGGACACTATATGACTTACGTATATTCTGCATTATTTAGCATTTTTCCTTTCTGTAGGATCTCTCTGTAGTTTGCATTTCTCACTGAGCCGATAGATAGTGACTATCTGCCACAGTAAGTAGAACATAATCTGCCTCATAACTGTCTTTCTCTCCCTCAGAAACAGCCCCAGGATCCTGCAGGACATATACAGAGAAGTACTGATAGGTACTGATGTGAATAAAGTACTTTGGCTGTGATAAAAATCTCATATATAGCACCTGTATCAGATTAAAGCTGGCCATACATTGTAAACTTTCATCTATCAAAATGGCTGATTTAGCCAACACTCGGTTCTAAAAATACAGCAAATGTCTGTTTGTGATTGCCAATTGCAGACTTTTTCTGCAAAAAAATACGTTAGATAGAGCTCTCTCCTTGTACTCACTCCTCCTCTCTTTATAGACTTCTATAGACATGTATAATATGAGTTATATGATCCGCAGCCAGTCTTGAGTTAGATATAGCGGAATTTTCAGAGTGAAAGTCATTTTAGCACAGAGGGGTATCAGGGAAACTGCTGATAAGGGGAGAAGGAAGCACACAGAGAACATAGCTGTCTGCTTCCTGCTCCATTCTCTGTGTGTCAGCAAACGCAAACACCTCATTGGTGGGATTGCCAGGTGTTGAACCTATCCTATTTATCTGATATTGATGACCTATCCTTAGCCTGGAAAACCCCTTTAAGTTCTATCCACATTGGGCCATACTATACTGTATCAATAACTGATGCTGAACTTTTCTGAACAAAAGAGGTTTTCACTTTGTAAATGAATTACAAGGACACAGTAATAAAAAATAACAAACACTGGCAAAACGCTTATAGACCCTATTATTTGCATAATATCCCTTCTCAAATATATTAGCTTTTTTAACTGTAATTCAGCATATGTTGTACCTATATCATTTACAGTGCAGGTTCATTGCCTCCATTATATTTATTAGTTAAACCTCAATATATTTATTAATAGTTTCCTGAAAAGATCATTCACTGAACTGGAACCAGTAAAAACCTAAACACTACTGGTGAACCGCAGGAAATGTTAATGAGCTACATTTAGATGCATGCATTATAGTAATTTCATACCTGGACCATTGGTGAACCATGCAAAGCAGTAATTCAGCATATTAATTACACATCAATGAAGAAATAAAGCTGCAATTAAAATGGCTGATTAGAATTCCACTTCAGTTCTTGCTGCTGCAGATGTCATATTACTGGTTAATAAGAGGAGTTCATGAGAAAGATATATTGTAGCCACAGAGATTAACTCACAACCTTGTGCATTACAATGTGGAAGCTTTTAGGCCCAATTCACACACAACACTTAAATACTTTAAATTGTACCTCCGGTTATAAACAACTTTTCATACGTGAATAGTGCAGGTGAATATTAGAAACTTTGTAGTATACCTTATTAACCATTACAGGATCCGACCATTTTCCCTAGTTCAGGACCAGACACATTTTCAGGCTTTTTTGTACATGCGGTTTTGAGGGCTATAACATTTTTTTTTCTCTGGGTTTCCTTTAAATAATTTTTGCATTTTTTCTGTAATAAATAGGGCTTTATTTTTATGTTGTTTTATTTTCACGTTTTCCATTTATATTAATATCCAAGAAAGAGGAAGGAAAATGTCTGTTTTTCTCTTTTTTTGTTATTGTTTTTTAATAGCACAAAGTGATACAAAAATTTTTTTTTTAAATAGTTTTCCCTCTGTTATAGTAATTTTCATGTTAGGTGACACTTATAGTTGTGTCGCTGGGGGTGAGAAAAGAACATGTGATCTGGTAGTTTATTTATTTATTTATTTGTTTGTTTTTTTACATATTGTGCCCCCCATAAGGTCATAACAAACCTTTGGGGGGCATGTCAACATTGCTTTTTTTTGGCTGATTCACCAGTAACTGGGGCTGTTATTGCCACGTTAATGGCGTGCTCGCCTTCGCAAAGGCGATGGGGTCACCATTAGCCCCAGTTACAGTCGGAATGCAGCCTCCTGTCACTTACTGCTAATGTAGGTTCACACTCAGGCAGCATTCGGGCACTCTGTCCCAGATTCCACTTAAAATCGGCGGAAACCCGGTGGACCCCATTATAGTCTATGGGGTCTGCGGGTTTCCGTGTGTAACAGCTTTTTAAGTGGATAGGGTTTCCATCCTTCGGGTCCCCAAGCGGACCTGAAGGACGGAAACCCGAACGCTAGTGTAAACCTACCATAAGTTTATCTGGGTCCTCTAGTACCCAGCAGCTTATGCAGTTTCGGCCCCCTGTGGATCATATGACCAAGGAGCCATAAGTGGCGCTTCATCATGGCAGCTCCCATAGCTGTGTACTCAATAAACCATCCCTGCCTTCCCTATATGTCCAGTTTTAAGTATATAAAATTGTAATTTATATTGTAACAAACAAGGATCCTGCTGTTGTAGTTGTTATGTCAATCAAGGCAGCCAAGGAAAAACACCACCCTTCCTGTTTGCAAAGAGGTCGCAGTTTTCAGGATGGATTCGCACAGAATGAAATCCTGGATCCAGACTGGACTTGACTCCTAAGAAATGTGGGAAAACTCCTACTGTAGTGATTTTTTCCTACCCCGGTGTGACAGAAAACATCAAACCACAGCATGCGTAGGCTCTACTTTGAGAAGCATGAAAGACACTGTCCAGGAAAATGGAGCGAACTGAAAAGCAATCCTAGTAGGCAAAAGATAATCCTGAGGTGGAAGAAATAAGGCTTGAGGTTTCAGATTATATTACATGGACAGGAGGTGTCTCACAAATAGGGAGTAAGGAGATAATGCTCCTTTTTTTCTCTCTTAGGCTGTGTTCACACAGAGTTTTTTGGCAGCGGATTTTGAGGCGGAAAGTGGAGGCCCAGGGGAAGCGAGTCAAAATAACAAAGAATTATACTCAACTTATCTTACCTCTCCTGGGTATCCTTGTGGTGTTCAGAAGTCCCTCTGGTGTCCTCTTCAAGCCTTTGACTGATTCCTGTATAATGATGCTGGGTATAGCGTTATGATTTTAGCGCGCCCCACGTGACCGTTCTCGCTCCCACAGGCCTTGGCACAGCCTGTCTTCCCCAGACAGAGAACAGTATGGGAAGGGTTGACATCTTACTTGTAGAGCCCCTCCCACCTGGCTGCTAAATAACTTTATTAACAACCCACATGTCTGCAAACCAAATGATACATCCAACAATCTAGAAACTTTTGTCTTCTACCTTGCCTTCCCAGGGTGAAATACACATTTTTCTGTATCTCCAGAGACATAAACATGCTACTCCAGCAGTCACAATATACATGTGTCTCACTTACCTGGACAACAAATGGCACCAGGATGGACTGTCAGAAGAAGGCAAGCTGGTAGACGCATGGTAGAGAATACTGAGTCCTGGCATTCGTGTTGATGTTACTTTGACATGTAGATTGTTGCAGATCTAATGGTAGTGGCGTGTTTCAGTAGGGTAATGTGCCCTGCCACACTGAAAAAATAGTTCAGAAATGGTTGCCTGGCATTCCCATGTATATGCCAAGCAATGCATGTACACTGAGTGGTCAGAGAGTAGAAAGCCATGAACCCATGATCGACTCTTGAACCTTATCTCCCCTGACATCTTTTGTTTGGGAAGTGATGGGAGCCCAACATACCTACTGAATGGTCAGCTCAACATGTTGAAAGTAATGTCTATCTAATATGTATGGCCAGGTTCAAAGGATCTGCTGATAATATCTTGGTGCTAAATACCACAGGGCAACTTCAGAGATCTCATGAAGTCCATGTCAGATCAGGGTTGTTTTAGTGGCATAAAGGTAACCTAGACAGTACTACACAGGCGGTTTCGATATTATGGCTGCTTGGTGTATATATCTTTATGGATCAAATATTCTACATAGCAATGATAGTGTTTCAAATCACTAAAAGATCATTAAAATGCCACTCGTAATATAAAAATGTAAATATTACAATATGTAAATGTAAATGTTCTGCCTCAATATTATTTATTGGCAGTCACGAATTATTCTTGATGTCCATTGACTTCTTGATGTCAGATTCCTATGTAAATGTTAGTCGATGACCTCCATTTAGAAGACTGACATTTTAAGGCTTAGTTTGTATACACCATAATTATGTTTAACCTTTATCAAAGTTGCTTTATAATGCATTATCATTTTAATTTTTTCCACAGAAATGTTTCTAGAAGGTTAAGAAGTCAAAATATTGAAGGCTTTGCTCAGTGATCCTCTTTGTTGGCTTCATGAATGACAATGGTGCAACCGCGTCTCTGTTCATCTCCATCTCTATTTATACTGAGGGACAATGTATAAATGCTTTGGATTAGCATACATGAAAGTCATTTGCAAATGTTTGGTTAAACACATTCATTATTTTTCTGTAGTCTGAAGCCTAAACACTTGCTGTATTGCTGTGCTAAGACATATTAAAGGAATATGATGATTTCTGGTAAATATTCTCTGTCTATAGTTCTATAGTTGTGCACATGTAGGGGGGTGAAGGCCAACCTGTCTAGCTAACAACCTTAGTTGGATGACCATTAATGGCCATCTACTGTGTCCCTACCCAAGACAGGTTAGCGACCCCTGTTTAGCATTGTATACTTGGTGTTATCCTTGTTTTACTGAATGATGTCTGATGTGTTGTATCAATGTGATGAAGTACTGTGTTATTGCTTGCTTATGTAATGCAAGTGTTGGTTGCTGTGTTCTATTCACAGGTACAAGCAGAGAGATGGAACTGAGGTTGTACAAAGGTGTTGTACCATGGGGAGAGTTATTTGTATGTTGCATGACCCCATCCTGGCTGTGACATTACATTTAGGTTGCATCAGGGTGAGTACGTCCTATATATGGAGAGTTCTCTTGTCTTATTGGGGGAGTTTGGCCACATGTCATTCCTGTGCAGTTTATGTCATGCCTGCTGCATCACAAAGAGTCGCCTATGAGTACAGGAGTGTTGCCAGCCGCCTCCTGCAAACTCCAGGTAATTGAAGTTATTGCTGTGGAATGCTGTAATGTTCTGTATGTCAAATGATATCCTTCATTCTACAACCAAGTTCAAGTTGTTGGGTGACTCTCTCTGACATGACTACACTGCACCACCAACCACAAACCAAATATAAACCGAGGAAGCTTTGCTGAGCAGCAGAATTTAAAGGGGTTGTCTGGTGGGATAAAATATATTTTTTTAAATGGGTAGAATGATTAAAAAATAAAATACTTCTTACTCTACTGCTGCTGCAGTTTTGACTCTTGGCGAAAAAACACCAGTCCCTACTTCCTAATCCCATTTCTACACACAATAAGTGGCTGGACCTCCCTGCTAAACCAATGCTTAGCTGCAGTGGTGACCCACCTCAGTCAGTGACATAAAGCTAGGAAGTAGAGATGAACAGGGACCTGGTATGGATAGGAATGGCAGTGGTGGGGGATAAGTGAGGTGGGTAAGTTTTACATTTTTTTTCTTAACCATTTTTTTCACAATCATTCTGCCAGGTACTGTACTTTAGAAATAATCCTCTACTGCAGCAAATAAACAATATCAAGCATACAAGAACATTTACAACCATTTCCTAATCCTTCCTAAATTGTATATTGATAGACATCTGGTAAAGAGAAACTGATCACTACTGAATTGTAGTAAAAGGGATTTCTCTGGGTCATTTGCAGCATCCACCCAAGTGTGAAATGGATTATAAAAACATCCTGTTACTGCCTGATGCAAGACCTGAAATGCTACATGTACTATGTGACTTTTATATCACAGCTTCGTGTACATGAATATTCCTCTTACTGAAGCAATATTTTAAAAGGAACCTGACAGTCCTATATGCTGCCCACTCTGGGGGCAATAAAACTGCACAAAGGTATGAAGATGCCTTCAGTGACTGGGGGGGCAGTCTGTATTTCTATGCGCCCACCATTGTTAGACCCTCAGCTGCCATAGCAACCCATGATCAGAGTTGGAGTCAAAGTTGGGGTCAGGGGTCAGGAATGTAGTTCCGTCTTCAAAATTATATTTTTATTAATTAACGTATAATAATCGATTAAATGTATAGTTTGTTGCATATTTACTTTTATAGGAATTGAGAAAGATGTAGAGATTTAAATCAAATATTCATTTTGTTCTATAAACCCCTTCCCTCTGTGCGCCATATTATTACGTTGCGCCAAGCGCATAGTTAACTCTCAGTGCTGTCATAGTATGGCGGTCTTATGCTGCAGGCTCAGGAGCTGTGCATAATGCATTATATAAACAAATAAAGTAAACGGACATATTAGGTATCCCCATGTGAAAAATCTGCGTTGTAAAAAAATAGCGTTTTTTATCCATACGGTAGAAGCCATAAAAAGAATATACCGCAAAGCGCAAATGAATGTGTTTTAGCCACCTTGCCTCTATAGGTATAATAGAAGCAGAAAGTTCGCAGAGGAAACTTCTGAGGAGTTTCTGTGAAAGCGCTGTGGGGAAAAACTATGATGCGTTACCACCGCAGTTTTTCCCACAGAGCTTTTTTGCTGTGGCCCGTTACGTGGGGCCATAGACTAAAAATTTTTTTTTTTTTTTTAATTAGGCTGGGGGAAGTGAACAAAATAAGAAAAATACATACCCACCTGTCCCCAGTGCTCCGGTGTCCTCCCAGCATGGTCCGGTCCTGCTGCTCATCTGTCTTCTTTTGCGGAAGTCCTCACTGGCTGTGATGTCCCATGTCCCTTACCTTAGACCGCTGATTGGCCTCAGGGGTCACGTGACGTCCCGGATCCTTCTGATTGGCCTCAATGGTTACGTGTGGCGGGGACTTTCGCCGGAAGAAAACAACAGAGCTGCAAGTCCGGACCGAGCTGAGAGACACCGGAGAACTGGGGACAATTGAAAAAAAAAAATTAGCCTGGACAACCTCATTACTGTAATACACAGCTGTATCCCAGTAAAGATACCATAGGGTTAGCTCCTAAGCCATGCAGCATCATACAAGTACAGCAGACTGCGCACAGTACTTCCTGAAAGCCCCATATATGTGCAGTGTATTTTGGGAAGGGGTTGAAGGTACATATGCAAAAATACAACACAATGCAAAAATGGTGTGAACCTAGCTTTATTGATCCATTTACTGCATGAATAATCTCTATTATATCTGGCCATAATGTGCTATTGAACTAGAGCCCCAATTTTTCTATAGGGCCCTGTTACTTGTTATTCCCATGCAAGTCTTGTGATTTTTATCTCGGCTCATCTCTGATTTTCTGAGGTGGAAAAAGTGGCACAAGAGAAACTCCTAAATTGGATTGGTTCAGACCAATGCAAGATGGAATTTAACATCCACATTGTTTCACATGAAGAAGACTATACCTCACTACATGATATATATATATATATATATATATATATATATATATACGTATACCTATATATTCTATACTTGGGGACAGACAAGCATCTAGAAATAAGCTTCAGCCATCCAGAACAAATAAAACTTGAGTTTTTTACTTTCTTGATAATAGTTTTCCTTGCTGTATATTGCAATTCACAAATATACATGATTCACGTTTAGTGGCTTCATAAGCCTATTCATTGTCATGTTGAATGTTAGACCTCATTTAAAATTAATGCCGATCTTTTCCAGATGGATCATATTAGAAATCTACAAGGAGCCACATTATTACTGTGTGTCCTGAACACAACGTTTTTATCATCATTCTATCTAAATTGTACTGCATGACTGGGAAGACATTAATAATATAAACTTGCAAGAAGCAGATATTTCTAGCAGAAATCCACATTAATGCCTGGCAGTAAACCAGCATAAGACACATCAGCTTTATTAGGATCATAAGATACGTCGGGAGCATCTAGCTTGTTTCTTGCTTACTGTAGGTAACTTATGTTTGCAATTTCAGATATAGGGCTTATATTGCATTTCATGTGAAAAATGTATGGTGATATGTTATTGATTCTGGTGAACATGACTGGTGCATGTCTATGAGCTTCATGTATCACAGTATACAGTCATGGCCAAAAGTTTTGAGAATGATACAAATATTAATTTTTACAAAGTCTACTGCTTCAGTTTTTCTAATGGCAATTTGCATATACTCCAGAATGTTATAAAGAGTGATCAGCTTAACAGCAATTACTTGCAAAGTCAATATTTGCCTAGAAAATGAACTTTATCCCCCAAAACACATTTCAACATCATTGCAGCCCTGCCTTAAAAGGACCACCTAACATCGTTTCAGTGATTGCTCCATTAACACAGGTGTGGGTGTTGATGAGGACAGGGCTGGAGATCAATCTGTCATGATTAAGTAAGAATGACACCACTGGACACTTTAAAAGGAGGCTGGTGCTTGCCATCATTGTTTCTCTTCTGTTAAACATGGTTATCTCTAAAGAAACACGTGCAGTCATCATTGCACTGCACAAAAATGGCCTAACTGGGAAGAGTATTGCAGCTAGAAAGATTGCACCTCAGTCAACAATCTATCGCCTCATCAAGAACTTCAAGGAGAGAGGTTCCATTGGTGCCAAAAAGGCTCCAGGGCGCCCAAGAAAGACCAGCAAGCGGCAGGACCGTCTCTTAAAAGTGTTTCAGCTGCGGGATCGGGCTACCAGCAGTGCAGAGCTTGCTGAGGAATGGCAGCAGGCAGGTGTGAGTGCATCTGCACGCACTGTGAGGCGGAGACTCTTGGAGCAAGGCCTGGTCTCAAGGAGGGCAGCAAAGAAGCCACTTCTCTCCAGAAAAAACATCAGGGACAGACTGATATTCTGCAAAAGGTACAGGGAGTGGACTGCTGAGGACTGGGGTAAAGTCATTTTCTCTGATGAATCCCCTTTTCGATTGTTTGGAACATCTGGAAAACAGCTTATTCGGAGAAGAAGAGGTGAGCGCTACCACCAGTCTTGTCTCATGCCAACTGTAAAGCATCCTGAAACCATTCATGTGTGGGGTTGCTTCTCAGCCAAGGGAATCGGCTCTCTCACAGTCTTGGCTAAAAACACAGCCATGAATAAAGAATGGTACCAGAATGTCCTCCAAGAGCAACTTCTCCCAACCGTCCAAGAGCAGTTTGGCGCTCAACAATGCCTTTTCCAGCATGATGGAGCACCTTGCCATAAAGCAAAGGTGATAACTAAATGGCTCAGGGAACAAAACATAGAGATTTTGGGTCCATGGCCTGGAAACTCCCCAGATCTTAATCCCATTGAGAACTTGTGGTCAATCATCAAGAGACGGGTGGACAAACAAAAACCAACAAATTCAGACAAAATTAAAGCATTGATTCTGCAAGAATGGACTGCTATCAGTCAGGATTTGGTCCAGAAGTTGATTGAGAGCATGCCAGGGAGAATTGCAGAGGTCCCTAAGAAGAAGGGTCAACACTGCAAATATTGACTTGCTGCATTAACTCATTCTAACTGTCAATATAAGCTTCTGTTACTCATAATATGAATGCAATTCTATTTCTGTATGTGATAAAAACATCTGACAAACACACATAAAAACCAGAGGGCAGCAGATCATGTGAAAATAGAATATTTGTGTCATTCTCAAAACTTTTGGCCATGACTGTACAGTGTCGTAGATGAAAGCTTAAAGCGTACCTCCAATTACATAATCACTTTTCACATAGTACATGTGAATATAAGAAACTTTGTAATATATCTTTTTAAAGAAATCCTTCTCCACTTTAGTAGGCTACTCTGCTCTGCCTTATCTTCTCTTGGGCTGTTTAGTTGTATAAAACTCCTCTCTGTGCTCACCTTACATGTTAAAGTCTATGGAGAGGGGGGGGGAGGAAGAGGCTAGTTAAGTTACTTATTACCTCAGTGTGTGCAGTGGTAAAGCCTTATCTTGAAAAATAGTAGTGTAAAAAAGACGTAGGTGTGTCAGCTGCAGTTGTTTGTGTGTCTTTTGCAGCAGCTTATTTCTCTCCCTCCCCTCTTCATAGACTTCTATGTAAACCATTGCTCAGCCTGATAAAAGGACAAAGAAACATATTTCTTTAATAAGCTATATTACAAAGTTTCTTATATTCACCTGAACTATTCATTTATGAACGATTGTTGTATAGTTGGAGGTATGCTTTAGATCAACTAGAAGTTTATTTAGAAACCTAGAAGATGTTTAATCACCCATGAAAGTTTTCTTGATTGAGTAAAAATGTTGTTAAAGGGATTATCTACTTTTTTTTCCACAAGTGATAATCTGTAAGGAAGTTATTCAGTTCTGCTCCACTGCCACTGCAAGGCAGTTGAAGCATTGCAATGTGCACATGTATATTCACACATGGCAGAAGATTTGTTGAAAAACTGTCTTCAACTGTCCCATTCATCCTGCAGAAATCCATAAGCACGCTGCATAAACAACCCCAGTGAAATGTATGGAATGTATTTTCAAATGAAGAAATTTCTTCAACAAATGTGTGAATATGTTCTTATAAATGACAGTTTGTAGCCGTTCTCCACTATGGTTCATTCACCTTGCATACATTCAGTATATGGCCTTCTACTATGGCAAAGGGCACACATACAAAAATATAGTGACACATCTATTGACATACATACAGTATGAAAGGCCACAAAGACACAAGCACAGTCCGTACCAACAATCTTAATTTCACCAGACTGTATCTACAGTACCTGGAATTCCTGGAATAGATTTTGTTCTCTGTTAGGTATGTTCACAGGGAGGAAATACACGTCAGAAAAATCCCTGAAACCCACAGCAGAAATTTGTGTTTTTTGTCATGGATTGTAGCTTTGAGTTTGTGCAAGTGTGTATGCTGAGTAGCCCATACAGTACAGCTAGTCTCTGTGCAGTCACTTGCCATGGTGTTAGCACTGTTTTTACCACTGAAATCACAACAAGAAAGAACATGATGCATTTTTCCATGATGTGGTTTTTAAGACTGTACACGGAAAAACATAAGACACATGATTGTTGTGGGTGTTTATTTTGCTTGTATTTCAGCACCGAAATCTGCAGCAAAAAAAAAAGAAGTGAACATATCGTTAAGGCTAAAGCCCCACATTGCGGAAACGCAGCTTTTTTTGTTGCAGATTTTGTTGCAGTTTTTTGAACCAAAGCCAAGAATGGATACAAATGGAAAGGGAAATATATAAGAAGCTTTTATATTTCTACTTTTTGTTCAATTCACTTCTAGCTTTGGCTCAAAAAAATGCAACAAAATCTGCAACAAAAAAAGCTGTGTTTCAGCAATGTGGGGCTTTAGCCTAAAGGGGTATTCCGGTCCCAACACATTATACTCTATCCACAGGATGGTGGGTAACTTGCTGTTTGGTGGGGGCCAACTGCTAGAAGAACTGGGATGTTTTTCACCCTAGTTTGAGTGGAGCTGCACATGGTAAATGCATGCTGCTACTCTATTCATTTTATTGGGAACCGCCAGAGATAGTCGAGCACTGTATTTCGGCTATTGCTGACAATTCCCATTGAAATGAATGAAGCATTGGGATACATTTCTGCTCCTTTCAAACTGGGTTGCAAAATATGCCATTTCTGGTGATTGGGAGTTTCTAACTGGTTGGACCCACCACCAATTCACTAAGTTGTGAAACTTGTATTCACTCCGTGTGCTGCCATATAGTAAAACTATATTTTTCTCTGGAGGTAAGCCCTTTAAGGTAAAATACTGGTGCTATTTACTCCAAAAATGGTGAACATGTCTTACATCATAAACATTGTCCAGTTAGCTTATAGAAAAGTGATGGGGCTAACCAGAAAGGGGTAAGTCTTAGGATGTGACATCCATCATATATTGTAAGCCCTTGCGGGCAGGGCCCTCTATCCCACCATTCCAGTTAGTCCCTGATACTATTGTACTTGTTTTGTGTATTTTGTGTAGTGTATGTAAACCCTCAAATGTACAGCACCATGGAACTATTGGAGCTCTAAAAAAAAAAAAAAATAATAATAATCATGTGCCAATTTTTTTTGTAAATTAGCCCTATTGTCTTAGTTTACACATGGACCCATGGAGATATGGTATAGGCCCATAGTAGGCTATAGGTAGAGCACTGGAGATCCATGCAACACAAATCCATAATATAACCGTGTGTATGATGTCTTATAAAAAGTGGAACATTTCCTTTTTTCTTTGTGTGTAATATAATGTCAATGTCAAGACAACTCAGCAGTGGTTTTGTGCGGTTCTACATGACCTTTCCTATAAAATATAAATCTGCGGAGTTGATATAAGCTAGGCAGTGTTATCCATTGTGAATTTTTTAGTTAAACATTAGTCCTTTATGCAATTAAATTCATGAACTTTCTAAGCAGCTGTCCGTGTCTCGGGAGGGTTTCGTTTGGCAGACAAGCCTCAATACAATGCAAGATTGTGTGTTAATCAAGTACATCTGAAATCCACATAATAACATTCAGACCACCGCTACCATAAGAAAGCATCGATGAAAGTGTTCACAAGTTACACAATGTTCAGACAGTTTTGTCCCTGGAATATGAATATAGAACAAAGCAAGTTAACTGCGTTCTAAGTGACTGTGGACAAATCGTTGATTGTAATGTCAATCTGTATTCCCTTAGTCCTGACAGCAGCACAATATGGGGTATCTCTGCCCCTGTGTGTTGTTTAGAACAGGTGGAACCTTTAATTAGCACCAAAAAGGTGCCTCCTACTAGCCCTATAAGAGGGCACAAGAGACCTCCCTCCACTGTGTAATTTATAAAGTAACAGGAAACAAGCTTCTAGGGAGGGAAGCCTTGTGCTGCTGTCTGGACTAAGGGAATACAGATTGACATTACAATCAACGATTCCCCTTACGTCCAACAGCAGCACAATATGGGGAGATAGCAAGTAATTCCCCTAGGGAGGTTTCCTCGCCTTACAACGTCAAGGACTGACTGACCAAAGGCAGTTGTCTGGAAACTGCGGATGTCCAATGATAATGTTTAACAAAAGGTCAACTGAGATGACCATGATGCAGCCGCACAAATCTGGTCCAATGGTAAGGACCGATACTCAGCCAAAGAAGTCAACACAGCCCAGGTCGAGTGGCCGTAAAAAGACTGGAGGGAATAACTCCTGAATAAGAAAGGAAGACTTAATTGTCTCCTTGATCCATGTGGATAGAGTAGGCTTGGAAGCCTTGAGGCCTCTGTTTTTACCCTGCATATCAATTAGTAGGCTTTCGGCCTTCTTAAGCGGTTGAGTGTGGGATAGGTAAATCCACAGACACCTTACCACATCTAAGGTGTTGAGCTTTTCTTCCTCCTCAGAGGTTGGAGTGGGGAAAAACCCAGGTAACGAAATTAGCTGATTGCTATTATAGTATGAGGGGACCTTAGGGATAAACCCAGGCAAACCTAAGGTGCACCCTATCTGCAAAAACAAAATGTACGGCTCTCTAGAAGAGAGAGCCTGGAGTTCCCCATCTCTTTTGGAAGATATAATAGCCAACAAAAAAGTGGTTTTGTAGGCTAAATATTTTAGCTCCGTAGTCTCCAAGGGTTCAAATGGAGGACCGCACAGGCCTGCAAGGACTACCGCAAGGTCCCACTGGGGATGATACTGAGGGATTTAGCCTCATTGCCCCTTTAAGGAACCTTGCAACCAGAGGATTCTGAGACAGACGTCTGTTCAAATGAGCGGAGAGGGCCGCAATCTGCACTTTCAAAGTGGCAGGGGCAAGGCCCTTATCCAAACTGTCCTGAAGAAAATTTAAAATATCAGCCGTTGAAGGTTCTAGATTATTAATACCCTTCTTGGAGCGCCATTCCATGAAAATCTTGGCTGTCCTCTGGTAGTTCTTATTGGTAGATTCTGCTCTTGCAGAAGAAAGGGTCTTCAGGACGGCCTCTGACAGTCCTCTATCCTGCTGTAGGGACTGCTCAACCTCCAGGCTGTCAGGTTGAATCTCCAGAGATCCTGGCACTTCAGAGATCCTTGGGAAACCAGGTTCTGGATGGGGGGAAACCTCCAATATATCCCTCGACTCATCTCCATGAGTTGGGAAAACCAAGCTCTTTTTGGCCACAATGGAATGATGGCTATCACAGAGACTTGGTCCTGTCTGATTTTCATTAATACCTTTGGTATTATTGGAATTGGAGGGAAGATGTATGCCAGCCTGGACCTCCAAGGGATGGACAGGGCATCCACTGCCAAGGGATTGTCCTCCTGGTAAAGGGAACAGAACTTCTCCACCTTGGCGTTGAGTCGGGTTGCCATGAGGTCTATTTCTGGAAGACCCCTCTTCAGGGTAATCTGATGAAAGACTTCTGGATTGAGTGACCATTCTCCTGATACGGCATGACCCCGACTCAACTGATCCGCTACTATGTTCAGGGAGCCCTTGATGTGAACTGCGGATAAATGGGTTAGATTTTTCTCTGCCTATGTAAATATCAGATCTGCCTCCCTGAGGAGGGTTGGTGATCTGGTGCCTCCCTGTCTGTTCACTTACAGCACTGTGGTCATGTTGTCTGATCGAATTTTTGACTGCTCTTCCCTTGGGAAGAGGCGAGAAATAGAGTAAGGCACGATATACGGCTCTGAGCTCCTTCCAGTTGGACGAGGTCCTTTTTTCAGGAGCGCTCCAGACTCCCTTTATGGAGTTTTCGTCCAAATGGGCTCCCCATCCCGAGAGGGATGCATCTGTAGTCAACAGGGTCCAAGAAGGTTGGACCGTGGACCTTCCGTCTTTCAGGTGCAACCACCACTTGAGGGAAAGACGGGTCCTGGGGGAGAGTCGAATCTTCTTGCTGAATCTTCTAGCGATCCCAAGCCTCTAGTAACTCCTTCTGGAGGGGACGTAAGTGCCACAAGGCCCATGGGACTGCCTCCACTGAGGAAGACATCAAGCCCAGGATCTTCATCAATGTTCTGATGGAGGCCGCAACCAGCTTCTCCTTCCTTGCTGGTGTCAAGGAGATTTGCAGGCGGACTGAATCTAGGAAGTAGCAGAGGAACTTCCTTCGAGTTGAAGGGATCGTTTTTGACTTCTCCCAGTTTATAAGCCATCACAGACTCTGAAGGCTGTCTGTAGGTACTGGAGCAGAACAGACTCTGACTGGGCCTTTATCAACCAGTCGTCTAGATAAGGAACCAAGAATATCCCCTGAAGCCTGAGTGCGACCGTTATGGGGGCCACTACCTTTGTAAAGGTGTGGGAAGCAGAGGAGATCCCGAAGGGTAGTGCTGTGAATTGAAAGTGCTTCCTGTGGCCGGAAACTACTACGGCAATCCTTAGAAAAAAACCTTCTGTGTGGAGGTAAATAGAAATATGCAAATAGACGTCTTTTATATCCAAAGTCACAAAAAACATCGCCTTGGAGGAGAAAGGTGGTGACAGACTTTATGGTTTCCCTACAGAAGCGCTTCTTATTGATGAAGCGGTTGAGGTACCTTAAGTCTATGATCATTCTCCACTTGTCTGCCGGTTTTGGCATCAGGAAGACTGGAGAATAGACAATAGATCCTTCTTCTAGAGAAGAGACTTCCACCAGGGCTCCCTTGTGAATGTACTCTCGGATAGAGCATTCCAATGTAGTCTGCTGCATTGTAGGGAGGCTGCGAGTTAACACAAACTGATCCTGAAGAGGACGGAGGAACTTGATTGCATAACCTCTTTGGATTACCTACCGGACCCATGGGTCTCGAATTTTTTACTGCCAGCAGTTGAGAAAGTGGGAGACACGACCTCCGACAGGAATCTCGGCCACAGGAAAACTGCTTCTGATGTCAAAAGCTAGGCTTTCTCTTTTTTATCATCAGACTTCGGGAATCTCCGGCCGGCGCCTCTAGAGGAATAACTAGAGCCTCTCTGGGACTGCCTTCCACGACGAGGCGGATAGCCTCTACCACGGCCAGAGCCAGACCTACCTCTGAAGGCCTGGGGTAAAGTTTTACCCTTCTTGTCGGCCAAGCCCTCTAGGATCTCGTCTAAGGCAAAGCCAAAGACTCTACCTGGCTCAAAGGGTAATGCGCACAAATTATACTTTGAGGGGAAAACAGCTCTCCAAGGTTTTAACCATAGAGGTCTTCCTGCTGCAGTGTTCTTGGTAAGTGCCAGGGATTTGGCCACCAGCCTTAATTGATGGTGGGAGGCTTCTGTTAAATATTCAGCTGCCAGGGAAACCGAGCCTAGAAACCCTAGCAGCTCGTCTCTGGAGACTCCAGAGTCAGTCACTTTCGAGGTGGACCAGGTCAGTACATAATTTGGCTGACATTTCACAGGACGCAACCGCCACAGCGGTCTTGGGCGAGGCAGCTGAATAAGCCTTCTTGAAGGTATTGTCGAAGCGCCTGCCATGGCGTCGTGCAGATTTGCTCCATCATCTGATGGTACCTTAGTGCGGCAGGACAGTTTAGCCACCGCCATATCCACCTTGGGAGGAGGACCCCATTGATCCCATTGAGCAACTGGGAATAAAGCGCTAATCCTCCTAGGAACCACAAGAGGTTTTTCAGGACATCTCCACTCTGAGGACATTAATTTTTGTAATGTCTGGTCCACTTGGAAGACCCTAGGCCCTCTATAGGTGGACGCGGAGGCTTCCTCGTCAACATCACGATCCTTAGACCGGATGGACTTCAGCAGCCGGCTTAATTTTTCGAGTGGAAGCACGGCCTGCTGGGATATTCAGTGGAATCATTAGATGAGAGTGTCTCGTCCACTATCTGATAATCTTCATCAGAGATCCGTAAGGAAGATTGTGTCTCAATCTGCGGTCTCTTGGCAATCTGGGCGATGGAAGAACGGATCTCCTTAAGAGACTCCTCATATAGTCCTTTACCCAAGTAACAACTTCTTATAGAAGGTACTTCCGGCGGAGGTCCGCGACACTGGTGACAGCAGGTAAAATCATAGCCGTCAGGTAAAGGGGTATTGCAATCCAAACACATTAGGTGTTCAAGTTTTTCCTCCTAAGCCCATCGCCATTATGTGATGCAGAAGATGACATATGAAACATCAAACAGCCACGTGACACTGAAAAAAAGGAAGATTGCCAAGCATCGCATAAAAAACCAAGGGGTACCTTTTTTAAATCGGTCACTTGAAGAGAGAAAAAAACCGTCAGAAAAAAAAACAGCCACTGCAACCCGCAGCAGAGGAGCTAGAAACCACTCACTCAACAAATAAAGGACTGCAGATCTTTTGAATGTAATCCAGCAGCGAGAGGAGGAAGCCAACAAAGAAACATTTATACAGCACCAAAACAAGTCAAACGCCATAATGGAACATAGAGGAGCATAAGCCTAAGCCAGAGGCTCAAAATACAAGCAGCAAAAATCAATTCTATATTTTGCCTTTAAATTTTCAATTTCCAAACTTACCGCACTTTTTCCGAGAAAACTGGAAGTAGGCCGCGGTGGTGCGCAAAGGCTTCCTTCCCCTGGGAACACGGGACCGGAGAAAAGTTCCGGCTGAGGAGGTTCCTCACTTACTTCCGGGATCGCGCTGCCTGCAGAGCGATGAGCCGGATAACGCTGCGCTGTGGGGCGAAGGCCCGAAGGACCAGAGGTTTTTTTCTTTGGGACCGAGGTACCCCATAAAGGTAAGCCAGGAGTAAATAAAACCCCTAGCAATGGGAGGTCACAAGAGACCTCCGTCCTTCCACACAGGACAGAAAAAAACACAGTGGAGGGAGGTCTCTTGTGCCCTCTTATAGGGCTAGTAGGAGGCACCTTTTTGGTGCTAATTAAAGGTTCCACCTGTCCTAAACAACACACAGGGGCAGAGATACCCCATATTGTGCTGCTGTCGGACGTAAGGGGAATACACATTATTCATTTCAAAGGCATGATATATTGGGATTCAGTGGTAATTGATAATTTGCCACAGAGTTGTAGTTAGACTTTCCTTTTACCTGTAGCAAAAATTTGGTCTAGTGCTTTAGTCCTGCGCCTAAACAACATGGTCAAAGTGACTGGATGCTCAGCTATGACTAGTTATCACTTTTTAGCTTCTGCTTGTATAACAGCTGTGAAAGCAGATAACTCCATGCCCACAACACTCTTCTATAGGACAGGATTGGCAATTTTCTAACTAGTTATGCATATACAGTACATTCATAAAAGTTTTTGGTCAGTAGACTGAGGGGGATCTGGCTGCTAGATTGGATGAGAGGCTCTCAGGCGCATTTCCTCTTGGTTTGCTCAGTATTACTCTTGGTAGGTTGGTAGAGCTACACCCACTGGGAAACCTATATACGTCTTGGGGACCCTTTAAACTAATTGTATAAAACATAGAGCTTAACTCTCTTGGAATGTTCAGGAGACTCCCTAAAGAAGGGGGATCTTTCAGACGTCTATAATAGACAGTACATTTCTCAAACACCACACTTAAAGGGAGTCTACCACTTCTCCCAAATGTATTCAACTGTCACCACTTCATTACAGAGCACATTACAGTATTAAACAATATACCTTTTTATGTATGTCCTGGCCCCAGTGCATTAACTCCTTCATTTACATATGACATCAAAGTTGCTTTTCTCTAAATCTACAAAAGTGATATACATAACAGAGGTATATTATTTATCACTGTAATGTGCTCTGTAATGCAGAGGTGACAGTTGAATATGCTTGGGGAAAGCGGTAGACTACCTCTAAAAATTATACTCATCCCTCCCCATTCTTGCACTCCTCTTCACTGGTGGACACCACTGCCTTGGCTTTGTCTGAATCAGTGCCAGGAGTGAATGGATTTCAGGAACTAAATGAGGTGCATATCTGAACAACTGGTCTGTATCAGGTGCTGGTCTGTTTTTGGGTCTGTTTAAATGGTAGGGGGCCTGGTCTGGGGTCTGTGTATACAGACTCTGGTCTGGTATCTGTGTAATTATGGAAATTGATGCGGGTTCTGTATATATAGAGTCTGGGGTCTGTAGAAGTGGAAGGTCTGGTTGGGGTCTTTAATAAATGGGATTGGTCTGAGGTCTTTACAAATCGGGACCTCGTCCGAGGTCTTTATGTACAGGGGTCTGGTCTGAGATCTTTGAATATGGGTGGTCTGTGGTCTGAATAGATGGGAGGGTCTGGTTTGGCAGTCTGTTTAAAGGGTGATCTGCATTTCTCTAGAGGCTAGTTTGGGTGAAATCTCTTTGGAGTATGGTGTGTGGTTTTGTGGTACAGGATCAGCCAAGGGGGATTAATCTTAGATATGGATTCCATTTGTGGCTAATTGATATCACACCCTTTATGCCCCAGACCCTTGCAGACTTAATGTCTGCAGTTACACACACAGCCCTTCTTTGCATTCAAGTGTGAAACTCGATAACTCAGCAGGGGAGATCCTGGAGTGATGTATATTCTAACGTTTCTAGTAGAGGGGATGACTCTGGCAGAACTTAAAAGGAAATATAGTAAAGTGATGAATGTTTTCCAAGGGGAGCATCCTACAATCGCACCGATAAATTCCTCGGGTGTACAAGACTGGGGAGGATGCATCCAATCCAAACACGGCACTATTGGAGGCAGTGAAAAGGTCCAGGTATTGAACTCCCTACCCAAGGGGATCTGGGGGGGGGGTCATTCCTGGTGTCTATGTGATGGGAATCTCGCCACGAACCCCGTCATACCCCTCGCCTGATACTACAGTCATCCGTTGAGGAGTTATGGTTGTATATATTTTTCTGGTCCTAGGATGTAGGGCTGGGCCTCTTCTCCTGGTGACATCACACAGGGAGGAGATTAGGACAGGTATATGGACCAGGGAGAGAGGGGAGTTCTGATCCTGGGAGAGATGAGAGGACACATGTTGTGTTGCTGACTTAAGGAAGTGCCCTGGGGCTAACAGCTGGAGGCCTCAGCGAACCAGACTGCAGATTCGTTTGGTATTATTTTTCTCTTTAATCCCATTTTATTTTCTGTACTGTATCCCTTGTTTTTACCTGTATTTGCTTGATCCTCCTCTGATGTGTATTCTGTATACATTAGCGGCTAGTACCGACCCACTCGTGTTAATAAATATATAAAATTTATAAAGCTTGTTTCATATTATCCTATGAACCCAGGCACTCACGAGTGGTGAGTTGAAGGTAAGAGGGGTGATCGTAGGTAGGCCAAGTGCCTTGGCAAAGTGGTATCCTTCACAGGTCTGTATTCATTTTAGGGTGTAATGAAGGGGTCATATTTACTATTTGTGATTAAAACTGTGTAAGTTGGGGTTGTGTCCTATATAAATGGGTGGGCATAAAGCTTTTTAAGGCACTTATCAAAATGAAAAGTATGATATAAAATCACCTACCTCCTCAAGAACTGAATATTATACATTTCATCTAGGTGTAGGGTTATGGTCGTCTCCCCTAATTGATCTTTTTCAAGCTTCACTATTTGTACTGGACAGAACCATTATCATGGAGTACAGCCTGTTATTACAAAGGTTAAAGAAGCAGAACACCTTTTTCTATTGTCCCCTCCCCCGGATTTCAGTGTAGAGATTAAAGGCGTTGTTGGTCTTTTTTATTTTTATTATTAAATAATGCTGCTGAGTGGCCCAAAAACATAAAAACCCTTTACTAACCCCTCCTCGGTCCTTTGTTTCCAGTGACGGCACCTCTGGTCATCAGGCTATGCCAGGCGAGCACAGCAGCCAATCATGGGCCTCAGTGGTCACTAGTCACAAGTGGCACATAGCAGCAGTCATGTGCCATTTGTGAAGGGGTCACCACTAAGGCCTGTGATTGACTACAGTGGTCCCCTCACACAAACAGGATGTCACTGGAAACAGAGATCTGGGGAGAGGTGAATCATTTTTTTTATATTTATGGGACCCTCAGCAGTACTATTATTTATTTATTATGCTTACTTATATAGCGCCATCATATTCTGCAGCGCTTTACAGACATTGACAGTCACTGTCCCATATAGGGCTCACAATCTACATTCCCTATCAGTATGTCTTTGGAGCATGGGAGGAAACCAGAGTAGCCGGAGGAAACCCACGCAAACAGGGGGAGAACATACAAACTCCTTGCAGATGTTGTCCTTGGCAGAATTCGAACCCAGGACTCCAGCGCTGCAAGGCTGCAGTGCTAACCACTGAGCCACCATGCTGCCCTACTATTACATAAGTCGGAAACTCCCCTTTAAACTTACTAGTTACATCCAGCAGATACAGTTCCCAGTGCTGCCCCACATGACCTGCCTCTGAATTGTCAGAGATCACCCTCTTATTCAGTGATACTCAGACGCTCTGTGCATTCCTATGAGAGACCCCTTGTAATTTCCATAGGAATACAAAGGGGCAGATTTACAAGGACTGACGTTGATTTAGTGACTGGTGTTCACTCCATATCACAGGCAGATGCAGATGTAAGGTGACATCCCAGGAAATCTCTCTATACTTCCCAGATTTTAAAGAAGTTTTCCAGTTCCTACTATTCAAGGCCTATAGGATAGGTCATCAATATTAGATCTGTGGGGGTCTGACAACCAGGATCTCGCAGATCAGCTGTACTGAGACAGTGCGGCTCCTGGTAATATTTGCATGCCAGAAGCCGCATTGCTCACTTGCCCTATAAACTATAGTGGTGGGTTTTGGTAGTGCAGTACTGCTCCATTGAAGTTTATGCTGTGGTACTAGAGTACTTGCACCCGCCCTTATAGTTTGTAGAGCAAGTAAGCAGTGCAGCTTCTGACACATATACATTACCAGGAGCCACTCTGTCTCAGTATGGCTGATTTGTGGGAATCACAGTTGTTGGACCTCCGCAGATCTAATATTGATGACCTATCCTAAGGATTAGCCATCAATGGTAGAAACTGAGTGTACCCAGTAAGAAGAAGGGAAGTGATAATGGGTGGGTGACAGGGAGGTGACAGCTAAGAATAAGTTCAAATGGCGTTTTTTAAAGGTGGATTTTTGAGGCAGAACATACCCTTATAGGAGATTTTGCCCACATTTATTAATCAGTTTTGTATTGATCTTCAAAGTGGTTTACTGGAGGTGTGATCTAAAATTTTTTGATCATTATATTACTTCTAAAGCCAAAAATGGTGCAAATAGTGATACAGATAGCTGAACTGCTACAAATAGCTCATTTCAAAAACACTCAAATTTTTCTAAATCACAGCATTTCAATTATACCTATGGAAACGCTGGCGTTTTCCGCAAAGATATATAATAGAGGCAAAAAGTCTGCCTAGGAAAACTGCAGAAAAAAACGCAATGTTTTTTTCCACAGCGTTTTTTTTGCAGCAATTCGATGCGTGGGGCCTTAGCCTCAAGGGGTTTTCTGGCCCCAAATGGAGTTTTCATACTGAAGCCTGAATAGAAGCAACCTGCGCACACTTCCCTGTTCATTGCACCAGTTCCTGGTGTCTAGAGCCTGCCAGAATAGCTAATCTGTGTGGAGTCCGAGTGCCAGACCCCCACAGATCACATACTGATGGCCTATTCTGTGGATAGGTCATCAGTATGAAAAGTCCATTTGAGGAGGATAGAGGATAAATAGCTGATTGATTGGGGCCCACTCCTTACAATGGGTGTGTTTTACTCCCATTGAGAATGTAACTGTGGTGGAGGCAGACACGCTCTTGAGGCATTCATTTCAATAGGGGGCGCCAGAAATAGCTGAAGTACAGTTCTTGATCATGAGTGCTTCCAATGAATTGAATGGAGTGGGGGTGCACTGTGACTGCATTCTTATTTTCAGGATTGGTATAGTCTCAACAGTTGGACACCCACCAATCAGCAATTTATCCACTATCCTATGGATTGGATGTCATTTTCATGGCATAACTGTTTTAATTTCTGCTTTGGCTGACTGAGGGTCCCACTACATGGTGCAATCGTGATGGCTATGATGTGTGCACGGTGCTGATAAAAAATGGGTAGTCATGCCAATTACCACAATAATCCATTAATGAATTCCTTACTGTTTATTGAGTGTTTCTAGTTCATGGCAATGTGGAAACCTGTAAAACCATGCCACTATTAACTAGAAACTCAATAACCAGTTTGTAAGGAATTTTAATAGAATACTATGCCAGCTGGCATGGCCACTCAGTTTTCATGACTGTGTGATGTGATGACCGCACCATGTGGTCGTATCCTTACTATATTGCTAACAATATTTAACCAAGTAACTGTATGACCTGAATTAGACCTCAGCCTTTTGTGGGTTTGTGATGCCAGCATGTTGAGACTGTGCCCATAACTAGAATACAACAATCTATTCACGATTCAGGGTGGGTTCACACTTGCGCCCGGAGTCCATCCGCCGCGAAACCGATCTAAATATCGGAAAAAGGAGGGGGAAGGGTTTGGGGCGCGCGCTTTGGGGAAACCCCCTCCCCTTAAAAGGGTTTTTAAAAGGAACGGGGGGGGGCGCAAGCGGCCCCCCCGGGGGGGGGTTTTTTTTTTTGTTTGAAACCGCATATTTCCCCTTCTTTTTTTTTTTTAAAAAAAAAAAAGGTATCGGAAAAAGGATGGGGAAGGGTTGGGGCGCCCGCCGTTCCTTGAGCCCCCCTCACTTAAAAAAGTTTTTAAAAAAAAAACGCGGGGTCAAACACTGGCCCCCCGCCCCCCATCCGTTTTTTTTTTTATAAAAAAAAATTTTTTTTTTATTTTTTTTTAAAAAAAAAAATAGGCCTTACGTCCTACAGCAGCACAATATGGGGTATTTCTCCCCCTGTGTGTTGTTTAGGACAGGTGGAACTTTTAATTAGCACAAAAATGTGCTTACTAACCTGCCCTATAAGAGGGCACGAGAGACCTCCCTCACCTGTGTTTTTTTCTGTCCTGTGTGGGACAGGTGGAGGAGGTCTCTTGTGACCTCTCTAGAGTTAAGGGGTTTTTTCTTACCTTGAGGTGGTCGTTTCCTTCTTTGCCGGCCTGCATTCCTTCTTCTTAGCGCTTCTGTTGGTAATTCTTCGGCCGGCGGTAGGCTTCGGCCTACCCGGAGGGTACGTCGGACTTTGCGACGGCCGGAACCCTTCTCTGTGTCCGGGTTCCCGTGCGGGCGGATTTCGCCGGACTCCTTCGCGCCTACTTCCGGTTCTCGGAAAAAGTGTGGTAAGTTTGGAAATTTAAAATTTAAAGACAAAATATAGAATTGATTTTTGCTGCTTGTTGTTTGAGCCTCTGACTTAGGCTTTTGCTCCTCTATGTTTCATTATGGCATTTGACCCGTTTTGGTGCTATAAATCTCAGGAGGGTAAGTAATATTTATTCATTCTTGTTCATATATTATATGAATGGTCGATTCATATCACTGGCCTTGCTCTGCATGATTTCCTATGAATTTTTTCATTGTGGATTAGTTTTGTGTTTGGCTCCACCTCCACTTATGGTTGCCTTTAAAATGTCCCATAGTCCATTTCGGTTGGGCTGTGATTTTCTGGCTCTCCTATTGCTAAGGAGTAGAATTCTCCTCTGTGATTCAGAGATTGCCCTATTTGACTATTACGTGTGCTGTTGCTACATTTTTTGCGACGACCGACCTCCTTAAGGTACCCCTCTCTTTCTGGTTCTGGTTGCTGTTTGTAATATTGGTATTGTTATTGTCTGTGACTTTTTGTGGTCTTTTTAGATGTCTTCTTCTGCTTCCGGCTCTGGTGATGGAGATTTTAGGAGGAAGAAATCCTCCAAGCGTAAACATTTAACCTGTTTAGATTGTAAGACTCCCTTGCCTGACGGCTATGAATTCACCCGCTGTCGCCAGTGTCGTGGCCCCCCTTCTGAGGAGCCATCCATACGTGAGGTTGTGACATGGGTGAAAGAATACATGGAGGACTCTCTCAAGGAGATCCGGAATTCTATCTCCCAGATTGCCAAGAGACCACGTCTTGAAAAACATCCCCTCTTGCGGGTCTCGGACGAAGATTTTCAGGTTGTGGATGAAACTTTGTCTTCTGATGACTCCGCTGAAGATACCAGCAGACCTCTCTTCCCACTTGAGAAAGTCAATAGGCTGCTGAAGTCCATCTGGTCTAAAGACCGTGATGTTGATGGGGAAGCCTCCACGTCCACCTATAGAGGGCCTAGGGTCTTCCAAGTGGATGAGACATTAAGAAAGTTAATGTCTTCAGAGTGGAAATTTCCGGAGAAACCCTTTATAACTACTGGTAGGTTTAAGGCCTTGTTCCCCATCGCAGAGTCTCAACTGGATCAGTGGGGTCCTCCCCCTAAGGTGGATATAGCGGTAGCCAAGCTATCTCGCCGCACTCTAGTACCATCTGAGGATGGAGCAAATCTGCAGGATCCTATGGACAGACGCATGGAGAGTACTCTCAAGAAGGCCTACTCAGCGGCCTCTGCTCAGACCTCTGTCGCTGTTGCGTCATGTGAAGTTTCAGCCAAACTACGGGCTGATTTGCTCCAGCTTGAGAGGGACATCGATTCTGGTGTCTCCAGAGACGAGTTACTTTCCTTCTTAACTTCGACTTCTTTGGCGGCAGAATTCCTAGCTGAGGCCTCCCATTATCAATTAAGGCTGGCGTCAAAGTCCTTGGCGCTTTCCACGGCGGCGAGGAGACCATTATGGTTAAAACCTTGGAGAGCTGATTTTATCTCCAAGTATAACCTTTGTGCCTTACCATTTGAGCCAGGAAGAATCTTTCGCAGTAGCCTGGATGAAATTTTAGAAGCCTTGGCTGATAAAAAAGGCAAGACTTTACCTCAGTCTTTTAGGGGCAGATTTGGCCCTGGCCGCGGCAGAGGTTTTTCACCTCGACGTGGTCAGCAGTCCCGGAGGGGCTCTAGGTATTATTCTAGAGGCTCTGGACGGAGATTTCCCAAAACCAAAGATAGAAGGAAGCCCAGTTTCTGACATGAGAAGCTGTCTTCCTGTGGCCGAAATTCCTGTCGGGGGTCGTCTCTCCCTTATTCTCAGCGCTTGGCGGGAAAAAATTCAGGACCCTTGGGTCTTACAGTTAATTCAGCGAGGTTATGCAATCGAATTTCTCTGTCCTCCCCGAGATCGGTTCGTCTTAACTCGCCGTCTTCCCTCGTCTCAGCAAGGTATTTTGGAACGCTCCATTCAAGAGTATATCCGCAAAGGAGCTCTAGAAGAAGTTCCTTCTCTAGAAGAAGGTTTGGGGGTTTATTCCCCCGTTTTTCTAGTTCCAAAGCCAGCAGGCAGATGGAGGATGATTATAGATCTGAGGTATCTAAACCGTTTCATCAGAAAAAAACGGTTCCGCATGGAAACCATAAGCTCAGTTTCTTCTTTTCTTCTCCAGGGCGATGTTTTTGTCACCCTAGATCTGAAGGACGCTTATTTGCACGTGCCAATTTACCCTCCGCACAGGAAGTTCCTAAGGATTGCGGTTATAGTTTCCGGCCACAGGAAGCATTATCAGTTCTCGGCCCTCCCTTTCGGGATCTCCTCGGCTCCCCACACCTTTACCAAGGTGGTAGCTCCCATAGTAGCCGCCCTCAGGCTTCAGGGACTCTTTGTGGTCCCTTATCTAGACGACTGGCTGATAAAAGCCCAGTCAGTGTCTGTTCTGCTCCAGCATTTACAGATTGCCATATCCCTGCTTCAAAGCCTGGGATGGCTCATAAATTGGGAGAAGTCAGAAGTCGTCCCCTCAACCAAAATGAAGTTTCTTGGTTACTTCCTAGATTCAGACCGGCTGGAAATCTCCTTGGCGACTGCAAGGAAAGAGAAATTAATTACAGCGGTTCGGCAACTTTTCAGGAGGCTGAGAGCGTCCATCAGAACTTTGATGAAAATCCTAGGTCTGATGTCATCTTCCATCATGGCGGTTCCTTGGGCCTTATGGCATCTACGTCCTCTTCAGATGGAAATCCTAGGAATTTGGGATCGCTCTCTGCCCGGTCTCAACAGGAGGATTCGACTCTCCCCCAGGACCCGTCTTTCTCTCAGATGGTGGTTGCACCTCAAGGACGGAAGGTCCACGGTCCAACCTCGTTGGACCCTGTTGACCACAGATGCATCCCTTACGGGATGGGGAGCCCATCTGGACGGAAACTCCATAAAGGGAGTCTGGAGCGCTCCAGAAGGAAGGACGTCGTCCAACTGGAAAGAGCTCAGAGCTGTGTACCGTGCCTTACTCCATTTCTCTCCTCTTCTCAAGGGAAGAGCAGTCAAGATTCGCTCGGACAACATGACGACGGTATTATATGTGAACAGACAGGGAGGCACCAGATCATCATCCCTCCTCAGGGAGGCAGATCTGATTTTTTCCTGGGCAGAGAAAAATCTGACCCATCTATCCGCGGTTCACATCAAGGGCTCCCTGAACTCAGTAGCGGATCGGTTGAGTCGGGGTCGTGCCGTATCAGGAGAATGGTCACTCAATCCAGAAGTGTTTCATCAGATTACCCTGAAATACGGTCTACCGGAGATAGACCTCATGGCAACCCGACTCAATGCCAAGGTGGAGACGTTCTGTACCCTGTTCCAGGAGGACAATCCCTTGGCAGTGGATGCCCTGTCCATCCCTTGGAGGTCCAGGCTGTCATACATTTTCCCTCCAATTCCTATGATACCCAGAGTATTGATGAAAATAAGACAGGACCAAGCCTCTGTAATAGCCATCATTCCATTCTGGCCAAAAAGAGCTTGGTTTTCCCAGCTCATGGTGATGAGTCGAGGGATATATTGGAGGCTTCCCCCCACTCAGAACCTGGTTTCCCAAGGATCACTGAAGTGCCAGGATCTGAGGAGATTCAACCTGACAGCCTGGAGGTTGACCAGTCCCTACGAATGTATAGAGGACTGTCAGAAGCCGTCCTGAAGACGCTTTCCTGTGCTAGAGCTGAATCCACCAAAAGGAATTACCAGAGGACGGCTAAGATTTTTTTGGAGTGGTGCTCCAAAAGAGGCGTTGATATTTCTAATCCTTTGACTTCTGATGTTTTGGATTTTCTTCAGGATGGCTTGGACAGGGGCCTTGCCCCTGCTACTTTAAAGGTACAGGTATCGGCTTTATCCGCCCACTTAAACAGACGGTTGTCCCAGGATTCCCTGGTTGCAAGATTCCTTAAAGGAGCGGCGAGGCTGAAACCTGCGGTATCTTCTCCTATTCCCCAATGGGACCTTGCGACGGTCCTTTCAGGCCTTTGTGGTCCTCCTTTTGAACCTCTGGAAGCTACGGAGCTAAAATTTTTAGCCTTTAAAACTACTTTTTTGTTAGCCATCACATCGCTACAGGCGCTCTCCTCCAAAGAACCTTATATTGTATTTTTTTCGGATAGGGTCCACCTTAGGTTTTTGCCTGGCTTTATCCCTAAGGTTCCTTCACATAATAACTATAATCAATTGATTTCTTTACCTGTTTTCCTTCCGGATCCATCCTCAGAAGAGGAGTTAAAACTTCATACTTTGGATGTGGTGAGGTGTCTGCGAATTTACTTATCGCGGACACAATCTTTCAGGAGAGCTGAAAATCTCCTAATCAATATGTATGGTAAAGACAGAGGTCTTAAAGCTTCCAGACCCTCCTTGTCCAGATGGATTAAGGAGGCAATCAAAATTTCTTTCATTGCTCAAGGGTTGCTTCCTCCAGTTTTTTGTACAGCCCATTCGACCAGGGCTGTGTCGACTTCTTGGGCTGAGAATCGCTCGCTTCCACTGGATCAAATTCGTACGGCTGCTTCTTGGTCATCCCAGCTGACTTTCGTCAAACACTATCGTTTGGATGTCTGCAGTTCCGAGGCGACTGCCTTTGGCCAGACAGTTCTTGAGGTTGTAAGGCGAGGAAACCCTCCCTAGGGGAATTACTTGCTATATCCCCATATTGTGCTGCTGTAGGACGTAAGGGAATCGTTGATTATATTGTTAATCTGTTTTCCCTTAGTCCTAACAGCAGCACAAGGCTTCCCTCCCTAAAATCTTGTTTCTTTTACTTTATAATTTACACAGGTGAGGGAGGTCTCTCGTGCCCTCTTATAGGGCAGGTTAGTAAGCACATTTTTGTGCTAATTAAAAGTTCCACCTGTCCTAAACAACACACAGGGGGAGAAATACCCCATATTGTGCTGCTGTTAGGACTAAGGGAAAACAGATTAACAATATAATCAACGATTGTGGCGCAGAGGGGGCAATCGGACACCCGGCCGTTCTTTAAAAAACCAAAGAAGTGGGTGGGTTTTTAACCAAGCGGCTCCCAAAACCCCCCCCTCTCCTCCCCCTTTTTTTTTCTCCTTTTTTGGGGGCGGGGTGGGGGGGGGGGCGCGCGGGGGGGGGGGGACAACCTAAAATTACTTGGGTGTTGTGTGGTGTGGGGGCTTTAAAATAAAGAAAAAAAAAAAAAAAAAAAAAAAAAAATTGAGGAGAGTGGGGAATTTTTTTATGATTAATTTTGTTTTGTTTTTTGTTGTTGTTTTTTTTTTTTTTTTTTTTTTTTTTTTTTATTATTTTTTCTTTTTTTTTTTTTTTTTTTTTTTTTTTTTTTTTTTTTTTTTTTTTTTTTTTTTTTTTATTTTTTTTTTTTTTTTTTTTTTTTTTTTTTTCTTCTGTTATTTTGTTTTTTTTTTTTTTTTTTTTTTTTTTTTTTTTTTTTTTTTAAATAATATTTGATAAATCTAGTGTACACCAGTTAGCCATGCCCACTTTATCACTAACTTTGCAAAAGTGCAGTGAGCGGCATAAAATTGTAAAAAGATAAGCACAAATCAGCTCAAAAATTACAAATTTGTGTTTTGCTAATTTTTTTACTCCAGAATTCTGGAGTGCAGAGTTTGGTGCATTCTCCATATTGACTTCATTTACTTACATAAGAAAGTTCTGGTTTTGATATCTCAAAATCTGCATTATGAAGGTGTATTCGTACATGGCAGAATGTTGCAAACAAAAATTTGTAGAACTCCTTAATTCATCTGAATGGGGCTTATAGAAATGTATGCACATGTTGCAGAAATATCCCCATTAGGCTAAGGCCCCACGTTGCGGAAGCGCAGTGGCTTTTGTTGCAGATTTTGTTGTGTTTTTTTGAGCCAAAGCCAAGAGTGGCTGTAAGAGGAATGGGAAATATATAGGAAGCTCTTGTACTTCTCCCTTTTGCTCAATCCACTCCTGGCTTTGGCTCAAAGAACTAAATCTGCAACACAAAAAGCTGCAACGTTGGGCCTCAGCCTTGGATCTGCTTTTTAGTTGCAATTATTTCTGCAACAAATCTGACAAGTGTGAATATACCATTAAGCTAATTAAAGGGATGGATGGATTACAGTATAAAGTCAGGTTATCAAATTTGGGGTTGTTCGGTTTGGAAAAAGATGGTTTAGTGGTGACCTAATAACAAAGTACATAGATACGAATGGACAGTACAGAGATCTTTCCAATTATCTCTACATCCAGGCCTGCAACCTTGACATGGGGACATCCCCTATTACTAGAGGAAAAAAAGTTTTACCATAGTCATAGGCAGGGATTCTTTAAAGTTAGAGTGGTGAGACTCAAATTTATCACAATGGTTGATGCTGTACTGTAGAATAAAAATAAGTTAATGTCATCTACTAGTTGGCTTATTTTGGGTCAGAACATTACTTCAAAATTTTGGTGCAATTTGATGCCTCTTGCTCTAAAGGTAAGGTTCAGCCACAATAGTAAATCTGAGCCACAGGCGTGGAACAGAAGAGAGATATGTGAACTGTATCGGAGGTGTTCAAAGTAAATATATATTTTTCACTATGCATTAAGGGGTTAATTAAATTTTAACCCTTTCTGATTAACAATTCTAGTTTGTTAACATTTGAATTCCTGTTGAGAACTATTGCTTTTTTCAGGTAATGAATAACTTGTGATGTCTGGTGCTGCCACCTAGTGTACGTATACGGGAACAACAGCTACAATAAAAATTTAAAAAACACATACAGTATATGGAGATTTCTTTTGGATGATATTTTATTGAAAAGGTACATTAAAAAAGTACACAGAGATCGAAACCATTAATGACCGCAGGAAAAAAAATGCTCTAAATGAATGTGCTTGAAAAGGCTCTCTTTTGTGCTCCATTGTTCAATGTGCTGTGACAACCTAACAACCGAACATTGCAAATGTTACCCTTTTCATTGAATACATCTTCAGTAAAATGCCAGTATTACAATAAATGTTTAGAAATAAAAAAGGAAAGATATTCAACTAGAAATACCTTATACTCTGTACATTATTGCATTAAGGAGCCACAAAAACCAAGTGGCTATAATAAAAATAAAGAAAATAGCTTTACAACAGAAAATAGACCATTTCAAAACCTTACAGAACTTTTATTACCTCTGTACGAGACTAATGAAATGTTCTGTGAGATCATCTAACTTTCTGGTGATATATATTAAATATATATATATATTTGCTCTACTTTTCCGGTATTTTAGCTGATTCATAGACTAAAGCATCTGAAGAACGTAGATGATTTCTCTCAATGATAATTAGAATGTAATATGGCTTTTCTAGGTTGGATCATCTATCGAAACCGGAACGCAAAAATGAAAAAAATAAAATTGCATCAAAGCTGAGTTGCCTTCCATTTGTAACACAGCATTTAGATTCTAGAACTATACAAGACACAACAACATTTGGGTCTAGAACAATACTACACGTTCCCTGTAAACTTTTACGAGTTGATCACATAGAATAATACTTTATGTTAGCCACTGATTTGGTGTTATCCACAATAAAGCACTTTTTTTTTGTTTTTTAGTCTATACGTTTTACACTTCAAAATGGACATTTGGATTCCAAACATGTATTTACATCAAAGGACTAGGAAGACCCCCATTTTCAAGTCTGCCAGGAAAAAAAAACAAAAAAACAACCGCATTCGCTGATGATACCGAAAAAAAAAATCACAGACAAAGTTGCGAAAACGATCCTACATGAACTTAGAAAGAGCTTGCTTTTCACAACACGGACTGCAAGTATTTCAGTGATTGTTTACTGAGCTTTTCATAATGGCAAAGAATGGCTGAGCCTGTGTGCTCTCTGATTTTTCAGACGGCCCTTTAAGAGAAGCAGCGACAGTGCAAGGAGTCCGTAGGTTCTAGTCCTTTGTCCATTCTAAGCTACTACCTATACTCTTAATATGGTGCAAACAGAATGGAGGCTGTAGTCGCTCGAATGGAGGCGTGTGCTGGTCTTAAAAAGGTAGGGGGTAACCCAGCCCCTTGAAACAGAGAACTGTGGGGTCGGGGAGGTAAGGACAGGGTTGACGTTACTGCTGCTGCAAGGGGTGAAGACAAGAAGGTCGGTGTTAAAGGCTTGATCACGTCTTTCTGGAATGCCAGTTTTGCCTGAAAAATAAGGAAAATGTTTCATGAGTTAAATAAAAACTTCACTTACTGATATATTTTATGTCAATTTTTTAAGTTTTGTCTGAGGGTCACTTTGTCCACTGGAACCAATTACAGTGGACCCATAAAACATAATCGGTTATTAATGGGTTAATACATTCACAACATATCAAAAGTATATGTCATAAATGTGTGATACGTGCCTGTTACACTTCCAGGACTCCCACCTATAGGTAAAATGGGTCCTTTTTCCCCTGTTCACAACCATGTGTACATGCAGATCTTGTAGTTTATATAAGTTGCTGAAAATGTTGGGAGATTCACTACCCCCCCCCCCAATAATCTACAATGAAGAGAGCTGCACTCATGCATGGCCGCCTCATTAACTTTATTAACCACACAGGGATCAGGAAACCCCTAATCTGCCAGTACATGGGGGTCCCATAGATGGCCACACAATGCACCATTAGTACTTGACTGTCTCTGTTCTCATGTTATACACCACTCCTCTTCTCTGTGACATGGAAAGTACATGTGAGCAGCCAGCAGACACAGACAATCATTCCTATGACCAAATGGTTGGGGGCTGCACAGAATGGTATTGCAGGCTGCCTGTGGCCACCGGCCTCCATGGTGTGCACCCCTCAATTATATAGACTTAAGAGAGAAAATCTCCCAAATTTAACATGAAAGGGGCTTTAGACTACATGGCTAAGCTTTAAAGACAAAGATATTATGACCTTTGTGAAATTCACATTGTTCAATATTATTAATGTTATGTCACCATTTGCCATTTTTTTTGTAAACTAAAAAAATTTGGGGAATATGGGGCTATAAGGCTGGGGTTCCACGTGGCATAAATGCCGTGGTTTGGTCAAGGTGAAAAAACCGCAGAAAAATAAGTGGTGTTTTACACTGCAAAGTGCAGAAAAATACACACAGTGGACATGCTGCCATTTCAAAAAACGTTGCAGTTTTGGAAATCGCAGCATGTTAATTATACCTATGGAAATGCCGGTAGTTTCCCTATAGGTATAATGGAAGCATAATAGGTATAATGGAAACCTCTGTGGACTTTCTGTGAAAAGCACTGCGGGAAAAACCATGATGTATTGCTGCCACGGTTTTTCTTGCAGCGCTTTTTTGCTATATGTCCTACGTGTGGCCTGAGCCTCAATCACACAAGTAAATGCACCCTTAAATTTCACGCCCACCTTTTAGCACTTTCACTCAGCAATTTCATTTTTAAAGAATTCTGTGTTGAGTAATTTCAATGGTATCTTTGTAGGAGTTCTGTTTATCTTGTACAGAGCACCAAATCCCCTTTTTACTTTCACTTGCCAATAAATGATAAAGTCCTGCCTTTCTGTAGCCACCACTAGAGAGAGCTCACACCCTACAGATCTAAAGGGGGTTATCTGGCTGGATAAATGTAAGATAAATTATAAAAAGATCAGATTGATATAACAAAGTAAAATAAGTTATACTCACCTTCCCGATCCTCATTGCTCCTATTACAAGGCTTCTTTGATCCCTTCTGGTCTCTGTTTCCTGTTCCCTCTTGACACATGACTGTTTAGACAATCAATGGATGCAGCAACAACTTGTGTCAGCTACTGAAGCCAATGACTGCTTATTTTCTATGGAAGTAGAGACCAGCAGGTACCAAGGAAGCCTTGTAACAGGAGAAATGGGGATCGGTAAGGTGGGTATAACTTATTTTATTCTGTTATACCAATCTGATCTTTTTATAATTTAACAGAATAAAATAAATTATACTCACCTTATCAATCCCCATTGCCCCTGTCACAAGGCTTCCTTCGCCCCTGCTGGTCTCTACTTCTACAGAAAATAAGCTGCAGTAGCTCACGCAAGTTATTGCTGCGTCCAGTGATTGGCTCAGCAGTCATTTCCTGTGTGTCGAGAGGGAACAGGAAGTACAGACCAGCAGGGGACCTGGAAATGGAATAGGGGTAAATGCACCATTCTGAGCCATTAATAAGATAACAGTACAGTATGCAACATTTTGTAATGCTCTCCCTTATAGTGGCTGCCAAAATTTCACTGCTTAATATTACAGCTATGTTTATACATTTGGAACTCAAGCCTTATCTTTATTAATGATGTTTTTCTACTTTTTTGTTACATTCCATATATAGCCATTCACTTTAATGCAGAACTAAATCATCATTCATGTCAAGTGACATTTAAGATGAGATATTAAAAGACACTTTCCATTATCACATTTTCTACTTTAAATTATAAAGGAGGGAAAAAAAAACATATTAAAAACAGAATTTCCAACTTAAAAGAAATTGCAGGTATAATATTATCTCGGCTGCCCGTGACCCTTACTCTAATAAAATGTCGTAAATGTAAAATGTTGATAAACTGGAATATTTAATTATGGTTCTTAAATGGAAGCAATTAGCACTTCCTGAGTATCGCATGGAATATAATCAATGCAATAAATGAATTTGCCTTTATTTTCAGAACACAATCTCTTCACACCTGTAGAACGGATTCTTTGAAAATATTCTGAAATCCTTTCAATGTGTTGAATTAAACCTTGCATTCTTACAATACAAAATGGGGCTGTTTATGTTTTTGTACTAGACCTATTTTTAACTGTTATACACACAAAAGGCAATTTCCCATTGTTTGCTGCTATGCCACAGCGGCACAAAAGCCCCTATAATTCTGTGTGTTGCAACATGGTGCCTGCATGTGCCAACATGTTATAGTTCTGTAAGATACAGGAACACAATACTGTGCAAAGGTTTTACGCAGGTGTGGAAAAAAAAATGCAAAGTAAGATTGCTTTCAAAAATAGAAGAGTTAATTTATTTTTTGTCAATTAACAAAATGAAGTGAAAGAAAAAAAGAAAAATCTAAATTGCATAAATATTTGCTGTGACCTTTGCCCTTTGGAGGAGGAGTCCTGGAAGTGATGATATGGCCCCCCACAGAGCCCTGATCTCAACATCATCCAGTCTGTCTGGGATTATATGAAGAGAGAGAAGGATTGGAGCAAGCCTACATCCACAGATCTATGCCTAGTTCTCCAAGATGTTCAGAACAACCTCCCTGCCGAGTTCCTTCAAAAACTGTCTGTAAGTGTACCAAGAAGAATTAATGGAAGGCAATGGGCGGTCACACCAAATATTGATGAGATTTAGATTTCTCTTTTCTAGGTTCACTTAATTCTGTTAATTGACAAAAATAAACTATTAACTCTTCTATTTTTGAAAGCATTCTTACTTTGCAGCCTTTCCTCCACCCCTGCCTAAAACTATTTCAACTTCCCTGATCCTTTAGTGTGTCTGGCAGCACACATCTCCTTAAACTGAGTGCATGTGTGTATGGGGAGTTCATTACGAATAGCGTTTAGCTCACCACTATTGCAAGTATATGTCCAGTTTCACCTCCTCTGGTCTCCCGATTGTTATACTCAGGGGTCTGAAAAGACCCCGGAGTATAATGATAGCAGTGTTTGTGGGGTTCGCGGTAGCAGCTGCCACAGGGCTCCGGGCCTCCTAATGTCCTGGGCCCTGTGGCAGCCACTACTGCTGCTACCCCAGTATTTATGCCCCTGCAAGGATGTCTTGCAATACCTCCATAGTATGGCTAGCAGGGTCTATGGAGTTAATACCATAGTGATTTCTTATAACATACTGCTAGGATGTGCCATATATCACAATTCGATGAGATACAATATCTGAGACTACAACTCTTAGAATGAAAAGGGTGGCAGTCCCTTTGGCTTTTTCTCTGTACAGAACTGCTCACAGCCATCTGTGGCAGACATTTAAACACTCCTCAACATTGACATTTTAAAACCAAGAAGGAAAAGTCTTAGAACTATGGAAATGACAGGATTGATAGATATGTTAATGATATGCAAATGATAAAAAAAATAGAAACAAAATATTCAAAACATCTCAATTTATTCTGTATCAAGTATGAGTGCCACATGCAAAAATATATGCCCTTATACACCATGGCATACTATCAGTAAGGTATTATATGCCATGCTTGGGAACACAAATCATCAAGACTGGCTCCCTTTGCATTGGTCCAATGACGTTCCACATGTGCTCAATGAAAGACAAGTCTGGAAATGCTGCAGGCCATGGTAGCTGGTTTAGGCCACAAATGCTGCTCACAGCACCATGGACAACATGCGGCCTGGAGTTGTCCTGTTGAAAAATGGCTCCTGGGACACTTTGGGGGCAATGGCAGTTCCACAACTAAATCAATGTAACTCTGAGGTTTTACTGTACCTGAATGAAGCCTAGAGGTGTCAAGTTACCATACATTATGCCACTCCACACCTTAATCTTGGGAGTAAGACCAGTATGACGTTCTCGTGTGAAGGCCTTTTCATGGCGTTGCCCATATGGTCTATAGACCAACCATGGTCTATAGACCAACCACTGGCTATCAGTGCAGCCAAGACAAAAGCAGGACTCATGGCTGAGGAGAACAGACCTCCATTACAGCCTACATTGCCGTCTTGCTGTGAAACATGGTAGCCTTTGAGAGTGGTGGCATGTGGTCTGATAGAATACCTATTCCTGGACGTTTGGCTTGTAGTCCGATATCGCAATGATTTGTAAACACACTGTTGTCCTAGGCTTGGGATGTGACGTCCAATTTCACTTGCGGGCCAAAATGGATCACTATGTGCCATTTTCCAATCAGACGATCTGTCCATGCAGAGGATCGCTACTGCTCACCTCTTGCTAAAATTCCAGTTAGTCCTTGTTCTTCCAACCTCCAGGCATGCAATGTTGGACAGGGCTGACATCTTGGGTAATGCGCTTAGCGATCTGCCGGAGTGATAAACCTCTCATTTCAAGGATTCCATCCCTCTCAGTTTGTGACAAATGTAAAAAGCAGTATAGCAAGTTTTAATGCTCTTTTACCACTAAAATAGGTATACTTGGATGGTTTAAGTTTTCATCTTGCTCTTCTGATTCTATTTAATACATGACTTGTGATCCTTATTGCTGTTTTAATAGTTCTGATTGATTTGATGTACTGTATTATATGGTGATTTGAGAATCTGTCTGGAGTGTGTGAACACGAGGTGACTACAGATTGCAGAGGATAATAAGGTATGACACATCTGGTGAGTCAGCCAGCCAGTACTCACACATCTCACACACACGGCCTGTCTCATGCCGCTACCACAAGTCATTGCTTGTTAGCTAAGGAGATATCTGCTGTTGTCACTGATATCACACTGTAGATAGATAGGCAGCTCAAAGCTTTGCTTGGATAGAAAAAGAATAAAAGAATACTGATATATTCAATAGAATTATTCTCAGAGAGATACGTAGGTGTGGACAATTATGGGGGAAGAGTTGTAACTACCAAGGTATGGGGCCCAATAGCTGGGTGAAGAGGGGGCGCTGATATTTTTAAAGTGATTTTATAACAATAAAAAAACTTGGGATGTCAGCTTTGTTAGGTGACATCACTGTGGCTAAATTTCATTATACTTGGGAGAAATGTAGGACCAGGGTCAGCAGTGACATGAAAAGCCATCAGCATAGCTGCAATATGGATATATGAAGTCTACAGCAGCACTGTGAATAACTAGGTTCAGAGCCTTAGATTCTTGACAAAAGAAGATCAATTAGAAATAAATACAAAAAAGGGCAATACTTCAAAATAAAGAAAAAAAAAAAAAGATCAAATTTATTTCATGCCCATATCAGCTCCTCATTCAGAAGTAGTGATGGACTACCCAAATATAAACTCTGGGGTGTCTTCAGACCCCAGAATATAATAGGCCGAGGTCCCGGGAGCGGTGAAAAAAATAAACATTCATACTTACCTTCCCTTTTTTTGGGGGGGGCCTCCTTGCAGCATCCGGTGCTCTCCTGGTGATATCATGCGCTCTGGATCCAATCACAGGCCTCACATTGTTACGTCAAGTGTCATGATGTCATCAAAGCAAATTTCACTGGTGGCTGCTAGGCCCCCCGCCCCGACTCCGAAACTTGCTCTAGATCTCCCTTCCTGGACCCATTTTAATGGTGTAAGCAACCTCTGCTGGAAATGACCCATCGGATACCATGAACAAATTCATTCTATGACGTATACAGATGGTAGAAAAGTGTTTTGACGGGAGACACTTTTGTTATGTTACATTTTTCTTATAAATCAATAAAAGGAAAAAATTTTAGTTAAAAAAAGTCTAAAAAAAAAAATGGAATTCACGCTCAGGACATAAGGCACAGTATCATAGTGTAGTACTCTCCCTTGTCAAGCAATGAACTGCCATGTTGCACGAGAATGTTCATTTAAAATGATAGTGGTGTGAGCACTTGAAGTACAGTGTTTCAGTCCTTTTAAAGACCTCCACTTTATTTCTAAATTGCAGAACCTCTTTCAATATGTCCTCCTATATTACAAGCCTGATTGCATCTTTTTTCATTTTCTTTTAGTGCGGAGTCTGGTTCAGCAGGTTGCTGATTGGAGCACTTGACCCCTGCAGAGAGCACAAAGGAGTGGCTAGCTACAGTCAAAGCTATTACAGATTCTACCGCTGAGGCTACACAATATTGAAAGTTTTCTACATTCTTCCAAATGCACTGGAAAGTCCATCAAGAGTACATTTAAAGCAAATTGCACACCAGTATGAAATGCATTAGTTAATGTACTTTCAATTGAAGCAAGTGCACCTTACAGTATGTTATGTTCTATACAATACAATCAACTGTGTAATAAAAAACGTTGGGCTGTAAAGAAAGATACAACAGTAACAATTGCCTGAACCCTTTTTGTACCCATTTCGGTACATGTCCCCAGCTGCTGCCACTATATAAAATCAAAGGAAATATATTAAACAGGTTTATTCACTGTTCGCTTCACCACCAATTTTTTGCTAAGATATTTTAAATGGACCCTGTCAGCAGGATTTACCCCATGAACAGTTTCCACCACCATTTGTGACCAGTAATAATCTTTGAAAAGTTATATCCATTAGTCAGTTGTAGCTCCATATATACCTTATAAACAATACTTTGTAAATGAAAGCTTAAAGGGGTTGACCAAGAAAGACAGATTTTGGCCAGGAGGCCAGGGAAGGTAAAAAATAAAATAAAAAAAAAGCATACTAGTGTAATCTTATTCTGCAATCATACTCTCTTTCATCAGTTCCCAACTTCTAGCTAACTTACCAAATTTATGTCAGAAAAAAGTAGGGGAAATATGGAAAGCAGTATGACTACAAAACCAAACGATGCAGAGTTTAGTCGTAGTCTGTTACCATGGAGACACAAAGATAATTAATCATGACAATTTTCAAAGTTGCTTCATTTTTCAATTTAGTTGCATAAGAACAATTAGAAAAATAGTATTAAGGGTTTATATAGCCTTTGCGTACCAATAAATGGGGATAATTAAAATTATTATGCATGATGTCATAAAAAAATTGACTGAAATGTTTCAATTTGGAAAATAACTTTATAGATTCTCATCATTGTCTGGAACTGGATGTGGTCAAAGATAAAACTGTTAGGCTGAGGCCCCACATTGCGGAAATGCAACTTTTTTGTTGCAGATTTTGTTGCGGTTTTCGAGCCAAGGCCAAGAATGGCTACAAATGGAAAGGGAAATATATAGGAAGTTCTTATACTTGTATCTTCTGCTCAATCTACTCCTGTCTTTAGCTCAAAAAACTACAGCAAACTCTGCAAAAAAGGCTGAGGTTTCGCAACGTGGGGTCTTAGCCTTATACTGGAAAATTCCATATTTTCTGTATGACTTTGTGCTGCTCAGTGATTCAGCTATTGTTACCTTAGTCTACTGAGACAAAAAGTTTGCCAGGTTGTATATAAGTTAATGTACTTACCGCTAAAATACTAGGGCTGCGCTGAAGTTTGTTGTATGGACTATATTTAGGCTTCATTGGCTTTCCTGCTACTCTGTCCTTATGTCTTCTGCTGGAGATGTGCTGAAATAATAAACCAATTTAGTTGAAATCAATGTGTACAAATCTATGTTATGACACACCATAGAGATGTATCAGTAGACTGTGTCAAATTAATTATAATTAACCCCTGGAACTAGTATAAATTATAACTCCAGTCTCATAGCGGCAGTCAATTTCATTTTCTGGTGCATGGCCTGCCAGAAAATGTGACAAATTTATTAATAAATTTGGCACATCTTATTCCAACACACTTTTGAGGTAAGATTAGCATATGAAATCCTAGTCTTGGTAAATCTTCCCCAAGGAGTGGTATGGAATGGCTTGAGGACTATAGTTCCTTCCTCCTGGTGGTCCCAGTTCATGGACTTAATTAATATCTTACACAGTTCTAGTCTGAAAGGATGTTCCTTTTAAGCAAAGTCACTAGTGACCAAATGGGTCAGAAACGTCTATTCTCCAATATATTTTATGATGGATAAAGACATGTCAGGAGTGGTAACAGGTCCTTTTCGAGTAACTTCATGGGAAACACCATCAACAGTTATATTTAAAAAGGAAGATAAAACCAACATAAAGGAATTAACTCATCTGGACAACTCCTGTCTATGCCCTATTAGAGTACATGTACAACATAGATGGTGTCCCCTATTAGCCAGGACAGAGACCTGATGAAAACAGCGAATTTTCCCTGGTTGATTCAGTATAGTCATGTTTAGCATCATCTCCCAGTCAGTGTTGGACTGGGCTGTCTAGGGCCCACCAGTAAAATTAATTCTGGGGGACCACTATACAGCTACAAGCAAATATAACCTCACACTTGGTCAAAAGTTCCTAAAATGTTTCCAACATAAATGTATTATTCAGTACTAGCTTGCTGCCTAGCCATTACCCCTGACTGTTCTGGGGTACATTAGGATGTACAGTGAGTATACTGTACCATGTCAGGGTGAACTGGGGGTCCATCTGGCTTAGGGGTACACCGGGGGATTTTCATGTTTCCATGTGGACCAGTCTGGGCCTGCTTCCAGTCAGTGGAATGGGTGCAGAGCAATACAATATTTCCCTTGCAGTAATAATAATAATACATTTTATTTATATGGCGCCAACATATTCTGCAGCACTTTATAAATTGTAGCAGTATTGTGGCAGTGACAATTTGTAGCTTATCCTAGTTCCAGCAGTGGGACCTTCATGATCAGCTCATTGTTAAGGGAGTTGGGAATCTGAAAATGATTGTCCACATGGTGTGAATCATGGTTCACTCGACATATTTAGACAATTTGGCTGACCAAGCCACCTAATGTGTATGGATGCCATTAGATTGCTAATAGACCTAGCAAACACTGCAGAATGCACCATCAGGAATTATGGCTGCACTGGAAAATTTGACCAAAAGACAGTGAAAAGAAATAGAGAGCTGCTGACTAGAACTATTTGGTCACGTTCTGGTTAAAATATTTAGATACTTTACCTGTTTAAGTTGGATTTCTGAATTTACATGGACATCACAGATTTCACAATGGAAAGTTTTGTTCTGTAGTCCTGAACCTTTGCTGCCATTTTGGAGTTTTAGTCGGGATCCAGACCTGGGATAGGATTTAATTGGACCTGCACCATTGCGAGCCTCTAGCATCGTCTTGTGTTTGGAACCTTAAGATCATAAAGCAGAATTATTCTTAATATTTTTTAGATATGAAAGGCATTGTCCCACAGCTGTCTTATGACCTATCCATAAGACAGGTGATAAATGTTTGATCGGGAAGGTGTGTGTGTGGGGGAGGGGGGCGACCTCCATCGATCACTAGAACAGATATCGTGAGGAATTTAAATGGAGCATGGGAGCATGCACTGACGCTCCACTCAATGTATATGGGGCTGATCAAAAGCGCTGTTCTTGGCTGTCTCTGTCAGTCCCATAGACTTGGAATGGAATCAAGTTGTTAAAAATTCAGCTGTTTCCTATTTATACCACATCCTGGAACGTTATGTGATGACAGATATTACCATTTTAGCCTCCGTAGATGTTGTCATCCAGATTTTTTACAATGCAAGCAGTTTTTGTTGCAATTTATAGCTGCTTTAGTCTCCTCCACAGTAAACAGAATAAAATATCACAAAAATATAACAGATGTGGGTAACATAGACACTCTGAATACTGTGTATGCTACACATCATTAAATAAGTACATGATACTTGGCATCATGTATTAATATGTTACCATGTAGTAAGCAACAGGAAGTACTGAAACAGCATAACTAGATATGCTCTGCTGTTTCTGTAGCTCCCACTCTGCTCTATGGGAGTTATTGGACCAGTGTAGAACAGCATTGCTTAGCTGTTCTCGTAAAACCACATGGGCCAGGACTTGGGAGCACTTAATCCCATCATGGCAGCAATTTACAGAGATGGGAATAACCATTTAAGTAAAATTCCATTTGATAAATTTCTGTTCCCCTACAGCCGCCACTAGGGGGTAGCTCAATGCGTACAGGTTTCTACAGTTCCCAACGAAGTCTATCAAATGTGAATACAGAAACTACCCCTAGTGGCACTGTAGGACAGTAGTGATCAGGAGCGAATTAAGGCTACTATGGGCCCTGGGTTGTATGAAGATTATGGGCCGCCCACCAGTATAAAGTTTTCAGGGCTTTTTAAAAGTGCTGAATGAGCATTCATAGGGATGCTCATTCTCAATCAATTCCCAGTGTTAGGCAACTTTATTATCAATGGCCACAAGGTACAGGAGTGGGAACTTCACTGTGAAAAAGCAGCAGCCTCCCTCACTATGCCAAGTGTAGGAACACACTGTGCATAGTATGATGCTGCCCCCTTGCTTATGGAAGAGTGAAGAAATCAGGCGATACCTTTTAGAGGCTAAATGAGTATATTTGACAAGTAAGCTTTCGGAAGTACTAGCTCCCTTCATCAGACATGGTGTAAGCTTACACCATGTCTGATGAAGGGAGCTAGTACTTCCGAAAGCTTACTTATCAAATATACTCAGTTAGCCTCTAAAAGGTATCGCCTGATTTCTTCACTCTTCCACTACTTTCTATGGCTAGCACGGTACAACATTATACCCTTTGCTTATGGGAAGACTAGTTGCAGTCATATGTTTATATACAGGTACATGTAAAATTCTTCTTCCACCATAGGCCACTTCTACGTGCCATACACTTGTTAAAATTGGTGACAGATTTAAATCTTCACCCAAGGTGGTCATATTATAATCCACTACTGTTCCTAATAACAATATTGCAAATGAAAATGTATACTACAATACCTGTGTTATGTGCCTCTAGCTGTGACAAAGAGTTGACTGCTACTTTGCATAGTGAACAGTACAATAACTTCTTGGCTTTCTCTTCTTCTGATTCAGAAGTGGTGATCGCACTGCCATTGGTGCTCTTCACAAGTGCTGCCGGTAATACTGCCGCTAATGCAACCTCCGACTTGGCGATGAACGACCTTATCTCAGCCATGTTGTGGCTAACAGAGCTGCTGGCTTTTAATCTTTCTTCTTCTCCTAGAAAGAAGAAAACACATAGAAGCTATTTAGCCACTGTCCACAGACTCGTCCTCAAGTATTCATCTTGAGCTTTTATTACGGGGGACATTTGACATTTACAAGCAATTACACATAGATGCAAATTGTTTGAAAAGGAAGAATCGTGTTATTCATCCATCAGCAGGAGAAGGGTCCACCAGTATAATTTGTCTGATTATTCTCTTTTGTACATAAATGTCCCAGCATCATTGTCACTTCCAATGGATGACTAATTCCCAGTGGAAAAAATAGAAGCACAACCTGTAATTGGGAATCTCTAAGTGTGCAATATTGTAAATATTAACCTATGTGGACAAATTCTGTGAAAAAACAAATGCCCGACTAATATTATAGGACATGCTATGATTTCATATTCACAATGAGATAGCAATAGCCCTTGTAATTCACAAGTATGATGAACATAAATTACGTAGAACCATATGTCACTACGCCATCAGTGAACATGGGCCAATTTATTATACGCTGGTCTAAATCTATTTGTGTGTTGGCACAAGATGTGCCAGAATTATTAACAGGCTGTAGCCTCTTAATAATTTTATTGCACCACTGGGAGATCCCATGTGCCAGGAATGAAATCTACACCAGTCAGATTTCTGGTGTACCTCACACAAATTTTCTGGTGTGGGTTATAGTAAAAGTGAAGAGCCAAAGTGCCACCATCCCAGCCATGAAGATTGGGGCACAAAACGGGCAAAGACACAATTTTTGCACAAAAGCACATACATGTGCCACAAAAATTACGAGTTTTTTGTGCTTTGTGCACCTGAAAACTGGCATCCAAGGCATGATAAATCGCCCCCAAAGTCTGTGCATAAAGGATACATAAACAATGGGGAAGGTTTATTATTAAGGGGAATTTTTATAGTCAGTTTTGCTAATCTACATTGCCATGATTTAACCAAATTTATGAAATGTTGCACTTCAGGCCTGAGATGTTAATCCACTTTTTACAACAACCCCTTACTGGAATGAGATTGTGATAATTTGTGCAACCTTTTAAGAAAGTCACATTTGATAAATCCTGAATTCATCAGCTTGACAGGCTATCCACACCCACTTTTTCAAAGTGGACTAAGTAGCGTACAAAAGTAAAATGTTGCAAATTCTTTTCCCAAAAATGAAAAAACCTGTTTTGCAACTTTTCACAACAGAATTCTGCAAGTAGAACTAGATACATTTCATTGGATGTTTTCAATGGAGATATTTTGACCATACCTTTTATAATAATCTCATTGGAATTAAAAGGGATGTCTCAGTACATACAACCCATTCTGCTATGTCTTCACAATCTGCAGAACAATGATCATTAAAATATAGCAATACAGCAGACAAAGTAAAGTGAAGAAATGAAGATTTAGCATCTTGTGAGTCATCCAGGGCCAGGCAATACAGTAACATTTGGTTGTCTCCAAGCAAATTATATTTAACCTTGATGTTTTTGAAAAAGCGTACAGAATAAGGTACTGTTTCTAAAACGCAACACATTTTTATGTAATATCTATGACCAACTCTATAATACTGGCTTCAGTTTTATAAGTAGGCAACAAAACTTGAACCCTTTATATATCCTTTTTTAATCTAGTTGTCTTAGACTAATAACCTAATATACAACTAGTCTGTAATGCATATATGACCCCCTCCTGGCTGGGTCCTGTAGTGACTGCATTAGCAGTCGTGGCAACAGTCGAAACCTTGAACTACAATTGTACATTTATCACAGCAATACAATCTTTCAGAAAAGCATACAAACTATTCTGTCTATGCTTGATAAAGGTCTTATCCTGAAAATGAAATATGTTCTAGGACTGCATGTAAAAGCACAGCACTAGCCAAAATGCAGATTATCTTTGAGTTACGGTTTTACATTCATCTACAGAAGTGATAGACTTTTATCTACATCACATCATATTCACATCTGACCATGAACATCTTCCAAGTTTCTTCCTAAAAGTGATTATCAGTAAAGGTACTGTATATGTAAAAAATGTAAAAAGGAGTTATCATAAAATAAAGTGAAAGTTAGAAGAAAAAAATATGTAATTGTCTGTATCTTTTAATGGCTAGCACACTGACCCATGCTTTTCATAGCCTCATGTACATGACCTTGTTTTTCATGGGTTCGTGTCAGCTGAGAGCATGGATGCAAACTCAGGACAGGTCCTATTCTTCCCTTTTTGAGATCCGGGCTGATTCATTGAAGTGTGGAGAATACAGATGGCATATGGATTCAATCCATGTGCTGTCCGTTACTTTTTTCATGGATCCCTAAAGGGCACATGGTTGTATATAGAGAGCGGCAACAGATTGTTTTGCAAATATTTGCAAGGTTCATTCACCAGTTACCGGAAGTGCTATTATTATATTCTGGTGAAGGCACAAGTGTTATGACATCACCGCAACCCAAGTGACTGACCAAACATAGGTCTCAGTAATTTCCTTGGATCTGTAAAGTTGCCTAGGAGGCTGGAAGAGGATGCTAAGGGACTGCTCAGATGCTGCAAGGGAGTCCAAGAGAGGCGAGGCAAGGTGAGTATAAGTGTTTATCATGTTCCTGCACCTCCTTTGGGTCTCCACTTATTATAATTTGGGTTCTGAGGTTTAGGGTTTTAGCTAAATCCAAAAGCTTTGGAGAATAACGTTTTTTTTTTAGCAGTGTCTCTGTTTTCAGTGTATGTTAATCCAGAGATAACTATGCGGTTTAGAGTAAGCAGGAGCTCTGGGCTGGAATGAGCTGAAAACCAGGAAGTGGAGGGGAGAGGAGACAGGAGGGCAGCTGAAATCCTAAAATGAGAAAAGCTGGGCATACATTAACTGTTGGCTGAAGGCTTTTTTGGCCAGCCGTGGTTTCTCCCAAAACCTCATAGACAGCCACATTCAGCTCAGCCAATGGCAAGACTGGAGTAGACAGCAGCCAGACATTTCCCTGTGGAAAAAAAGGATCATATACATTGAAATCCAGAAGCCTGATCCTTTCTTCCTTTGTCATCTGCCATAGGGGAAAAGAACATATTTAATAGCTGTCCCATCCTGCCTAAAATGGCACCCATGCATTAGACTAAGGTGTATGGCCACCTTACCACTGAGCATTGACCAAGTTATCAGTGCTGTACCTTAGCTGAAACATCTACACATCTATATCACTGCAGAGATCCAATGGTGTATACATTTGTCTTAAACTGCAGGGACAGATTTTCATTACACAAACCATGGAAATTGGCTGTAAATGGCAGCATTTAATCTATCCATTCCAGTCATAGGCAAAAGAGCGAGACTCTGCTAAAATGGCAAATGATCCTGAAGCACGGATAGTTCAAGCTGCCATTTATATTAAAGCAATACAACTGCCGACAGCAGAATGTAATGTGAGAATTGCTCATTTTTAGATTGGCTTGGTATGGGGCAGAGAACATGCAATTATTCTGCAAGCAGGCTTTAAATAGAGCAGCCTTGTGTTATATACCCGCAATAGCTGGAGCTGTGGTCTGAACACAAGATACGCGTAAGAGCTGTAGAGATAGAACACACTTCAGGACAGAAATACTGTACAGTACGACATAGGAGGAGATGGATATAACAGATCTGTAATGATTTTCTGCTATTTATAAAGTGTGAGGTTTTCTATATGGCAGGGATTATTATATAGCTGCTGGCTGTCTTAAAGCAGCAACTTTATTATAGGCCGCTGTCGGTGTTAACCTTTTAGCAGTATAGACATAATTACTTATTACATTATTATAATTACACATTTATTTGGTTAGTCTTTAGCTATGAATTTCCATAGAAAATAAACCCTTTGTCATAAGCAATAACATCTTTTGTGGCTGATGTCATTCACTCCACTTCTCATCATTTGTATACATTTATTTCATATAATTTCTATATAACAATATTGGCAGATGTGTCGCCCCCATACATAGTTGCTAGATATAAAAATTTTTACCAAAATTCAGTTTGACTCTGATTCGATGGAATCGACCATCAGAGTCTATTCAGTCTCAAAAAATGAGATTAGCCTGGAAAGTCATGTATGACATCTCATAGGACTATATCCAGCTCTTTAAAGACAAAACAGCATTAGTAATGTCAAAGTGATCGCAACATGTATGGCTAGGGGTAAAGGATGGTAGCTAGTGGTAATAGGTTCTCCCAATTTGTGTGAGATGAATCACAAAAATTTCAGATTTGGCGAAATTTGAAACATTTCAGAAATACAAAACAAATTTTGATTTGACTTGTAATTTAGGTTTAGTGGTTCTGTATATTTATAATATAACTTACCATACACTGACTACTGATGGGTAACATGCTAGAGTAGTTACATCGTTCAGATTTACATTAAAGCTATTGACAGGTGAAAGGAATGACATTGATATCCGGTGACAGCAGTGGCGCCTGTCAACGGGTGAGATATAATATGCAGCAAGTGAACAGACAGTTCTTACGGGTGATATGTTGGAAGCAGGAAAAATTGGCAAGTTTAAGATTCTGAGTTTCAAGAGTCAAATTGTGATTGCTAGATGACAGGCTTAGAGTATCTCCACAATGCAATCTTGTAAGGAGTCACTACCAACTATTCACAGGGTCATTGGCACTGAGGGTTCATTAATGTGCGAGGGAAGTGAAGGCTGATCTTAGGCTGACAAAGTAAATATGGATATGATAAAATGGAGTCAAAAAACACATTGCATAGCAGCTCAAGGAATTGTCACAGACTGATCAGATTGCCCATGTTGTTCATTACTCAAAGTGCCTTCAATGGACCATCTATCAAAACTGGACCTTGGAGCAATGGAAGAAGGTGGCCAGGTCTAATGAATCCTGTTCTTTTCTATCACGTGGACCTCTGGGTACATGTGGGTCATTTCCTGGGGAGGGGAAGAGATGGCACAAGGATGCACTATGGGAGAAAAGTAAGACGGCAGAGGCAATATGATGCTCTGGGCAGCAATCTACTTAGAAACCTTGGGTCCTGGCATTCATATGGATGTTACTTTGACACATACCACCTAACTGGACATTGTTGATGATCAACCACCAACCTTCATGGCAACAGTATATCCTAATAGCAGTGGTCTCTTTTAGTAGGGTAATGCTTTCATAAGCTTCTCTTCTCACCCTGTGACTCTCTTGTACGTGCAGCCACCAACTAATCTTTTACAGTTTGACTGAAAGTTTTGTCTATCTCTCTGAATACTAAGATATACTCTGATATAATGGTACTATAGCCAGAAACTGTGTACCAAAAAGATGCGAGAAATACAAAATCACGCCTTTTGTATCTCCATAAAGCATTGTCATTTACACAGCATGGCATGAAAACCAGGCAGCCTACAGACACAATGGAGCCAGAATATGTCAGAATGCTATTGTAAATTGCCCAGAACAATGACATGAGCAAAATGTCTATACTGTATGTTTCCGTGACACATTATATATCTACCTTGACAGAATTGAAAAAGTGTCTATAAAAAGTGATGTTACTAAGAGTAGTCATTCTCCAACACTTTCTAGGAGCTTAGCTTTGGGCCTCCTCCCTACTGCTAAGGCTAGGTGTTGCATAGTTGTGTCACAGAAGAAGCTTGAGAGTAGATTATATGGGATAATCAGCATTTACTTCTTAGAACATGAGGTAAACAGCATCAAAACGTTAACACAGCAAAACTTGAAAGTAAAAAGGATCTTTTACAACAGAGAGATAAAAAGCAAGGTACAACAAGTCTCACACAGCATACCATTACACTCTATTCAGCATATAACACTAATAACATCACCATCTACTGTCAGATAGATGTAAACTTCTGCACACAAATAAGTCTATCTGTTGCATATATATGTATATAGTATATACCAACACCCTTTCTCAACAGTAAGAACTTATTCAGTTAAATATAATCTCTTCATCAGTCTCTGGTGTCTTTCAGCACTCAACGCCTTTGTGAAAATATCTGCTGTCATATCTTCAGTTGGGCAGTATTCTAAATTCAGAATTCCTTGTTCCTGATGATCCCGTAAGAAATGAAACTTCACATCAATGTGTTTAGTTCTGGGATTAACTCTTTCCATCTGAGCAAGAACAAGACATCCTTGATTGTCTTCATGTAACGTTGTTGGTCCTAACTGTTGTTGTCCTAAGTCTCTTAGTAGTTGTCTTAACCAAAGAACTTCTTGACTCGCATGAGCGGCGGCTACATATTCTGCTTCTGTAGACGATAGTGTTACTATAGATTGTTTTTTACTAGTCCAACTAATTGGTCCGCCCGAGAGTAAGAAAAGATAGCCACTGGTAGATTTTCTATCAATTGGATCTCCAGCCCAGTCTGCATCAACATATCCAGTTAAAACGCATTCATCACTTGCAGGTAGTTTCAGTTTAACGTTGCTAGTTCCTTTCAGATAACGTATTACTCTCTTTACAGCTTTCCAATCCATTTCATTGGGGTTTGACACTTTTCTGTTCAAAATTCCTACTGCTGCTGCAATGTCTGACCTTGTAACAGTCGCTAAATATAGTAATTTTCCCATTGCTTTTCTGTATAGCTCATTATCTGGTAACATATTTTGTTCACTTTTAATTTCCTTCAGATAATTAGTTTCCATTGGAGACTTTACTGGTTTCGCATCTTTCAGTCCAAATGTTTCTATTATATCTTTGATCATGTGATTTTGGTTAAGTTGGAAACTCCCATCTTCTTCTCTTTCTATCTGTATCCCTAGGTAATGCTTCACATTTCCCAGATCTTTGATCTCAAAGTGTTGATCCAAAATTTTCCGTATTTCAGCTTCATCCCTTTCTCTTTCAAAACAAACTAAAATATCATCAACATATATCAGTACATAGATCCATCTGTCATCTAGTTTCTTTGTGTATAGACAGGGATCCGCTTTGCTTCTTAGAAAATGTTCATTTATGAGCACTTCAGTGATTTTATCATTCCACGCTTTAGCGGCTTGTTTTAAACCGTATATACTTTTCTGTAGCTTACAAACCATGTTTGGTTTCTCTTTATCTTTGAATCCTGGAGGTTGTTCCATGTAAATTTCTTCTGTTACATCTCCATTCAGAAATGCTGTCTTTACATCCAGATGTTTCAATTCCATTCCTTTAGTAGCTGCAACCGCAAGCAAAGTTCTGATTGTAGTATGCTTGACAACCGGAGCAAATGTTTCATCATAGTCTTCTCCGTATTTTTGAGAATAACCTTTAGCTACGAGTCTTGCTCGGTATTGTTCAGCGGTGCCATCTGTTTGGTATTTAATTTTAAAAACCCATTTACATCCTATAGCTTTTCTCCCTTTTGGTAATTCTGTCAGTGTCCATGTCTTTGAATCATGCATGGATTTCATTTCTGTTTCTGTAGCCTTTATCCACTTATTGGCCTCTTCTTCTGAAAGTTGAGATATATCCTCCCAAGAATGTAGGTTCATATACTTTATTTGTACTTGCCTTGTATGAAAGACGTACAGGTGGTTTTCCTTTGTTTTCTCTCATTGAACGTCTTGGTTCTGTGTCTGTCTGTAGTTCTATCTCTTCACTTTCAGTATTTTGAACTTTATCAATTTCAACTTCTTTTTCATCAGATGTTCCTGGACTTATATCACTGTTGTCTCTCTCATTTCTCATTTCCAGTGATGTCATAATGTTATCATTTAGATCTTCAATGAATGTTACACTGTTACTCACCGTAACTCTGTCTTTTTTAGGATCTAGGATTCTGTATGCTTTGCAGTTGTCACTATATCCAACAAATATTCCTTCTATGGCTCTGTTTTGAAGTTTGGAGCGTTTCTCTTCTGGAACAAAAACAAAAGCTTTGCAACCAAAAACTCTTAAATGATTCACACTTGGTTTCTTACCATGCCACAGTTCATATGGTTTTTTTTTTCAGTTTTCTTGAAAAAAGTCTATTTTGCAGATAAGTAGCTGTCATTGCTGCTTCACCCCAGTATTTCTCTGGTAGTTTGGAATCTGTTAGCATGCATCTTATCATTTCAGTCAGAGTTCTGTTTTTCCTTTCTGCTACGCCATTTTGTTCAGGTGTGTATGGAACAGTTTTGTGATGCTCTATTCCATTCTGTCTTAAATAGTTCTCTATTTGGTGTCCTGTGAATTCACCTCCATTATCACTTCTAATGATGATTGGCTTCCTCTGAAACTTATTATACGACTTTGACACGTATTCTTCTAATTTACTGAAAACTTCACTTTTGTTCTTTATTAAGTACGTGACTGTGTATCTTGAGTAGTCATCTATAAAAGTCACCATATATCTATTACCTCCTGATGTGGTTACTTTCATGGGTCCACATACATCAGTATGCACCAAGTCAAGTGGTTTTGTGCCTTTTGTTTCACTCTCTTTAGTTATACACACTCTTGTAGCTTTAGATTTTATACAACATTCACATCTTACAATAATTGAGCAATCAGATATCAACAGATCTTTTGTCAAATTTTTGTTCTGTAATGCCATGATACTCTCAGGATGTCTGTGTCCTAAGCGTCTATGCCACATGTGAATACAATTCTTGTGATCATGTGTACATAACTTCATCTGTTCCTTTAATGTGTCTAGATGATATAATTGTTCACCTGCTTTTACATTTATTATTATCTTGTCTCCTGCTAGGATTGTACATTCATCATCTTTGAATTTTACAGTAAGTCCTTTAGCTGTTAGACGTTTTACAGATAATAGTCCTCCATCTAGTCCTGGAACATATAACACATCCTTTACTAGTATCTTTGAATTATGCCCAAATTTATCAGAATAGATTAGCATTCCTTGTCCAGTACCTTCCGCGGTTATTTTGCTCCCATCTGCAAGGTAAATAGCTTCCTTCTTATTTAGATCAAGTTCAGTAAAGAAGCTCTTATTACTTGTCATGTGACTTGTTGCTCCTGAGTCAATATACCAACTCATTGATAACCTTTTATCGGTTACTTTAAATGTACCATTCCAGTGATCTGCATGTGGGTTAGATATTGTGCTTTTCACCTTCTGTTTACTTTCTTTATGGTATAACTCCTGTTCTGCTTTCCATATAGTACAGTCTTTCTTTAAATGTCCCTTTTTCTTGCATCTGAAACATTCTCTTGTTTCTGTTTTATAGGTCCTCTTATCTGTAATTTTAAGAGCATTTACACTGTCCTTTTCTGTGGAATCATTTGTTTGTTCTTTACTTCTCTGGTATTCATCTATGAGTCGTGTTTTTACAAACTCTAGTGTAATGTCTGCTTCAGGTCTTGTTTCTAGTGCATTTATCAAAGCAGTGTATGAATCCGGCAAGCTACACAATAATATTGCTGCTACATGACTTTCTTTAATATCTTCACCAACTGATCTCAGCTGTGTTATCACTTCCATCATGGAGTTTATGTGCTCCTGCATGTCTTCCTGTGCACTTAATCTCATCTTGTAAAGTTTCCTTAGCAGAAACAATTTGTGATTTAAGCTGGATCTTTCATGTAACTTTCTCAATGCTTCCCACATTCCCTTTGCTGTATTCTCATTCCTTATGTGGATTAACTGATCATCTTCCACTAATAAGCTGATAGTAGCTCTTGCTTGTCTGTTTTTCTTATCCCATGTCTCATTATTATCATTGGGTCTATCTGTAGTGATTACATCCCATAAATCATCTTTAGACAATAACATCTCCACTTTGAACTTCCATAACTGATAGTTCTCATTGTTCAGCTTAGCTACTGTAAGTCTGAGTTCTGAATTGCTGGTCATTTTAACTTGTCTTACTTGTTTGGAGAGAATTGTTCTGAAGAATCCTTTTGCATTCACTGGGTCTTTTTGTCTTCTATGCCTGGGCCCATAACCTGTTGCATAGTTGTGTCACAGAAGAAGCTTGAGAGTAGATTATATGGGATAATCAGCATTTACTTCTTAGAACATGAGGTAAACAGCATCAAAACGTTAACACAGCAAAACTTGAAAGTAAAAAGGATCTTTTACAATAGAGAGATAAAAAGCAAGGTACAACAAGTCTCACACAGCATACCATTACACTCTATTCAGCATATAACACTAATAACATCGCCATCTACTGTCAGATAGATGTAAACTTCTGCACACAAATAAGTCTATCTGTTGCATATATATGTATATAGTATATACCAACACTAGGTTCATACTACTGATATATAATGTCCGTTGCTCTGATCTGTCACAGGATGCTAGCAATGGACATTAAGGCCAGGAGGAAAATTCTGCAGACTTTCTGTGAAAAGCGCTGCAGAAAAAAACCGCGATGCGTTTCCACCGTGGTCTTTTCTGCAGAGCTCTTTGGCTGTTGCTGGCTACATGGGGCCTCAGCCGAAATGACAGATGCAGATGGAGCTAACTCCATCTGGTGTCCGTCTGCATTCACCCTCATGTGAAAAACATGACAGACGCTTTTTTCCATCATGTTTTTTCTTTTCTGACAGAAGAAAAAGTCTAGCATGCAGGACTTTTTCTTCTGTTACAAAAGCAAATAATCATGTGGGAAGAAATCGTCTGTGATATTGTTTACATTGGAGTCAACTTTACTACAGTAAATGTCCATTGCTGTTATCCTATGATGGATGGCAGCAACGGACATTATCGGTAGTGTGAATGTAGCCTAACCATCTAAAAAATTTTCACAAAAACAAATTACGGTTTAATAATGCTAACTATAGATGTGCCAAATTTATCAGAGTGGCTCATGTTGGACAATAATCTAGTACATCTTAAGACACTTTTGTGAAAAAGTTTTGGTGCATACTGTTGCACCTTAAGCCATGTTCCTTTTCTCCTAAGACATAGCCCCTCCATGCTAAGCCACATCCCTTTCCCCCTTTGCTATGCTGTCGTGTCAAGCGAGGCATAAAAAGTGTCTAAAATACCAAACAAACATGGCACAATACATGTTCCATATACCAGGTTTTTTTTTTTTTGGCATGAATTAAGTCAGAATTAGTAAATCTTCCCCCGCTATAAGACTATAGCTACAAATAGGAAGTCTCTCTAGATATATGATTACAATGAATATGATAACATCTAATTGTATGCTGGTCTAGACACGCTACAATAATAAATATATAATTCTGATATTAATAGAAGCTCTACGCAGTAGATAAAAATCACGTACAGTTTTCTTCTTCACTATCTCCACTATATTAGTTTATTAATTTCTCTACAGACTTGCAGAACATTTTCCTGTCAAAACTGGTTAAAAAAATAAAAGCACATGATGTGATGGGTCTGAGTCAGGAAAGACTTCAAAAATATATTTGTGTTGAGCTTTTAGTTCCTGAACATCTATCTTTCCTCCTGAACATCCTGTGTCTCTATTCGCTTTAAAAGACAAATGAGAGTATTATCACTTCAATGTCCTGAAGACAGAAACTAGAGAAGAGAAGACTCCTGATGTTTTACAAATGACTTTTCCAATTACACACAGGAAGGAAGATTCATAAGACTGAACTCTGAAGGTGACCACAGTCATGAAGCTCTACCAATCTAATAATCTCCAGTTGTCTTGGGCCAATGGAAATCTACTGCAATGGGTTAAAAATATATTGGTAACTCTTAAAGGATTTATCTACGATTTAAATATTGATCCTTAGGATAGGTCATCAATTTCTGATTCGTGGGGGTCCAACACCTCCACAGATCAGCTGACTAATGTTAAGGGCTGCTCCCGTTTCACAGGCCAGTGAAATCTTGTTTTTTTCATCATGTGGATTGTATGCACACCAATTCCTTTCAAGTGTTGCAATTCCAAGCTCAGCCATTATACAATGTATAGCAAGGTGCCTGGTCAGGAGTGAACACCCAAACAATGTACTCTCTTTAAACAGCTGATCAGTGGAGGTGCTGGACTTTGGACCCCCACAGATCTGATATTGATGCCCTATCCTAAGGCTAGATCATCAATATCTTAGTTTCAGAATGCTCCTTTAAGATCTTAGCATGTAATTACAAAAAATTGACCATATCTTTTTCATATATTTTAATGTAAAAGTCTAATTGTATAATTTATGCCAATATGCAGTGATTTTCTATGATAATATTTCAAAAACTTTGGCAACTTATCTGCATGTATGTGGTTATCAGAAGAACATCCCAATACTGTGTTATATAAGTGGGGAATACTTTATCTTTCAGGAGGAAATGCCTTTACATCTTCAATAGCTGTAAACCCAATGCTCTATGAGCAGACAGCTATTCCTACTGACTCCTCCACCACAAAAGTATGATTTTCATGGATGAGCATGCATGTGTATTCAATGGGGAAAGGATAGAAAGCTACTTGATCCTTCTCTCCGCTGATATTATTTGTGTGGGAGAGTTGGTAGGCCCCTATATATATATGATCAGTGGGCTCTCAATGTGTTGAAAACTGGTGATCGGTGGAGATTCCTGGTGTGCCAAAGATAGGCCATCAATATTGAGTCTTGAAGAACCACTTAAATAGGGATGTAGCTGGAGGAGGTGCATAGGGTGTGGTTGTACTACTGCCAAGGAGCCTTTGAGGTCCCATAAGGTGTCTCTTTCCACTATGAAGAGACCAGTACTATAAACAATACATTATTGTTGGGGTGGGGGCTGATACAGATTTTGCATTGGGGTTCAGAAGCCTCATGTTATGCCTCTGCCCTTTAATTTCTATACAAACAGCCTCTTATTTAATTTCCATTATATACAGCATATGTATAGTATATAGCTATAAGATCTTACAAACAATATAGAAGTTTCCATATTCTAAGAAAAAATTGTACCCTGTGCCTTATCGAACAATAAAATTAAGAATAGTCATACACTTGGTGGTAAAGTAGATTACTCGGCCATGGCAAGGTGCATAGAGCTGAATAGGTTCACCTTACCCGACTTGTTGCACGATCAACAAGATTGGATTCAATTATTCCACAAGGAAAGCAAATGGAACAAAATGAACTGCATGTTCCCAAGCTTCCTTATAATAAACAAGGGGCTATATAAAACTCATTTTTTTATGCTCCTATTTCCTTCTCACTATGGTTTCAGAAAACCCAATGAGTTGAATAATGAGATTACAGGTGGCTGTATTATTTAAAGAACTGAGCGAGTTTTTCACCTGCAGGTGTGTGCTGCTTGAACAGCGCTGAGAGAATGAAGAAATGTTTAACGGAGCTCATTCGTGTTACTTACATCTGAAAATGAACTGCGTGAAAACTAGGGGGCTTCTATGAATTCTCAGCATGCAGGAGGTCACTGAAAAAATAAGCTTAATGACTTGGGCTTGAGATGTAAATCTAGTTCAAAAATAGCTGGCACGAAGCTGGGACAATCTAAATAGAATACAGTACATGAGACGTTCCCGGTAAATACTGATATACTGCAAAATAATACATTTTATTTATTGTAAAATGGCGTGGATGCACACTTTGAACAGTTGGGCTATCAAACAGAAAAGGGTTAACTCCATTCCCAACTGCATCTATTAACGTAGTGAGAGTGCAATGTTAGGCCTTATTCACAAGAGCGTGCTGTTTTTCACGGTCAGTCTGTGAAGAACGGCCATGTCTGTCTGTGCAAGTCCATGGACGGGACTTATTCATATGGCAGTAAATAAGGCTACATGCACACGAAAGAGGTGCAAAACAGCCATGAAAAACATTGATTTTTCACTGCTGTCTTGTACCTTCACAGATCCCCCATACATTTCAGTGTATCGAGGGATCAGCTATAAATAGGACATGAACTATATTTTGATGGTCCGTGACCGTCAAAATAATGGTCATGAGAATAGCTCCCATTTAATGCCACTGGGTGACGTCCGTTAAAAAATGGACATCACACAGCTAGTTGAATTGTATGGGGATCCGTGAAAACGGCTGCCCCTCGGGTGCATTTTGCACCACTTTCATGTGCATCTAGCCTAAAAGTCATGTGATGGACCATTTTTGAAACGGCCATCAAATGCCATTATAGAACCCATGTATGTATGGTTTACTAGAGATATAATATAATTTGTAGAGATAGGCGAAACTTGCAACATTTGTTTTGTGAATATTCATGAAGTTCACCCGCCAGTTTTGTTTCGGTCTGAACCAGAAGTGCTGTTATTATACTTTAAGGTCTTTTTAGACCACAGAGTATATAAGTGGAGACCAAGGGGAAGTGAGGGAAAAATAATAAACACTGATACTCCCCATTCCTTACCTTTCCTGAGCTCCCTTGTGGTTATCTTCGGTAAGACGAGTTTATGGTAATAAAGCTCTCACCAAAAAAATTCCTTGGTCCTGTGTAGTTATTTATTGGTCAGAGGTTTTAGAACTGAATTGAAATAATGTTCAAAGGGAAGGAAGGGTCATGGTTTGGTGTATGTCCTTTTTGGAGTAATTGCTCCCTGCAGTCATAACTGGCAAATCCAATAAAATGCATGACTCTAAATTTCCTTCCCTCCAAGTGATCACTTTACAAGCAGACTTACAGAAAAAATAAAACTTACTGGAGTCTCAACACATGACACAGGGTAATTTGCTTTTTTCTTGTTTGGAGCAAACTGTTTTCAATTACGTTTAATGGATTTTGGATTGCAGAAAATTCTGCTCATGAAAAACACAAATGTTTTATCTTGAAAATTCATGATTTTCAATGTCACCAAGTTCCTATCACTCTATTTTCAATGTGATGTGACAGTGTCCTCTTGATTATGGCTGTGCATTCATTTTAATGTAAATGCAAGTAGTGCCTGTCAATTAAATAAATCTTTATAAAATGCATATAAATATATATCTTATGGGGTCAAATGTATTTGGTGAAAAGCACAAGCGAAACTATATTCACCTGAGGATGCAAATGGAGTTATATAGTCTACAGCAAAACAACTGCTAAAGCTACAAGCAATAAAATAGAAATCAACATTTCATCTATTAGAAAAATTGAAAAATTATAGGGTCTTGTATACACAGCAGAGGATAGAGCCTGTATGGAGACACACAGTCTATGGCTATGGAGCCATAGGCACTCTGTATGCTACCATATACAGTAATGACTTAATATGCTATATTATATTATATTATATTATATTATACCCTTGAAGCAATGCTTCCAGGGGTCCAAACCTCCATAATGCACCATGTAATTCAACATGGCACATTTTTTTATGTGCATAATCCACCAAAAGTCTCTGTATACTTCTGTATGAAATTGGAAATACCAAGGCACAGTTGGTCCTATAGTCCTCAAGGGATGTTGAATTATGGCTCTGTACATCTTGAAAGCTCTATAGTGCCATGATATGGTCATGGGTATGAGGCCTAACATACTAAAGCTACCCATACACATAATATATAATATAACATGTAAGGGGCCTCATTATCCTCAATGACATGCACGAGCTTTCCTCTCTCTCCATAAAAAAAATAAATAAAAAAAACATGGATATTTGTCTTAACATGGGCTTAGATCTCATTCAGATGGCTATAATGCAGCTACATTTTAGTGTCCATATTACAGCATCAGTTCTCAGGCACCTAGGGGTTAAACTGAACTTAAGCTGGTCATATACTTTCAATAGCTGTCGACCCGAAAAGCTAACCCTCTGGACTCTTCCATACAAATACACACGGAGCCAGATGTACATGTGTCCTAAATGTGGAGAGTGGAATAAACTGTCACACAAGTTTTGTTACAGCCTATTGGACATGTTGAAATGCAACTGTGCAATTTTTCTCTACCCCTACATGTGGTGTTGGGGAAGAGTTTTGAAGTTCTTTTGGTTCTCTTAAAATAAGTGTCGGATGAACAATATGTGTATGACCAGCCTTAGAGCATGGGACCCATTAGCTATCTAACTTCACCGTTTCTTGCATCTGTAGTATGTATGCATTACAGCTATCTGAATTTGGCCTTGTACTATAAACACTGAGACTCTAACAAAGGATGACTGCAATGTAAATCGGAAAAATTAGCATTCTGTAATATATACAGGCAATATTTTGTTACTTTACTGTATTAAAAAAATGACTAAAACAAGCAAGCGGCCAAACTTTATTCATGCCGCCCACCAGCAAATAAAAGAAGAATAAATTGGATCTGGTCGTACTTTTTTTCAGTCAGTATAGATTATATAGAAGGCAAAAGAAAGATGTGATTTTCCTCTTGGTAAAAGAAGGCTGTAAATGGCAGTGTGTGATGCATGACACGGCTTTATGTTGACATAGTTGCTTTGTGCCGCTGCATGCTCAGAGAAATTGTCTAGCTATTTTCTCCTTTCATTCCGCGTGGAAGCTCCATGTGCTGACATAATGGAAATCTACACTTCCTTTGTGGATGGATTTAGTTCAGATGATTGTGCTCCCTGTTTCCTAGGAAATGGCCAGATTTTCGACATACATTCTACTGTCATGCTTCTATGCTTAATGGGACACCTAGTGGGTAATGAATGATTACTCTCCTGTTCCTAAGAGTAGAATAGAAAATGTATTTTGTTGATTGACTTTAGTTGGAAAGAATATACAATATGAAACTTCTCTCTGAGGATTTATTACTTCCATCAAACAAGAAATAAACACTTGGGCTTCTTCTCAGTAATAATATGTTCCATGGAAATTAATGTCCAAGACTAAATAATTGTGTAAATAAGTACTGTATATACGCAAAAACGTAAGGATCAAGTTAATATTTAATATACTGTATATAAAGTTCCATCTTTGGCGTCACCTTCAACGGACTTTATAGCTTTATGTGGATAAGGATACAGGGGGGGAATTTATTAAGACTGGCAATTCTTAAGCGTTACTAAAGTTTTATTCTTGCTCATAAATCCATAGTTCAGATGAAGATAACAAAATTTGTAATGTACTTTATGTTAGAAAAGTGCCTATTTCTTCACTTATTTGCCTCTTTCTGTCACTGATGAAATCTGTACAATAGAACTCTATGGAGAGGGGAGGGGGAGGAAAAGGATAGCACCTGAAACAGAGAGACATCAGTAATATATACAGACAGTCCTTTTTCACAACACTGCTGGGTTGTCAGGAATTAGTATCCATCTGTCTCTTTTTTGACTTGTTTAGTACTGTAGACAGCCTAATTTCTCCTTTTCTTCTTCCTTCTTGCCCCTCCATAGAGCCAATTGTAAACTGAGACTGATTGTATATGGAGTACAGGAAGAATGAAGCAGATATGAAGACAGATATGAAATACTTAAAGACACAGGTGCTTTTCTTTAATGAAGTATATTGCAAAGTTTATTCCCAATACAGGAACTGGTGTAGATATGCAGTATAACTCATGCCAGTTTTCTGGTCTGGCGGATTGGGGCATCTCAACCCCATGGCCCACCTAGATTCCTACCCTGCTCAACACAGTCTAAAAAAGTGGTGAGCGGGTACAGAGGCTAAGATACACCAGAGTACACCAAAATTCACCAATTTGAGGCACATTTTGGGCCACCTTCTACGCTCAGCAGCCTTAGTTATTGTGGGCCAGTATATTTGCCATAATGGTTTTATTAACTGGCTGCCTAAGTGATTGCTTAAAGTTGCTGAGAACTCTGAAGAGAAGAAAAAGCGTTTTTCGCATTTCCTATGCACGATGCTCAATGAGCTGCCCTGCCTCTTCTTGTCCTGGTAGTCATGCGATGGATCATGTGACCGCTGCAATGTGGGTATTAGGATGTTGCTACTGGTTCTAACTAGACCAAATAGAGATCTAATAATGACAATGTCACTGCAACAGCTTACATTTCCATTATAACTAGAACTGCACAGCAAGCTCAACTACAGCATAGACAAAAAAATAAATAAGAAAAGAAAAAAAAATATGAAATTAATAAATGTATTACAAAAAAATAACTAAACCAAAAGAAAATGTTTGTTTTGCCATTCACTGTCACACTGCTAGCCAAGACCCAGTTTTCTGTAAACTACACATGTAATACATCAAACTTTATGTAGACAATGATGAACACTAATAAAACATATATTTTAAGGTAGCAAAGTAAAGTAGGTAGATGTCAAAAAGCATAGTGTTTACTATTTTTTTCAAATTCTAAGCCTAAAAACTCTAGAAAAGCGTAAATGTGTATAAAAATTATAACAAAAGACACAAAAAGAGACTAACAAAAAAGTTTTCGAAGCATAAATGGTGTCTGATCCTGAAGAAAGCAAAATACTCTGGGCCTGATCCGGTTAATAAAATAGGTTAATCACATGGGGGACTGAAAAAACATGACAGATTCTCTTTAATGAAAAAGCCCTCCCACAATTGAGAGGAGACTTAGTAGGAACATTTTTAACCTTCGGGTTCTGACTTGATTATATTTTACCTAAGACTAGATTCACATCTGTTTATGGGTCTCCATTGTTGAGGACCCAAACAGAAGGCCGGACCGATAAAACAGCATCAATGCCAAGAAGGATCAAGGGCTTCTTGTGGAAAGTTGCGAAGTAGATAGCTTGAATAATCCTATGAGAGTTGTCCCTCTTTGCCAGGAATGAACCCTGATTGTGCATGGTGTATTCGTTTCGGGAGCACTCTCTGAAGATTGGTTGCTAAAAGTTTGGCCCAAATTTTAAGGCCCAGGTTCAAAAGGGAGATAGGCCTTTAACTGCCAAAGTTTTGGGGGTCCTTCTCTTCTTTTGGAATTAGAGAGACATGTGCCTCCTAGGATTGTCTGGGTCAGCTCTGGCCATTTAATAAAGAGTTGTAGGTGGACATCAAGTGGGGGAGGAGAGTAGGACCATTCGTTCACCCCAAACATATGATCCTTACCAGAATAAACTTTGACAATACAAAGGAAATGACATAAATTTAATGATGTATATTTTTAAAAGCTTTATGGAATTTTTTTAAACATTTGAATCAATAAGTTAATCAATGAAAGCTATTTAATATTAGATTCATTTTATGTTTGTTTTTTTTATATGGAGGAATATGGCACACACGTATACATTCAAAAAATGAATGTTTGTCCCCCCAGCTTAATAATAATAATAATAATAATAATATCTATCTATACACATATATATATTTATGGTAATTTATTTTTTTAATTTCTCTTTGTCCTTCTCTTCCACTTCTCTTTCCTAACTCTCCTCACGCTTCCTAACTTGCTCCTTGTCCCTGACAACTTTCTCTCCCTCCTTTCCCAAAGCGGGAGAACTGATGAGTAACCACCTTGTTAATAAGAGGTTACTGAATGTACTCGACTACTGTTTTGCCATGTAGAAAAAGCTCTAATTTAATGTTCTTTATTTACTAGCTTATTGACTTTCCATCCGGCCTATTGGCGCCTAACAGTGTCCTGTACTTATTTATCTGTTCAAATGTTTCAGTTTGTTTGTTTATTGTAATATATAGATAGAGATTTTTTTTTTTCAAAAATGAACATTTGGTATACAAACCGAATGTTGGTTGAGCGGATGTTCGCCTCAACCCACAAGGTTTCTTACCAACCCATATATTGAAAAATACCTACCTGGCTACAATACACGAATCAACCAAAGGTCTGTTAGTCTAGCCCACACAGAAATGTCTAAGGTTGAAACCAGGGTTGTGGAGTCAGAATCGGAATCATGGAGTCGCCAGAGACAGATCTAATTTTGAGTGGAGTTTGAGTCTGAAAACAAGTTACCCTGGCTTCAAAATAAAATGGTTAATTAATTTATTTGAAATTATATCATGCAAATATTATTATTATTATTATTATTATTTAGAATATTTAATAAGATGCATATTTAATTTACTAGGCAATCAATCACTAAATTGTTTATGAATTAGAGGATCTTTACTGCTTCTGACTGATCATGGCTCATTCATGAAATGGTTGAAGCAGGAGTCAGAGTCAGAGTTGAAGTCGGGCTGTGGGAAAATAGAGGAGTTGAAGTCAGACACAGTATTTTGGCCTACCGACTCCACAGCTCTTGTTAAAACCTACTAACACAAAATGAAAACTGACGTCTTGTGTTTAGTAATTGCACTGAATTTAGATCACTTTGTACAGATTTGTCTCCCGGTAACATTACAGAGTCCCTTTGTGTGGAAAAGTGTCAAAAAGCCTAATTAATTCCTCAGTGAGATAATGTTGTTACACAATAAAGCAAAAAGGCCCAGTGAGATTAATACTTTTTATAGGCACTGTCTAATGAATGTCATGGGAAAGGAAAACAGAGAAGGAAACTGAATACAGAGAAGAAAGGTAAAAGCCAACCACATCATAAGCTCACATCAGGATATCTGAAATAAAGGATCCAAGGGGCCATGCATTCTGAACCCTTTTTATTAATCATGGTAAAGGATTACTAGGCCAGGATTTGGTTAATTTTACGTTAATAGAGGGAATTTTGAAGGATCAAGCTATTGCAATAATATACTGCGTCGATGGTACTATATCATGTGGATCTTTTTATTATTCTATTATTAAGACATATTTTAGTGATTTACAAGATGTACTTCTACTGGTCTACAGCCAAAAGTGGTGACATCATCAAGGGATTAAGATGTGCTAAAGGGACCCAAATAATGCACAAGGTTTACATGAGACATAAATTAACGGGATTGTTCAATATCAAAGGGGATTGGATACGGATAATCTACCCACACGATAGGTCATCAGTATCTGATCTGTGAACCCTGGACCACTCCGTTGATCTGGTTGCTTCCAGGCATCTGAAACTGTACACAATGTATATGCCTGGAAGCAGCTCTGTTCCTATTCAAGTGAGTGGGAAAAGAGATTTAGTTCCCCAGTACCACCACTACAGTGCGCAAACCTCCATGGAGGTGTATGGACCCCCACCTTTCATACTTATTACCTATTACCATGTTACCCTTTGGTCTTGGACAACCCCCTTTACAAGTCTATAATAAAAAAGTGCCATTTTTTAGATGCCTTACCAAATTTAATGTTACAGTTATAGGGTTAAATTCCTCCTGCCCAAATTTTTTGGGACTGTTCTGCAAACTTTTTTACACTCATCACCACTCACCTTAAAGACGCACTCTGGTAATTTTTTCAACATTTAGGTCATGGGATGTCAGAGTGACAAACCGAGACATCTCTCAACGGAGATACCATCTCAGACACCATTCCTTCCTGTATAATTGTACTATGGAGGCTCCCCAAAAGGGGGGACACAATCTCTTATCATTACCGTATGTGTATGTGCCATATTGACACCCGTTTCGGGACTGGAGGCTTCCCCACCATTATACTGTGTTGGGCTATTTGATGAATTTGGCACAATTTGGGTCATATTAGACAGATAAATGCATATATTGTGCTATTCTATTGATCAATCACCCCTTTTTAATGCAAATCCACTACATTCAGAGAAAAGAGCTGAACCTTGTGTTGTGGCATCCTCCAAGGAAATTATGTACATATATAAGTCTATAAAAGCAATATAGATGAATCACCAAATATTGTAATGACGTAAATCACAAAAAAGCGAAAAAGGAGACATTTTAAAAACAACACTTAAAGTCTTATACTGTAAATGACTTTGTGACATTTTATGGAAGTATTTGCCAGAACTAGTAAAAACTATAAATTGGACCTGTGCTACTGTGAAAATGTCAGAAATCTATTTTCTGACATTCAGTTAAATGTAATCATAAATAATGGTTTTGGAAAAGGGTGGATAAGATGAGGGTGTTTTATGGGAGCTAGAAGAACAGGACTGACAATTTACTGACAATGTACAGAATTTGCTAGAATGTATTAATAAAGTGGTGCAATCTGCAAACAATAAAATAAAACTCTGCTTGGTGGCAATATTGTAGAATACTAGCAGAAGGACCCAGCTTTGCACATAAGGATATAAAATTTAAATTTTTTGGTGAAGAATCAACAACAAGTGGGACACAATTGTGAAGTGGAATGAAATTTATTGGATATTTTAAACTTTTGTAAAAAATAAAAAACTGAAAAGTAGGGCGTGCCAAATTATTCGGCCCCCTTAAGTTAATACTTTGTAGCGCCACCTTTTGCTGCGATTACAGCTGCAAGTCGCTTGGGGTGTCTCTATCAGTTTTACACATCGAGAGACTGAAATTCTTGCCCATTCTTCCTTGGAAAACAGCTCGAGCTCAGTGAGGTTGGATGGAGAGCGTTTGTGAACAGCAGTTTTCAGCTCTTTCCACAGATTCTCGATTGGATTCAGGTCTGGACTTTGACTTGGCCATTCTAACACCTGGATACGTTTATTTGTGAACCATTCCATTGTAGATTTTGCTTTATGTTTGGGATCATTGTCTTGTTGGAAGATAAATCTCCGTCCCAGTCTCAGGTCTTTTGCAGACTCCAACTGGTTTTCTTCCAGAATGGTCCTGTATTTGGCTCCATCCATCTTCCCATCACTTTTAACCATCTTCCCTGTCCCTGCTGAAGAAAAGCAGGCCCAAACCATGATGCTGCCTCCACCATGTGTGACAGTGGGGATGGTGTGTTCAGGGTGATGAGCTGTGTTGCTTTTACACCAAACATATCGTTTTGCATTGTGGCCAAAAAGTTCGATTTTGGTTTCATCTGACCAGAGCACCTTCTTCCACATGTTTGGTGTGTCTCCCAGGTGGCTTGTGGCAAACTTTAAACAAGACTTTTTATGGATATCTTAGAGAAATGACTTTCTTCTTGCCACTCTTCCATAAAGGCCAGATTTGTGCAGTGTACGACTGATTGTTGTCCTATGGACAGACTCTCCCACCTCAGCTGTAGATCTCTGCACTTCATCCAGAGTGATCATGGGCCTCTTGGCTGCATCTCTGATCAGTCTTCTCCTTGTTTGAGATGAAAGTTTAGAGGGACGGACGGATCTTGGTAGATTTGCAGTGGTCTGATACTCCTTCCATTTCAATGATCGCTTGCACAGTGCTCCTTGGGATATTTAAAGTTTGGGAAATCTTTTTGTATCCAAATCCAGCTTTAAACATCTCCACAACAGTATCACAGACCTGCCTGGTGTGTTCCTTGGTCTTCATGATGCTCTCTGCGCTTTAAACAGAACCCTGAGCAGGTGCATTTATACGGAGACTTGATTACACACAGGTGGATTATATTTATCATCATCAGTCATTTAGGACAACATTGGATCATTCAGAGATCCTCACTGAACTTCTGGAGTGAGTTTGCTGCACTGAAAGTAAAGGGGCCGAATAATATTGCACGCCCCACTTTTCAGTTTTTTATTTTTTACAAAAGTTTAAAATAACCAATAAATTTCGTTCCACTTCACAATTGTGTCCCACTTGTTGACTCTTCACGAGAAAATTAAAATTTTATATCCTTATGTTTGAAGCGTGAAATGTGGCAAAAGGTTGAAAAGTTCAAGGGGGCCGAATACTTTCGCAAGGCACTGTATGTCGTTTGTATGTAGTTTAAATATGTTTCAATTTATAAGAATTCTGACATCCAGTATGGCAGTCCAGTATAGGTACAGTCTATTTATGGCTGTGTTGTTGTGGAAACCTGGTAAATTAAATGTGAAGTTATATTGGCTGATACACGTCATACGACTGAATATTTAATGACCTGCAAACTGCTATTGACTAATACAGGTCATAAATATCTTGGTTGCTATGGAAAGCTGGTGTAAAGCTGTGTGTATGTCAAGACTGAAGAACCTGCGAGTTTCCATTGGTCCATAAGCATCACGTGATCATGTGTATCTCAGTTTGATATCAGTGAAAAACCTGCGATTGGTTGTTATGGAAACCTGGAAAAGCTGTGTGTATGTGACTTTGTGTAACAGTGTCATCCACAGCGCCCTGCACCTTTAAAGCTGACCTACAGCAGTGAAGACAAATGGTTGGGTTGTTATGGAAACCTGGAGTAAAACTGTGTGTATGAGTCCTTGTGTAACAGTGTCATCCACAGCGCCCTGCGCCTTTAAAGCTGACCTACAGCAGTGAAGACAAATGGTTGGGTTGTTATGGAAACCTGGAGTAAAGCTGTGTGCATGTGGAGAATAAGCGCCTGCGAGCTTCTATTGGCTGATAAGGGACATGTGACCGTGTGTATGGCAGTTGGAATATGAGTGAAAGACTTGCAGGCTTCTATTGGCTAATGCAAGTCATTTTTTGGGAATACTGTATCTCAGGAACGGTACGTCCTAGAGACCTGAGACCCAGTCTAAAACCTCCCCGGACACCTGATGTACCGGTGTGCCAAATTTGGTCAAGATTGGTCCAGTCGTTTGGTCTCACAAAAAGAACAGACAGACAGACAGAAACTCATTTTTATATATACGGTATATAGAATATAGGCATTCTGTGTGCCACCATATGGTGTCTACAAAAAATGCTTCATGCTACATTGTAATGTGCACAATATTGTATTCTGGGCTTCTACAACATGTTACATAGTTATATAGTAGATGAGGTTGGATGAAGACACCAGTCCATTAAGTTCAACCTATTACCCTACGTATTAAGGTTATGTGTATGAGAAGTTACTAATGTACCCCTGGTTGTTGAAATAAAGAAAGAATCTTTAATAAATTGGCTTGAAAGGGATTATGCTATCAGTGACAACCCCATTTAGAATGTGGTTCCCGGCACCCTCATGGCAATCCTGGCAAGATCAGCTGATTCCACTAGAGAAGGCCAAAGCCAGCCAGGTAGTTGCTTAATACAACTATAGTGCATCAGAATGGAACTCTTACAGAGTTGCTCTCTACTCCATATCATAGAAAATTACATATTAACAGGGGTTGTCATCTTAGCACAGCCGTTTTAACAACATATCATGCAATGTGGAAAAGGTTGTCTAGTTAACAGTACAAGAGTTCCCAATAAGCTGTCTCCAGAAGCATTCCATGTCAAAAAATGAAGGGAAAATGATGCATTACATTTTGCTAAGTGACATCGACTGGACAGGTCCTGGCCAGGTCCATCAGAAGAAGAGATGCTCTTTACGATGACTAGCAGAAGGGTTCCTATTAGAGTAAACAGATTGGGGTTCAAGCTAGTCACCCCTTAAGACTAAGGCCCCACTTTGTAGAAACACAGTGTTTCGCCTGCCTTGGCAAGTGAGATTCTAGTTAATCCCCATCCACATATTGCAGAAAAAAAAAGCTGCAGAAAAGCTGAGTTTTCAAAAGCATGTTTTAAAAACCGTAGCATGTCAATTTTACTTTTGGAAACGCAAGTGTTATTCCTATAGATTTAATAAGGGAAGAAAAACCGCAGAGAAAAATGCAGCAAAAATGCAATGAAAAACGTTGCGGAGAAAAAAATACAATGCGTTTCCGCTGCGTTTTTTAGCTGTTCGTGGGGCATAAGGCTATGTGGGAGTTTTCCTGGACCTTTTAATTGATGACCTATCCTTAGAATAGGACAGCAATTGAAGATCTGTGAGTGTCCAACACCTGTGACTCCAGCAGATCAGCTCTTTGAAGCAGCAGTGGTATTCCTCGGGTGCCACACCTGCATCACTGGCCAAGTAATGTCATGTTCATTGGTCACATGTCCTGGTCACTGTTCAGTCTCATTTAAAGGAGTGGGCAGATCTGGGATAACAAGCACAGCTGATATACAAATTTATGCTGCTGTAATAGGTAGCTACTGATGAGACTGCAGCACTCACCAAAACAAGCCTGGAAACCCGTTTAGGCCGGGGCCCCACGAGGTGTTTTACAGCGAATACCATCCCCACTTTGCATGAAAATATGTGCAGCAGACACGCTGCAATTTCCAAAACCGCTGCTGTTTTGGAAATCACAGCATGTCAATTATACCTACAGAAACGATGGCGGTTTCCCAATAGATACAATTGAACAGAAAGTCCGCAGAGGTAACCTCTGTGAACTTTCTGTGAAAAGTGCTGCGGGAAAAACCACCTCAGCATGTCAATCATACCTACGGAAACGCTGACATTTCCCTAAAGGTATAATGGAAGCGCTGAGATGCGTTGCCGCCACGGTTTTTCCCGCAATGCTTTTTTGCTGCAGCCTGCTACATGGGGCCTTAGCCTAACTAACAACACAGATACATCAGTTTATTTGTTGATTTTGTATCTCATTTACATAATTTAAGGACATTTGGATATTTTTATGTTTTCAGGATACAACTGTCCAAAAGTCAACAACTCTGCATTAGGAGCAATTCCACTCAATTTAATAATTTTTACTTTGCTTTGGCACTGTGGTTAAAAATAAAATTTGGTACCTTGCGAAAAAGCATCATCATTTTTAGTTCACTGTTTTTTGCTGTACTTAATCCCCAGCAAATACTTAGATACTAACATCATACAATATATAGTCTATAGGTGAGATTGCTCTCTAATATTTAGGGTAGCTGCTCGTTTTTCACATTGACATTTCCATAAATCCATGCATAAACATGTCTAATATATTTGTGAACAGTAAGTAGGAAATATTAGAAATGATTTGTTTAATACTATTCTTTGCCAGATGAATCCAATAGAACAAAGCTCTGTATCCTGCCATTTAAATTTGGAAGCATATGGATTGATATACTTCTACAGCCATGTGAATGAGACATACATCTACTTGTTCTATTCCATCTCCTTTCCCAGTAAAAATTAAGGACTCGTGCACACTGCAGAGTCATGTTCATGGGGCCGTACTGTAACACATAGATTCCCTCTGGCTCTGTACAATGGAGGCCTAGTATCTCTGTGTATCTCTGTATGGTACCTCTGTAATGCACAGTACTATGAAGATATTTTCAAAACTTCTAGAAATGAATACCTCTGTGTGTGATGAAACATGATTGGATTCACATAAAATCCAAGATTAAAGGAACATAAAACCTAGAAATGAGTGCTAAAAGTAAACAAGAAATATAGCTCTCCTCATTGTTATGCTAGGTTCACACTAGTGTTCAGCTCTCCTTCGTTCGAGTCTGCTTGGAGTTCCGAAAGAAGGAGAGCTCTTCCGCTAAAAAAGTGGTTACCCGCGGACCCCATACCTGAGTTTGCAGCATTTTCTCAATGATCGTGATGCAAAGAGTCTTTTAGAAATCCTGCTGATCAGTTCCATCATTGGCTTTTGGACGGCTGAGGAAGAGGGGGAATAGAAAATATTTTGTTCTTCTGCAGACAGAGCACAGCAGGGAGGTTACTGCTCCTGCCAGTTATCTTACAGCCAGACACAGGATCTCCTGATCTCCAGGGGCAAAATATTTCCTTATGTATTTCTTAATTTAAATTGTAATAGGAGACAAAATAGGTTCATGGGAAAGTACATGAAGGGATTTAAAATTTTTATTTTTGTAAATTCTGTCTGTTTAGTGTTCCTTTAACTACTTTTGTATACGGCTATATATAATCCACAGTTATACAGTAGTACGGCAGGGTCCAACAGAAGTCTGTGTGTGCTGTATAAATGCTCTGTATAACATAAAAGTTTATATTTCATGCGGGATCTCAAGCAGGATAAGAAAATGAACAGGTCAGACCTGCCTCCAAAAATAAGATCTACTAACAGGAAAAACTACAGTAAAAAGGAACTGCACTACATCTTTAACTGAAAATATAACTTTTGGCTGGTTTTATAATAAACACATTTCTCTGTCTAATGTCATTATTACCTTATTTATTTATTGCCCTTTGTAAAATGTCAGCCTGTTATTCCTGGCAAATATTTGACATTCATTAGATTTGCTCACAAATACATTCACATGTTCACTTTCAGATAAGGTAGAGAAAAGGAAGAACAAAAAACAACAGTTTTATTGACCTGATTTGTGGCTGGCCGTTGAGCTCGTAATAGCCTTGGCGCTGTCCTTGGGAGAACCCGTTTTTTGCTTATTTTTCGTGGACTCTAGTGCTTTGAGCTTCTTGGCATGTTTACTGCCTTTGTAGTGCGCTTCAGCTTGGCTCTACAAAGGAGAACAAATCAGGCTTATTTTCTTACCTTTTCACACAACACGATTGGGTAATGAACTTTATGAGGAAGAACACAAATACATGCCACTAAAATCACAGATATAAAATTCATGCAAATCAATGAATTTCTAACGCATATACTAGTTCTAGCAGACATATATATACTGTATATCTGTAATAAGATCAAATTGGTGGAGCTATTGAAAGGTCCTCTTTAAGGATAATAATTTGCTAATTTCTCTTGAAACCAATTAAATGCAATATCGAAAGTAGCTAACAAAACTCTTGACAGGCTGAATTTCACAACACAACAACACAACACTCGGTTACCATAAAATGAATATAGAATGCTTTGCGACAGAATATTAGGAAATCATATTGTATTGAAAAGCTGGTCATCCTGTGACACACATATCTGGACATGTCTAGCCAAGAGAAAAGGTAAAAAAGGACAAATCTGTATTGCACATACTGTATACTCTAAAACTGTTAGTGCCTTATTGTGTCTCTGCAATGAAGACAAGATAAGCCCTAAAGTTCAAAAGCCCAAAATGAAAACAAGACTCAGAAGCCCAAAAATGATTACTGAACAGAAATCCTGTCTTACGGCCTATCACAGTGCTGTGTGAAGGAGAAGGGGCTATGGGTCATCTCTTGGTAGACATAGAGAATAATTCTTTATGTATTTCTCAGTTTTAAATGTAATATGAGACAATCAATGAAAAGAAGGAAGTGTTGGGATACTTTTTTTGCAAATTTTGTTCCATTTTATTGTTCCTTAAATACAATCCACATTACTTAATGGTCTTAATGGTCAGTTTCATTAAATGGGATCCATTATGTGCTCCTCCAATTAAATACATTACATATTCCCCTGCATTAATGATGTGAGGGATTTAATCAGCAAGCTAATACTGTAATTGCCATAATTGTATTTCCTGAATTATGTTTGTCCAGTGATATAAAGGTATATCTATTTCCACAAATGAATATTAGATATGCAAGATAATATTGTAAAATTAAACAGGAAACAACACTGGGAGATGCCTAAAGATAGCCGCCTAATATAATGATGTAGCTCATTATGATAAAAGTATGCATTACTCTGATTAGAGGGGAAGGTCGAAATTCCTTTTAATAAATGCAAAACATTAATAATTTGTAAAATACTTACATGTTTGATTTAAAGTATTTATCAAAAGAAACCTTTCACATTGAACATACAGTCCAATCTTCAGGCATAATAAGCTGAGCTGATTGATATATATTTTTGCAGGAGGTGATTTTGTGAAATGTGCCTGTAGAGCCCCATTTACACGGTGGACCCATTTTGACCCTGATTCTACCTCCTATTGTTTCCATGAAAGGCAGAGATGGGAGCAGGACGTGGCAAAACAGACTCCCCGCTGTTTAGGCCTAATCAGTGGCAGAAAGTCGCGATGGAATGCTCTGTGTCAGGAGTCAGGGGGCGGAATCTGAGGTGGATGTCTCCTCTTTATTTTCTGTAGTATGAACAATTCCTTTTTCCTCTAAAACCCTGCTCACACTAGATGTAAGAGTCTTGTGGGTGCTCTCATTGAATTCTGGATTCTTAAGCACATAGAAAACAGGGATTTCAAGCAAATTAAATTTAAAGTTTTTTAGCAGAGGTTTTTATACTGATGATCAATCCACAGGACTAGAGTTGGTCTGGCCCATGAGCGTACCAGAGAATCCCTCGGTGTGTTAGATCATCATAATGGTCTAGCAAAAGACATGTGAATTTGAAGAACACTAGGGGTTGTTGGCGGCTGGTCCCCACAATCATTTTATCTGGTGGGCCCAAGGTACCTTAGTCCAACATTGCATAGGACCCCACACTGATTGGTTGATATGGCTACCTCTGGGCTGTGAACAAGGTGAGAAGCAGCTCTATTCCTATTTAAGTAATAGGTGCAGGGTAGCAGAATCCTGGTGTAACTGCTATAGAGTGCACGGTGCTATAGATCCACGCCTATTACTTGAATAGAAGCTGCTTCTGGACCCATCCACAACAGTAGCTTCCGGCATTTGGACCAACTAACCCATGTGGGGTCCAGGCCTCAGATCCTCGCTGATGAGACACTGACAGCTATCCTGTGGATAGTCATCATCGTGGAGAATACTGTTGGTTTCCGGAAAGCTCCTTTATAGTTTAACTGGGGACCCCCCTAATATAGTCCACTTAGTGCTCCACACATAGTATACCACCCCCTCAGTGCCCTCACAAACACTTTAATGCTCCCTAAGTAGTCCCCACATTTGACTGTCACATCAGCTATAAAGCCCTGGTGCTGCAATAAGTGGCTTTAGGAGTCACTGTGTGTTACATCCAGAATCTGACAGCATCAGGATGTCATGAATAGGAGCAGGTTGGACTGAAGAGAAGAAGCCAGGAATGAGGAGAGGGGAGTATTAATTACTATGAGTTGTTAGCTATTGAAATAATCCAATAGGCAATAGCCAAAAAAAATAAAAAACTGGTGGTCTGGATGTGATCAGTAGGGGCCCCAGTCAATTGCTTTCTGGTTAACACTGCCCCTGACTGCACTAACCTTACTCGGAGCTGTGCTCCCAACTTAGTTCTCTATGTTAGTTCCATTAGCTGCTGGCAGTTGATTGGTGTGAGTTCGGGGTGTCGGACCCCCACCCATCTGATACTGATAACCTATCCTGAGGATAGGTCATCAGTAGTTATTAACCAAAAGTATTATCAAAAATCTATTATACTTAAGATAGCGATTTGTTTATATTTTAGACCTATTAAGACATCTTGAGAGGGTATTTCTAGGAAAAAACACATTAATGGCCTGGCCTTAAAATATGCTAGAAGAAATTTCTAACGATAAGCAATAATTGTATGTTCTTGGCTAGAAGCTCACAGTACCAACCTAAGAAATTGTCCAGAAAATTGAAAGAAATTGAACTAATGAAGTTTTTGCACACTTCTTCTAAAATGAGTTAATGTATTTCAATGATATACATTGATTGGGTGAAAGACCCATTACTTCCTATTAGGACAAATTGGGATAAGGATCTTGGTAGCGTTAGGATGTATACACATGCTGCTTTTTTCTGGCATTTTTGTAAATTATGAATATGGTATTTATTTTTTTATACATTGAGGGGGAGGGGGAATTTTTCTCTTTCATTTGAAGCCTAGAGGTAGTAAGGGACGAGGTTCTTAATTATCTGGGTTTTTATATATATATATATATATATATATATTTTTTTTTTTTTTTTTTTTTTTTCATATGTTTATGAATTTAAAGTGTTTCTGCCAATTTTACAACTTATCACCATCCACAGGAAAGGAGATAAGTGTCTGATCTGTGGGGGTTCAACAATAGCAAGAATGGGAGCCCTTGTGCCTCCATCTAAATGGAACAGGAATTGAACAAGTGTATCGCCACTCTAGTCATCTCTATGGGCCTGCCACAAGAGAAGTCAAACATGATGTTCTTATGCTGTGTCAGCAAATGTCAGAATTGAGCCCCCTTCTAAAAAAAAAAAAAAAAAAGAAGGCAGAATAAAGAAGGAAAGTAATTGTAGAAATAATGTATCGTCTCTTGAAATTTTACAGTTTGAAGATTACAACAATGTTATGCTTACCTCTGCCCACAGTATCCACTAGTTCAGATGACAGACAGAATACTGTAACCCTTTCAGTTACATTTTCCCCCACAGCCTTCATTATTTAACTTAAAAGTCTAAGTTCAGAGCACATAGGAAGGCTTAGAACTACAGTGGGGTAAAAAAGTATTTAGTCAGCCACCAATTGTGCAAGTTCTCCCACTTAAAAAGATGAGGCCGGCCTGTAATTGTCATCATAGGTAGACCTCAACTAAGAGAGACAAAATGAGAAAACAAATCCAGAAAATCACATTGTCTGATTTTTTAAGAATTTATTTGCAAATTATGGTGGAAAATAAGTATTTGGTCAATGACAAAAGTTCATCTCAATACTTTGTTATATATCCTTTGTTGGCAATGACAGAGGTCAAATGTTTTCTGTAAGTCTTCACAAGGTTGGCACACACTGTTGCTGGTATGTTGGCCCATTCCTCCATGCAGATCTCCTCTAGAGCAGTGATGTTTTGGGGCTGTCGCAGGGCAAGACGGACTTTCAATTCCCTCCAAAGGTTTTCTATGGGGTTGAGATCTGGAGACTGGCTAGGCCACTCCAGGACCTTGAAATGCTTCTTACTAAGCCACTCCTTCGTTGCCCTGGCGGTGTGCTTGGGATCATTGTCATGCTGAAAGACCCAGCCACGTTTCATCTTCAATGCCCTTGCTGATGGAAGGAGGTTTGCACTCAAAATCTCACTACACATAGCCCCCATTAATTCTTTCATGTACACGGATCAGTCGTTCTGGTCCCTTTGCAGAGAAACAGCCCCAAAGCATGATGTTGCCACCCCCATGCTTCACAGTAGATATGGTGTTCTTTGGATGCAACTCAGCATTACTCTGCTCCAAACACGACGAGTTGTGTTTCCACCAAACAGTTCTACTTTGGTTTCCTCTGACCATATGACATTCTTCCAATACTCTTCTGGAACATCCAAATGCTCTCTAGCAAACTTCAGACGGGCCCGGATATGTACTGGCATAAGCAGGGGGACACTTCTGGCACTGCAGGATCCGAGTCCCTGGTGGCGTAGTGTGTTACTGACGATATCTTTTGTTATGTTTGTCCCAGCTTTCTGCAGGTCATTCACTAGTTCCCCCCTTGTGGTTCTGGGATTTTTGCTCACTGTTCTTGTGATCATTTTGACCCCATGGGGTGAGATCTTGCGTTGAGACCCTGATCGAGAGAGATTATCAGTGGTCTTGTATGTCTTCCATTTTCTAATTATTGCTCCCACAGTTGATTTCTTCACACCAAGCTGCTTGCCTATTGCAGATTCAGTCTTCCCAGCCTGGTGCAGGTCTACAATTTTGTTTCTGGTGTCCTTCCACAGCTCTTTGGTCTTCACCATAGTGGAGTTTGGAGTGTGACTGTTTGAGGTTGTGGACAGGTGTCTTTTATACTGATAACAATGTCAAACAGGAGCCATTACTACAGGTAATGAGTGGAGGACAGAGGAGCCTCTTAAAGAAGAAGTTACATGTCTGTGAGAGCCAGAAATCTTGCTTGTTTGTAGGTTACCAAATACTTATTTTCCACCATAATTTGCAAATAAATTCTTAGAAAATCAGACAATGTGATTTTCTGGATTTGTTTTCTCATTTTGTCTCTCATAGTTGAGGTCTACCTATGATGACAATTACAGGCCTCTCTCATCTTTTTAAGTGGGAGAACTTGCACAATTGGTGGCTGACTAAATACTTTTTTTTCTCCACTGTATATTGTTACTTTCAACTTGATGTGGTGACTATGGCACACAGATTGGTATATCAGGGTCATCGCTAGTAGGATGATGGAGGACATGTGCTCTGGCTGCTGGTTCTTCTCTGCTGAGGAGGCCAGGGTTTTTAGATACAGAGTTAAGACTATTTTTACTCTGTGTTTCGGTGAACATGATTGGCATATATGTTGGGAAAGCTCTTGGCTCATACGCTGACTGTAGCCAAAGACTCCTTCAAAGAATGTCCTTTTCGTCTGTGTTGGGAAGGTACCATGCAATATACATTTTTGGTTGCATCGTGTCCAATGAGCAACATATGTTGGAGGTTTATGTTGAAGGTAAAATATGGTGAATGCTATTGATGTATATATGTACAGTATTCCATCAGCATGATCTGAAGAAAACCTAAGGTAGTAAACTGAATTATTGCCCTGGAGAAAGCCGAGCTGCTACTCTGGTTATATTATTGTACCAGCTTCTCCTAGTCACGAGATTAGAGTTGGTTAGCTCACTCTTCATTGTGTCCTCTCCTAGGAGAGCCCCTTCTTCCCTACATAGGGTCTTTTCATCTCTATTCTCTTACTTTCCACTTTTAATTAAAACACCAGTTTCTTCACTTTCCTAAAGTTAGGACTAGGTCAAGGAAAGAAGACTTAGAACTACCTAAGAGAATTACGTATTTCTATTAGTGCCCTAAGATTTCCAAACGACTCCATTTTCTGGATGTACAGAACATCCTGTATTTTTTATGAGGCTAGCAGTTCTGTGCAGTAAAGCTAATGAAATCCAGCAGGTAGTCTATGCAGAATATTCCCAGTCCACTTCCTACCTTTATATTCCTTTCTCGCTTTCTGACTTTGCATCCTCTGAGAAGCTGGAGTGCTATATAGGTTTTTAAAACAGGACTTGAATGGGTCATCTGGTGCTTACCAGAAACTAAACGGATTGTAAAATACTTGATAGTCTCTTTACTTTTAGTATAGTAGATATAATTTCTGCTTGACCATGCAAAGATATACAAATGTGAATACCAGCGCCTACTGCAGGAATTTGGGAAACAAGGCTAATTTGTTAATTGAAAATGAGTTTCTCCCTTACTGTGTGGATACCCATCCTTGCTATTTTCATTTCCATAAAGCACTTTACTTGACAGAACAAATGGAGATTCATCTTGGGCGAATTAAAATGTCCTCCACATTATACACTGGCATTTCTTCAGACCCCAGAGTATAATAGGTAGCATGCCATGTCACCGCTGAGGCCCAATCACAAGCCTCAGCGGTGACCCCGGGAGCATGACATGATGTCACCAAGGAGGTGGAGAAAGAGTGCTGGTAGCTGCGAGGAGGCCCAAAAGAGGTAACAGAAGGCCACCTATTATACTCTGGGATCTGAAGAGACCCCAAAGTATAGTAATGTCACTTTTGCTTTGACATAACTTTGGGCTTGTTTGCCTTAGTGGGATAGAAATCGAATGGATTTTTAGTAGCCCTAAGAGTGTTCCACGCTATGTTTTAAGCAAGTTTAAGGTGTTTCCTACCGAACTTGTTCAACCCGAAACTAATCTTGGCCCCGAGCCACCCAAAACGAAACGAATCCTGAAAGGTTCGCCCATCTCTACTTAGCGGCAACAGTTGGAATATAGATTAATATATAATTTAAAATAACGTCACCGAAAATTTTTTTAAAATTAAGTTCAACATAAAAATGTGATTTAAACAATAGGTCACTTTCTCATGAGACATTACCTTTAAGATGATGCAATAAAAGTGGAGTTCTATTTTGTACAACCAGTGCCTTGAAGACAATTTTTTATGTTACAAAGCATCTTTCTGGAGACTGATACACCAGATAGATTGGAGCGGACAGAGGACACATCTATTATTACAAATATAACCAGCAACACCACTCTGGAATGACATGCAGATATCGGGCCTTTAAGACCGTGGAAGCGAAGGAAGAAACTTGCTAGTTAAATTGGAACTTGGCAGAGTAATTGCAGAAGGAGCTTTAATGTGCTAGGCGAGACCTTTTTATCTTAAGTGTAAACGTAATGTGCACAAGAGTAGAGGGCACAGGCCGCTGAGCCGCAGGCCGTCAAGGCAGTGCTCAGTTCTAAAGCAATAATTTAATATTCATTGCTGGTGTCACTCTGTAGATGTGTAGAGGACTCTGACCTGACTGATAATTAAAGACTGGAAGAATTTATGTCAGGAACTTCTACACCACCGTACTACAGGAAAATGTTACATGCCAGTATAGTTAAACTCCCTCAAGCACCAGAGTAAACATATGATTAAAGAAAGCAGGACAGATACACAAAGTGCGGAAACTGTCAAGCAAATTGGTTGGAAGTGTTTTATTCTTCTCGCTTTAATTTGCTCAGAATACTTTTTTTTTTTTTTAAGAACTAACAAGCCAAAATGACTAGTCACAGTAAAGGTAGGATAGAGAGGAATTCATTAAAAGCTTTATCACTGGTCATAGGTAAAATAGAAAAAATAAAAAATAGGTATTCCTTGCAGAATATATAAAAATGTACAAGTAACTACTGTAGAATCGGGAACATTCTGTCCTGATATAGATGCAGGATATCAGGACACACGAAGAGGATCTTGTTCATGTTGTGTACAGCAGCTCTGAGTTGACTCATAATGTCCATTTCATTTTACGGATGTGTACAATTTCCCAACCATTTTGTTGCTTTACTGTGAATGAAACAACTTTGCAAATAGCCTTGATTAAATATATCCTTCCGTTCTATGTGCACATATCCTAAGAAGACCTATGTATCTCCATGCTTACATGCTAAAAGCCCATTGTGTAATATAACCCTGCAGTCAAGTGTTAAAGAGGACCTTTCACCACCTCCACAAACTTCAGTTCTTTGCATCTGTTCATAGGTGCGTTCCCCATCCCCCCCCCCGATTCCAGCACAGTTGGAATTTTTTTCTCTAGTCCTCATTGTTCCCGAGCAATCAATGCAGTTAGTTTTGGTGCCTGATATCATAATTAGCATCCCTACTGTCAGGAGGTCGGTGTCAGGGAGCAGCAGGCAGGGGGTGTGATACAGAGCTCCAATCAGAGACAGCCAGTGTCAGAGCTCAGAATCACACCCCTTGCCTGCTCCTGCCTGACACCGCCCTCCTGACAGCACAGAGCCTAAATAGCATATTAGGAACCAAAACTAACAGCATTGATTACTTGGGAATAGATATACAGATATAGATGAAGCAATTTTACTCCCTTTAAGGAATGTTTACACTGGGAAATTACACAATTTGCTTATTTCACTGCAAACAGCATGAAAGAAGAGGATCAATGAGAAAACTAATGTCTTTCATTGATCTTCATTGATTTTGATGTAAAAATGATTGTTATTGATAGCATGGTCAGTAAATGCATACTGTCTTAAAGGGGTTGTATAGGATTATAAATACATGAATGCATTCTTTCACAAACAGTGTTTTGCAATCCTGAACAAGCACTTGTGCACAGGTACACAAAAGCAACCATGTTTTCTATTTCTGGACAAGACCTTTAGGCCGGGGCCCCATGTGGAATTTTTTCAGTTCCTGCAAAGAGAAATCCCATCCACACATTGCGGAAAAATATGCGCAGCGGACACACTGCAATTTCCAAAACTGTTTTGAAAATCGCAGCATGTCAATTATACCTACGGAAACACCAGCGGTTTCCCTATAGGTATAATGGAAGCAGAAAGTACGCAGAGGAAACCTCTGTGGACTTTCTGTGAAAAGCACTGCGGGAAAACTGCAATGCGTTGCCGCCGTGGTTTTTCCTGCAGCGCTTTTTTGCTGTGGCCCGCTATGTGGGGCTTTAGCCTTAACGTTTGCAGGATCAGACTACAAACATTATTTGTTTGTCGTCTGTAACCATGGAAACACAAACAGTAGCATATTTTGATCAAGGCTGTTTGTAAAGTTGTACATTATGGTATACCAGCTCTGGAAGCTAGTGAAGTAGAGAAGGCGGTAGACAAAAATAGTACCTAGCAGCAGGGGGTCCCATTTGCGTTTTCCTGGGTGGGCAACTGTACCATTAACCCTTTAAATTTAAAAGGTGACCACAAACTACAGGGTTGTCTTTTGAAGTTTTGCAAATCTACCTACAAGATCTGCGCTAATCTATTTCAAAGCACAAAATGAACAAGATGGAGATTTGCATTCCTAAATGCAGTTTGGATTTGCATATAAAAATGTCTGCTCATTTTTCAACTTGTAAAGGATTTGTTCAGCTGTCTGGACACTTTGCACTTGATGTGTTCATTTCTAAGAACTTTGTGTTAATGAACTGGCTTCTCCTGCTTCACCTGCATAATTGCATCAAAAGGTTTTAGAGGTAATTAATATGGATGGAGACAGCCATTAATCCATGTATTAAGAATCAGATAATTACAGTTTTACAACCTAGTAGAAGGGATATGACTGGAAATTCTCCCCTCAGTCCTTCATAGTAGCTTATATGTTTTTCACAGCTAAAAGGTAAGGGTTACACAGTGACTTTGGCCGTGACTCCCGTTGCGCAACCAAACATCGACATGCTGTCCTGTAGCTCCTTCACCAATGTAAGGAAATGAAGGTGCATTGTTACCCTGAGGGTGCTGCGTCACAGTTGCAGCATCCTTGGGTCACAATGTAACCACTTCACTTAGTTACCTAGCAACCCAGTGATCTTTGGTCATGTGACAGCAGTTGCTGCTAAAGTTGCTGTCTAAAGTTGCGCCTATACAGTTTCCCGAGATTTTCAGGCTTATTCGCGGCGGACAGACTTCCGGCACAAGTGTGAACCCACCCTAAGGCTGATCATACAGCCACATCATATACTCTCTTTTATGGGTGCAATACCAAGACTGTCTCCAGCCAATATGTATGAATGAATCCACTAATGAGTTCTGAAGATAGAAAAGGAAATACAATATATTGAGACCAAACAACAAGGTGTGAGAGAAGGTTGTTGGAATGTGCATTTAAGCAGAACCTGTCACATAGGAAGTGCAGTCCAATCTGTAGGCATCAAGTAATAGATCAGGATGATCTGAACATAAGATTCAGTATAACCTGCCATTTATCCATTTAAATATATGCTCTTTATATGCTGTGAAGTCAAGAGCTATCTCTGTATGGACAGTCATAGAGGGAAGTTGTCAGTCATAGGACCGCCTACTTGACTCCTTGACATAGAAAGAACTGAGGTTTCAATGGATAAATTATAAGTTATACTTAATATTTCCACACAAAATTATATATCCATCTACTCAGTGCCTCCTGCTCTATAACATGCCGTCTGCAGTATGCACTGCATTTTCCATGAGACAGGTTCCCTTTAAAGTGTAACTAAATGTTTATTTTTTTTTTTTTTTCAGAAATCTATCATCCATGTGAAGATAACAAACTTTGTATTATACTTTATGAAATCAAAGTGCCTGTTTCTTCACTTATTTCCCACTGATCAAATCTGTACAGTAAAAATCTATGGAGAGGAAAGGGGAGGAAGAGGAGAGTTCCTCAAAGCAGAGAGACATGTGAACTACAGAGAGACTGTTTTCTTTCACAACAAAGCTGACTTACCAGGAATTACTAATACCTTCTCCTGACATAAATGACTCATTTAATGCTAAAGATGGCCTCATATCTCTGTATATCTCCTTTTCCTCTTCCCCTCCCCCTCTCCATAAACTTCATTGCAAACTGACAATGCTTGTGTATGTAGTATGAACTGAAATTACTCAGATAAGAAGTACAGATAGGGGTAATAGTTAAAGACAAAGACCCTTGTCTTTAGTGAAGTATATGACAAGTTTGTTTCCCTTACCTGCACTATTGATATTTGAAAAATAAAGTTTACTTACACTTTATGGCGATCTTACTGTATAAGCTGTTCTCGAGCATCTATTCTTATTACACTATGCTGTACTGTTCCTTTGTTATTTCTCTTAGAAATGTATGAATAAGTAACTGGGCATTACTAGTAGTGCGTTGTCTTTATATATTCTGATATTCTCCATTCAGTGCTAACAGTATCAGACTGTGCATGGACAAGCCTCTTTGATGAAGGGAATAGTAACACTTAGTTATTGATTCCTTCTAGGAGTAATGACTTTGGAATGGCTCTAACAGACATTTTAGGATATAAGACAGGTCCTCTTTAACAATATAATGTTGACAAATGTATCCCTTCAAATTATTGTCATCTTTCATCTTGGAGAGTAGGACACACATATTAATTTTCTGCTAAGACTCAGGCTGGACACCACAAATAGCATAGCATCGCAATATATTCCCTAATATAGCAGCCACTAGATTTCTTTTTAGTCAAATCATAAGAATTTATGAAACTAGTCATACCCTAGTTTTGTTACACAAAAGTGACACAAGGGAAATTACATTGGCATAATTACATCTCCTATATTTTGACCAATAACCTGATGTAAAGTTGGGTGAACATTTGGGTGATCCAGATAGGTTACTCAAGACTAAAGGAAAACTCACCAGATTCTTGCTGGGTGATCAACTTGTTTTAAGATTACAAGCATTATAACAATATAGAAAGTTCCTGCATTCATGCTTAGAAGCATTGGCAACGTTTATTTCTTTCAGTAATTAGATTAAAAAAGTGACCTCCTATATTTTCTAGATTCTTTACACACAGAGTGTTGTATTTCAAGTGTTTTATTTCTGTAAATGTTGATTATGGATTACAAGTAATGAAAACCCAAATCTAAGAAAATTTGAATATTGTAAAAAAGTTCAGTGTTGTAAATTCAGTGTGTCACCTGCCAAGGTTTCCTAAGCCTTTAAATGGTCCCTCAGTCTGGTTCAGTAGGACACACTATCATGGAAGACGCTGATTATGAATTGTATTACTGAATTACTGAAATGAATGAACTTTTCAAAAATATTCTAATTTATTGGGATGCATCTGTATTTTCCTGCAGTGTTTCCACCGCGACCAGAACGCTGTATTTCGCAATGCGAGGTCTTAAATAATTTACAAATTTAAATATGGTTATGTTTATGAGAAAACCCTTTAACTAGTACCTGCAAAATAAAATACAAAATACAAGTGACATGAGTCCCTTGGATATACGGCCAAGTGTATCATAACTATAGTGGTTGGTAAGGGCCTAGGAATATTTATGCTGTGGAAGCCAAGATCAGCTGATGCTCTTTTTATTAATACTATCAATGCTAGTAAGTACTTTCCCAGGCTGTACAGAAATGGCATTCCGTATATTATAGTAATGGATGCTGGAACTGGAACCTTCTGAATAATGTATTTCTATCAGTGACAGATCAAATATACAAAAAATGCTAGAAAAGAAGTAAATCATCAGTCCGCATTAAAGAATAAAGTGGACCTTCCCACTCACGTCTAGAAGATTTATGTGTGAAGGGGCCAAGTTATAAAGTAAAGAGGCTTGATCAATCTCAGGCAGACATAGCAGTCAGTCTTCAGCAGCTCAACACAATAAAGAATAGAACTTGGGAAAATTTTTTACCTAGAGTTGCTACAAAGACAAACAGTAAAATCTATCAGTTATAAATATTACAATATTGTCTGCAGTTCAATGTATTTTCACTTAAAAGTAAAAGCTGGTCTAGAATGGACAAAGAGTAGTGAGCGAAAGTAATAATGGTATGTTTGGAGTAATATATATTCTGCATATCAGGAATGTATTAATGATGGAGCACCTAATGTCCATACAATATGTGCTCATGTCATGCAGAGTCCATTTGGGTTTGGAAATGTGCGCAAAGGATTTTTTGGGAGATGGAAAGGGATTTTTTTTTGCTTTTATTAACAGTTTACCTTTTTCATTTTAATTTTATGTATGTTTTAATACATTTTACTATATTTACAGGTGCATCTCAATAAATTAGAACATCTTTGAAACGTTTATTTCTTTTAGTAATTAAATTAAAAAAGTGACCTCCTATATTTTCTAGATTCTTTACACACAGAGTGTTCTATTTTAAGTGTTTTATTTCTGTAAATGTTGATTATGGATTACAGCTAATGAAAACCCAAATCTAAGAAAAATAGAATATTGTGAAAAAGTTCAGTATTATAAATTCAGTGTGACACCTGCCAAGGTTTCCTAAGCCTTTAAATGGTCCCTCAGGCTGGTTCAGTAGGACACACAATCATGGAAGACGCTGATTTATGAATTGTATTACTGAATCACTGAAATGAATGAACGTTTCAAAAATATTCTAATTTATTGAGATGCACCTGTATAAATTTGCTCCAAAGAGCTCATTTGCATATTGACAAAAAAACACAAAGACAAAAAAGGAGGCACTGATTCACAAAGGTAAAATACTATTTGATTTAGGTGTCCCTAACCTATTTACGGGGCTGTATTAATATGCTAGGTGACAGACTCCCTTTAACCAAAAAAACATTTGTGGCTTTTGAGGCAGTTTTCTCAAAATAATTGTTCATATATTAATAATATTATTATAAAATTAATAATATTATTAATAAATAATTATCTATGGGAGTAAAATTTCCTAAAAAAAAAATCTGCATCACCTACAGCATATTGCAATTTTAGAAAAATTGTTAAAATGATCTGAAAAGTGGCACAACCAAAAAATGTATTGGGTGAATAGGGACATATATTTTCCCATTTAATCACAAAATATCTGTCATGTTTTTGCCTTTCCCCAAGAAAAAAAAAAAAATCTAAAATAAACACCTTAAGGCTAAGGCCCCACGTAGTGAGCCACAGCAAAAAAGCACTGCGAGAAAAACCGTGGCAGAAATGCATCATGGTTTTTCTCGCAGTGCTTTTCACAGAAAATCTGCAGAGTTTTATTTTGTGGACTCTCTGCTTCAATTATACTGAAAGGTTTACATAGGTTTAATTGACATGCTGCGATTTCCAAAAACGCAACAGTTTTGGAAATTGCAGCATTTCCACTGCGCGTATTTTTCTGCAATGTATGGATGGGATTCGCTAGAAATCTTAATTCTGTCTAAGTCCGGGGCCCCATGTGGCGAAAATGCTGCGTCGGAAATGCTGAGTCAAAAAATGCAGCATTTTACAGTACCTGGAAAGTGGATGGGATTATGGCTATTCCCATCCACACATTGCAGAAAAAAATCCACAGTGGAAAAGCACGATTTCAAAAACGCTAGTATTTTTGAAAATTGCAGCATGTCAATTATACCTACGGAAATACTGGCGTTTTCTGTATAGATATAATAGGGGCAAAAAGCATTTCCTCTGCAGACTTTCTATGAAAATGATGCAAAAAAAAAAGAAATGTGTTTCCGCCATGGTCTTTTCCACAGTGTTTTATGGCAAATACATCGCAGATCCAAAAGAGAGGCGTATCACTCTTGCATTTATAATTTTCATTCCTTTTGGATCGAACTCTGACTTTGGCTCAAAGACTAACCTTCATGCCATCATCCATGGACTTCTTGAAATAATATCGGTTTGATATTACTTTGTCATAAAGATCTTACTATAACAATACAGTGTGACCATAAATGTGTACTCGATCTCCCTATGATGTAAATGCCTTTCATTCTGTGTTTGATGCTTTTGTAACTGTTTTTATGAAAAGAAACAAACAAATTTAAGATATTAAAAAAAACACATCAAAAACGGCACCTGTGCGTCTAGCCTTTAGGCTGGGGGGCACACGGGTAGGAAGTTAGCCTTTGCAAACTCAATGGTGGCAAACTCACTGCAGTGTACAGCAGAGCAGGAATATAGTGGACAGGATTCTTACAAATCTCATCCACATACTGCAACTGAAACCCTAGGAGAACATGCTGCTTAATACCCCACATGGAAATTCAGCAACATATCTGTCCTGTGTCGTCCCAGCCGAGACATTTATAGCATTTTCACAGGTGTGGAACCCATACGTATCTCCAAAATAGGTTCCCAGATGTGCGTTTGGCTGTTTTTGGCACTTCATATCAAATCATTTGTCAATTCATATCATCCGCTTCATCGGGGAGACAGTGGAGACAGTTTCTATGGATATGCCATAAATATCTAATAGGGGAATATTGCTTTAATCTTCTTGTTCAGGGCTGTGCCTGGTTACATAACAGCCACAAAGTAATGGTGCCACACGGTTTCTCTGGGTTTGGCATGCTGTCCATAAAAAATCTAAACATATTAATAATATCTAAACCTTCACACTGCGCCCCCAGAATCTGCCTTTGAGCTTTATAATTGCTTACAAGAGAACCTGATTATTATATGACAAGCAGCCAATTACGCCGGATTTCAAGAAACACAATTTACATCTGGGATGACTTGAGATATTATTTTGCAATATTGCATTCGGAAAATGTCTGTTTTGCTCTGCCTTCTATGACAAGCGATATTAAGTGGAAACATGGATAATTGTCAATAAAAAGGTCAGAGAGATGTGAAATCATCCAGTATTTGGCTCATTATTAAGCAGGTAATGGAAGCCTACGGGATCAAAAATGTTTATCATCCTGTCATTCCTGTCTCCAAGAGCAGAATTACCTTCCACATCCTCCAGAGATTTATGCTTTTAATTACCTCCTATCTTCCTCACTACTCACCAAACCAAACAGTCAATAGAAATATTCTTGTTTACTGGACAAATGTGGAATATTTGACGAGCGGAATCTCCATTTATCATGCTGTTTATCTGTGAATAGTGATTGACTGGAGGCCTCGAGGACTTGGGGTAATTTTAATCGCTCCCCACCCTGGAATGCAAACAAGCCATTTGCCTGTCACACAAGAATTATTGTTAAATGCTTATCTCACTAATCATTTTAATTACAAAGTCGTCTGCTGTAAGTTGGACGGTTTCTTAAGTGCATGAATCCGTCAGAAAACACCCCATGTGACATTCAAAGAACACCCAAGGCAATAAGCTAAACAGGAAGAATTTACATTTTTGATATTTTTTTGACTTTTCTTATTTTTAACAAAATAGGAAAAAAAAACTAACTAAGGCTAAGGCCCCACGTTGAGGAAACACAGCTTTTATTGTTGCACATTTTGCTGCGTTTTTTTGAGCCAAAACCAGGAGTGGGTTGAGCAGAAAGGAGAAGTATAAATGCTTCCTTTATATTTCCCTTTCCTTTTGTAGCCCACCCCTGGCTTTGGCTCAAAAAACCGTAGCAAAATCTACAACAAAAAAAGCTTCTTTTCCGCAACATGGGGCCTCAGCCTGAAATTGTATTTATTCTAGGTAAGTCATAGATAAGGAAATAAATGGAATATACTGTTAAAATTTTCCCAATCCTTACAATTTTACTAGAAATTTTTTAACCTTGTGTTTGCTGTAATATTCACCCATTACATAATATAAACATACAAAGACAATGCAATGTTGCACCCATCCACTTCATAGCACTGGTTTATCAAGACTAGTGTGTTTCTGCCCTTATGGAATAAGCTCCTAATTTATGATTATTATGAATTAATTTATGTTTAATCAATTTTTATTGAGGTTTTTGCAAAAAATAACAAAAGGAAACGAAACCAATACAAAGGCATCAAATAAGGCAGTAGGAGGCACGCAGGCCACCCAATCGTGGAGAAGTCGCTGAGGAACAGCCAGGGTAGAAGGCTGCTGACGCCCGCAACAAAGAAACCAGTAACGGGTGGCACAATAATATTATTAATTAATTTACATCATAAATTAGGTGCATCCTCCGAGAACGTGCTCGGAGTATTTCTGGTATAATCTATGCCAGAAACTGGCAAAAATAATGATAAATATGACACCAACATTCCCATTGTCACATCCCCTCTGTAGAAAGTGTCATACAGGATGCAAAACTCAAAAAGCCAGTTTTTGTACAAACATTTTGTGAATTTTTTCTATGGTTTCTATGCCAAATTTTCTTACACAAAAGCCATGATAAATCTGCTCCAATGTGTAGCCCCAGTCTAAAAATGGCCTTACATTTTAGTCTTTCCCCATGTGTATTGGATACTGACAACCTATCCATATGATAGGTCATCAGTAATTGATTGGTGGGAGTCTGACACTTGGACCCTACGCCGATTATCTGATGTGGCTGCCTTCCCGCACCGGAAGCTGTATAAATAGTATATGGTCAGAAGCAGCTCCTGCTCAAGTGAATGGAAGCAGATCTAAAGTGGTCCATGTATACAACTTCCAGAGCATAGCAGCACCTTCAGTCAGATGATCGGTGGGGGTGTCTGGGGTTAGACCACAATCTGTTATCCTAGGGGTAGGTCATCAATATTAACGTTAAGATGCCATTGTGGGGCCAGTAATTGAGTAGACTCATTAATCTACCTATACAATGACCATCTTTACAGCCGATATGCTACAATGAACCTTCTAGTTTTCCTTCTAGATTTCTACTCTCACCACATCATAAAATCAACACTGTTCAATTACGCACATCCCTCTGCAGATAGCATTCAGAAATGACATATTTATCTATTATAACACATTTACAATTTGACTTACACACAAATCCCTAGATTCCCGTTCAGAGCCATGGAGACGGCTCAGCTCAGAGTCTAGAGGGAGTATTTTTGTAATTGGCTTTGGTATGCCTCCATCTTTCATTCACAAGAACGTAAAACGGCCTCAGAAAGCTATTATATGTGACATAGACCGAGGGCTTTATGTAAATGTAATCCATGCGTTATATAGGGTCATCAGATGAACTGGAATTATTGCATTCTCTACAATACTGATAAATTATTTAGTGCTTCAAACTTATAATGACTGCAAACTTGTGAGGTGATTCATTCAGGATGACACATTGTGGCAGTCAGCCAATTTCCTTCCTATGAGTCTGCTTCTCTTCCTCAGGAAAAAGAGAGATGCTGTTTTTTTTTTCATTCTTCGGATAGATAACCCATATTTCCTTTAGCATCTGCTGCATAATTTAACATTGTAATGTAGCATCATTGACAGTAAAAGCCATTTTCAGAATCAAAAGCAGATACTAAATAAAGATTTAAAATATTTATATGTCAATGAAGTCCTCCGACATTAAAGCTCAGGGTGACCTCTTCTCACTAAAAATTATTGTTAACCATAGCAGTGGGGTCCACTGGGAGATACTCATCCAAATTTCTGCTCACTGAGTAATACCCCATAGAACAATGATATTCTACAACACTTCCAGTAAGTTTGGGAAATGTAAGCCAACTAAAGCTTCTTCTAACCTTTCTCTAGTGTAGTTCTTACAGAGATCTTGTCACAATGTGCATGTAGTCCGATCTGCAAGCAGTATGTTATAGAGCAGGAGGAGCTGAGCAGATTGATGTCTATAGTTTTGTGGGAAAAGATTCAGTATACTTTGTACTTTATCGATTGAAATCTCTGCTCACTCTGGCCTTAGGACAGGGGTGTCAAAATCAGTTTCGCCGAGGGCCATATCAGCCTTTATTTATTTATTATGCTTACTTATATAGCGCCATCATATTCCACAGTGCTTTACAGACATTGACAGTCACTGTCCCATAGAGGGCTCACAATCTACATTCACTATCAGTATGTCTTTGGAGTGTGGGAGGAAACTGGAGTACCCGGAGGAAACCCACGCAAACACGGGGAGAACATACAAACTCCTTGCAGATGTTGTCCTTGGCAGGATTCGAACCCAGGACTCCAGCACTGCAAGGCTGCAGTGCTAACCACTGAGCCACCGTGCTGCCCTGAGCCTTCGGTTGTCTTAATAGGGCCGTTACTAATTTTGCAACTGTATAAACATAGCTACACACGTGGACAAAATTGTTGGTACCCCTCGTTTAATGAAAAGAAAACCCCACAATGGTCACAGAAATAACTTGAATCTCACAAAAGTACTGTAATAATACAAAATTCTATGAAAAAGAACAAATGAAAGTCAGACATTGCTTTTCAACCATGCTTCAACAGAATTTTAAAAAAAAGAAAACTCATGAAACAGGCCTGGACAGAAATGATGGTAGCCTTAACTTAATATTTTGTTGCACAACCTTTTGAGGCAATCACTGCAATCAAACGATTCCTGTAACTGTCAATGAGACTTCTGCACCTCTCAACAGGTATTTTGGCCCACTCCTCATGAGCAAACTGCTCCAGTTGTCTCGGGTTTGAAGGGTGCCTTTTCCAGACGGCAAGTTTCAGCTCCTTCCAAAGATGCTCAATAGGATTTAGGTCAGGGCTCATAGAGGGCCACTTCAGAATAGTCCAATGTTTTCCTCTTAGCCATTCTTGGGTGTTTTTAGCTGTGTGTTTTGGGTCATGTTGCAAGACCCATGACCTGCGACTGAGACCAAGCTTTCTGACACTGGGCAGCACATTTCTCTCTAGAATCCCTTGATAGTCTTGAAATTTCATTGTACCCTGCACAGATTCAAGACACCCTGTGCCAGATGCAGCAAAGCAGCCCCAGAACATAACAGAGCTTCCTCCATGTTTCACAGTAGGGACAGTGTTCTTTTCAAGATATGCTTCATTTTTCCGTCTGTGAACATAGAGCTGATGTGCCTTGCCAAAAATTTCGATTTTTGTCTCATCTGTCCATAGGACATTCTCCCAGAAGCTTTGTGGCTTGCCAACATATAGTTTGGCAAATTACTTTTGTCAGATTCAAGTTATTTCTGTGACCATTGGGGTTTTTTCTTTCATTAAACTAGGGGTACCAACAATTTTGACCACGTGTGTATGCCAGTTAGGAGTAGTTACATTTATAGCCCATTGAAAGCAACCATAACATTGATGTTAACATATTGTTAATTAGGACACTATTACCTATGTGTATTATCTCCCCAGTACAGGTAATAGTGCCCCCCCACACATAGGTAATAGTGTCCTAATTATCTCTCCCCTATATGTAATAGTCCCCCTATAGGTAATAATGACCCCCCACACATAGGTAATAGAAGAAGCGTAACTAGCAAAGACTGGGCCTCATAACAAACTTTTGACTGGGCCCCCCCACATGGCATAGCGCCCCCTTTCCTGGCACCCATATGGTATAACGCCCCATTTACACACACTATAATGTCCCACAGTGGCCCATCCACAAAGTATAATGTCCCATAGCGGCTTTCCACATAGTATAGTATCCTATAGTGACCCCTCTACACAATATAATTTACAATAGTGGCCCCTCCACACAGTATTATGTCCCATAATGGCCCTTGCACATAGTATTATATCCCATAGTGGCGTCTCCAAATAGTGTGTCTCATCGTGGCCCCAATGGTGTTAGTTGCAAATATTGCAAAAATTTCAGGTTCAGCAGCCACAAACTATTATTATACTGTGGGGTCTTTTAGGAGGTGAGAAAACATAAATCACAGTGTTACTCACCTCTCCTGTGCATCGGAGTGGCTCTTTGGGCCTCTTCAATGACATCACAGACATGGTTTACCTGGTGTCATTATGTATCATGACGCCAGCCTGACCCAGATGACGTCTGTGATGAAGTCTGAAGACCCGTGCCAGAGCCCAGGAGAGGTGAGTAACACTGTTTTTTATTTTTGCTCACTTCCTCTAGGCCTCCGATCATTCTCTGGGGTCTGAAGAGTATAATAATAGCAGTTTCGGACGTGTTTGGTCCGAACAAAACTGCCAGGTGAACCTCGCAAGATGTAAGTATTACATTTCCTACACCTGGAGACAGCAGTGTGGTGAGGGGGCCTATGAGGCACCCTGGTTTAGGGGCCCAGTCACAAGGTTTATTGCTGTCACCACTATAGCTGTTTGTTCTGTCCTTGGCTAGAAGGTCCACAGTACTCCTCAGCTATACTGGGGACCCTTGTGATCGGGCCCCTTGTGACTGAGGACTAGGGACCTACCGACTGACTAATGTGACTTATTAGCCCCCAACACATAATATGGCCCCCACACAGTATATGGCCACCTTTTGTGGGTCCCCACACTGTATATCACCCTCCTAAATCCAGAATGAGCAATAATTAAAATGAACAAATTTCAACTTCTACTTAACTATATATCTGTCTGCTTAGCTCTTCCTGCTTTATAGAACTCTGACTGCAGATAAGACTGCATGTTCCATGTGACAAAAAATCCAGATGTAAGGGGGTGGAAGCCACCCCTTCCATGCCTTAAAGGCAGTCTGTTACCAGAACCCAGCATATCAACCCAGGCCTGCAGATAGAGAGGTTAGGGTCTCTTGAATCAAACAATGGTTGCCCTTGTGAATCACTGCCTTTGTTGCCAATATGCAAATGAGTGCTTTAAAGCAATGAGGACATTGCAATTTCTCCAAAGAGGTAAGTGGCAATATCCTCGTTGTGCCAAAGACTCACTTACATACTGACAAAAAAACATATATCTTGGCACAGATTCATTCACTTGGGATAAAATTCACATGGGGAGACACAGATTCACATGGGGAAAACATCACTTGATTCAGATGACCCTAACCTATGTATCTGTGCGGTTGGGTTGATATACTGGGTTTTAGTGACAGTCTCCCTGTAAGTGTAGGACTAACTGATGCAAATGTTAATGACTTGTGATACCCTGTATAGTTGTGTATGCCACTGTTGCTTAAACTGATATTACATTGCTTTGCTGCTTCTTGTTCTTGTGATGGTTTCCCTATAGGCACAGCTCATGGCGCCTATTGGATGTGCTGCAGGCACTGTCTTTGCATTTCTGCCATGGTACTGCCTATGTATGTTGGGCGTGATGCATTATTGTCATTCCAGGCTGGCAAAAACACTATGTAATATTTTTCCTGTGCCTTTCAGGAGTCTGGTCGAGCATTGTGCTACAACCAGTGCAGTTGCTATTCTGTGAGGAGTGATCATAGTGTAATCTGGGCTTTTCTTGAAAGCCAGCGGAGCAAGTGATAGCAATAGCCTGGAGTATCAAGGTCCGAGTGAGCCTGGTACAGGAACACTGCTGTGTATGTGCGGGTCTACAACTCTAATGCTTTCAGGATAGGCCAGTACATGTGTTTCATGAAGCTGATGTGAAACTGCTATAATGGAAATCTACCTCAGGAAAGGTTCCCAATGAAACTGTGACCATGTTGGTGAGTTTTTTTGGCAGTAATTTCTGGAAGCACAGGCAGCATGGCTGTCCTGATTCTCTCTATAGATAGACTGGCATAACAGGAGACACAGTGCCAATGCCTTACGCCATTACACAGCATTAGAGCTGCTTCTCCATCATCACATTACTGTATATTGAACCACTTAAGGCAGCTCAGAAATCCCCAAAAATAAAATATAAGAAGTTGAAAATCTCAGCAATACCTCCAGTATCTGCCGAGTAATAAACCAGTTTTTGAGAATTACATTACTACATATATAGATATAGATGTGTGCACATATGTACATACAGGTGCATCTCAATAAATTAGAATATCTTTGAAATGTTTATTTCTTTCAGTAATTAAATCAAAAAGTGACGTCCTATATTTTCTAGAATCTTTACACACAGAGTTGTCTATTTCAAGTGTTTTATTTCTGTAAATGTTGATTATGGATTACAGGTAATGAAATCCCAAATCCAAGAAAATTAGAATATTGTAAAAAAAGTTCAGTATTGTAAATTCAGTGTGTCACCTGCCAAGGTTTTCTAAGCCTTTAAATGGTCCCTCAGTCTGGTTCAGTAGGACACACAATCATGGAAGACTGCGGATTATGAATTGAATTACTGAATTACTGAAATGAATGAATGTTTCAAAAATATTCTAATTTATTGAGATGCACCTGGATCTACAATATATGGCTCCCTTGCTGCTGCAAAACTACAACTTTCAGCATGCATACTCATACACATACAGATACAGGCTTCACCGAAAATTATTCAATTGGTTAAACTGCTTCAGCATGATATCTTATCACAGAAGACAACAAAAATCAATGAAATGTCATTGGAAGACCTTTTTCAATGACTTTTCACTGATTTTTGACTTGACTTCAGTGAAAGATATCATGTTGCAGCAGTTTAACCAATTGCAGAAGTTTGGGTTAAGACTTCTACATCTGTATCTACATAAGACTATCATCTCCAACCTGCTGCTCTGTAGCTGTTGTGAAATTACATCTATTGGCATCCATGGTCTGGACATATCTGCAGAGGATAGTGATCTTTAACCTGTGGCTCCAAAGCTGACAGTAGGCAGTCAAAGCAAACTGGAAGCTGTACTTTATTCATCTAGCCTCATCCTTGACATACACCTTGTTTGATATTGATGACCAGTCCGATACCTGGCACACCCACTGATCAGCTGTTCATAGCAGCCACTGGTGCCACAACTACACAGTAGATGGAGCCAGAATCAGAAAGCTCTGTTCAAAGTATAACATTGGTGCTAGGTTACTGTAGCTCAGCTCCTACTCAAGTGAATGGAAGCTGAGCTACAGTAGCTAGGCAAAGCCACAACACAGTGGACAGAGCCTTCTAAAGTGGAGATCAGCTTCTGTAGCCTAGCACGGCCACTACACAGTGGAACAAGCCTTTTACTTTGTCCACTCTATAGTTCCAATGCCGGTGGCGTTTGCGGACAGCTGATCTTTTTGGATCTCTCACAAATGTCATCTTGATGACCTTCCCCAAGGATATCCAAAGACTGAACATCCCCTTTAAGCAGATACTGCCCAATTTAGTCCTTGTAATATTTTCATTGGATGACCACCAGTTTAATATTAAGATTTTAATACTTAAAGTTATTACCTCATCTGCACTTTACAATTTTTAGAGCTTCAAATAAACTAGAAAATGTCAAAGAAAAACACCATTAACAATAGGATGTATGTTAACATGAAAATGTCAACGAAAATTCCTACTTTGGAAACCAACAGTGAAGAAAACCTTTTTGACATCAAATTAATCTGTATTCACATCTTCGTTGGAGTCTCTGAACAGAACAGCAACTTCGATCTACTTTTTAATAAAGAACCAGTCACAATGTATGATAGTGTATCAGTCCATGTCTCTTGACTGTAAAGGAGCCCACACGTGTCTACTTAAAGCATCAACTTCTGAACTGCAAAAAAGGGTTGTAATTCTGTAAAGACAGACGTGTTTCCATCGTTTATTACAATTAATACTAAGGGTCCTTTTACATGGGCAGATAAAGCACCCATAACAGGCAAACATCAATAATATAACAAATTAAAAAGCTCATTTACACAGTTACAACAGTTGTTTGGGTTCTTCATTCATCTTCATTTATCATATATGGATTTTCTAACCAGAAATGACGATTTTTAGGCCAGCATAAAAGATGTGATCAATGACAAATAAGCAAATGATTGCTAGATGTTCTATCTCTGGAGATGTTCACACTGTACAATTATTGTGAATGATCACATGGGAATAATTACCCTGTATAAAAGGGTCTTAAAGTGAACCTGTCACATTCAATAAAATCTGCAGGCAGCATGTAATAGAGCAGGAGGAGCTGAGCACATTGATATATAGTTTTGACGGGGAAGTTCTAGTATAACTTGTACTTCATTAAAGTGACTTCTATTGATTGACAGCGATTTCTGTATGCACAGTCAATGTCAATCACTGTGTAAGACCGCCCACCGGACTCCTAAACTCAGAATAAGCAAAGAATGATTAATTGCCAAATTATAATAAAACTTTTTCTATAAAACTATATCAATCTGCTCAGCTGCCTGCAGGTTGAACTGTATTTGCAAAGTAACTGGGTTATTTTTAGCCTATTGCGTGAATAAAGTATATGATTGAGAGCCATTAATCACTTCTACAATACCTGAGTATCAGATCTGTGCAATTTATTACTGTAGGTTGTTTTTCGTGCACCTATTTTTATAGAATACTGTATGTTTCATGATTATAACTTAATTATATTTTATTATACAACATATAGAAATATGTACAATTATAGTTCTGATCATGCCTCTGTAGCATTAGCATTTGTTTGTTAACTAGTACCCCACCTCAGGCTACTGAGATAAAAGTCTCCCCAACATTCATCATGACTGATCAGCTCCTGCCCAAGACCTGAGCAAAGACACAAAGTTCCCCATCATAAGAGACAACCCTGGTTATGGGTGTACATAATCCCAGCCAGTTTCCTGCTCTGCCGAGGCCCAACATTGTGGAAACGCAGCTTTTTTTGTTGCAGATTTTGCTGCATTTTTTTGAGCCAAAGCCAGGAGTGGATTTAGCCTGAAGGTAGAAGTATAAGAGCTTCAGATATATTTCCCATTCCATTTGTAACCATTTTTTTCAGCAACCTCTTTCATTAAATTTTTGCTGTGTTTTCTCTGCTGTTTTTCTTCCCCTATTAAAGCTATAAGGAAAACACTTGTGATTCCGCAGCTAAAATTCACATGCTGTGTTTTTGAAAATGAAGCTTTTTGGCAGCTCTTTTTTCCACATTAACCAAATTCTCATTCACTTTGCTGGTACTGTAAAATGCTGCATTTTTTTTCCTTCCACTGCTTTTCTACAACATGTGGCCTAGCCTAAGATAGGTCATCACTTTTAGGTCAAAGGGGGACTGACTTTCAGGACCCTCTTTCATGTGACCATTGTTCCCTGCATTGTTTACAGTTGAACCCCCACCAATCTAAAATTGATGACCTATCTTCGTAGACCATCAGTTTGAAATGAGTGGATAGCCCCTTTAGGCTAAGACTCAAGCAGAAGGGAGAAGTATAAGGGTTTCCTTTATATTTCCCTTTACTTTTTAAAGTCACTCTTAGTTTTGACTTCAAAAACTGCAGGAACATCTGCAACAAAAAAACACAGTTTTTAGCCTTAGCCTTAAAGAGAAGCTGCCAGGTTGATTTAGGACACTAAAGCACCCACAGATGTTCACCTTGATTTCACTGCGCATGTGTCCGAGGTCTGGCACATGCGCACTGAAGTCAAGGTATGCTTCTCTGACTTCAGTGAAGAACTATGCCAGTGTGGGAATTACAGTCACAGGGGGAGCATAAGTCTTTTTTATTTTTCGTGCAGGCACATATGGCTTTACAACAGGTTGATTTGGGACACTACCATAAAGACCTGTGGGTGGTTTGATGTCCCTAATTACACTGACAGGTTCTCTTTAAAGAGTCAGGTAAGCTGACGGATCCTCTTTAAAGTGTGATGTTTTGTCATTCACGCTAGGTTCACACCTGCGTTTGGGTTTCCATTCTTTGGGTCCGCTTGGGGACCCGAAAAACAGAAATCCACTCTGCATAAAAAGTGGTTACTTTTCTCTCTCAAGTGGATTCGGGGACAGAAACCCCAAACGGAGCGAAGGCGCAGGTGTGAACTTAGCCTCAGACAGGATAGCTGTGCTATGCTAAAGAGGCTATTCTCCTTTCACAATGAGTGTTGGGTACATACTCTTTGTAAACTGCTACTGTATATGCTAGACAACCAGATATGCACCATATAAATGAGATCTAATAAAAGATGCTGAAAATCTAAACCTTTGTCAGTCCTAGAATAATTGTAAAGATAATAGACAAGGCAAACAGGTTGCCGCCTGAATCTCTGGAAAACAAATTACTATCTGCTTTGTATCTAACAGGTTCAGCTTGTGAACTTTCTGCCTTTCATAACAATGTTCTGCTTATTTGTCCTCGACAAGCACAATAAATAGCATCCTAAATGGAATTGTACACGCATGAGAGTAGAGCGCCTCTGTCACAATGGAAACACAGATTCCTTAAGCCATTAAGAATAATCCTTATTAGATCTACGGTCATTTGGTACAGCTGACACAACAGAATTGGCACCGTCGCTGGTACGGTTCTATAAACTGGCATTAATATAAACAGCTGATAAACCAGGCCTAATGTGTCATCTCCGCTTGCCAAAGACAACAATCTCTGTAAGACTTACTGAACATACTTGCAATACCAAGTAAGGAGCGGCCCATATTTGTATTGTTCTCCTCCTGCAGCAGTATTTTATTACTCTGAAATTGCTAAGTATATTTCTAGCTCTGAAACACGAAATGATGTTCCGGCTTTTTATTTCATACAAAAAACTCTACAGAATCTAGATTTAATTTAAAAAAAATTGGAAAAGAGGATCTGGTTGTGTAAGATATAATTCATTCTACATATGGCTGGATACATAAAGGATCTACAGTATCATAATGCATCATATATTACATATTATAATACAGAAATAGTCCTATAAAATATTGCGCATGCTCATTGGGGCACATTTATTAAGCTACTTGGGTCTTTTTTGGCATAAATTGTGTGTTTTTTTTGGTCTTTTTCTGCCCTCCACTTTATTTATGAAGCATTTGTGCCTTTTTCCCCAGATGTTATGCTGCACTTGCCACTTTTTGTCATGAAAAGGGGGCATAGCCTAAATTGAGATTCTTTTCATGCTGTATTTATGACTTTTTGCTGCATTTCTGAAAAGGGGCAACTATAGTCCAGTACATGGGCAATGTAATAAAGTACGTCAGCTCAGACAGCATTAAAATGGAGCAATTGCAGCTTTTTTTTTTGCAAAAAAGGGGCAAAGTGCACATAACTTATAAAGGTGCATCTAAACTAACATATGTACACAACATTTAACAAGGAGATGTGCCTACATCATAAATAGATACCACAGAAAAGCTACAGTCACACAACAGTGAATACTGTCCATGTGATGTCTGTCTTTGTAACAGACGTCACACGGCAGCATTAAATTCATTGTCAGTAAATGGGGGCTATTCACATGACCGATATTTTGATGGTCCATTGTCACAGACTGTCAAAATATAGGTCATGTCTTATTTTGGCCTTTTTTACAGATTCCTCCATACATTAAAATGTATGGGGGATCCATGAAAAAAGCTGCCCCTCGGGTGCAAGACGGCTGTGAATAATGGACGTTTTTCACGGCCGTTTTGCACCTTGGTCGCTGAATGTAGCCTAAAGCTAGTCTAAAAAAAGGTGC